>CM065714.1:129542845-129580345 GCA_033310375.1 Conus canariensis | reverse complement strand
ACGATAACAGGTAACCGCTGTTTCTATTCTGATAATTTGCCACCAACAATGGTTTGAAAAATCACACCTCCCCTCCACACAGACACACACAGACACACACAGACACACACACACACAACACACACACACACACACACACACACACACACACACACACACACGCGCGCGCGCGCGCGCGCGCGTGCGCGCGATGCAACTGAAACGGATGCGAATGAGATTAGAAACCGAAATCCATGTGTGAATGTATGCGCAGCATCTTGTACACACGTCAAATGTCATCACCAGTTTTTGGGGGAGAAGACCAGTCTGCCCATTAGTATGGATGGCATGTACAAATAGGCATCGTCTGTAGAATATCGAAAGATTAAGTGAAAAAGTATATGACTACTAATCGGGTGAATTATATGCGATACGACTGAATATAACGCCAGCAGGCAACTCTTTAGTCAGCTCTACCCAGGTAGGCAGCCCATTGTGTAAACGAAAGTGTGGCATGTAAAGTGTTTAGAGCTAGTTTTCGAACAAGAGATAATGGCTATGTAAGCATGTTCAAAAACAACACCATCATCATTAACAACAACAACAACAACAATAATATAATACTAACAACAACAACAATAATAATACTGATAACATTATTAATAATAATAATAATGATAATATTAATAATAATAATGACAATGATGATGATAATATCAACAACAATAACAACAACAACAACAATAGTAATGATAATAAAAATGATAGCAATGATGATGATGATGATGATGATGATGGCCATGATGCTGATGATGATTATAAAATATGGATGTCCACATTCTACAGGAGAATTCCAAAATGCTTTCACCACTGTAGTCGCGTGATCAGTTTCAATCAGCAACTGGACACGGCGAGCTAGCGCGTCAACCGATTGTCAATAACGAGCAAGGAAATCCATTAGGCAGCATTTTCAAAATCTCTTTGATCAAAGACGATGCCGTGATAGTAGTGCATGGTCACATCAAAAAAGCACAAGGAGAGATGAAAGCTGGGAGTCACCTCGCCCACTGTCGGCCCCCACAAGAGGTATGATCACATACATGAACACTAGGAACGATCAAAACAAAAAGACTGTGCGCGCGCGCGCGCGCGCGCGCGCGCGCGCGTGTGTGTGTGTGTGTGTGGTGTGTGTGTGTGTGTGTGTGTCCTTCATTTAACGTCTAAAGACTGTTCGCCCAGCGTTGTGCAGCCATGGAGGTGTTATACATATTTAAAGCGAACGAGAACCGTCACGTACCTTCTGCTTTTTTTTTCCCAAATCGTTCATCATGGCATATTGAACTGACCATGCAAGAAAGATTATATCAGGACAACACTGTTGTACAGCAGAATCAAAAGATGTTCACCTGGAACGAACAATGTCAGATGATGGAGAGTAGTAGTGGCGTTCTTGTATTTTGCAATGACTTCTAATGCTGAGGCTGTTGCCGCTAAACGGACAAAGATGGACGAAGAAGGGAGATTGGGTTGACATACAGACACATGTATTTGTATTGCTGAACATATAGACGGAAAACACACACACACACACACACACACACACCACACACACACACACACACACACACACACACACACAATAAAGATAATTTTGACTTGACTTGACACACACACACACACATGTATGTGTCTCTCTCTCTCTCTCTCTCTCTCTCTCTCTCTCTCTCTCTCTCTGTGCATATATATATTCATGTATATATGTATACATACACACACATATATGTACACACACACACACACACACACACACACACACACACACACACACACAACACACACACACACACACACACACACACACACACACACACACACACACACACACACACACACACACACACGTATGCACTGATAGATAAATAGATAGATATATACGGGTGGATGTGCGTAGATAGATAGATACATAGACAGATAGATAGATGGGTAAACTCCCGAACAATAAGCTTCTGACTAATCAACTGTTGATGAAGCAGCAATATCTGATAAGTAAACAACGTGTAGCCAGTCCCATGCAAATTTATTCCCACAATACCACCGCCATTCCGGAAATGGATCTCCTTTCAAACAGCAGCCAATGAAATTAAGGCCTCGGGGAGCAATAAGACACAATGAATGGGGATGAAAGATGGAGGAAAGAGTAAAAGAAAGAGAAATAGAGGTGTCAGGGAGAGTGGGTGTGATGCAGGGAAGGATATCAAATGGAAAGGAGAAAGGGATGTATTTCTTCATGCACCAAACTGTAACGCGCATGTGCATGTGTTCGTGAACATGAATGCGTGCGTACGTGCATGTGTGCGTGTGTGTTTGTGTATGAGTGTGTGTGTGTGTATGTGTGCGTGCACGAGAGAGAGAGAGAGGAGAGAGAGAGAGAGAGAGAGAGAGAGAGAGAGAGAGAGAGAGAGAGGCTGCCAGAATGATTGACGTGTACATTGAGAGACGCAACAATGCATGTTCAGAAAGAGATTTAGGAGATTAGGATACCATATGTTTTAACAGCTGCAGCACATGATTTCAGAAACGTACCAGGCCGGGCTAGACATGTAACACTAGAAAAACATTAAAAATAAAAAATATGATATACATTCCCAGTACATCCCAGCATCATGTGGTACGGCACGCAGGTCTCGATCAGATCTTGTTAGTTTCA
This sequence comes from Conus canariensis, assembly GCA_033310375.1. Classification (NCBI taxonomy): domain Eukaryota; kingdom Metazoa; phylum Mollusca; class Gastropoda; order Neogastropoda; family Conidae; genus Conus; species Conus canariensis. The sequence continues at coordinate 129,577,659 of CM065714.1, read as the reverse complement.
GTTCTGCTGGCACAAGACACTACAAATTGCCTATTTTCAGTGCCCCTTTCAGAATTGTGTCATTCTGGTGTACTTTGTAAATGATGATATGATTATCTGCGTCTCCAATATCATTTCTGTGACGAATGGACGCTAAATATGGATATGACATAATCAGTTCATCAACGGAGAAAGATGTACAACTCAAGAATGTGTTACTGACTACAACACAGCAAAAATGGCTATTTTCAGTGCCCTTCTCAAAGTCGTGTTATTTTGGTGCGTACTGTAAATGATGATATGATTATCCGCGTTTACGATATCATTTCTGTGACGAATGGACGTTAAATGCGATGTAATATAATCATTACATTAACAAAGGAAGATGGACAACTCGAGAATGTGTAACTGACTACAGCACAGTATTTACAAAACGGAAACGTTTCTGTGCGACTGTACAGTAAGACCAAACCCAAACATGCATCAGCCTACTGTATAGCATGCACTAAAGTAGACCAGATTCACACTGACTGAAAACATCCATCACCGTTGATAAATAAGGAGCACCTTCATTTTCTCTCTTAAAGTATCATTAATCCTCTGTTTACAGATGTAGATGTGTTACGCTTGCTGTTACCCGATTTTGTTTTCTGCTCGTGCATTCCCAATCTGTCAGAAGCCATGAATGTAGAACTGTAGACAGAACCTCCGGGGAGGCTATGTGCTACTGGTATCAAAGCTGTCCAGTGTGAGAGATAGGCTTTTTCCCACAGCATACAAGCACGCAAGTTTGGAAGAAATGTAATTCAATACCTTAAACCTGAGGTAATACACAAGACACGTAGGGTTATTGAGAGAGAGAGAGAGAGAAGAGAGAGAGAGAGAGAGAGAGAGAGAGAGAGAGAGAGAGAGAGAGAGAGAGAGAGAGGAATGCTGACAAAATGACGAATGATGAATAGAGAGACAGGGGTAAAAAGCAAATAGCAGCCAAGATTTTCTCTTGTCCTCAGGGAACATGTCTTCTCTCTTCGTGTCTGATCGACATCACCACATCGCTAACAGAAAAATGACAAATAAGGTGTATCTCACAGACTGCAACTCACCGTTTACAGAAATAGAGCGGGCTCATACATACGTGACCGATAGTAATCATACACGGTCAATGAAAAAAATCGCATATATTGAACAGAATACGAATTGAATTTGAAGAGACAGACAGTTACACAATGAGTGATAGTTACTGCCGCCTCGAAAATTTAAACGATTTTTCCGTTTCAATATTTTTGGCTCCTTTGATTTTGTTGTTGTTGTTGTTGTTGTTGTGTGTGTGTGTGTGTGTGTGTTGTGTGTGTGTGTGTGGTTGTGTGTGTGTGTGTGTGTGTGTGTGTGTGTGTGCGTGCTCGTGCGTGCGTGCGTGCGTGCGTGCGTGCGTGCGTGCGTGCGTGCGTGCGTGCGTGTGTGTGTGTGTGTGTGTGTGTTTTTCCTTATGATGTTTTGCCAAAACTCGCAGCAGTTTTCTTCATTCTATATGTTAAAAAAAGGTTTTGGACCATACTATGTATCGATAAAGCTAAAACGCTTCTTCACGTTCATCCTTGCTGACATCAATAAAGCGAAGGTAAGGCTGAATACTCGATTGCCAGCGTCAAAATTGTCATTCAAAGCACCTTTTGGAGATGTTCCAGAAATAATCGTGGAATTTGCGTTTGTACGAACACTTTTAATAACACTTGTTTTCATTTCTTAACTGACTGTCTATTTGTTTCTGGCTGACTAGTAGACTGGCCTACAGTAAACGTATACAGAGTAAAAGTGGGATATGACTGTTCTTTATCAAAAACATTCTTCAATGGTATTGATGGCATTTATAACTTTTAAAAAAGCAGTTCCATAACATTTTTGTTTATCATTTGCAGTTTAAGGGGCATATTTCATTTCTAATAATTTGTCTCTATTCTGGTGGGGAGAAAAAGATAATAATGCAACCAAAACGTATGTCAAAGTTTAGCACCTACTGTCCAGGGGTATTTGAAGTACTTCCACGCCTGCGCTCGTCTGTCCAATTTAACGACTGCACGCGAAGAGTGCCTACAGATAATGGGCTAGGAACTTCCATTAAGATCTTTTTCGATAAAGACTATGCCATCATAGTGGTGCCTGGGATCACATCAAAGGACCACAGGAGAGGGCAAAGGAGAGACACTGCACGCCCGTTGTTGTACCGTCAGCAAGATGTGTGGCTACGTGCATGCACTTTTCAAAAAAAAAAAAAAAGATAGGAACAGAAAGACTGTTAACCAACCGTGTACAGCTCAGTGTCATGATATCAAAACAGACTGAAGATCGAATGTACTTACTCTCATCCCCCCCCCCCCCCCCTTAACTTACTCATTTTGACATGACGATGTAAATTAATGGCGCCTTGAAGATTTCGTACATACAGAGATATCGTATACGCTAAGCAAAAGATGTTGATCTGTAACTTTGTTGCTTTTTGCCACTGCTGCCAATGTGGAGGCTGCTAAAACGACAAAAACAATTGGGCAGTAACGGGATGGATAGACACAAACATATGCTTTTTCATATAAAGATAAATAGATGGGTTGACAGACAGATATAGATGGACTGAACATGCAATATATTTTTACCAACCTTTTAATCAATTAGCTCCAAACCATACAACTTTTGATAAAGCAACAACCTCTGATAAGTAAACACCCTGAGGTCAGTCCCTGGCAAGTTCGTTTTTACAACGCTGCCACCATTCTGGAATTGGATCTCCGTTTAAACAGCAGCCATATGAATAAGGGCCTTAGGAAGAAATAACAAAAAAAATGAATGGGGATAAATGAGAAAAAAATAAACAAATAAACAAACAAAAACCCAAATATACAAAAAAAAAACCCCCAAAAAACAGACAAATACACAAACAAAAAATAAAGTAAAAAAAAAAGATAAAAAGGACGTGCGTCTAACAGATGGAGAAGGAAACAAGGTAGGAAGAGACAGAGGGAGGGAAGGGGTGGGGGGCAAAAGAAAAGGTTTCTCATGGACCAAACTTGAATGGATAGCGTTCCAGTAGCTCTCGGTGACACAACATTCACTGGTCTCCATACTTACCGTTTCTTCATTCAAAGAAGTTGTCAACTGATGAGGAGACAAGAGAGCTATCACGAGGAGAAGACGCAGGACAAGGAGGGGAAGAAAAAGGAGGAAGAAGAGGAGGAAGAGGACGAGAACAGGAGGAAGTGGAGGAGGAGACAGAAGGAATTATAGAACGAAACAATGGCACGGCAGAACAGGACCAAGGAGGAATGGAAGATCAGAAAAACATACCAGGAAGGGCAAGGACGAATTGTGAAAAAGGTGAATAATAAGCCAAAAAAAGAGGGGACAAATGAAGAATTGTGTAGGGAACATTTAGAATAAATATGCACGACATTATGATCAGAAATTGAAAATAAAGGACATAATCGAAAAAAAGGGAAAATAACGACAATGAAAACAAAGCTGAAAAGCAAGCTAAAACATAGGAAGAAGAAAGAAAGAAAGAAAGAAAGAAAGAAAGAAAGAAAGAAAGAAAGAAAAGATGCGGGGTGAAAAAAACAAACGCCTATGCTTCCCACGTAATGCGAAAAGTTTTCAGACGACAACTGTTGTCTTTTCAAATGCATCGCCCACCTCTGTTTTCATTATGATCGTTTTCTTCCCATTCTCCACTGTTGGGTCCCGGCCACAGGCAACAGTAGTATCATCGTCTAGCTGTTATGAACCTCATGGCATTGTTTTTCTTTTTTTCCCTTTCTGTTAGCATACACCGATTTGTTTCCATTCCCAAAGTATTGTGCGAACAAATAAGCAGAGCTGGGATGCGAAACTTAACGGTGTGTGGCAATGAGCGGAAAGATGAAGTGTGAGCGCGCGCGCGTGAGTGTGTGTGTGTGTGTGTGTGTGTGTGTGTGTGTGTGTGTGTGTGTGTGTGTGTGTGCGCGCGTGTGTGCGTGTGTGTGTGTGTGTGTGTGTGTGTGTGTGTGTGTGTGTGTGTGTGTGTGTGTGTGTGTGTCTGTCTGTCTGTCTGTTTCTATGTGTGTGTGTGCGTGCGTGTGTGTGTGTGTGTGTGTGTGTGTGTGTGTGTGTGTGTGTGTGTGTGTGTGTGTGTGTGTGTGTGTGTGTGCGTGCGTGCGTGCGTGCGTACGTGCGTGCGTGCGTGTGTGTGTGTGTGTGTGTGTGTGTGTGTGTGTGTGTGTGTGTGTGTGCCTGCGCGCGCGTTTACGTGCGTGCGTGCGTGCGTGCATGCGTCTGTGTGTGTGTGTCTGTGTGTGTGTGTGTGTGTGTGTGTGTGTGTGTGGGAGTGTGAGAGAGAGAGAGAGAGGAGAGAGAGAGAGAGAGAGAGAGAGACCAAAGAAGCTGAAAGTATTGGACTATAGGTATTTTGCCGGGTTTGAGGTAAGATGAGAGAAAGATCTCTTTGCGCACAAACTTGCGTCATGATACAGATGCATCACCCTATCTAAAAACCATAGGAACGATACCATAAGAGAGACACTGAATGCCCAATGTTTGGGAACATGCAAACCTGGGGTGAGATGTAAACAGAAAGACGCACTGATCTCTGCATTGCACTGCTTTCTCCCCATTCACTCTATGCCATCACTTGGCATGCCCAGTGAAATCCACGCTGGCAGTGAGAGAGAGAGAGAGAGAGAGCCCGTGCAGACAGGGCTGGTTCGATCAAGGCAAGACAGAAAGAAGCCTTGGGGGAAATCTAAAGATGTCTACGGGGAACTAATAATGGAAATGTAATGCCACCCCTTTTTTCTGCAACAGTTGCCGCAACTGATAAGAGATGCAGTAGAACTGAGATGGGCGAAGGACGAGGCTGAGTGAAATGGGCTGTCTCGCTGGCTTTCACTGGATGGACAGATTGAATATGAATTAAACATCTCCTTATCCACCAACCTCCGATCGATCAGCTTTGGGTCAAATCATTTTTGATCAGAGATCAATGTCAGCTCAAGACACGGGCAGGACATTCTTAGCCCCACAAAACTACCATCATCCTGCAAAACGATCTCTATCAGATTGCGCACCCGTATAAATCTGGGCTTGAGAGAGAGAGAGAGAGAGAGAGAGAGAGAGAGGGGAGAGAGAGGAGTGAGAGAGTGGTGAGTGGAGAGTGTGTGTGTGGTGTGTGTGTGTGTGTGTGTGTGTGTGTGTGTGTGTGTGTGTGTGTGTGTGTGTGTGTGTGTGTGCGCGTGCGTGCGTTTTTTATTTCTTTTTTTCTTTTAATGCGCCAAGATGGGTCGCTTTCTGTTAATGCAGATGCTTCACAGAGCTTCTATGTTTAACGCCTCTAAACTTTCCGTTCCGAGGGAAACAGAATAGGGAGTGAAGGGAAGTGGGCGTTTGGGGGAGGCGGAAGAGGCAGAGATGGGGTGGGGGAGGGGAGAGGCAGGGGAGCCTCATCATGAAAATACCAGTATCGACATGATCTCCGTGCAGCTGTGTGTGAGTGTGTGTTGTGTGAGAGTGTGTGCGTGCGTGCGTGCGTGCGTGCGTGCGTATGCGTGCGTGCGTGCGTGCGTGCGTGCGTGTGTGTGTGTGTGTGTGTGTGTGTGTGTGTGTGTGTGTGTTGTGTGTGTGTGTGTGCGTGTGTCCGTGTGTGCAATCAATGCATTGTATAAACTTAAGCCAGAAGCATGAAACTACTGCCAAAGTGTAGTTGAGACAATTCGAAATGTGATCTGTAAAACAGTTTGGATGTATCCGCGTTGTTCTAGAGATATATTACACTGAGAGATATGCAAAAGATTTGGACAGGCTTTCGTTAAAGTTAAGAGCAGTCTACCACCTTGATGGAGGTCGGCGCTTTGCCACGTGGACTTCTGGACTTTACGTCTAATGACAAAGACAGATGTGACTGATGGCAACACAAAACATCAAGAAACGTGGGAAACCTCTACAACTCTGAGTGATTGCTACAACGCATCCACAGAATCGGACCAGGATCCCATATGTTTGACTGATTGGGACACATGGTTAAAAAAAAAACACGCATAACAGGATGACATACGTCTTATTTGGCATTGTATTAACAGAACATTTCCAGCACGTCCCTGGATCACATGGTACTGCTCCACTTCGCAGTCAGACATCGAGAGTACAAGTTCCGCTGGCGTCCAACATTACACATTGACATTTTCAGTTTTCGTGGTGCCGTTGTGAGGGTGTAGTTTAAAGGTCTTGCATTTCGAGTCTTCCGCGATGGTGTTCCTCGTTTGCAGTATCATGTCTGGCGCATGTGGACGTTACACTTAAGCGTAACAAAACCCAGTCACAACATTTTGAAAGAAAGTGACAACTCACGATTTTTGCCCTGAATACGACACAGCATTTACTAGACAGTGAAGGTTCCCATGAGTCTTTACAGTATTTACGAAAAACAAACATCCATCAGATTACTATACAGTATTGAAATAGACCAGATTCATATTGAGTGACAGGATCCATCACAGTCGGTAAATAAGGGACACCCCATTTTCCTCACTTTCAAAAAAATCTCATTATCGCTCTGTTTACAAACGCTGTGTGTTGTGCTTGCTGTCGTCCTTCCTGTCGCCCGTGTTCTCCCAATATCCGCCAAAAGCCATGGATGTCAAACTGTTGACAGAACCTCCAGGGAGTGTATTTGCCACTGGACACACCTTTTCTAGTTTGAGTGATAGACCTCTCTGCCTCTGTACACATGAACACTAGTTTGGAAGAAATGTGGCTCACAGCGCTTCACCTTAGGTTGAGCAAGACATGTAGGATTATTGATGGGGAGAGATAGAGACAGGGGAGATGGGGTGGGGAAAAGGAAGGGGGGGGAGGAAGAAGAAGAAGAAGAAGAAGAAGAAGAAGAAGAAGAAGAAGAAGAAGAAGAAGAAGAAGAGACGAGACGAGACGAGAGACGACGACGACGACGACGACGACGACGACGACGACGACGACGACGACGACGACGACGACGACGACGACGACGACGACGACGACGAGACGAAGAAGAAGAAGAAGAAGAAGAAGAAGAAGAAGAAGAAGAAGAAGAAGAAGAAGAAGGAGGAGGAGGAGGAGGAGGAGGAGGAGGAGGAGGAAAGAGAGAAGAAGAAGAAGAAGAAGAAGAAGAAGAAGAAAGAGAGAGAGAGAGAGAGAAAGAGAGAGAGAGAGAGAGAAGGCGGGGGGGGGGGGGGGGGCAGATCCTCAGACAGCTAGAGAAAGAGAAAATTCCGGGAAACTCACTATAAAGATTGGGGCTTGGGATATGGGAAAGACAAGAAGAGAGATCAACTTGCAACTTGGTTTCAGTAGCGTTTGTTTTTAGATCGGGTAGCTAGAAAAGGTCAGCTAAGCGCTGATGTTCCATTAAGTACTTAAGTACAAATAAACAGACAGACAGACAGACAGACAAAAACAAAACAAAACAAAAACACCAAACAAACACAAGGAAAAAAAAAAAAAGGGGGGGGGGGGGGGGGGATCGGGCTATCCGGACAAAATCAAGCGGCCTATATATCACAGTCTCAGAATACATCAAAGTTGTAAGTCTGACATTTAGAAATTTTGATGGGGAACCTGTGTGTGTTGTGTGTGTGTGTGTGTGTGTGTGTTGGGGTGTGTGTGTGTGTGTGTGTTGTGTGTGTGTGTGTGTGTGTGTGTGTGTGTGTGTGGCGCGCGCGTGCGCTAAGGGTAGAAATTAAAAGAAAGCCAATATGCTGACGTAGAAAAACAGACGGGGAAAAACAGAAATCAGAGGACGTGTGGAGGGGGCTCTCTCGCAGAGATTAAGGGGTTGAGGTACATAGACATCTACCAAATAGCTTCAAATCCGGCGGATCTGCTACTGACTTTGTTATCTTTGCGAAGAGATTATATGTTCATATTTTTTCTGTTGTTTTGTCAGATTACTATTTTTTCCTTTAACCAAGGCTACGCAAAACTTCCTGACCAACATTAAGGCAACAATGCAACAACGGAGTGTGCTCCAAGGACAAATCATGAAAGCTGGTGAAACCAGATCAAAGACCGGATCCGGAATGATTTGTTTTTTCTCTCCATTTTTCCCTAACATTTTAAGGTATGCATTTGTGTGTGTGTGTGTGTGTGTGTGTGTGTGTGTGTGTGTGTGTGTGTGTGGTGTGGTGTGTGTGTGTGTGTGTGTGTGTGTGTGTGTGTGTTTTCTTTTAAACATTTCCGAAAATTTGTCACGGGATAAAGCATGAATCGCCATGAAAAAAAGTTAGGTTCATTGAATGTATGATCTACGAACGTTTTAAGATTCAGAGTAGCCATGGATCATAACATAGATCCAGTGAGCAGCATAAAATCATAAAGAGTAAGGGGTAGTTAATGTCTTTAGCCACTAGCAGTAACCACTTGAGTAAGGAAACTGGATTATTATCAAAGCATAGATGAGACAATGAGAAATCAGTTGTGTCAAACAGCGAGTTTGTGTTTGGATTATTCTGTACACACGCTATGTTAAGACACAGTCGATGTATAGAGATGGGCGTTCACTGAAGTTAAGAGCAGTGTTCCACCTTGATGGGAGTCGATGCTCTCCCCATTGTTCTTCTGCGTTTTACATCCAACCGACAGGAGCAAATGTGACCTTCTACCACAAAATGAGTCGCTTGTCATAGTTAAGCGTTTCTTAAGATATACATTTTTTCTAAAAGTATTTTCTCTGCTCTTTTCAATGGTGAAAACCATTTTTAAATCGGGCTTTTAGTTTTCAAGAAACGGTGTTTTGAAGGTGGTAACCCTCAGAGAAGCGCTTTGAGAAAATGAACAAAAACAGATGCACACTTTCAGCATAACATTAACATATCAGGTGTATTAAAGTGTCGTTTTAATACAGAAAGCAGTCAAATATAAACAATTCACTTAGTCTATTTTGTGCAGGAAAACGCATAGTATCAGCTAGGGTCAAAATCTCAAAATCGACTCATGACACCCCTACTGCCTATTTTGGCTGCTAACTGAAAACCCGGAGAGATGACAAGCGACTCATTCCGTAGTGGAAGGTCACAAATGTGAATGGTGGCAACAAAATACGTTCAGAATTATTACAGGCTTCTACATGTCTGAAATACAGGCTTCTATATAATAATAATGAATACTTATATAGCGCCTATTCTCGGCCAGAGACCAAGCTCTAAGCGCTTTACAATCCACACTCGTTCACACAACGGGCTGCCTACCTGGGTAGTGCCGACTGAAGAGCTGCCAGCTGGCGCTTCATTCAGTCGTTTCCCGAGTCATACAGTCAATATCGTCCAATATCGTTCACTCAATATCCTTACTTCCTCCATTCTTTCAATTTCTCACGCAGGGTGCATGCTATGTGAAACGTGTCATCCATACCAACGGCCAAACTGGCCTTCTCTTCCGAAAGTTGGTGATGGGATTTTACGTGTGTGCAAGATGTTATGCGTGCGTTTACACACGGAACCTCGGTTTATAGTCTCATTCGAAGGACTATGTGGGGAATGGAGTCAGAACCAATGTTAACTCCGAGGGAAAAATCCCCCTGTACCGAAATTCGAACCTGCAACTCTAGGATCACGAGTCTGAATTAAAGGCGTCACCACATCTACAGAAGCAGACCAGGATCTCACATACTTTAACAATTATAGCACACGATTTAAAGAGACATAACAACATGGCAATGTTTCACCGAACACAAAACTAACGGAACATGTCCAGGATCAAGTTTAGCAGGTCAGAGCTGCAAGCTGCAGTCCCGCTGATACCAAACATTTAAAAATGCCATTCTGAGTGCCCGTCCTAATGTGACGTCTTTGTGGTGGTGTAGTATAGTCTAGAAAAGGTCCTATATCCCCAATCTGAAATCCACGTCTACCACGTCATCTTTGATGTGTGTGGATGTTAAAACTGAAGATAACTGAGCAAATCACGACATCAATAGAAAAATGTGACAACTCACGAATGACTTAGTGATGGCGATTTTACAAAACAGTAAGCATTCCCCTGAGCCCATGCATAACATTTTCCGCTAAATCTGCACAGTGTTTACAGAAACCAAACATACATGAGACTACTCAACAGCATGGACTAAAATAGGCAAGCTTCACATTGAGTAACACTTCTGCCACACTTGGTAGATAAGGATGCCTTTTGTCGCTTTTGAGAAAGTTTCGTTACTACTCGGTTGATAAATGCTACGTTGTGCTTGCTGTCGCCCTTCCTCTCGCTCGTGTTCTCCCAGTATCTGTCAGCAGCCATGAATGTAGAACTGTAGACAGAATCTCCGGGGAGATTATTTGCCACCGGAATTAAATCTGTCTAGTTTGAGTGATAGGCCTCTCTCCCACTGCACACAATCACACAAGTTTTGAAGAAATGTAGGTCACTGCGTTAGACCTTAGGTTGAGCAAGACATAAGACTATCGATGGCAGAGAGAGAGACAGAGAGGGAGAGACAGACAGAGGACAATGGTGTGGGGAAGGGGAGGGAGTTAGAGAGAAGAAGTGTAGCTGCAGCTGGCACAACGTTCACTGCTCTCGGCATATACTGCTTCTTCACAGGAGAAAGGAGTATAAAGTTATGGAGAGAAGAAAAAGAGAGGTAGTACAAGGAGAAAGAGGGGAAGGAGAAAGTGGAGGGGGAGAAAGTATAAACATCGGTGGGACAGGGGTAAGGAGAATGAAGAGCATGAAGAGAAGTCATGCTTTGCTACAATCGCAGTAAGTGCAGGGAAAAGAAAAAAAATCTATAGTGTGTATGTGTGCGAATGCGTGCGTGCGCGCGCGCGCGCGCGCGCGCGCGCGCGCGCGTGTGTGTGTGTGTGTGTGTGTGTGTGTGGAGAGAGACAGAGACAGAGAGACAGAGTGAGAGAAAGAGAGAAAAAGAGACAGAGACAGAAAGCAGAAAGAGAGAGAGAGAGAGAGAGAGAGAGAGAGAGAGAGAGAGGAGAAGGGGGGGGGGTGCACAAGGATTAACAGTTTACGGTTGATGTCAGTCGTCCTGGTATATCTACAAGGACATCTACATATCTACAGAGAACAGGTATTCTGTTGGGGCAGTGGAGATAGGAATTGGGCTGGGTAGATAGAGTGCAAGGTATTCTGCTGGGGCAGTGGAGATAGGAATTGGGCTGGGTAGATAGAGTGAAAGGTATTCTGCTGGGGCAGTGGAGATAGGAATTGGGCTGGGTAGATTAAGTGAAAGGAAAGGAAGACAGAGAACTGTGCTAACGTAGGTGCTGGTGGTGGATATGGTGAGAATGGAGGTGGCGGGGAGGTAGTGGGGGGAGTTCCTAGAACACACACACACACACACACACACACACACACACACACACACACACACACACACACACAACACACACTTCGTCTAATATCACACATGTGAAAAGACGTAAAATTGAAGTACTACTACCACCACTACTACTACTAGTACTACTACTACTACTACTACACACACAGAGGTAAAATTTCTAGGGAAGCTGGAACAGATCACATGAAAATGCCTCACTTAAGCACAACCTGGACATCACTGAGCAACAGAACCAGTAAGATTTAGGATAACAACAATAGATAAATAAACAAATAAAGAAATATATATATATACAAATAAATAAGATTTTTTCCAGAAAATTAAAAGATTCTGATAAATCGGTGCTTACTGCATGACTTACCAGCCGGATAAAGAAAGCATCATCGTCGAATTCCACGGATGATTAACATTTTTCTTCCGGAAAGTCTGCCATGATGGATCACATTCTTAATGCACATGCAATGCAATGCTTCAGTCCTTCTTCCCTCCCGATGTTTCATTCCAACGCAAACAAGAATAGACTGGAGACGAGGGTATGTGGAGGTAGCAGGGAACGGGGGAAATGGGGGGGGGGGGGGGGAGGAGGGGCGGGGGTATTCATGAATACGCAAGTGTGGACATGATCTCTATGGAACGATTTGCCACTGGAATTAAATCTGTCTGGTTTGAAAGATCAGCCGATTCCTCACAGCACTGAAATCAGAAGAGAAACGATTCACTGGGTTGATTGAAGCCAAACTGATCTCTCATAGATCCGATTTAAGCAAACGGACGAACGACAACCCGAGTCAGCCTGAGTTTCTAAATTTTGTCGAAACATCCCGCTTAGTCCAACGTCGAACAAATTCACATGGTGATATATCAGCTCAGCACTTCTTGATAAAAAAATTGAAACCATTAATCTCGTATTCGTTTTATGAATGAGGCCTTAAAATAGATTGCCAGTGTCTTTTTCTGACGTCAGAGGTCAGACCTGCAGAGAGAGAGAGAGAGGAGAAGAGAGAGAGAGGAGAGAGAGAGAGAGGAGAGAGAGAATGACGAAAACAAGGTGGATGGGGACCACAGAAATCCGTGCAGAAGGTGGAGGAGGATCTCTTGAGGAAAGAGACAGGGCGAGGGATACATACATGCATTAGGTAATTACGAACCTTGTGAATCTCTAACTCGCTTTGCTACCTCCGCCAAGGTTGTTTGTCTAGATCAAAGAGCTGATCCAAAATTTTATTACCTTTTTTCTTGTATTTCGAGAGATGAGGCCTTTTTATTTCTGTCAATGTGTACGACGAAATGATTTGTGAAGCGCAATGTAAAAAATCAGACTTATTAAATGTACTGAGAGCTGCAAACTTTCCAGACTTGATGCAATCCGTATTAAAATCGGGATCGAGCTAGCAACATAACATTTGTAAATGAATGGGAGATAATTTCCAATCATTACCTGGGGTCAAATTGTCGTAGTGACGTTGAGAATTTTTTTTTTTTAAAGACAGTTTTGATGTGTGTAATTTGTTCCGGAGATAATACATAAAGAGATATATGGTGGATTTGAACAGGCTTTCACTGAAGTTAAGGGCAGTGTTCGATCTTGATTGAGATCTGCCATCCGCTCCCCCCCCCCCCCCCCCCTCCCTATCAATCCTTCTACATGCCCTTCCAAGTTTTACATCCAACTGACAAACGCAGATGTGACTGGTTTTAACACAAGTATTCCAGATTCACGACAGGTTTGTGCATGTCTGAATTGCTGCAACACCTCATTTTCTGAAACAGAAAAGGATCCCATATGTTTTAACGATTGCAACCCATAATACAAAGGAATCTAATAAGGTGACACACTTATCAACGGACACCACATTAACATATCATATTTAGTATCAAGTTCAAAGTTGGACATTGTGAGTGCGAGTTCAATTGACGTCCAACACTACAAACTGCAATTATCAGTGCCCACCGTAACATGGTGTCCTTCTAGAGGTGTAGTGTAGTTTCAGAGGTCTTATATCTCAAGTCTCCTGAGATAGTTATCCCCGTCTGCTATATATTATTTTTTATCATATTTGGTGTGTGTGAATACACAACCTAAACGTAACCTACCCTGATCAAAACATTGACATAAAATGAGTGACAGCTCCCAAATGTGGCACTGACTCTAATACAGTATTAACAAAACAATAAATGTCTCCGTGAGTCTATAGTGTTTACTAGAAACAAAGATACATCAGACTACTCTTTACCACGCTTTGAAATAGAAATTTACAAACGCTGTGTTGCGCTTGCTGGTGCCCTTCCTTTCGCTCGTGCCCTCCCAGTCACAGTCAGAAGCCATAAATGTAGAACTGTAGACAGAGCCACCAAGGAGGTTATTTGCTACTGGAATTAATCTGTCTAGCTTGAGTGATAGGCCTCTATCCCACTGCACACAAACATGCAAGTTTGGAAGACATGTGGCTCTCTGGGCAGGACCTCAGATTGAAAAAAAAACATGTAGGTGGTCTTATCAATTGGAAAAGAGAGAGAGAGAGAGAGAGAGAGAGAGAGAGAGGAGAGAGAGAGAGAGAGAGAGAGAGAGAGAGAGTTGGTGATATACAGAGACGAGGTTGTGAAAGACAGTTGCAGCAAGGACTCCAATCTGACCTCTAGGAACATGCCACTCTCTTTTTGTTTTCTATCCTACAACACCAAATCCTATAGAGAGACAGAAAGCAATTACAGACACACAACTGGTTGTGCTACGTGGTTAATAGTTTGTAACTCATAACTTTCTTTTTTTTTCTATTTTAACAGTCTTGAAGAGTCCCATTTATTTTGCTCCCTACATAATATCCCCAGTACTTCCTGTGTGACTCTACTAAGTCTTATGCTTTATAAACCATGCCATGTGTTGATATTCACGTGAAAATCCGTAAAGTCATCATTGCACACATAATGAAAGCACATACTGTTGACCAGAGGATCTTCTTACAGAGGTTAGCTCACCATTGATACATGTTTAGAAGTCGTTTCACCACTGAATTGTTAACTCTATCTTTTTTAGCATGGTGGACAACGCTTGTTTAATAGCTTGCTTGGCTGTCGGACCGAAAGTTTGACTCTGACGAGAACTGGCCTACTTCCATAATGGAATATACCATTATGAAAACAAGGAAATACCATGCCCTTCTGTTTTAACGTGCAATGTAAGACGTGCCATGTGCTACTTTTTTTTGTTAATTTATCACCAGCATCTGCTAGAAACAAACAAAAAAAGACATACCCATGATGCTACCGATATTAAGATCAGAAATTCACTACACACTTTCCGACGAGATTTCTAAATAACTGAATTATACAGTCGTGTGTAATGTAATAATTGGACGTAGGAAATAGGACTAGGACGTGTCAGTATTGTGCACGTATAATCCATTAAGGAATCCCTTTGATCAAAGAAAGTGCCATGATAATGGCGCATGGTCACATCAAACGGCCACAGACAAGATCAAAGCAGAGTGGCAGCTCGCCGACTTCGTGCCATGGGCAAAGTGTTGGATGGCATACAAGAACCTTGAGAAGGATGGAAACTTAAAGACTATGCAATTATGGTGTATGGGTAAAGGGGAGTGGTGGCTGGTGGTGGTGATGGTGAGGGGAGGCATATCAAAACAGAAAGATGACAGTGTTTAGTAATCTTTGTACTTACTGTTTTCTCTTCACTTATTCGCACACCAAGTGGAACTGATGTTGCAACGAAAATTCCACCAAGAAAGGGCTAGTGAATGAGGGAATGTAAAACTGGTGCCCTTGAACGAATATCTGACGATGAAGAGTGGTACTGACTTTCTTGCATTTCGCAACTACTGCTGCTGCCAGGGCTGTTGTTGATGCTAAAAAACAACAAAACAAAACAAAACAAAACAAAAAACAAAACACACACACACACACACACACACACACACACACACACACACACACACACACACACACACACACACACACGAAAAGGAATGGGGAGCAGAATAGATAGATAGATAGATAGATAGATAGATAGATAGATAGATAGATAGATAGATAGATAGATAGACAGATGGACAGAGAGAGAGATAGACAGATAGATAGATAGATAGATAAATACATAGATAAATACATAGATAGAAAGATAGATGAATTGGTATATTGATAGATGTAGGTATGCATGGATAGATAGATGGATGGATGAATGGATGGATAGATAGATAGACAGATAGATGGATAGACGGATAGATAGACAATTAAATACATAGATAGAAAGATAGACACATTAATATATAGATCGATTAGGTATGCATGGACCAGATAGATGGATGGATGGATGGATGGATGGATGGATGGATAAATAGATAGATCGATAGATAGATAGATAGATAGATAGATAGATAGATAGATAGATAGATAGATAGATAGATAGATAGATAGACAGATAGACAGACAGATAGACAGACAGACAAATAGACAGACAGACAAATAGATAGATAGATAGATAGATAGATAGGTAGATAGATAAATAGATAGATAGATAGATAGATAGATAGATAGATAGATAGATAGATAGATAAGTAGACTGAGAGACAGATGAATAGGTAGGTAGGGAGCGAGATAGAGATAGATGGATAGATAGATAGATAGATAGATAGATAGATAGATAGATAGATAGATAGATAGACAGATGAATGCTGGGATGCTTCGATTCTTGGATGTATTCAGAGACAGACAGACAGACAGACAGACAGACAAACAGACAGGCAGACAGATGGACGGAACATGCATTAGCTTCTAGCGTTCGTCCCTTCTCTCATCAGTCAGCCTCTGATCAATTAACCAACCTCTGGTCAGTCTCACGCTAATTCGTTCCCAACATTCTGGAAACGCATCTCCATCCAAATAGCAGCCGAAGAAATGCAGGCCACGGGGAGAAGGAGGGGAGGAGGAGGGGGGGGGGGGGCTGAGGCAAGATGAATTAGAATGAAAGAGGTTAAAAAGTAAGAGAGAAAGAGAAGGAGACAAAGGAAGTGAGTGTGGGAGAGATGGTGGGAAGGAGGTACTGGGAGAGGTGTTCGAGGAAGACATAAAAGTTTCCTCAAACTTAGATAGTGTCAGGATGGCTCCTGCTGACATAACATTCACCGCTCTGCGATTTTACAGTTTCATCAGAGGTGTGAGTAGTAAGGGGATAAGGAGAACCCTGCAGTGGACGAGGAGACACACAAACAAAAAAAACAGAAACAAGTGAAGGGAAGAGAAATAAGTAACCAACGCAGCAGTGGAGGGTAAGCTTTGGAAGAGGAAAGATTGGAGAGGAGTAAAAGATAAGGGAGAATAATGAGCATAGAATGATGATGTAAAAGAAAACAGTATACGAGAGGTTTTACAATAACAACAGAGCAGTACAGTTAGGAAGTGAAAGAATATTGCCACAATGATGACGTAGACAACTGAAGACCTCGATGAAACAGTAAATAGTGCAAGAAAAAGAAGAAGAAAAGAAAGAGGAGGAGGAGGAGGAGGAGGAGGAGGAGGAGAGGAGGAGAGGAGGGAAGGAGAAAGGAGGTGGGCCCTTGTTTTCAATATAACAGTTTCCAGTCAACAAAGACCGTCCTTTCTAATGATCCAACTTACTGGGGTTTTTTAACCACCGTTGTCTTCTTCCCTACTGAATGTCTTGCATGGCACATTCTTTTGTTCAAAGTAATCGTGAAAAAGCACAGTCACATACATCGTACTGGGGAGAGGGGTACAAAAAGTAGCAATCATCTCTGTATTGCATCGTCTTCTCCCTATTCATGCCATGCTTTTACTTGGCATGACTCGAGAAAGTGAGGCTGGAATTGAGATTCGAAGAAATCAGGGTTTGTTTGATTGATGCAAGGCAGGATGGGGTCTTTTGGGAAATCTAAAGATGCCTACGTGGGTGCAATAGTCTCAAGAGATGAAGAGAAATGGAAAAAGTAGTTGTGTCCGACCATCCCTTCCCTGTCTACAGCTGTTGCCACTAGTGCTAGTGGAGGGTAGAACTTCAGAGGAGCAGAAAAAGGATGAGCTGGAAAGCCTGTCCCGTTGGCTTGCATTGATGGATGGATCTATGGACTGAACATAGGTCAACCTCTGGTCGTTTCCTGATCACCCAACTTCTGATCGAATTAACATTGATCAGTAATCAATGTGTGGCCAGTTCTAAACATCAGATCAGTATCAGCATACGAGACCATGACCATCCCGTTTATCTTCCATACACCAAATATTAAAAAAAAAAAAAAAAGCCATTTTCAGCGTCCGTCCTGACGTTGCGTCATTGTGGTGGTGTAATGTAGATTAGATAGGTACTGATATCCCCACTGCCCTGCTATTCCTGCCTACCACGTCTTCTTTGATGTGTGTGGATGGTAAACCTAAACATAATTGAGCTAATAATGACATTAACAGAATAAAGAGTTACAGGGCATGAATGTCTTATTGATTGCAACAAAGTATTTACAGCGCAGTAAATATTCCCCTCAGCCTACACAGTGTTTACAGAAACCGAACATGCATTCGATTACTGTACCACATGTACCAAGAGAGACCAGATTCACACTGAGTAACAGTACCTGTCACAACTGGTTAAACAAGGTGGCTTTTTTTCCAAAGTCAAAGAAGTTACCATTCTGTTTATAAATGCTGCGTTGTGCTCACTGTCGCCCTTCCTACGCTCGCGTGGTCCCAATCTCTGTCGACAGCCATGAAAATAGAACTGTAGACAGAATGTCCAGGGAGATTACTTGCTACCAGAATTAAACCTGTCTAGTTTGAGTGATAAACCTCTTTCCCACTGCACACAAGCACACAAGTTTGGAAGAAATGTAGTTCACTGCGTCAGATCTTAGGTTGAGCAAGACAGTATCATCGATGGGGTAGGGAGGAGAGAGAGAGAGAGAGGGGGGGGGGGAAGGGAGAAAGAGAAAGGGAGGGAGATAGAGAGAGGGGAGGGGGGAAGAAAGAGACAGAGACAGACAGAGAGAGATAGAAAAAGACAGAGAGAGAGAGACGGAAAGACAGACAGCGTGACAGACAGAGGGGTGTGGAGGACGGGAGGGAGGGAGCGAGAGAGGAGAAGCAGCAGAAGATGAAGAAGAAGGAGGAGGAGGAGGAGGACGAGCAGGAGGAGGAGGACGAGAACGAGGACGAAGAGGAGGAGTAGGAGGAGGAGAGAGAGAGAGAGAGAGAGAGAGAGAGAGAGAGAGAGAGAGAGAGAGAGAGAGAGAGAGAGAGACGCTTCAGATACGGTTTTATTGACAATGGCCTACATAGAGCCTTTACGTCAAGGGAGTGTACATCCGTATTTGCAGCGCCGAAAATAATATAGTGCAAAGAGAGAGAGAGAGAGAGAGAGAGAGAGAGAGAGAGAGAGAGAGAGAGAGAGAGAGAGAGAGAGAGAGACGGGTAAAAGGCAGCAGCAGCTCTCTCTCTCTCTCTCTCTCTCTCTCTCTCTCTCTCTCTCTCTTCCTTGCCCTCTTACCTTGCCCTCTAAAAAAAAACAAACAAAAAAAATCCAAAAAAAAAAAACAAAAAAAACCGCCCTCTTTTTTTGCTCAACTGCACCACCGTATCTTACACAGTTAAATCACGTACGTCTGACTGGTTGCAACATACCATTCACTGAAACAGAACAGACACGTGCATACCTATATGAACGATTGTAATCATACACAAACAACAAAGTCAGGTATTTCTGACAGAATGCAAACAACAATCAAAGAAACAGAACGGTTTGTACATGAGTGGCAGGCTCTGTACTGCTTGTAAGTTCCAAGTATGTTTCTTTCTTTTTATTAAACACCGTTTAAAGTCATATTTACATTTCTTGTTATATTATTTCTCCAGTTGTTTCTGTCAGTCTTTTCTGAACCATATGTTTTCATTTCAGAAAAAACCGTTTTGCACCATGCCATACGTTAACATTCAAGTGCAAATCCTTCAGGTCATCTTGGCAGACATTATCAAAGCAGGTATACTGTCCAGTGCCGAAAACAAGCTAGTCATGGTTATCGATGTTTAGGAGTTGCTCTAGCATCTATTTATAGACCTCAACTTCTGGGCATTTTGGAGAAAGATTTTTTTTAATTTCCTGATAAACTGTTTGGCTGATTTTCTGTGCAGGTTTAGCTGATCAGTTGATTGACCAAACGTGAACATATGTAGTGTGAGCAAGGTGGAGTTAGATTTTTTTTTGTCTCAAAATACTGCTTCGCGGCGATTGTGGAACCCTTAACTTAAACATAAATCCGATAGCAAACGTCTTCTATTTGATTTATAGTATAACAGGAGTCCATTGCTTCTATTCTGGTAATTCGTCACCATCACTGGTTCAAAAATATGATGACAACAAACAAAAGTCACACAATGTATTACGACATGCTTTCCAGTAGGATTTTAAAATACTGCAACTATTGCAGCCGCGGCTCAGTTTTATACATATGGACGCGGAAAATAGGCCAAGAGACGGTCGATAGTGCGCAAGGATTTTCCATTTGGCAGCATTTCTAAGATCTCTTTGAAAGTGCCATGATAGTAATGCATGATCACATCAGAAGACCACCGCAGAGATGAAAGAGACAGACACTACGGCCACTGTGAGCCATCAGCAAGATGGATGATCACACATACAAGAATCGCAGGGAAAGCAGAGATGGAAGCAGAAAAGCTGTTCGCTCTGCATGAAGAGACCCGGGTGGTGATATCAGAGGAAAATGGAGATCGGCACGCAGATACTGGTTTTCCCCCATTTGTTTGTTATACCAAAGTGAACTGACGGTCCAAAAGGGATTTTTTCAAGACTGTGTAGTTGTAAAGCAGCATCCAAAGATGTTAAACTGGAACTGGCCGTGTCTGTTCATAGAGAGTAGTATACCTTCTTTTGTTTTGCAGCTACTGATGATAGTGGGGCTGAGGTTGCCGGATACTGAAAGTGAGCAAGGAGGGAGGATCAATGGACACATATAATACATATATATAGATTTAGAGTGACTGTGCGTGCACTAGCCTCTTATACTCATCAACTCTATGACCAGTTTCCTTCTAATCGATCATTTATTAAGTATGTAACAACCTTTGATCGGTAAACAACTTGTGTCCCTGGCAAGAATAGACTCACAATACCCCCCCCCCCCCCCACCCCCCAATCCAGAAGCGGATCTCCATCGAAACAGCAGCCAAGGAAATCTATACCTCGAGAAGAAACAAGACAAAGAAAATGGGTACATAAAAATAACACGTAAGAGTCAAAGAAAGAGAGAAAGGAAGCGCGTTTGGTGACAGTGGTGATGGTAGAGTGGGGAGAGATAAGACAAGGTGGAGGGGTCGGGCAGAAGGTTTTCTCAAGGACGTGACTGTAATGGATCGTCTTATAGTAGCTGCAGCTGGCACAACGTTCACTGCTCTCCGCATTTACCGCTTCTTCACGAAATAAAATAGTAACAGAGGTACGGGGAAAGAGAAAAACAAAGAATGGGGGGGGGGGGGGGGGGGGGGGGGGGGGGGGGAAGGGAAATAAAAGTTAGAATAACGGAAGGAGAGGAAGTATAGAACGAAATAAAGAGCATGCAGAGAGTAAACTATCCATTACTGCATCACTACAATCACATAAAGTGCTATGGAGAGAAGGGGAGAGAGAGAGAGAGAGAGAGAGAGAGAGAGAGAGAGAGAGAGAGAGAACAAATGACCGAACGGATCTATATTAAGCAGGGTAATGAGGTAACCATACACTGCTTTTATCAACCCAACCATGCTACAATAAGAAGGAGAGAGAGCGAGATGCAGAGAGAAAGAGAGAGAGGGGGGGGGAAGGAGAGACAGACAGACAGACAGACGGATAGACAGACAAACAGACACATACACAGACAGACACAAACAGACACAGACAGACGCTGAGAGAATGAAGGGAGGTGTGTGTGTGTGTGTGTGTGTGTGTGTGTGTGGGGGGGGGGTTAATGTTAATTAGCAAATAAAGAGTGAAAGCATGTAAAACGAACACACACACACACACAACACCACACACCACACAACACACACACACACACACACACACACACACACACAGAGAAAAAGACAAGAGGCAGACAGACTGACGGACGGGCAGACAGAAGGACGGACAGATGGGCAGATAGATGGACAGAGAGAGAGAGAGAGAGAGGGGAGAGAGAGAGAGAGAGAGAGAGGAGAGAGAGAGAGAAGTGGGAGGGAGGAAGACATACAAGAGACGAAGGCAGGACAGACAAACACCAACAGACAGACAGACAGACAGACAGAGAACACAGACAGAGACAGAGAGAGAGAGGACAGACAAGGATTAGCAGTTTATGGCTGATGTTTTTTTCTCCTAGTTGCCTTGGCAAATCCACAGATTATATGAGATCCATCCACCTTCTCCTTTACCCCGCCCTTTCAACCCCCCCCCCCCCTTCCACGCTCCCCTCTGCCTTTCCTTGTCCGAATCCGTAAAGATCGCGTTTTCTAGTTGAGTAACGGGGAGAGGACGGGGACGGGACAAACGGGTCGAAGGGTAAGGAATCAGAGAACTGAACTATGGTTTATACAGAAGGAAAAGGAGTAAGTACTGGTGGTGGGAGTAGTTAGTGTGAATGAGGTGGGGAGTGAGGAAGTGGGGAGATGAAATGTAAGAAGGAGGGAAGGAGGAAAGAGAGGGACGTAGGAAGGATAGTGTGGAGCCACGAACGTAGATTATGTTCAAAATAAATAAGATTTGTTTTTTTTTTATAAATCCATCTAAATTATTTGGCATATGAGACAGAGGGGTGGAGGAGGAGGGAACTGACCATTGAGAGCAGGCACAAAAAGGGAGAGAACGAACGAACGGACGAATGCTATTTACTGAGGAAAAGGAACAAGAAGAAAGTCAGTGGTTTTTTTTTTTTGTTTTGTTTTTATTGTTTTTTGTTTGTTTGTTCATCCAGCCTCAGACAAAGAAAATATGTCTGCAAATATATGAACAAAAACATCATAGAGAACTGTGTATCAACACACATGCATGACAATACATAACGCGTCACAATGAATAAAACAGTATGTATGTAGAGGAAGAGAGTGTGGGAGGGTAGGACCTAGGAAAAGATGGAGAGCACCCAAGACACACACACACAACACACACACACACACACACACACACACACACACACACACACACACACACACACACACACACACACACACACAGAGAGGAGAGAAGTATAATTCCAAGGGAATCTGAAACACAGACCACAAAAAACGCCCAGCTTACACACGACCTTAACAACACGGAGCAACAGAACCAGTAAAGCTTCAGAGTTACAAAAAGGATTTAACACAAAAAAGTACTCACTGCATGAATAACCGGGCGCGTAAATCATCATCGTCGAATTCCACAGCTGATGAACGTTTTCCAGGAAATCTGCCAAGATGGATCACTTTTTTAAAATGCACATGCAATACAATGCTTCAATCGTTCATCCCTCCCAATATCTAATTCAAAGGCAAACAAGAAAAGGGACCGGGATTGAGTGGGTGTGGTAGCAGGAAATGTGAGCGAGGGGAGTTAATCATGACTAAACAAGTGTGGACGTGATCTCCGTGGCGCTATTTACTACTGGAATTAAATCTGTCTGGTATGAAAGATCAGCCTATTCCTCACAGCACTGAAATCAGGAGAGGAATTATGCATTTGGGTTAATTGAGGAACATGACAACCTGATCTACCACAGACCCAATATATCCAAAACGGACGAAGGCAAAATCGTATCTGCCAAGGCTGCCAAATTTGTCCAAACATTCCGCATAGTCCAACGTCTTGACAAATCGAAGAAGGTAACGTATCAGTTTAGTGCTCCTCGAAATAAAATGAAACCATACATCTCGTGCACGTTTAAAGAGGCTTGAAAATACGTTGACACCGTCTGTTTCGGCTTCTCTCTTTCTTACAGGGGACAGATGTGCAAGAGAGAGAGAGAGAGAGAGAGGAGAGAGAGAGAGAGAGAGAGAGAGAGAGAGAGAGAGAGAGAGAGAGAGAGATGATGATGATGATGATGATGATGATAATCTTTAATTCCAAGGGTAACAAATAAGCAGACACATGATGAGAGAGAGAGAGAGAGAGAGAGAGAGAGGGGGGGGGGGCGGTGGGGGTGGGTGGGCTTAAGTGAATAGGGATAGGAGAGTTGGAAGGGACAGGAGCGGATATTGGCCAACTGAGCATCAATAGTGCATTAACTGGTTTACTGATAATTGAAAGTTTTGGATAAATCGGGTTGTTAAGACAAACCAGGTAAGGGTGTGTGCACACAAATACTTCTTTAAATAATCAGTCCATTTGGACAGTATCTGACTGCCTTTGGCGTCCACATGATCTGATCAGGATACAACCAAGCTATAAGTTAGATATGTAAGAATATTGTCAAGGAAAAGGCAGTGAACATACATGTGTGTATGCGTATATGTGTGTGCGTGTGTGTGTGTGTGTGTGTGTGTGTGTGTGTGTGTGTGTGTGTGTGTGTGTGTGTGTGCATGTATGAGTGCGTGCGTG
The DNA here is from genome assembly GCA_033310375.1 of Conus canariensis. Taxonomy (NCBI): domain Eukaryota; kingdom Metazoa; phylum Mollusca; class Gastropoda; order Neogastropoda; family Conidae; genus Conus; species Conus canariensis. The sequence goes on along the minus strand of CM065714.1, from coordinate 129,553,783 downwards.
CGTGCGTGCGCGCGCGCGCGCGCGCGTGTGTGTGTGAGTGTGTGTGTGTGTGAATGCATGTGCGACCGTGCGTGCAGGCGTGTGAGTGCGCGTGCGCGCTCCCGTGTGCGTGCGTGCGTGTGTGTGTGTGTGTGTGTGTGTGTGTGTGTGTGTGTGTGTGTGTGTGTGTGTGTGTGACGCAGGGAGTGGGACTACGGAGTGTCAGTAATGTACAAGTATGATCCATCAGACAAGATCTATAACATCCGTTTGATCAAAGAATGTGCCATGATAATGGTGAGTGGTCACATCAAAGTGCCAAAGAAGTCAGAAAAGCAGAGAGGCAGCACACCAAAATTGGAAGATATCTGGTTACACACAAGAACTTTGAGAAAGATCGTTGCACAAACGCTGTGAGACGATGGTATACTGGGCGGAGAAGGTGGGCGGCAGAGAGGAGGAAGAGGGCATATCAAAACAGAATGAGGACAGTGTTTAGTCATCTCTGTACTTACTGTTTTCTCTTCAATCATTCGTCATGCAAAGTGGAACTGACGACGCGACGAACATTCGATCAAGACAGGGCTTTTTGTGAGAGGGAATGTAAAAATGGTGTCCTGACATGCATAACAGCAGAAGATGGAGAGGGTAGTGACTTTCTTGCATTTGGGCAACTACTGCTGCTGCCGGGGCTGTTGCTACTGCTGAAAGAACAAAAAGGATCGAGAGGATGGATTGACAAATACATACATGTATGCATACATACATACATATATGCATGTATACATACACGCATGCATACATACATACATGCATATATACATACACGCATACGTACATACATACACACATACATACATGCATACATATATACATACAAGCATATATTCATACATACATACATATATACATACATACACATATACATGCACATGTGTATTGAACAGCAGAGCTGACCACTCAGACTGTTCCGTATCTTTTGATCTCCCTTGCATCCTTGAATGGATCCTCAAGCATAGGCTCAAAGATTGTCCCCTACATTTTATACTGTTTGAATAATGCTTTTAGTTTTTCAGCAACTTTTTTCCTCTCCACACTTTTGTTTTGTTGCATTTACTACCCTTCGCTGGCTGCTTTGAGGGTGCTGTTGGATTCTTTTTTGAACCCTTGGTGGTGAGAACACCACAGAATTATGGACTGTGGTGTGTCTATTTGACACCAAGAGCACAGACACAATCAGCCGTGTCTCCCTGATGAGTCCGATCCAGCGGACGAAAGGCCTAGGAGCAGGCATTATGAATAAATGTGCCTTTGAGAGGGATTACGATGGTTCCCTCAGGCAGCTAGCGAAGGGCTTCTCATATTTATAATATATTTCCCCGATTTCTTCATCTTCAATTTTTTTTTTTTTATAAAGTTCAAATCTTTGCCAAGTCATTACTATAACGACTGAAGAATTGTTAGCCTGCACTTGTTTTCCCCCACTACTTAATTGTTCAGCATTATATATATATATATATATATATATATATATATATATGCATGCTGTGAATAGATAAACGGACGGACGGACGGACAGACAGATAGGTAGGTAGGTAATAAGAGATAGATGGATAAATAGACAGGCAGAAAACTTGAATGGACTGAACATGCATTAGCCTCTAGCCTTCACCCATTCTCTATGCTGTCAACTGCTAATCTATTAATTTTTGATCGAGCAACGAATTCTGACTCATGATCCGACTCACGCAAATTTATTCCTACAATACCACCACCGATCCGGAAACGGATCTAAACCTAAGTAGCAGTGGAAGGAATGTAGACTACCGTGGGAGGAGGGAGGGAGGGAGGGGGTGCGGGGTGGTGGGATAAGGCAACCTGGATGAAAATAAAGAGAGGTTGAGAAGGAGACACAAAAAAGGGTATGCGCTGAACAGGAGGCGGAAGGAGGTACAAGGAGAGGTGGGTGAGTGAGGCAGATAAAAAGTTTCCTCAAACTTTAATGGATGGTAATAATGGTGGCTCCAGCTGACACAACATCTACTGCTCTCCGCTTTCACAGCTTCATCAGAGGAGTGAGTAGTAAGAAGATAAGAAGAATGCATACAGCCAGCAGACGAGGAGAAGAAAGAGAGAGAGAGGGGGAAAGAAGTTGGGAACAAAACATAGCAATAGAGGTTAGGCTATGACAGAGAACAGTCAGGACATGAAGGAAGAATAACGAGCCTAGAAATGTGAAGAAGAAGAAACTAGTATAAAAGAGGTTAAAGATTAATGGGAACAGCAGGGCAGTTAGGAATGGAAGAAATAACGCCACGACGAATGAGTAATTGGGGAGCTGGGTGAAACAGCTATGGAGCAAGAAGAAGAAGAAAAAGAAGAAGAAGAAGAAGAGAAGGACAAAGCCAACTAAAATCAGAACTAAGAAGAACAAGAACAGGGAGAACAAGAACAAGAATAGCAAGAACAAGGAGAACAAGAACAACAAGAACAAGGCAGATAAGGAGAAAAGAAGGAGGAGCTGGCGGAAGAGGAAGAGGATAGGAGGAGGAGGAGGAGAAGTCGAGGAGGAACAGCAGGAGGAAGAAGAGAAGCAGGAGAAGAAGGAACAAGGCCCTTGTTTTCAATATAGTTCACAGTCAACGGTTACCGTTCTTTCTAACGACCATCTTACTGTTTTGTGTTTTGTTTTGCTTTGTTTTATTTTCAACACTATTGTTTTCTCCCTTGCTGAGTGTCTTTCATCGCACATCCTTTTGATCAAAGTGATCATGGAAAAAGCACGGTCACATTCATCATATTGGGGAGAACGGTACCGAAAAGATAAAAAGAAATACCAACTGTAATCTCGGTATTATACATTTTCTCCCTATTCAGTCTATGCTGTCACTTTGCACGCCTTGCAAAAAGAGACGCTGGAATCGAAGTTCGATAAAGTCAGGGCTGGTTTGATCGATGCGAGGCAAGATGGGGTCCTTGGGGAAATCTAAGATGTCTATTTGGGGGGCAATAATCTCAGGAGATAAAGAGTTATGAAAAAAAAAATAGTTGTCCCACCACCACCCTTCTCTTGTCTGCAACTGCTGACGCCAGTGACAAGGAAAAGGATAGAACTTCAAAGAAGCAGGACAGGGATGAGGTGGAAAGCCTGTGCCGCGGCCTGTATTGATGGATGGATGTATGGATTGAACATGTGTCAACATCTGGTCATTCATCAACCCACTGATCAATGTGATCTGAAGGTGTCGAAACTTTTAAGTGGAGAGAGAGAGAGAGAGAGAGAGAGAGAGAGAGAGAGAGAGAGAGAGAGAGGAGAGAGAGACAGACAGACAGACAGACAGACAGACAGAGAGGGAGGGAAATATAGAGAGAGTGACGGACGGAGAGAGAGAGAGAGAGAGAGAGAGAGAGAGAGAGAGAGAGAGAGGAGAGAGAGAGGAACAGAGACAGAGAGACAGAGACAGAGGGCAGAGGGAGAGAGAGACAGACATACAGACACACAGACAGACAAACAGAGAGAGAGAGAGAGAGAGAGAGAGAGAGAGAGAGAGAGAGGAGGGAAACGTCCAAGGGTAATGCTTTTGTTACTTCCCCGAAGTTAGAGTATGGCTGCTTAATGGCAGGATAAAAAAAAAACCGGTCATGCACACAAAACTCCACTCCATTTGTTGGGTAGACGGGATTGATCCTTGCCTGTCTATACAGGGAGTGTCCGCAGGAGTATCAGACTGCGTATGCGGAAAGAAACATAAAAAGACGGAAAGAAAAGAAAAAACAAACAAACAAACAAAACACCCCAAACAAAAACAACCAAACAACGACAGAAAGAAAGAAAAACGAAAAAAAAAGTATCAAGAAGAAACAAAAATAAATAGATAATTAGATAAGTAGACAAATAAATGAATAAATTACATCTATCTATCTATCTATCTATCTATCTATTTATTTATTATCTATCTATCTATCTATCTATCTATCTATCTATCTATCTATCTATCTATCTATCTATCTATCTATCTATCTATCTATCTATCTATCTATCTATCTATCTATCTATCTATCTATCTATCTATCTATCTATCTATCTATCTATCTATCTATCTATCTATCTATCTATCTATCTATCTATCTATCTATCTATCTATCTATCTATCTATCTATCTATCTATCTCAACGCCTCAACACTCCAAGGGGTCTGAGCCGCATTCAGCTTATAAGTGTGGGATAGCCTTTTGCTGTCGACTTTTCTTTCTGAACAAAGGTATGTGATACATAATGCGCGCGCGCGCACGTGTGCGTGTGCGTGTGTGTGGGGGAGTTGTGGTGTGTGTGTGTGTGTGTGTGTGTGTGTGTGTGTGTGTGTGTGTGTGTGTGTGTGTGTGTGTGTGTGTGCGTGTGTGCGCGCGCGCGCGTGCGTGTGTGTGTGTCATTGTAAACCTATATGCACATGTTGCATGACCATGCTCTATTTCACAGCATCCCTTCGTCCAAGTCCCCATCCCACCCCTGATTCCACTAGCTTCCTGGAATCGTATTTCTACACTCGATCAAGCAGAGACAGACAGACCGACAGACAGACAGACAGGACAGACAGACAAACAAACTGACAAACAGACGGACAGACGGACGGACAGCCAGACAGCCAGAAACAAAGACAGTGTGGGGGGGAGAGAAGGAGAGGTATTGAGGGGAAAAAGTAAGTATGGGGAAACTGTATTTAACTTACACGGCAGACCCCTAAGGGATCGAAGACAAATTGTCAGTTTTCTCCCCAAATTGCATCTGGGTCCTTGCCAGCCCTATAGTGCGACAGTCGGTCTGCTGAGGCAGTGACAAAGAGCACAAGGATACGGCCAAAGGAAAGAAAAAATAAATGGGGAAACGGAAAAGAAACTACGTAAAACAACACTGGCGTTGTGGTAGACGAGGGAGAGAGAGAGAGAGAGAGAGAGAGAGAGAGAGAGAGAGAGAGAGAGAGAGAGAGAGAGAGAGACAGACAGACAGACAGACAGAGAGCGAGAGAGAGAGAGAGAGAGAGAGAGAGAGAGAGAGAGAGAGAGAGAGAATGTTATTGTTTTGAAAACGGAGACACTTCATTGAATCATGTATTATGTCGTATGTATTAAAGATTTCCTAGTGCCATGTAATCTTCTTTCGTTCCAACGAAATGTCTACTAAATTCCTTAGTGACAACGGTACCAGTTCTACTTTGACACAAAACAACTACAGTATTTTGTGTAGGTCATGGACTACAGACGAGAGTTGGTGTTTAGAGATGAGTGGGTGAGGGTGGTGAGGGAGTAGGTGGAGCATTAGTAGAAAGAAACTCGTGGAGAGCGTGGCAGCAGAGAGTCCTCAGAAGAGAAGCCCCCTTCAAGCAAGTGTTTCGGCCCTTATCTCCTGACACTCTAGGGGGGTTGGGCCACACCCGGTTCATGACTCCGGATGTCCCTCTGCTGCCCCTTTTTTTTTTTCCCATCTTGGGACGAGCCATGGCTGGGATTCGAACCCATGACCCTCTGGACATGCTCATTTTCCACTTAATGACTCGCGCTTTAACCACTGAGCCACAGGGACACCTGATATTTGTAGGGAAATTAAGCCTTATGAAGTTCACTTTTGTTCCTCCTTGACCAGATCCAGCTTGAACACCTCTCTGCCGCTTCTGCCATTGCTTTCAGGGCTCTGGTTTTTTCCTTCCCTGCAACTGAGAGCTGTTTCATGAGGCTGTATGCAGACGTTCCTACAAACCCCCTAGCTCCAATTTCTGCAGTGAGGACTTTGACCTGATAGCCTTCTCTCCTCAGGCTGTTTGCCAGATCAGCATACTTTTCAGTCTTGTAGATTTGAGCTGCCTCCATTCTGTTCTCATATGGCACCGTGAGCTCGATCATGATCAGCTGCTTGGTTGACTTAGAGTGGACTACTATGTCTGGTCTCATGCCACTCTTGCTGATGATCTCTGGGTGACTCTTCCATTCTGGGAGGTCTGCAGTGCACTCCCAGTCATCTGCCCCGTCCAGCAGACTCTGCCTGCATGTTTCGAGTGGCACTGTTGTTCTTGGCCATGATTTGCTGCCTCCTGCCGTGAAGAATGTTGCGGGTGCTTTTGGAGTCCTGATTTTCCCTTTTGTGGTGTTGGTACTAGCCCAGACTACTTGTACAATTTCTTTGAGCACTTGGTTGTGCCTCCATGTGTACCTTCCTTGAGCCAGGGCTACTTTACATGAGCTTAGGACATGCTCCACTGTTTGTTTTTCATGGCAGAGGGGGCATGCAGGATCGTCTGTTTTCCCCCACTTCACCAGGTTTGCATCTTTTTTTGTTTTGTTTTGGTTTGGTTTTGCATCTTCGTATGTCTCACCTTAAGAGCAACATTAAAAATATCGCCGCTGCTTCATGCAAACGACAAAAAATTAATGAACTGAGCATTAAAAATGCATCGAAACTGAAACAAAAATTGCTTTATGATAACAATTACAACAACAACAACGACGACGACAACAGCAACGGCAACAACAACAACAACAACAACTACTACTACTACTACTACTACTGCTGCTGCTGCTGCTGCTGCTGCTGCTGCTGCTGCTTTCAATACAATTATAATTGTTATTATTGTATTATACAATTTTACTACTACCACTACAACTACTACTACTACCACTACTACTACTACTACTACTACTACTACTACTACTACTACTACTACTCCTACTGTTACTACTCCTACTTCTGCTACTACGTTTACTACTGATACTACTTTCAATATACTTATAATTATTAATATCATTATAATTGTTATCATACATATTTAAAAGGGGTATTCCTAAGCACAGTTACGCTCTGTATGATAACAATGACAATATATTCTAGACCGTTCTATGTGCGAGGAAAGAGGCGGTAATGTTTCTTGTATTTTTCAAAGTTTTAGGTCTTGCTTCTTGTCACGAGAACCCAACACGCAATTCGAAGTAAAATACATTCTATAAAAGGACCAACCATCTGTTTCAAACGTTTTTTTTCCCATCCATCTATGTGTCGGTTACTGAAATTAACTTCCCACCGTTCACTCCTTCGTCCTCCCACCCCTAACACACACACACACACACACACACACACACACACACACACACACACACACACACACACACACACACACACACACACACACACTACACACACAAACCCCAGCTTTCTACATCTGGTAGACTGTGCACCACGTATTACTGGTGCCTATCCAACTCACATTTTTTTGCCAGCACAGAGTAGTTTCCCACAAGTCCTTTAAACTTTCCTGGCAGTGCTTTGGGCAGCAGTTTTGGACACTTTGACAAGGAGCAGAAGATTTCACCATTTAGTATGTACCTACCCCGTCACCCCACTCGCCTCCACTCTCCCAATTTGCTGGTGGGTCGTCTGAAACTGGGGAAATGGAGGGAGAGTAGAAAGGGAGGGGGGGGGGGTGTTTGTGAAGAGAAGGTGGCAGTAAGTTACTAAAATGACGCAGTGATGGTATCCACTTATCAGGGAAGGCAACGCTTTTCAGTTGCTTTTATAAACGTTCAAGTTACGATGGTCTACAGGCCAAACATCAGGGAAAACATGTCTATGTTTGGCCTATCGTTGAACTCTATCATATCCTTGATAACAAGTTCTTCAACCTTCTTTGATATATGGTAAGAAGGCAAAACAAGCCTCTCAAAACTGGGTTTCTGAATCTTACTAAAACCAGCATTTCGTAAAACAGTAAACTGTAGAAAGATGACGACGAACTGTGTGTGGATCAAACTATGTTTGTAGGCAATGGAAATACTCGACAGTGTCCATCTCTCCTCGTATCCAGGTCCGGAGTGGGACTGTTGGTTGCTCCATAGTCTACTGAACATTAACACGGTATATTCCAATGCTTGAAAAGCAACTATTACGTCCAGAGCTGTCTCCAGTAGTGCTAGCAGTGAAAAATGAGATAACATGCACTTATCATTACTTGTTAGTCCCATAACAATTTGTTTTTTTTTCCTGTATTACATTGTACGGCAAAAGTGCGGGATAGTTAAATGTGTGCATGGCAAAGTTTACAGCGTATCCCCTGATGCCCTGCAGGCAATGAAGGGGTGTATCTGATCTTCTTCGCGAACGCACGCGCACACACACACACACACACACACACACACACACACACACACACACACACACACACACACACACACACACACACGTATATGAAGGGGTCTGAGCAGCCAGGAAATTTCTGATAGGCTTCTCCGCCGTAAAGCAAGTAAATTATAATCTAATTATTTTGTTGGTGGGATTAAAGGCGTCGAAACTTTCCGTGGAGAGAGAGAGAGAGAGAGAGAGAGAGAGAGAGAGAGAGAGAGAGAGAGAGAGAGAGAGGAGGGAGGGAGAGAGCTGAGAGAGAGAGAGAGAGAGAGGCAGAGACAGACAGACAGACAGATAGACAGACAGACAAGAAAATGAGCAGCGCAAAGATCTTCCACAGAACATCATATTTGTTTTTTTTCAAATCCCAAACTGAGCTCCACATTTTCAGTTACAACCACAACTATCCACATATAAAAAGTAACATTGTAATGCTTTAGCTTGGGGCATATATGCAGGCAGCACGTATTCGTTCTATCCCTGTTGGTGCAGAGGGGGAAATGCCTGAACCAAGCGTGGGACTAAATACAGGCTAGACGTATTGTATTTTGGCTCTTCGTCTGGCAGATAAGTGCAGGCTGATGTCTGGACTGGTTTACCAGAACTTTACATATAGCTATTCTGATTCTCTTTGACAGGGACTGTCTAGCCAAACTCTACGCAGAGGGAGAGAAAGCTAGTTGAAACGGTCCAGCATGGCACCTACACTGGAAGTAGTAACCACGGCTGAGTGCAAATTGAGCCGTTCATATCTGATTTACTCCGACCATGGCAACATATTTCTGAGTGTTTAGGTCCCCAAAAGAGCTCGCGCATTTCACAACAGGACTTACAAAGGCATGGTCAACCACCACCTCCGCTACACTGAGCAAATAAATTTCTTACAAGCAGTACATGTTACCTTCGGCCACTATGGCATCAACGTGGTGATCTTTGCTCAGTTTCTTTTAGTGAGTGATGGTTAGAAATGTTAACAATTCCACTCCTATTCCTCGAACATGAAGTTCACATGACCACAGAAGTGGCTTCATATGTTGTTTTTTTTTAGCCAGGCTGAGAAGTAAATTTCCCTGGGGGAGGGGTGGATGGATATCATTTTCCAAGTCTTTTTCCCATTCTCTTTATTACCGAAGTCCTATCAGAGATGGACCTGCCCTTGCTGAGATGCAACAACTTCGTAGGCAATGTGTTTGACCAGCAGCGCCAGCTTCTCTGGAAGGTTCTTCATGTAGACGCGGAGCAAGCACAGGCCTAAGAAGACCCACGTTGGGCCTCACATCAGCAAAACTAGACCGAGTCCACGACCCTCAGTTCTGTTTCCTAAGCACCCCATACTTAAAACGGCGTTGTATGAAAGTTTTAACTTCTGCATCCCGTCCACATATTGCGAGGCGCAAAAAATATTACTTTCGCAGGGTACTGACTATGTTTGCACACATGCGCGTTTCATTCTAAGAATACTACACAGGCCATTGGCATGACCATTTAACCACACGCACTTTTCGAGGAAAGTTTTTACCTTGAGGCAGGACAGAAGGCACTCTTTCCCCGAAGGCGATGGCAGAGCAAAGACAGTTCTCTTTTCATGACGCGAACGAATTTGTTATATGGGAAGGATCCGACACTGAACGTGTTTATATGACTAAAGGATTATCACGTTGATGGAAAAGGTATCTAATTCTTTCCTCGGCATTAACAGCTGATGAACAGTAAAACATTCTAAAGTAGCCAGACATACTATTCACACTTCTTTCAATTTTAGATTTCAGCGCCAAATTTTAAATCATTGCACAAACCTGCTCTGAACACTCAGGACAAATCAGCCTTGATATTTAGCATGTAAACATAAAATCATGTACAGTCATGATATGATACAGTGATATCTGATTGGCCCATTTGTATAAGTCTAGTGAATATCGAAAATGTCAAATAGTACCACACACACACCACACACACACACACACACACACACACACACACCACACACACACACACACACACACACACACACAACACGCCGGGTCGTTCCATCTGGTCCCGGCAGCAATGAGGCCCAGTGCCATTTGCTCTGTGCTATCAGTTTCCTGTTTGCACGCAGACTGGGCCCTAATGGTACTGGTGTCTACTCAAATTATCCGTGTAAAAACTCGTTCTGGTGTTTCACTGTGGCAGCACAAATATTTTAGCCAGTCAGACTCTGCCACGACTGGGACACAACGAACATCAATATGAACTGATAATAACATACCCTAGTTGATTCATGGCGTCGTCAAAGAGAGACATAAAGAGAGAGAGAGAGACAGAGGGGGGGGGGAGAGAGAGAGAGACGAACAGACAGACAGACAGAAGGATAGACAACAGGCAGGCAGACAGAAAGAAACAGAGACAAAGACAGACAGAAACATAAGAGAGAGAGAGAGAGAGAGAGAGAGAGAGAGAGAGAGAGGGGGGGCTAAGAGGATAAGAATGATAAGTTAAGAGAGAGAGAGAGAGAGAGAGAGAGAGAGGTGGGTGGGGGACAGACGGAGAGAGAAAAGGGGAAGAGAGAGAGAGAGAGAGAGAGAGAGAGAGAGAGAGAGAGAGAGAGAGAGAGAGAGAGAGAGAGAGAGGAGAATGCCATGGCTGATGCCATTTCCATGCCTGGCGTGAAACATCCATAAGATACACAGTGTTTACATTATGTGGCTAACGATGAGTCTTATAATAGTGCTGTCGGTATTAATCTACACGTAAAACTGCTGAGAGGTTCTTCTGACTGTTAGTGATAACATCAACTGTCAGCGTGTAGATGCTATC
>CM065714.1:129527845-129537845 GCA_033310375.1 Conus canariensis | reverse complement strand
TCTTCATCTATCCGCATCCATCCATCTATCTATCTATCTATGTATATATCTATCTATTAAGGGGAGAGAGGGAGAGGGAGAGACAGACAGACAGAGAGAAAGACAGACAGACAGAGATAGACAGACAGACATACAGACAGACAGACAGATAGAAAGAGCGAGAGACAGTCAGACAGACAGAGAGTGAGAGAGACAGACACACAGACTCACTGACAGAAGAGAGAGAATGAGAGAGAGAGAGAGGAGAGAGAGAGAGAGAGAGAGAGAGAGAGAGAGAGAGAGAGAGAGAGAGAGAGAATCACTCAGGACTATGTACGTGTATCTCCGCACTTCGTGCTGGGAATATATGCCAGGAAAGCTTCAGTTATAAGGAGACGCAGCAGGTGTAGGAGAATACACTCAGGTCTAGTATACATGGCTTCTCTTATTGACAGTGATTGTGGTATACGTCTGTGTCCTCTACAGTGATGGGGCTGGTTTGATGGCAGAAATCACCTGTTTCTTCCTATAAGTTTTCTTTTTCTCGATTTTCTGAATCTCCTGACTTCTCTGCCTCTTTATCCCTTTTTTCTCTCCTCTCCTCTCCTCTCCATCACCTGTCTGTCCATCTCCTCCTAATCCTCTATTCCTCCTGCCTCGCACTTTCTTTTTCTAAAGTTGATTCGAATTTTCACTTGCTACGATCCTTTCTGCTTTCCACAGACAGTGCGATCCATATGTGTCTCTTATCCCCAGTCATGTGTTTCTCTGAAGTTGTGTCTGTCTTCCAGATTCTGATCTGGGCTCCGTGGTTGACTGGGTTGTAAATGACTCTCTCTCTCTCTCTCTCTCTCTCTCTCTCTCTCTCACTCTCTCTCTCCCTCTCTCTCTCTCTCTCTCTCTCTCTCTCTCTCTCTTCTCTCTCTCTCTCTCTCCCTTTCTCTCAATTCCAACCCCCAGAAATACAATCTGCAGGTGATTATCCAGTAAAAGTAAAGCAATGCAGGGATACCAAGAAGATACGGAGTATGGGCGAGCCATGAGCTACAGGTAGACAAGGGAAAGGGATGGAGAGGTGACTTCTGGATTCCAGCCAGGCCCGGTACTGCCACAGACACTGGCGGTTTGAGGGAGGAAGAGCCAGGTGCAGAGGGCGATAGGGAAGCGGCTGGAAAAAGTGCGTCCTGATTGACGGGGATCCAACAAGTTGTATTGTGAGTCATGATTACGCGCGCAGGTCGCGCGCGTGCGCACGTACACACACACACACACACACACACACACACACACACACCACACACACACACACACACACACACACACACAGAGAAGCCAGCAGGCCATCGACTTCCCACCTTTTTTTTTTAAAGTACATAAGCAATTATGCCATGTGCATTTACTTCAATCTCTTTATATCCCCTCACTCACCAATCGTCATTTTACTATATTTACGTGCGTAAATAGAGAAATAACTCTTATCCAGCAAGCGAGGGCGCTCACACACACACACACACACACACACACACACACACACACACACACACACACACACACACACACACAACACACACATACACGCACGCACGCACACACACACTCACACACACACACACACACACACACACACACACACACACACACACACACACATTTCATGTTATAATCTGTCACACAGAGAGGGAGAGAGAGGGGGGAGGAAAACAGACAGACAGACAGAGACAGACAGACAGACAGACAGAGACAGGCGGACAGAGAAACAGACAGACAGATAGACACAGACAGAGAGATTTTTCGGAACTAAACTTTAAAGCGCTATTGTGCATCCAGCTGTCAGACTTGTAAGCATTTTTTATAGGACCTTCGAGAACATCGCACTCCCAAGATCGATCTCCTTGGTCACAAACATGTGCCATCGCCATTATGCAGGACCAAGCCAAAGAACCGTGGGATGCACACCAAAAGAGAAAGAATTCACCCACAGTGTACCATGAACACGAATGACAGTCGCCTTGGGGAGCGATGCTAACAAAAAGACCTATTTACTTTCAATGCATCGCACTGCACTCCTTTCTCCCCATTCACTCCACGCTCTCACTTGCAAAACGTCCAGCGAAAGGTAACGCTACAATGGAGATTCGGTGCAAGCGGGGTTAGTTGTATTCAGCCAACGCAAGATGGGGCCTTTAGGGAAATCTGAAGACAGTATTTGGGACCAGTAATCTTACAAGGTGAAGAGAAATGGAAATAGCAGTGGTGGTGTCACACCACCCCTCCTTTCTCTGCAACTGCTGGTTCTACTGCTAAGAGCTGTGGAAGAACTTAAAGTGAGGCGGGACGCAAGTGAGCTAGACTGGATGGATGGATGGTTGGACGGACCTGTTGAATATTAATCAGTCTCTGATCACTCATCAACAGACATCACCACTCAACTTCTGATTGAATCAGCTTTGATCTGTGGGGTATGTCAGGTCAATCCTTCCCTTCAGCAAAGCCAAGGTTTGCGAGACTATTGCTATCGCACTAAATGACATCTGTCCAAATTGTGTGCGAGAGAGAGAGAGAGAGAGAGAGAGAGAGAGAGGAGAGAGAGAGAGAGAGAGAGAGAGACAGACAGACAGACAGACAGACAGACAGACAGACAGAGAGAGAGAGAGAGAGAGAGAGAGAGAGAGAGGATTTCACAATTCCCCGACTGCAGTTCTATACAGGTTAATTTCCAACGGACGTCAACTGACCGAGAGTAATTCCCCACAAGAGAGAATTCCCCGTTGAAACAGGTTTTAACAATCAGTTTACTGCCATTATCAACTACTACACTGCACCACACAGCCATGTCCATCTTCAAAGCCCAGCTTTGCAATTTGTATGAGCAGACTCTAGATGATGGAGCAAGCACAATCACATCGGCTGTTTTCATCTTGGCTTCTGTATGATATGAGGGCATATTGCCGGAAGGTGTTTCGTACGTTAAATGTTATGAAGAACCAGCAACTGCGGAAAACGAAATGCCAAATGTATGTGTGTGTGTGTGTGTGTGTGTGTGTGTGTGTGTGTGTGTGTGTGTGTGCGTGGGTGCGTGCGTGCGTGCGTGCGTGCGTGCGTGCGTGCGTGCGTGTGTGTGTGGTGTGTGTGTGTGCGTGAGTGTGTGTGTGTGTGTGTGTGTGTGTGTGTGTGTGCGTGAGTGTGTGTGTGTGTGTGTGTGTGTGTGTGTGTGTGTGTGTGTGTGCGCGTGTGCGTGTGTATGTGTGTGTGTATTTGTGCATGCGTGCGTGTATGCGTGCGAGCATGCGTGAATGTGTACGTGAATACGCGTGTGGATCGGAGGGTGGTGGTGTGGGGAGAGTGAGTGTGTGAGCGAGTAAATGGGTGGGTGGGTTGGTGGAGGGTGGGTGCGCACATGCGAGTACTTAGCATCAATATAACAATTCTTCTTCTTCTGCGTTCGATTGAAGCTGGATGCGTCAGACTTGTAACCCGGCCGCCATGATGAAGCCCGCGGTCTTCTCCAGGTCAGAACGGGCTCCCCAAAGCTGCGCCTGTAACTCCGCTCCCCCCGGCCAGGTTTTGTGTCGTAGAGCTGCGTGAGTAGGACAGCGCAGGAGGGCATGTTCAGGGGTCTGGGGTCCAGTGCCGCATGGACACTGGTCAGTGTAGGTGATCTTCAGGCGGTTAAGGTGGCTCAGCAGTCTGCAGTGGCCGGTCCTCAGTCTGAAGAGGATTGTCTGCTGGTGCCTTTGGAGCTGGTGGATCGGGTCAGCACCACTCTCTGCACCCAGCCTTCTCTTCCACTGGGACTGAAACTGGTTGTGGATGATGGTCTTGGCCTCCCTGTAGGTCACGGGGTGGCTGAACTGCTCCATTTTGCTGCCTGCTTTGGAGAGAGCATCAGCTTTTTCGTTGCCCATGATCCCACAATGAGACGGAATCCACTGAAGCGTAATGACAGACTGTTTTGAGAGTTCATGGAGGGCAGCCTTGATGTCTTGCGTATGTTGTTCATTTCTTGTGTTCTGAAGTCCCTGCAGCAGAGATCGGCAGTCTGTGAAGAAGACAACCTTCTGTGATGGGCTGGCCGGTTCCAGAAAGATCCTCACTGCGTGGAGCAGTGCTATTGCCTCTGCTCTGTAGTTGGAGGAGATCTTTCCAGTAGGGAAGGCCTTGTGTGTCAATCTTCCATTGGTGTGTCTGATGAAGAACCCTGCTCCTCCATTCTTGACTGCTCCTTCTGAGGATCCATCTGTGAAGACGTGGGTCCACTCACTGGGGTTGTATTGGTTGGCGATCATCTCCTGTGCTAGAGCTTTCATTACTTGAGGGGCTTGACGGTCCATTCTTTTAATGCCAGGAACTTCGGTGATGATTGCGACATCTTCCAGGTGATTGTCTGGTTCCTCAAAATTTGGAAGCATCTCCATTTCGGCTGGTGAAACAGGCAGCAGGTCTTCATTGCTGCGATGCAGGCTCTTAGACAGGTGGTTGAAACTTGTTCTCTTTAGCCTGTTTTTGGTGGGGTTCTGCATCTCGGTGTGCATGGGGTGGGTAGGCATACGCAGTAACTTTTCACTGTGGATGAAAACCTTCTCCTCGCGTCTGTCTTCGAGGGAATGTAGACTAGTAAGCTTCTCCATGGCTTGGATTGGGGTAGTCTTCATCCCACCAGTGATCAGTCGCAATCCTGCATTCTGCACTTTGTTCAGGCGACTGGTGTTGGTCTTGGATGCAGTGGCCCATGCAGAACTGCCATACTCCAGGGTTGGTCTGACGGTACCCACATACACCTTCTGCAGGATGCTGCTGTTTGCGCCCCAGGATGTACCGGCCAGCTTCTTCATGATGGCGAGCTTCCTGACTGCTTCGTTTTCAATGTTCTTGAGGTGCGGATTCCAAGTAAGCCGCTTGTCCAGCTTGATGCCTAGGTACATTGGGTTGTCTTCTTGTTTTAGCTCTCTTCCATTTATTTTCAGGCTGATGGTTTCTCGCAGTGGCGACAGCGAGAAGACTGTGGCCACTGTCTTGGTGGCATTGATTTCTACGCCCCAGTCAGAGGCCCATCTTCCGACGTGTTCCAGTGCTTCCTGCATCCTGTAGCTGGCTGTGGTTAAATGTTCTGCAGCACTCCAGGCAGCAAAATCGTCGGCGTGGAGAGCTCTGGAGATGTGCTTGGTGAGCTTCTCAGCGATGTCATCAATGAAGATGAGAAAGAGTGTAGGGGAGATGACTCCTCCTTGTGGTACACCTTGTTGTAGAGTGATTCGGTGGCTAATTTTCCCATCAAGCTGAACTCTTGCTGTGCGGTACTGGAGGAAGTTGCGTATCCAGCGGTACATATTCCCTTCCACTTTCTTGTTTAGCAGCTTCAGGAGAAGTCCTTCCTTCCATACCTTGTCGAAGGCTTTGGTCAGGTCCACAAAGACAGCGAGTACCTTTTTCTTCTCCTGAAAGGCGTTTTCGATCTGTTGGGCGAGGTACACAAGCTGGTCTTCCGTACTGTGGTTTTTCCTGTATGCTGACTGTGTGTTGCTGAGCAGGTGATTTTCTTCCAGGTGTTTCAGCAGTCTTGTGTTCACCATTCTTTCCATCACCTTGCCCAGACAACTGAGGAGGCTGATTGGTCGGTAGCTGGATTTCTTGGTTTTGTCTTTTTGTTTCTTTCTGATGGGGATGATGACTGCTTCTCTCCATCGGTCTGGGAATTTCCCTGAGCTCCATGACTGGTTGATGATCAGAAGGAGCTTCTGTTTTGCTGTGGTTCCAAGTCTCCTGATCATGTCATTGGTAACACCATCTTTCCCTGGGGCTTTCTTTGGCTTTAGTTTTTTAATGGCTGCATTGAGTTCAGTCATGGAGAAGGCTGACATCATGGACGGTGTAGGGTTCTGGTGTTTCAGCTTCTCCCTGGTTTCCTTGCTGACTTCCTGCACTCGGGCAATGGGTATTGTTGCTTTGCTTTCCTCTTTGTAAAATTCTGCCAGGATGTTTGCTGCTTTCCTTCCCGTGTGGTGTGTACCATTTTCCTCGATGACGGTTTTGCTGTGTCCCGCTCTGGTGTCTTCATTCAGGGCTTTTGTCAGATTCCACAGCTTGCTGGTGTCCTTCTCCATGTTGAGGCTGCTGGTCTTCTCGTTCCAGCTCTTTTGGAGTTCAGCTTTCTTCTGTTGGTTGAAAGCTTCTTTGGCGTTGTTGTGCCTCACTAGGTTCTCTGGAGTGGGGGTTTGCTCCATAGCTTCTCTGGCATTGTCCATTTCAGTGTGAAGCTGTTCCAGTGTGTCACTCCAGTATGGCAGGTAATGTCTTCTTTTGCCCCTTGGGATTGCCTGCTTTGCTGCCTGAAGAATTGCATCAGTGAAATTCTGGACGTTCTTGTTCAGGTCATTTGCACAGCAAATGTTTTTGGTGTGGTGGTCAGCCTTTTCTGCAAAGAGGGTCCAGTTGGCTCGTTTGAAGTTCCAACTTGGTTGCATGTTGCGCTCAGTACATCCTAAGCTGGAGATGTTGAGAATGACTGGCAGGTGGTCGCTCCCTCCAAGCTGGGTGCTGACTTCTCTGGACGTGAGCTTGTGAATGTCCTCAGTAGCTACTGCCAGGTCTGGTGTGGAGGTGGTTTTCCAGGCTCTGGAGAAGTACGTTGGTTTGTCGTCCGCCTGGTTGATGAGTACTAGATTATTTTCCATCATCCAATCTTCCACTTCCTCACCACGGGCATCCATTTCCTCATATCCCCAGCTTTGCGAGTGGCTGTTGAAGTCTCCAACCACCAGATGTCTGCAAGCTTCTAGCTTCACGTTGTGTAGCGTAAGAGATGAGGTTGATGGGCTGTAGCAGTTGGTGATCCGTAGGTCTCCACTGGGCAGCAAGAGCTTGACAGTCAGGTGTTCTAGTTCTTGTCTTCTTGATCTATTTGTCTCTACTGCAGGGATGGAGTTTCTGACAAGGGTAATGATTCCTCCCTTGTGTCTGTCTTCGCGGTCTTGGCGAAATGTCTCGTAGCCTCTTACGAAGAAACGTCGATGATCTTTCAAGTGTGTTTCTTGGATGCAGATGACATCGATGTTGTTTTTGCTGAGAAACTTTTGCAGTTCTGGCTTCTTGTTCCCTAGTCCTTCTGCATTCCACTGAGCCACTGTAAGGGTGGTAGGAGGCTGGGTAGTCTGGTCAGTCGCTCTACTCTGCCTTCCCCCGACCGTCAGGTTAACAGAGGCACCGGTCGCTTGGGTGGGCCCCTTTGAGGCTAAGGGCCCGGCTCCGTCCCTCCCCGGTTGTCGCTGATAGGGACGACGCCATGACAACAAGGTAGTCTGACGCATGACCATAATCGTTGATGCGTGTGTGTCCTAATTTATCCCCAGGACCTGCGCCGTAGCTGACACACTCCGTCTTCGGCAGGCTGGATGCTTTTGCCATTTAACCCATGGCTGGGGTAAGGCTTGGAGCAGTGTCAGGGCGTATCCACACGCCGGTGGGCCTTCACTCAGTTCCTTCCATTTTGGTGGGGGCCTTACTCCTCCATCTGGACTGGTCTAGCCTGCGGCTTTCCTTGATTGGAGAGGCCGGGATCTAGTTTTGATATAGCGCCAGTATTCCGCTCCCGTGCCGCGTTAGTGAAAACAACCTGCCCCATGTCCCCCTGAGGAAACACCCACATTAACGTGGCGAGAAGGTGCGACTACGGTGTTCACCCTTTCTTAATGGAAGAAAGGGATCTTCGCAGGTCAATATAACAATTAATTTGTTTGTGAGCTTTCAGCTAGACGCACGAAAAATATCAAAGCGACTACCCCACATGACGGATATTACGTTGTGGGTGTGGATGGCATTCCTTACATGTCTTTGATGCCGGTAAAGCCCTGCTACAATGTCCGCTCTGGCAACAGGAAGATCTTCAACGGGGAACTGTCAGTGATAGGGAACTCATGTGTTGGGAACTGTGCACAGGAAAGTGTGCGTGTGATATTTTATTCAGGGTTTTTTATGAGAGAGAGAGAGACAGAGAGAGAGAGAGAGACAGAGAGAGAGAGAGAGACAGACAGACAGACAGACAGACAGACAGAGACAGACAGGCAGGCAGACCGACAGACCAACAGACAGACAGACAGACAGACAGACAGACAGACAGACAGACAGACACAGACAGAGAGAGAGAGAGAGAGAGAGAGAGAGAGAGAGAGAGAGAGAGAGAGAGATCTGCCCAGACTAAACTTTAAAGTGCTATTGTAGCTCTAGCTATCAGAACATGCGCAGCCTATTGCATTTTGTTTTAATCGTGGAAAGGAGAAGGAGAACAAGAATGATTGTAGGGTGCAAAAATGGACGAATAAGGTGTTAACAATGACAATTAATGGGCGAACACATTGAAGGAATAGACAGACAGACAGATGGATAGATAGTACATAGATAGACAGACAGACAGACAGGCAGATAGATAATAGATAGATGGATAGATAGAGAGATGGATATATAGATAGATAGATGGATGGACGGATGGATAGACAGACAGACAGATAGACTGATAGACAGACAGAGAAAGAGAGAGAGGTAGATAGATATATAGATGGAAAGACAAGACAGATATATAGTTAGATAGATAACTAGACTCATAGATAGATAGATAGATAGATAGATAGATAGATAGATAGATAGATAGATCGATAGATAGATAGATAGATAGATAGATAGATAGATAGATAGATAGATAGATAGATTAGATATTGTATCTCTGTGGGCGTTATCGAACATTACTATCGATTTATGTTCTCAAACTCGGAACACCCATCTTGTACTTTTTATGAAGAGACACGAAGAGGGAAACTGACGGGGAGAGAGAGAGAGAGAGAGAGAGAGAGAGAGAGAGAGAGAGAGAGAGAGAGAGAGAGAGAGAGAGAGAGAGAGAGAGGACAGAGACAGAGACAGAGACAGAGACAGAGAGATGCCATGTTTAAGCTGTTTCCATTTCTGGCATGAAACGTCCATTAGCCGGACACTGTTTATAGAACGTGGCTAACGATAGGTGTCGTAGCATATCCGTCAATAATGTACAGCAGAAGCTGCCGAGAGGTTCTTTTGACAGAGTGGTATCATTACACACCAATATAGAAATGCTACAGGGTATGTGCGTAGGTTCAAGATCAGTTTGCAGGCACTTCGAATGAGAGAGAGAAAGGGAGAGAGAGAGAGTGTGTATGTGTAAGAGAGAGAGAGAGAGAGAGAGAGAGAGAGAGAGAGAGAGAGACAGAGACAGAGACAGAGACAGAGACACTTGACACTTTGACACTTTGATATTTTATTGTCATTACCAAAGAGGTCTTTTGACAAGGGGGGAGAGGTAACAGAACAATAACATTTCCCTCTTCCTATCCTGCAAACAAATAGTACACTTTCATTCCTAGTGTGTATCAAATCCAAAGTTAACAAAAACAAATACATGCGTAACATTTTGTTATGTCCTCACGCACAGGAGTAATGCAGTAAGGTTAAAAAAATAAAATAAAGATAAAATAAACAAATAAAAAAACCTAAGACTGACTCGACCATCCACTCAGTCAAATGATGACACTGTATTTTACTGATCTCTTCCACATGCGATGAATGATAACATTCATTCAGATATCTCTTATAATGTATCATCTTAAATTTCACTATCCTTCATCTGTCTAATTTTCAATGCTTCCGCGATGAATTTCGCAACTGATTTAACTACAAGTTCATCATCTGATGATAACACGACAGCGACATTTTGTCTTTTCGCTATATCTAACTGGAAAAGTGAACAATTTGTCCGCACTTCATTATAAGCAGTACAGTGGAACAAAGTGTTCTTCGTCATCAATAATATGTCTACATGCAGGACAAGGAGATTCTGTGGATGTTTCACATTCAAACCATCTTTTGTTCGCATTAAAACCTAAAGTCCTCAACCTAAATCTTGCGTAATTTATTCTGTGCCATTTATCTGTTGTGACATTGAGAAACTTTTCAGAATGAAACGCTTTCTTAGATTAGAAAAGCCAGCGATATTTTTCTTTAC
>CM065714.1:129515345-129520345 GCA_033310375.1 Conus canariensis | reverse complement strand
CTCCGCACCCTCTTCCCCTCCACTCCCCATGCCCCTACCTCCTCATCGTTCTCGTTTTCCTCCTGCTTCTGTGTCCTTACATGAAGCTGATTCGATCTTTGGCTCGATATACTTTCCGGCGTCCACAGACACTGTGATCCATTTGAATCTCTTGTCGCCAGTCGTCTGTTTCTCTGTACCAGTATCTATTTCCCAGTAGTTTCTAGTGTGGCCTTAGTGTCTGGATGGGTTACCAACAATATGACTTGTCTGTCTGTCTGTCTGTCTGTCTGTCTCTCTCTCTTCTCTCTCTCTCTCTCTCTCTCTCTCAGTGTCTCTGTCTCTGTCGCTCTCTGTGTCTGTCTCTGTGTCTGTCTGTCTCTCTTTCTCTCCCATCTTTCAGTGATAAATTATAACATAATATGAAGTCTCAGTGTGTGTGTATGTGTGTGTGTGTGTGTGTGTGCGTGTGTGTGTGTGTGTGTGTGTGTGTGTGTGTGTGTGTGTGTGTGTGTGTGTGTGTTCACGCATGCACCTAACACAATAATATAAGGACGCACGTTGGCATTCTTTTCAGATCCGCACCAACACTGAAGCAAAACCTTCAGGACACTGTGTTACCCACCAATGCACACAGCCCAACCATCCACCCTCCATACCTCACCTGTCTCCACCTCGCTCCCTCTAACCGACAGTGTCTGCGGCAGTAATGGACGCGGCTGGAGACTGGAAGTCACCTGTCCACTCTTCTTCTTGTCTTCTCCATCTTTCTTCGGCCTTTCTTTCCAGCCCCCAGCCCATTTCCTTCTAATCCCCCATACCTTCCTGGCGCCAGAACGCTGCTTTTGATTAAAGTGATCAGCGGCTGGAGATGAACTTTTCTTTATTCTGACCGTCCTTTCTCTTGCCCATCAGTCTTCAATCCAATCTGCAATACTCATTATCAACGTTCAATGTCTACCTGATCTTCGTGGTGTAAGTCTCTTTCAAAGTGTTGCTTACTCTGTAAGACATTCACAGTACTCTAGATTATTCAATGTCACATCTAAGCACTTTTCTCTCGGTCTGTATGGGACGAGAACAGTCTTTACTCTCCTGCTGAGTTCATTCCTGGCATGACACAAAGATTCTGTCGGGTTGCCACTATCAGAAGAGTGTGGCTGCTGATGCCTCCGCTCAGCTCATGAGATCAAGATTTAGTTGATAATGTACTGACAAGAGGTAATCTCCTTCGCAGACACACACAGAGAGACACACAGGCACACGCAAACACACACACACACACACACACACACACACACACACACACACACACACACACACACACACACACACACACTCGCGCACACGCAGAGAGAGAGAGAGAGAGAGAGAGAGAGAGAGAGAGAGAGAGAGACTCACACACACACACACATACACACACACGCGCGCGCGCGCGCGCGCGCTTAGACACAGGCACGCGTACACATACACATAGTTGATAAAAGACATCATTTCCACAGGCTATGCACAGAATTTCGAGTGAAACACAAATTTGGAGGTATAAGCTTCGCTCTCGCAAACTGCGTACTCTGCCATAGTAAAATTCTATTAAGGAATCGTGACCTGGATGAGACCTGGCCACATCAGAAAGGAGCTAAAAGCTATGGTGGGTAAAGAGTTTCTTCTCTGAAGATCGTCTGCTGCCAAGCTCTCCCTGGAATTCCTTCCTATTCAATTGTTTTAACGCCTACTCACATAGAGTTCTATTGGATTGATTGAAAAGCACTGGAGGATTGTTTGCATCGTATCTGTGATTGTCTTAACCGACACTGTGCCACTCTTGAAGTTTTATAATCAACTTCTTATTTGATACATCACTGTCAATCAATAGGCTGCTTCCATCTAATCAACATCGTGAGTTTTGTCCGTATGTCTATGTGTAAGTATGTTTGTCTGTTTTGTTAGTTTGTTGTTTTTGCAGTCTGCAGGGTTTGTTATTAGTGATACAAATCCACAATTTTCAATCTGATCTTCTCGAGATTAGGCATGCTGACTAATGGCGCGTTAGGCAGATCAACATTAAGTCTTGAACCTACAAAATTCTTTCAAGAGCAAAAAGAAAGAAAAAAAAAAGAAAAGAAAAAGAAAAGAGCAGCGAAAGAGGAATAAAAGGTGACCCTGGATTCTAGAAGAGTAACCACATTTCAGAAAAAAAAAGTTTTGAGCGGAACTTGTGAACAGAAAGCGATGTTCCCATGTGTCGTGGGTACAAACAGAGCACATACTGTAATCACGAGACTTGAAATTAGTGCTTTACATGAGTATTTATGGCGTGCGTGGACCAGCTGTGCTATGCTCTACAAGTCCCTCCTGTAGTTGGCTGGACACAGGGAGTCCTTACAGTACCGTAAATTCCCAACATTTTGTCTGAAAGCGTTTTTAGTGCCGTCTGCCTGGTGCTACCACTACACAACCAGCATGGATAACCTTCGCTGCTCACACGCGAGGCGAGCATCAAGTGGGCAGAAAGTGGCAAGGGAGAAATGGTGGGCACTGTCTGTTACTGACGCGTCGTACATAAAACGTGGGGAAAGGCTATGTGTAGTGTAGACTACCGTCTTCGGTATTGGTGTCGGATGGTCTGTCATGTAAAAAGGCTTTCTAGAGAAAGTTGAGTGCACAATCTGAGTAAGCGCACAAGCATGTGTGTGTGTGTGTGTGTGTGTGAGTGAGTGTGTGTGTGTGTGTGTGTGTGTGTGTGTGTGTGTGTGTGTGTGTGTGTGTGTGTGTGTGTATGTGTGTGTGTGTGTGTGTGTGTGTGTTGCGTGTGTGTGGTACGGGTGCATGAGATTGTGTACTTTGAGCGTTGTGTGGTACGGTGCATGAGTATGTGTAGCTTTCGAGTCTGTGTGTGTGCGTGCTATGTGTGCGATGCGTCGGCTGTGTGTGTGTGCGTGCGTGCGTGCGTGCGTGCGTGGTGCGTGCGTGCGTGCGTGCGTGGTGGTGTGGTGTGTGTGTGTGTGTGTGTTGTGTCACGAGTGTTTACGCACACTGAACAGATAAAAAAAGAATACAACGCACAACACGTTGGCATTCGTTTTGGATCTCTATGAACACTGAAGTATAAAAGCCAGACCACTGTCTTCCCCCAATGCAGCACGCCCCCCCATCCACCCTCCATACCTGTCCCCCGTCCCTCCCTCTAACCGACAGTGTCTGCGGCAGTAATGAACGCGGCTGGAGACTGAAAGTCACCTATCCACTCTTCTCCTTGTCTTCTCCATCTTTCGGAAGACTTTCTTTCCTGCCACCAGCCCATTTCATTCTAATCCCCGATGCCTTCCTGGCGCCGGAACGCTGCTTTTAATTAAAGTGATCAGCGACGGGAGATTGGCTTTGCTCTGGCGGCGAAAGGGTGAAGAATGCAGGGGTAGGGTGGATGAAGGTGGATGGTTGATTGCGAAATGTGGTGACCTACGTTCGTTGATGAGGCTTTGTATTTCAGTTGTTATAGGTCACATGCACGTCAGTAGGATGTGTGGCTGAGTTATAGTGTGTGTGTGTGTGTGTGTGTGTGTGTGTGTGTGTGTGTGTGTGTGTGTGTGTGTGTGTGTGTGTGTATGTGTGTGTGTGTGTCCCTGAGTATGTGTGTGTGTGTGTGCGCGCGCGCATGCGCGCATGTGTGTGTGTGCGTGTATGTGTGTGTGTGTGAGTGTGTGTGTATGTGGGTGTAAAGAGAGACCGGGAGAGGGAGGGAGAGAGAGAGAGAGAGAGAGAGAGAGAGAGAGAGAGACAGACAGACAGACAGACAGACAGACAGACAGACAGAAACAGACTAAAGAAAGACAGACAGACAGACTGACAGGGAGACAGATAGAGAGGCGGAGAGAGACAGGAACAGAAAGAACAGAGAGAAACAGAGAGATGGATACAGAGAGATACCGAGACAGACACAGACACAGACAGACAGACATACAGAGAGGCAGGGAAACAAAGACAGACAGAGACAGACAGCCGACGAGACAGGCAGAAGTAGACGTAATTCACCATCATTACTGACGAAAAAGAAGCAAAGAAACAAAGCTCGCCAGCAAAATAAACAGGCGGCAACAGTTTTCAATTGGATTGTTAAAACATTCTAAAGTTTTAAAGTTAAAGGTGGAAACGTCTGACAGTATAAAGATCGCCCTCCAATGTCAAGGTTAAAGTCAGGGAGAAAGAAGACTGGAGAAATGAATTGTGGGTATTTTACCAGGTTCTTTTCAACGGTCACATCCTCAAGACTGATTTCTTTGGTCACAAAAACCAGCAAACAAACACGCATTGACAGTGGTGCAGGTCTGCATCTAAAAACCACGAAGAAACGGCAAAAGGAAATACACATTTTGTCCGTACTATGCCATGGAAATGAAGCTTGGTCACCTTGATGAATTGGGGGACAACTGTACACAGACGCAAGGTACTGCACTACACTGTAATCCCCATTCACTCCATACTGCCACTTGCCATGCCCAGCAAAAGCCATGCTACAATCGAAATTCAATGAAGCAGGACTGGCTGAATGAAGGCAATGCCGAACAGGGTCTATGGCTTGATTTCCAGATGTCTTTTTGGGACCAACGATTTCCAAAAGATGAAGGGAAATGGAGAAAGTAGTAGGGTCTCATTACTCTTCCTTTACCTGCAATTGCTGCTGCGATTGATGTGAGTTGTACTAGAACTTCAGAGGGGTAGGACGCGAATGAGTCTGAAGGGCCATCTGGCTGGCCTGGGTGGATGAATGGTCGGACTGGCTAAATATGCATCCAGTTTTCTTTATTCATTAAGACACTGGCAATCAGCTTCTGATCAAATCAGCTTTGATCAATAGTTACTGTTAAGTCAATTGTTAACTTCAGTTCAGCTTAAACCTACAACATCATGGCTACCCAATTGAATGATCTGTATCAGGACTTCATGGAAGAGAAGTTATGGCCTCTCACAGAGAGAGAAAGAGAGAGAGAGAGAGAGAGAGAGAGAGAGAGAGAGAGAGGAGAGAG
>CM065714.1:129507845-129510345 GCA_033310375.1 Conus canariensis | reverse complement strand
ACAGCAAGAAATTCTGCCTTGGAATCAAACTGAAATTGTATAACTCCAAAGCTGTGAAACCTGGCCACTGAAGACAACCCAGGAGAAGAAACTCGACGCTTTTGACACCAAAAGCCTACGTAAGATCTTTAGCATCAAATGGTCAGACTTTATACCAAATGAAGAGGTCAGGGAGAGGTCCAAACAGCTCCCTTTGTCAATCATCGTCTGCAGATGGCGCATCCACTAGCTGGGTCATGTCTTGAGATTATACTCATCAAGACTTACAAACCAGGCCATTAAATGGACCCCAACAAGCCAGAGAAAAAGAGGACGACCCAGGATGAGCTGGGGACAGACATTTGGAGAGAGACCTCAGACTCGTTGACAGAGGATGGAGTGACACTAGCAAACCGGCTGAGGACCGTGCACAGTGGAGCGCCTTGACTGCCTCATGCGTCGCAAGACGCGGAAGCATCTAAGGCTAAGTAAGTAAGAAGAAAAGTCATCACAGAGTACCAAGGCTTCTTTTTCTTAAGATAAACCTTTAAAAAGCAACAATCTGATAACGCGGAACTCTCACATATTGCACGTACAAATAGTGGAGGTCAACGACGTCCATTGTTTAAACTTAAACTGTGAAAATTCTATCAGCGGACTCCTAATTATGAGGCGAGTAGAAACAATGGGACTGAACCTTTACCTCGGTCCCCCAAAAGAATTTTTACCTCCAGACGTTCTATGTTGTCATTGTCTAAAATGTTCTTTCTCCGGCTTAAAAGAGACCAATTAGGTTGAAACGCGTCGTGTTTGTTCTGTAATGTGTTTATTCTTTCGTTTGGTGACGAAGTACTCCTGTCTTTGCGGGGTTTCAACTTCCACCTATAGTCACCAAACTTTGAAACCATCCAAATCCTTGTCACGGCGCAGTACCTGCAGGTGTTCCGGTTCTTGGGTGCTCTGAGGAAAATGTTTTTGATGGACTATGATATAGTTGGTCAAAGTCGTCGTTCTCCTACGAACAAGACATCGACTTTGTGTGTGTGTGCGTGAATATGTGAATGTATGTGTGCGTGCGTGTGTGTGTGTGTGTGTGTGTGTGTGTGTGTGTGTGTGTGTGTGTGTGTGTGTGTGTGTGTGTGTGTGTGTGTGTGTGTGTGCGTGTGTGTATGTGCGTGTTTTTTGTGTGTGTACGTTTTAGAGAACAGAGAGATAGAGAGAGTTTCTCTCTGCGAGTGTGTGTGTGTGTGTGTGTGTGTGTGTGTGTGTGTGTGTGTGTGTGTGTGTGTGTGTGTGTGTGTGTGTGTGTGTGTGTGTGCGCGCGCGCACGCGCACACACATACACGCATGTATACACTCGGCGTCAGCATGGCTATCTTAATTTAATGTGCTTTCTTGTGGACATTATACAAATATTAAAAAGACTCTCTCATCATGATGTGTGTTCTATTGCACAGGCACCATGCAACTAGTAACATTTCTCTACCGCCAAGCCGCCGAAATTGCCTCCCTTACGGTGGGAAAAGCTCCCATAGAGAATTGCAGACGTGGACAACATATGCGCAGGGAACTGTGCAGAGGGAGTCGCGTGGGAAATTGAGCGTGGTGCATGGTCAGGACACCCACAGAGAAAAGACATCTCCCTGGACTAAGCTTGGAATGGATGGTGCTATTGTATTGCGCCAGCAGCCAGAACACTCACAGCCTTCAGTGCTGTCCCTTTCTCTGCGTGAATGGAGAAGGGACAGGAAGACAGAGAGAGTGGTGGGTGGGGTGGGGGGGGGTGGGGGGTGGGCAGCGGTATGGAGGAAAAGGGAATGGAAAAGGGTAGGGGAAGGTAATACACAGGAATCAGACAGAATGACGGAATGGATGAGTAAGGTAATGACGATGAGATTAATCGATGTACATAGTGAAACGATGACTATACACTACTACTGCTGCTGCTGCTGCTGCTTCTGCTGCTGCTGCTACTACTACTACTATACTACTACTACTACTACTGCTGCTGCTGCTGCTGCTGCTGCTGCTGCTGCTGCTACTACTACTATATACTGCTGCTGCGCTGCTGCTGCTACTTCTACTACTGCTGCTGCTGTTGTGCTGCTGCTGCTGCTGCTGCTACTACTACTACTGCTGCTGCTGCTGCTGCTGCTGCTACTACTACTACTACTAGCTGCTGCTGCTGCTGCTGCTGCCACTACTACTACTACTGCTGCTGCTGCTGCTGCTACTACTACTGCTGCTGCTGCTGCTGCTACCACTACTACCACTACTGCTGATACTGCTGCTGCTGCATTTACTAATACTACTACTTACTACTACTACTACTCATGACGATGAGGATGATGATGATGATGATGATGATGATGATGATGATGATGATGATGTTGATGACAATGACAACATCAACAAAAATACAATAACAACAACAACAGTCAAAGTCTGAACAACAGCAACGACGATGACGACGACAACGACGACGACGACGACGGCAACGATGATGATGATGATGATGATG
>CM065714.1:129485345-129500345 GCA_033310375.1 Conus canariensis | reverse complement strand
GATGTGGGTGGACAAAGACAAAGCTGAGGACTTGGGAAAAAAAAACGATGAAAGAAAGAAACAGTAACAGAAAGGAGCAACAACAACAAAAAGAAACGATATACAAAAAGAAAGATAAAAAAGCAAACAGAATGAATATGAAAGAAAGCAATCAAAAGAAGTATACAGGAAAAAAATTAGTTGATAAAAAGGCATACAGAGAGAGAGAGAGAGAAGAGAGAGAGAGAGAGAGAAGAGAGAGGAGAGAGAGAGAGAGAGAGAGAGAGAGAGAGAGAAGAACTGTATTAAATTCAAACACCACAACTAACAAGATAACAATATATCCCAAAATTCTGGATTATACGTTGTCGTCTTCCTTGCCAGGTGAACGGTGAGCCCCATAAATCATTTGTGTGTAGAACTCACTATGGAACAAAACCCGCAGGCCAAATTAAAAAAAAAAAAGAAAAAAAAACCAGGTCACGGATTGGGTGATGGAGGAGGACAGTGGTTATGGAAGATAGGCAATGTAGAGAAAGAAAGTGTTTAAACTAGAAGAAGGAAAGAGAGGGAGGAAGCAGGGCAGATGGCACGTGGGGAAAACAGAATGTTCAGAGAGATGTTCTGTAAGATGAGGAAACGAAAAGTGTGGTATGTGGCATGAAGAGGACTAGGGCGTGCGTGGGTGGGAGTTGAGTATATAATGGAAGAATTAGGAAAACGAGGGTAAGGTAAGGTAAGGTAAGGTAAGGTAAGGTAAGGTAAGGTAAGGTTGCTTATAGCCTAGCAGCTGTCACCACGTTGAAGTCAACTCACAAGTCAGAAATACGAGGGAGAGGGAGAGAGAAAAAGGAGACGGGGGGTGGGTGGGGGGGTGGGGGGTGGGGGTTGGGGGGATGAAGCATAAGTACAAAATGTGTAAAATAGATAGGACAGAAACCAATCAAATAATTACGTTTACGAAGAAAAAGACACAGAACGTCGTGGGAGGGAAGGGAGATGGTTGACAGTGGTCAGACAAAGAAAGAGAGGGAGAGGAAGGGGAGGAAAGATACCGATGTTATATTAAATTTAGTCTTTTCTTTAAGGGAAAGAAGCGCTAACGTAGGGCAGGGGAGACAGGGATGGAGAAGGCGTATGTTATCCATAACAGTAAAAGTATATTAAGAATAGAAAGGAACTTGAGGAAGAGCAGGACAGCAGAAGGTCTCCGTGAAAGAAGTTTCCCTGATGCAAGTATTCTAACCTTGAAGTCTGAAAGTATAAGGGGGCGAAGCAGCAATATGGTCATCACTCCTAGATGCTCTTCTGCTGATGCCCTTTTAGTTTACGTGTTCACACACACACACACACACACACACACACACACACACACACACACACACACACACACACACTCACACACATGCGCGCGCGCGCGAGCGCGCGCACGCACGCACGCACTCATATACACATGCGTGCATGTGCGCGCATGCACGCACGTTCACACAGAACACACACACGCACACACACACACACACACGAGAGAGAGAGAGAGAGAGAGAGAGAGAGAGAGAGAGAGAGAGAGAGAGAGAGAGAGAGAGTAGTGATAGTAAAAGAAGAGTACGCACGCACTCATATACACATGCGTGCATGTGCGCGCATGCACGCACGTTCACACAGAACACACACACGCACACACACACACACAGAGAGAGAGAGAGAGAGAGAGAGAGAGAGAGAGAGAGAGAGAGAGAGAGAGAGTAGTGATAGTAAAAGAAGAGTAAGTATGGAGAAGTTGTATTTGATTTACACTGCAGACCACTATGTGATCGAAGGCAAATTGTCAGCTTTCTCCACAATTGCCCCTGGGTCTTTGCCAACCGAATAGTGCGACAGTCTGCCTACCAAGACAGTGACAAAGATCGCAAGAACATGGCCAAAGAGAAAAATGGGAAAACGAAGGAAGAGTACGAAAGACAAGATTGGTCTTCGCTTGCTGCACTGCTTTTACATAAGTGCACATGAAAATAGGCGAGTGCGGGCTTGACCACATATGTTACCTCTCGAATCCAAATTGTTAGCTTTCAGAAGTAAATACAAAGAGGTTGTCAGACTGAGACTCTAGCGGAGAAGCTAGCAATCGCTTTGGTCACCGATACACCAAGCTAAGCACAAAAGGCTAGCAGTTTATATGTATGTAAAGTTAAAGTGTTGTTTTTTTGCAAGTGGCAGATAATTCACCAAAGCATGTACTGCATTTTTCACGGCACTGACTTGCACTTTTGTTCTGTTCCATGCTCACGGGCATAGATCTTTCCAGTGTGTGCAACTGTTAAAAAATGTCTTGTGCATGAGTTCAGCTCCTTTGGCATGGCCTCATCTGCCCACACTTGAATTCAGTGGGGCTTTCGTTTCGTCCTTGGTCTAGAAATTCGTGGCTGTTCTTCCTGCCATCTTTTTCTTTAACCCCAGCAGACACAAGGGAATGGAATATGTCCATGTTTGGCCCGCTTTTGTTCTTCACCCCACTTGCAGGGTCTTGGCGCTGTATTACACGGCACAGAAAAAGTAAATGTAAAGGCATTTGCTTGGGCCACGAGTCGGCCAGTCCCCGTACAAAGTGGCAATATCTAAATGGCTCACAGAGGAGAGAGGAGAAGAGAGAGAGAGAAGAGAGAGAGAGGAGAGAGAGAGAGAGAGAGAGAGAGAGAGAGAGAGAGAGAGATTGTTTCGGACCATGCAGACACTTTCTGATCTTAGACCATTTCTTTACTTCATACACTTTCCTACTGACAAACAGTGTTCTGCCGTTCATTCTCATGCACGTGCTACAATATTGCACGTGTGATTTTTAATTGCTGTACGCCGCTAAACGGTAACAGTGCAGTTTGTATTTTGCTCCCAAACAATTAGCAGCCAGGAGGTTTTAGCCAGGAGAGGTGAGGTCGTGGTGAAGAATGGGAGGTACGGGAGGGAAAGCAAAAGTAGAGTGAAGGCGAGGGGGCAGGGAACTGTATTGAGCATAATTTATTGTTTTGCATTGATGAGTGTCAAATATCATCTGCAACTGAACAATACTGCCTCTAGTTCGTACCATGCACCAAACAATTGATGAATAACGGATCAAACGGAACATAAATGCATCTTTAATTGTCTTTATTAAAAAAACATGCTTGATGATCTTTCCCAGAGTTCATCATGTCCTCGTGCTCAGTTTGGGCATAACTAGTAGTAGTAGTAGTAGTAGTAGTAGTAGTAGTAGTAGTAGTAGTAGTAGTAGTGGTGGTGGTGGTGGTGGTAGAAGTAGTAGTAGCAGTACTAGGAGCAGTAGCAGTAGTAATAGTAGGAGAAGTGTTGGTGGTGGTAATGGTAATTACATGAGCAGTAGTCATACTAGCAATAGCAGCAGCAGCAGCAACAGCGCTAGCAGTAGCAGCAGCAGCAGCACCAGCAGAAATAGCACCAGCACCAGCACCAGCAGCACCAGCAGCGCAGCAGCAGCTGCAAATAGTAGTAGTAGTAGTTGTGGTGGTGGTGGTGGTGTCCAGAATATATACATGTTCTATCTCGTACAAAATGGTCATCTGTTCCAAGTCATTAAGTTCGCTAGAAAAGACAGATGACGTCCTTTACACCCTTCAAAAGTTTGACAGGCTTCTCGTGTTCATGTCACAAGAATACAACTTGAAACACTCAGTGAAAAATTTGCCAGAAGAACGGGAGACAAACTGGTTCATGCGTTCTCCCTATCCACGTGCCAGCTGACGAAATTAACTTCACATCCTTCATATCTGCCCCTCCTCCCCCCTCCCTCTACTCCTCCCTTGATCTGTACAGCCCACAGACTGTCGACCATGTGTCTCTGGTGTCTACCACGTTCGCATAGTTTGGTCAATAGAGTGTAGTTTTCTGGAACTCCTTCAAACTTTACGGCTAGCGCGTCAGGCAGTAGTTCTGGACACTTTGACAAGAAGCGGGACACTTCTCCCCCATTTACCAAATGGCTAGCACACCACCCCCTCCCTGCCCTCCTTTCCCTCAGTTTGCAACTTTGACGACAGAAACCGGGGAGGATGATAAAATAGGGAAAGAAAGGAGGGTGAGGGGGAAGTGCTGACGGTTACTAAAATTGCGCATTTCGAATCCATTTGTTATGTAAGGTAAGTACTCATACTTTATTTCAGCAGCATCTTGAAAGGAAGAGAGAGAGAGAGAGAGAGAGAGAGAGAGAGAGAGAGAGAGAGAGAGAGAGAGAGAGAGAGAGAATGAGAGAGAGAAAGAGTGTGTGTGTGTGTGTGTGTGTGTGTGTGTGTGTGTGTGTGTGTGTGTGTGTGTGTGTGTGTGTGTGTGTGTGTGTGTGTGGAAACTTCAATTTCATTATTCATATCTGTGCAAGAACATTCATACTCTCTTGGATACATGATAGGACTTCAAAACAACGTCGTTGGTTTTTCCACACCATACTGACCACTGACATGAATCATATCATCGCTGCCACACAAAATTACATTTGTGTTCAGATCTGCCTTCATAGGTGCAAATAATCAACAATGGAACTGTACACATTTCATCAATAATTGAGGTAGTGTCTAAGAGTTGCTTCACCTTTCAGTTCTTCCTGAAAACGTTCCTGATTGTTATGGTTCAATTCTGAGCTACTAAAGAGTCACAGTGACAGAACATAATTATATAATACGATTTATGATCGCAGAGAAAAAGTATGTTCGCCTTTTCCAAGATTTTATACATTTAAGAGGTTAACAGCCAGGAAACCTCTGGTAAATTATCCTGTATTGAAGCTGCCACGGTCAATTGCCTTTGCTGTGGTACTGAAGGAGTCGCAGATATCCACAGAGAGAGAGAGAGAGAGAGAGAGAGAGAGAGAGAGAAGAGAGAGAGAGAGAAGAGAGAGAGAGAGAGAGAGAGAGAGAGAGAGAGAGAGAGAGAGAGAGAGATGGGCAGTACAATGATTTCCTCCACCTGTAATCGTAAAGGGACTCAGTGCCAGCTCTGCGAGAGGCCATTGCTAGGTCTCGGAGGTCCTGAGAGGCCCCGGCGTCAGAGAGAATGTTAAGGACGGACTGGGACCTGTCCGCTTGGGAGGTGGGGTTAGACGGGTTTTCAAACACGTTATGAATATTACTGCCTTTTACGTAGTTATAACACCTGAAATTTTGCTTCACGATAAGTATGACCTAAAAAAATAGACAAAGTCCTGATCTTTCCTTTGCTGCCGCATTCCTTCACAAGCGGAAAAAGTACGCATGGGGGTTTTCTGCAACCACCATCTACTCATTCTGTCCCCTGACTGTTCCAAAAGAAAATGAATTTTGCCTGCAGACATTGCTGCACGGAATACCAATCGGCCATTCTGGTAGTCTTGACTCCTCTTCTAGCAAATCGTTTCTGCATAATTAATCAGAACTGTACTTTCACCACTCCTGATTATTTGTAACAGGAACTGTACTGTTCATTGCGAGATGGCCTTTCCAGATGGTAGATCACTGAATCCATACAGCAAGTACAATGAAAGCAGTTGATGACATAGTGGGCTGTTCTTCTCTAGTTTGTTTTGACCTTACTAATAGCCTCGTGAGTATTCCTTACAGAGCTCGCTTCATTTACAAGGGGACTGTATAGACACATGGTAAGCAATCATCTTCAGCTGTGTGGGACTGATCTTCAAATTGTGTTCCTTAGAGGTCCCTGCTAATTTTGCTGTACATGTATTTCTATTGATGCGTTGATCCAAGTTCGGTTCCTTTGGGCGAATCATGACAGGATTCCTGACCTGTTCTTCAGTTTTTTAGTGTTTCGAATTAAGTTGGTATTACCATGGAATTTGTCGCTGCGGTTTAGTCTTCCAAACCAAATAGTGCATTTTCTTCTAGTGGAATTTAAAATTTTAAGTCTTTTTCAATTCTGTTTATCATTGGAGGTTCTATTGGACATGACCATGGCCTTCCTGAGATGCAACATTTTGACAGTCAAAAGGTTTGACCACCAGCATCAGGTTTTTAGGAAGGTGATTAATGTAGAAGAAACAGCAAGGCCGAGGAATATTCATGTAAGACCTAAGACCTAATATCAGCGAATCTGTAACTGAAGTTTGCCCATACATTGTGGCTCACCGAAAATATAACCTCCGCAGAATGCAGAAATTACTAATGAATATTCTAGTTTTAGTGCAGAAATACTATCTACTCCGTTAACTTGCCTTTTCACTTTTTTATTTTTAACTGTATGTAGTTCTCACAGACAGTGTCTTCCTGGCGGGCCAAAGACCAGTCTTTCCCCATCAGAGATTGCAGAACGAATGCAATACTCGTTTCGAGAGGTACGCAAATCCTGTATTTCAAAAGCAAACACAAAACTTAATATAATGTATTAAAACAGAGACATCTTCCAACCATCTGTCTCAGTGTGCCAGGGATCATTGGAAGAGACTGCCAGTCAGAAGCCGAGAAAAAAAAACACTAACACTGGAGTAGTCAATGAGAATTACCTAGAGAACCAGTGACCCATATCTTCACTAATGGATCTGCAGTTGAGGCCAACCGAGATAGGGGAGGGGGAGTGTACGTCAGATACAAAACGACAGAGAGGCACACATATCCTTAGCCACTGGAAAATACTCCAACCTCAGAGCAGGAACAGAAGCCCTCAGGCAAGCAGCAGAGGACGCGAGTGCCAACCTGACACGCACTAAGCCAAAAGTGGTTATCTCCACAGATGCTCTCCCAGTCTTTAGTGCACTCCAAAATCACCGCCAGAAGGACCTTAACTGTCTGGGTACAGCTCTGCAAAATCTTGGTGAAAATGCAAAACTTGTTCTTCAGTGGGTCCCCGCCCATTGTGGGATCCATGGAAATGAGGAGACGGACAGACTGGCCAAGGAAGGGGGACAGCTGGAACAAAACGACACAGAGGCCTCCTACCCTGAGGAGAAGACATTCATTAAAACATTCTATAGGAGGAAATGGAAACAGCAACACCCAAATTCCAGCCAGGCTGACTGCTACTACCACTTAAGCAGAGAAGATCAAGTGCTACTGTTCGGCCTAAGGACTGGGCATAACAGACAGACTGAATGCACACATGTACAAAAAGTACAGGATTGGCGTGTCTGCGATGTACCCATGCAGAGGCCGAAATGGACACTGAGCACATACTACAGGACTGTCACGTCCATGCTACTGCCAGGCAGGACGCGTGGCCGGAGCCAGTGGCTCTGAGGGCCAAGCTCTACGGGGACCTGACGGACCTTCGGAGGACAGCCAACCGTACGAGCAACTGGCCTCACCATCTGAGTGTTTGAGAAGAAGAATATAATGTATAGCTTGTATGTATCGTCATTTGTAGCAATGTGCCGACATTTTGAAACATGGCCAAGGCACAGTATCTTGAGTGACACCAAATCCCCACAAAAACGGGTTTGTTCCGCTAGGGTACCGCAGCAATAATGTTCCGTGGCATTCTTTTTTGCGATTCAATTGCTCCTTCCAGAAAGATCGGTACTGGGCACTAACGACGTCGGGACTTAATGTTATCAATCACGTAAAAACACGTTATGGTATGCCAATGGTGAGGGACAAGTATTTCCGTTGGCCCAGACTTTGTGGTCGACGTGGGTATCATTGTAAACAGAAATTGACACACCCCTACGTGGTTCATGGTGCTCTCAAACAGACAGGCAGACGGTTAAATGACGCGCGCGCGCGCGCGCGCGCGCGAGCAGCGAGAGAGGGGAGAGAGAGAGAGAGAGAGAGAGAGAGAGAGAGAGAGAGAAAGACAGACAGAAGACAGAAAGACAGACAGAGACAGAGACAGAGACGAGAGAGAGACAGAGAGAAGATACAAAAACAAACACACACACACACACACAACACACACACACACACAACACACAGAGGCACGCATGCACGCACGCACGCACGCACGCACGCACGCACGCACACGCATACACACATGCACATACCCTGGTCACCGTCGTGTCCATGTTTGGCTCAAAAGGTCCATCAAATGCATGCTGTATTTAGAATGTGGCAAACAAAAAGTGCCATAACATTTTCATGAGTACTGATGTTCGCAGAGACTGACGAGAGGGCTACACACACACACACACACACACACACACACCACACACACACACACACACACACACACACACACACACACACACACACACACACAAAATCGATCAATATTTACCGCCGAACTCGTTGCTATACTTATGGCTCTTAATTACATAGCTGATCTTCCACTGAACATTTTTCAAATTCTATTCTGCGTCGATTCTCAGTCTGTACTGTATGCTTTACGTTCATTTGATTACAAGAAAAAATCCAAAATTATCATAGAAATCAATTAAATGATTAACAGTTTAAGTTTAAAGGGGACCAATATCACCTTTTGTTGGGTTCCTTCACATGTTGGATTATATTCAAACGATTGTGCTGATAGAGCCGCAAAAAAAAGGTGCAAGGCAAGACAGGGAATGTATAGAAATAAACATCCCATTATCCGTTACAGAAGGGTATCATTTACTGGAGCAAGCATCGTGGAACAAAGTTTCAAAATCTCTCCATAGGAAGGAGAAATTCTTCCGTCTCTTACTGAATTCGGTTGGTGTAATAAACAAAATAGCTGTGAATTATAGCAATATTTTCAAATTTAGACACATTACTTCGCTGTCTTATAGGATAAAGCTTAATGCCTTCAAAACAAAATTCAGCAAGAATGTTAAATGTCTGTGCGGTGAACAAATTTCAAACCAACACATTCTTCTTGAATGCCTGAGATTGAGACCTATTTTACCGGCTATTTCTGAAAGTTCGCTTGACAGTATCCTTGAGAATTTTAGTTTGTTGTTTGATTTTGCGAACTGTTTACTACGCAGTCCTATGGGACATTTGTTATAGGTTGTGTTATGATTCAAAATAATTATTTTAATTTGGTTTTCCCATACCTTCTTCTTTTTTTTCTTTTATTTTTTCATTGTATTGTAAAGATTGTAAAGATGCTTTTTTTCCCTTCGTATATGATTGCAAGATAACCCTCCCACCCACCTCCTCCTCATGCTCCCCCTCTCCACATCCTTTCTCTTCGTCTAACATCACTTTATGTGGAAAGACGTTAAATTGAAGACAACAACAACAACAACAACAACAACAACAACAACAACAACAACACACACACACACACACACACACACACACACACACACACACACACACACACACAACACACACACACGCACGCACGCACGCACGCACGCACGCACGCACGCACGCACGCGCACGCACGCACACCACGCACACACACACACACACACACACACACACACACACACACACACACACACACACAGTCTTCATTCTTTGGTTGCATCAATCAAAACAAATGTCACAATCGTCACCTAAAAAAAGCAGCAAGGGTAGTTTAAGGACTGAACTGTCCACAGCAATCATAAGGAGACAAGTGATGTGCTGTTTATATTCACAATATGTCTGGATTCCAGGATGCAGATCAAAGATGGTGGAGGAGGACGGCAATGAAAACCTGAATGAAGTTGGTCGGTTTTCTGTTTGAAAAACCACCTATCACCTATCATCTATCATGAAGTCTTGCGGACCGTTGGGGCGCCACAGTAGACTTTGCAGCCAGCTTCTTCCACTCTTCGCGGTTCTAAGAGGCTCTTATACAGTTGCTTAGTGTGAGGCCAGTCAATTCTCTGCTGTTGTCCTCTCATCTCTTTCTCTGTCTTCCTCTCCTTCTGTGTCCTCGCATCATACCTTGTAGAATGGTTTTGGCAAGTCCTGTTGATCTTGATACATTGACCACACCATTTCAGTTTCCTTCTCTTTTTCACTGTGGACAACAGGTCTTCGTATGGTCCAATGGCATGCCTTACTCTGGTCTAGACCTCCAGGTTGGTTATGTGGCCTTTGTATGAAATGCCAAGGATCTTGCAGAAGCATCTCATCTATTATGCCTGAACCCTTCTTTCAAGTTCAGCTGTCAGAGTCCACGTGTCACAGGCATAGAGAAATATGGCTATGACAAGGGAGCGCATCAGTCTGATCTTGGAATTGATTGTGATGTTTCTGTCATTCCACATGGGTTTCAGTCTGGCAACTGCCGCTGTCATTTGCGCAGCTCTAGAGAGCACTTCAGGTTTTGATCCCTCATCGGAAGCAATTGCACCGAGATACTTGAAGTTCTGAACTATCTCTAGTTTTTCTTCCTTGATAGCCATATTAGCGCTGATGCCGTTGGTATTGTTGATCATAAATTTTGCATTATCGGTGCCGATGTCCTTGATTTTTCCCCAGTGCGCCAATCATAATTCTCTCCAAGTAAATGTTGAAAAGAGTGGGTGAGAGTAAACAACCTTGCCTCACTCCAACAGCTGTCTTGAACCAGTTTCCTATGGTGCCTTTGAGGAAAATTGCACTGGTGGCCTAAAAGTAGAGGCATTCTATGATCTTGATCAGGTTGGTGTTGATGTTGTAAGTCTCATGGTCGCCCGTAAGGCCGCATGCCACACCCTGTCGAAGGCTTTCTTGAAATCCACAAGAATATGGTACGGATCCTGGTGGTGCTGACAATATCTCTCACACATCATCCTCAAGTTAAAAATCTGTTCGGTGGTACTGTGACCTGCTCTAAACGCTGCCTGTTTTTCCGTGATGAGTTTCTCCGCTTGCAGCTTCAGTGTGTTCGAAAGAATCTACAGCATCACCTTGTTCGGGTGACTAATCAGACTGATGGTTCGGTAATTTTTGCGAAGTTGTAAATTGCCTTTCTTCGGGAGAGTGGTGATCACGAAGTGAGTCCATGGTGCTGGCCACTCACCAGTCTGCCAGATCTCGTTACAAATGACTGTGAGGGCACTGATTATGGCATCCACTCCTTCTTTCACTAACTCTGCTGATATGTTGTCCACCCCAGCTGATTTTCCCAGTTTCAAGGACTTAACTGTTGCCTCTACTTTTTCACGCAGTAAGTAAGACACAGTATTCAGATAAAAACTGCTGTTTTACGGGCACCCTTCAAGATTAACCAAATGTACCTGAGCACCACTCATAACTTATTCTTCCCTTCTGTCTCGCAGCTATGACCTTCCTGCGTATGTTCTTGGCAAGCTGTCTTCCAGACATTTTGGTTGGTTTAAGATGCTCAAAGTCCTCTAGGATTCCTGTCAACATTTTTCACTTTAAGCGCCTTTCTGTCTGTACGTCCTGTGTTAAACCATGCTCGTTCATGGTGCTGTTCTCATCGCTGACAAGGTAGACAAGAAACTACCGTCCAATTACCGTTAAAAACAGCCTGGTTGTGGCTAGCTTCGTCTGGTTCCTAAGATCCACATTTATGTGATAACATACAGTAACGAGGTTCTTCACACACACACACACACACACACACACACACACACACACACACACACACACACACACACACACACACACCACGCACGCACGCACGCAAGCACGCAAGCACGCACACGCACGCACGCACGCACGCACACACACACACACACATACACACACACGTGCGCGCGCGCGCGTGCGTTCAGATGAATAACAACGTAAGTGGCACAGATTATGCCTAGAAATGGATACACATAATGGTGGATACAAGCATTCTACGGCATAAGCTTCGTGTCTCTCCAGACTGCATATTCTACGAGAGAATAAGGGCATTTGGGACCCCAAATCTGGATGTGGCCGGCTAACTTATAGTGACGGAAAGTGTCCGTGCGCGCGCGCGCGCGTGTGTGTATGTGTGTGTGTGTGTGTGTGTGTGTGT
Organism: Conus canariensis; assembly: GCA_033310375.1. Taxonomy (NCBI): domain Eukaryota; kingdom Metazoa; phylum Mollusca; class Gastropoda; order Neogastropoda; family Conidae; genus Conus; species Conus canariensis. Next base: position 129,488,573 of record CM065714.1, on the reverse strand, counting down.
GTGTGTGTGTGTGTGTGGTGTGTGCTTGTGTGCGTGCGTGCGACTGTGTGTGTGGTGTGTGTGTGTGTGTGTGTGTGTGGTGTGTGTGTGTGTGTGTGTGTGTGTGTGTGTTTACAATTTTTGTTATCATTTTTTTTTATCTGACGTATACCAGATAATCAACAGACTTCATAGTTAGTTAGGCCAAAGCACATGTCGGTGTGGAAAATGGGAGGCATGGAAACATTTTTTTTTCCAAAATGACCGCACAAAAGAGGGCCTAGGGAGCAGGTGAGAATTAGGCCTACTGGGCAAAATCCGCTCACTTGGAAAAACAAAGAACCCTGTGTCCTAGGTTCATGTCTTGGATGGGAGAGGTTTTTCTCATCCTTATTTTCTACTAAATCCAAAGTGATGTTGTGAATGCTGGTCTTTCCTCTGGAGATAGAACGGCGGTTTGAGTGCTCGTCTTTTCATTACAGTCAAACTGCTGGATTGAGTGCTACTCTTTCTACAGTAGCCTAAATCATGGTCTAACTGCTAGTCTTTCCACTTTTCTCTAAGTCGTAATCTGAGTGTTCGTCTTTCCACTACAGTCTCAGCGGCGGTCTAATGCTCGTCTTCCCACTACAGTCTAAGGGACGGTCAAAGTGCTCGTCTTCCCACTGTAGTCTAAGGGACGGTCAAAGTGCTCGTCTTCCCACTGTAGTCTACGGGACGGTCATAGTGCTCGTCTTTCCACTGTAGTCTAAGGGACGGTCAAAGTGCTCGTCTTCCCACTGTAGTCTAAGGGACGGTCAAAGTGCTCGTCTTCCCACTACAGTCTAAGGGACAGTCAAAGTGCTCGTCTTCCCACTATAGTTTAAGAGGCGGTCTGTAGTCTAAGTAGCGCTTTGCTTCCTCGTCTTCCCACGACAGTCCAAGGGACGGTCAAAGTGCTCGTCTTCCCACTACAGTCTAAGGGACGGTCTGAGTGCTTGTCTTCCCACTACAGTCTAAGGGTCCGTCTCAGTGCTCGTCTTCCCACTACAGTCTAAGGGACGGTATCAGTGCTCGTCTTCCCACTACAATCTAAGGGCCGGTCTGAGTGCTCATCTTCCCACTACAGTCTAAGGGACGGTCTGAGTGTTCGTCTTCCCACTACAGTCTAAGGGGCGGTCTGAGTTCTCGTCTTCCCACTACAGTCTAAGGGGCCGTCTGAGTGATCATCTTCCCACTACAGTCTAAGGGACGGTCTAAGTGCTCGTCTTCCCACACAGTCTAAGGCGGTCTGAGTTCTCCTCTTCCCACTACAGTCTAAGGGCCGTCTCAGTGCTCGTCTTCCCACTACAGTCTAAGGGGCCGTCTCAGTCTCGTCTTCCACTACAGTCTAAGGAGCGGTCTATGTGCTCGTCTTCCCACTACAGTCTAAGGGACGGTCTCAGTGCTTGTCTTCCCACTACAGTCTAAGGGACGTCTCAGTGCTCGTCTTCCCAATACAATCTAAGGGGCCGTCTCAGTTCTCGTCTTCCCACTACAGTCTAAGGGCCGTCTATGTGCTCGTCTTCCCTACAGTCTAAGGGGCGCTTGCTTCTTGTCTTCCCACACAGTCTAAGGGACGGTCTCAGTGCTCGTCTTCCCACTACAATCTAAGGGGCGTCTATGTGCTCGTCTTCCCACTACAGTCTAAGGGGCATCTATGTCGTCTTCCCTACAGTCTAAGGGGCGGTCTTTAGTTCTCTCTTCCCACTACAGTCTAAGGGCCGTCTCAGTGCTCGTCTTCCCACTACAGTCTAAGGGGCAGTCTGAGTGCTCGTCTTCCCACTACAGTCTAAGGGGCATCTGAGTGCTCGTCTTCCCACTACATCTAAGGGGCAGTCTGAGTTGCTCGTCTTCCCACTACAGTCTAAGGGCGTCCCGAGTGCTTGTCTTCCCACTACAGTCTAAGGGGCAGTCTGAGTGCTCGTCTTCCCACTACAGTCTAAGGGGCAGTCTGAGTGCTCGTCTTCCCACTACAGTCTAAGGGGCAGTCTGAGTGCTCGTCTTCCCACTACAGTCTAAGGGGCGGTCTGAGTGCTTGTCTTCCCACTACAGTCTAAGGGGCAATCTGAGTGCTCGTCTTCCCACTACAGTCTAAGGGGCAGTCTCAGTGCTCGTCTTCCCACTACAGTCTAAGGGGCAATCTGAGTGCTCGTCTTCCCACTACAGTTTAAGGGGCAATCTGAGTGCTCGTCTTCCTACTACAGTCTAAGGGGCGGTCTCAGTGCTCGTCTTCCCACTACAGAGTACGGGGCGGTCTGAGCGCTCATCTCCCCACTACAGTGGAAGGGGCAATCTGAGTGCTCGTCTTCCTACTACAGTCTAAGGGTCCGTCTCAGTGCTCGTCTTCCCACTACAGTCTAACGGACGGTCTGAGTGCTCGTCTTCCCACTACAGTCTAAGGGGCGGTCTGAGTGCTCGTCTTCCCACTACAGTCTAAGGGACGGTCTATGTGCTCGTCTTCCCACTACAGTCTAAGGGGCGGTCTGAGTGCTCGTCTTCCCACTACAGTCTAAGGGACGGTCTAAGTGCTCGTCTTCCCACTATAGTCTAAGGGACAGTCTAAGTGCTCGTCTTCCCACTACAGTCTAAGGGGCCGTCTAAGTGCTCGTCTTCCCACTACAGTCTAAGGGGCAGTCTAAGTGCTCGTCTTCCCACTACAGTCTAAGGGGCGGTCTGAGTTCTCGTCTTCCCACTACAGTCTAAGGGGCGGTCTGAGTGCTCGTCTTCCCACTACAGTCTAAGGGGCAGTCTGAGTGCTCGTCTCCCCACTACAGTCTAAGGGGCGGTCTGAGTGCTCGTCTTCCCACTACAGTCTAAGGGGCGGTCTGAGTGCTCGTCTCCCCACTACAGTCTAAGGGGCGGTCTGAATGCTCTATTGACTGTACTTTAAAAAAAAAGTCTTTTCTGTGTAGGCTGAAGACAGGAAGTTATTACAGTTCCATCATTTACCGGACCCTCGTCTGAAAGTGTTTTTAGTGCCGTCTGCTTGGTGTCGCTGAGACTGTACAACTAGCTTGGATTCCCATGGCTACTTACACGCAAGGCGTGCATTAAGCAGACACTCTCTGTGGACCGAGTTATCATGGGCAATGTCCGTTACCTTTAAAGTGTTCATAAAACATAGCGATAGGCTATGTATCCATTGTAGACTACTAGCGTGGTTGTTAGTATGTATGTGAAAGGGGGTTATAGTTTGAAAGAGAAAGGTGTGTGTGTGTGTGTGTGTGT
>CM065714.1:129475345-129477845 GCA_033310375.1 Conus canariensis | reverse complement strand
AACACAGAAATCACAATGGTTAATTTAGAAAAGGTGAGCTATGGGAGCTATGCATACAGAGTGACCGCACAGAAAAAGTGTCATTACATAGGTAGAAACTGGCATAGTGAATATCCACTGACCTGGGAAGCAAGAGAATGATGGGTCCTTGGTTCGAGTCTGGCTTGGAACTGGGTTTTCTCATCCCTCTTTCCAGTGACTACAAAGCGCTGGTCTGTGTGCTAGTCTTTCAACCAAAGCCTGAATGTCGAATTGATTGCAACAGCTTACGTGATTGTCCAAGATCTTGTTTCTCACTATAACCTGATTGACGGTCGCTCCATTGTAGCGTAAGTGGATGCCTAGGCCCTGGCCTTTCCACAACAGCCTAATTGGTGGTCTGAATGCTACTCTTTCCATTGTAGCCTAAGTAGTGATCTGAAGGCTAGTCTTTCCGCTATTGCCTAGGTGGTAGGCTGAGGTCTAGTCTTTAGCGATATCGTAAAGTTCACACAAAGTTATATCGGGTCTGAAAGCCCTAAAGAATGTCTGTATCACGCCGGCTGAATGCTCGTCTTTCCACTGTTGCCTAAGTGGCTTGAGCTCCATGCGAGAATACCATACAGTAGACTACAATACAAGATTAAGTAGTTTTGTGTATTTCATATATTCGCCGAAAATATATTCATTTTTCAAAATGACTCATATCGAACCTAGAGTAGGTGACATAATAAATCTTTTGTCAACAGATAATGATACAACCATTATTGCCCTTGCTAAGTATTTGACTGAAGCTACCAATGCGAGAAGAAAGAAATTAGAACTTGACGACAATAGTATTGTAATCTAATTTTATCTGTTCTGTATTAGTATGTTCTTTTGTAATAGGCGCGTGGCCAAGTATCTCAGTGTGTGTGTGTGTGTGTGTGTGTGTGTGTGTGTGTGTGTGTGTGTGTGTGTGTGTGTGTGTGTGTGTGCGTGCGTGCGTGCGTGCGTGCATGCACGTGTGCGTGAGTGCATATGGGACAACGTGAAGGGGAGCGGGGAAGGGAGGGGGGAGGGAGGAGGGCGGTCGGGCGGTCGGGGATCTGTCAGATTAGATGGTGAGGTTATGAAAGGGGAGACGGAAGAATGTGAGCTTGTGGTTACTAGTTGTGTTCAGCGTGTAACGCGAGTGAAGGGAATGGGAACAGTTTTGAACTAAGCGGGTGGGAATGGCAGCGTAGGAAAGGATGTTATATATGAAAATTTTCCGACTGGATTTTATCGTTCACGTGTGAGTTAGTTAATGTTATAAATATCTGTACCTTTCTAACAATGCGAGCGATTTGATAAGTGCATTGCTTCCTGATATTTTGTTACTTTAATCATTATGTATCTTCCTTATACTTTATTTTCCTTATACTTCAATGATCCAATGTGTCGAGTCGTACGATATCTTCCTGTTTCTCCGTAAATCATTTTGTTTGAAGAGTGTAATGGCACACCAAGGAATCGTTTAATGCCAAAAAATATGCACTTTTCTATTAACCTTGTATCTTCCAACCCCCAGTTTCTGCTGCGTAAGTCAACATGGGCTCGATTAGGTATCAAAAAGCTTCCAGAATAGAAAAAGGATCAATTGTAGGTAGTTTCCTTGGCGATTTTTTAATTTCAATAACGCCCATCTTATCTTTTCTGCTTATGTCTGAAAGGGCAGCACTCATGCTTAATTTTGTTGTAAATATTAAGCCTAAGTATTTGTATATAATTGTTGTTTTAATTTCTTCATTTCCGTATTTCCATCTTTCTCTTGTTCCAAGATAACCACCTGTACGGAAAACCATAACATCAGTCTTATCTAGATTTACTTCTAGACATGACCTGCCCGCTTTTTTTTTCCAGATTGTTCAGCTGATTCTGTAAACCTACGACAGTATCTGATAGCAAAGTCACATCATCTGCAAAGAGCAAAAGAAACAACTTTGCAGATCCTGCTACCATCTCCACTCCATGCTTCCCTTCCCTGATTAATTCTACGGCTAATTCATTGACAAAAAGGAAAACATAACTGGGCTAAGTACACATCTTTCATCTACTCCTCTCGAACATTCAAGAGAGAGAGAGAGAGAGAGAGAGAGAGAGAGAGAGAGAGAGAGAGAGAGAGAGAGAGAGAGAGAGAGAGAGAGAGAGAGAGAGAGAGAACTGCAAAGCCTCTGCTGCACGCGATTTGATTATAAACCTTGCTGGTATAAACTGTTTAACTGTGTTGTGGTACTAACCAACTATTTCGGTACTAACAAACTCTTTTGGTTCACAAATTTGCAAGAATATAATACATGTCCGGAATGTCTCTTGTGTGCCGACCAGACACATAAGAATTATTACAGTCCCATTATTTCTATATACTCATGTTTAAAAGAGCTTTTAGGGCGGTCTGCCGGGTGCTCCAACTATACGATCAACGTGTATTTCTATCGCTGCACACACGCGAGACAAGCATCCCACATCCAGTACCTGTGGGACTGTAAACTCATGGGCA
>CM065714.1:129462845-129470345 GCA_033310375.1 Conus canariensis | reverse complement strand
GGGTACTCGTTGGACAGTTTATCAGGAGCTGGAGTTCGCTGACCTATGAAGCAATATGTAGCGAACATGTCCTATCTTTCACACGCCATCAAACATTAAGAAGGATGAATCTCCACACTGACCGCATTCAATCGTCAGTGTTGATATTCCTAATTCTGTTTCCAACTTGACTTGGAATACATGTCTATTCCTGAATACCCAGCAGTGCTTTCATGTATACCGTGTCAAGGAAGCAAACCGGAACAGTTGGGAGGAGAGGGGGGAGAAGGGGGGGGATGACAACGGTAAAAACTGAAAGTGTCGATAAATGTTGCAAGTAGTTTTATTCCATGAATCGAAGACTGCATCACGTGTCATTGCACGCTGGGTGAAATGTAATGTTTTTTTGTGCTGTGTTGGTGTTAGTATGTGTGTTTTTCTGCAATGGTTAAGATGGCTTGACAAAGCTATCCCTTCCACCTCCTTTCCCCTCTCCTCCTCTCCGTCTCTTCCCACTTACGAATGAAGATCGCGCAATGTTTTCCGATGACCTTCCCTTCTGGCTACTTTGGGAAGGGATTTTTTGTCGGCACTTAAATGCCAATGAAAAAAAAAGGACGAGCCAGATAAGATAATGACGGACAAGTAGTGCATCTCATTCACATACTGAAATAACTACACGTCCATGACTCCACACGAATGCTGCTGCCGTAATTATGCCATCATGTAAATAAGAATTGACCTGCTTATGAGTTATTTCCTAATAAAGCCTGATACACATAATAACGAACATGTAGGGTAATTCGTACTCCAATAATGAAATAATAGCACACCCATAACTCCACATGTATGCTGCTGTCGTAATTATACATCATGGGAGTGGGAGGTACCCTATCTGTTCGTTATTTCCTATTTACTGTTTCTCTATTCTCTGCCTCATTTAAGCTTTCCTGTCGAGCTTGATACTAATTTCACCCAGTGGAGGCTGGCTGGGGGGAAAATCTTGTAGCTTTTGATTAGTAAACAGGTTAGGCCTGAGATAAACGTGTAACTAAAATGTTTGATTGGAGCAGCTTGGTCTGGTCAATTGATGCTTTGGCGGTGAGAATTTTTAAAAGGCTCGTTGTTGTTGTTGTTGTTGTTGTTGTTGTTGTTGTTGTTGTTGTTGCTGTTGTTGTTGTTGTTGTTGTGTGTGTGTGTGTGTGTGTGTGTGTGTGTGTGTGTGTGTGTGTGTGAGAGAGAGAGAGAGAGAGAGAGAGAGAGAGAGATTTTTCTTTTGACCCTTTGTTTGACCCCTTACCTCCTCTGAAAATCTGAAGCTGAATAACAATTCTAAAACAACACTTCAGTCCTAAATAGCGTGCTAACAATGACTCATCAAGAAGCAACCTCCTATTTCACATAGAGAACTCCAGATGGCTCTGACAGGACGTTCATGCCGCAGGCTAGAAGTACACCAATCTAAGAAAAAAAAATCAAGGATATCCATTCAAAGCATTATTTCTGCATAAAACACGTTTGGTCCTACGTTGCTGTGTGTTTTTACACACTGATTTTTTTTCTTCAGAAATAGAAAGCAAAAATACTGCAGTTGCGAGTTTTAGCTATCTGACCGACGTCATCCTCCAATGCGCGATGTTAGCACTAATGGCGCAAGAAACCATGCAAATTAAATCATCCGGTGCTTCTGATATGGAAGTCCCATTCTCGGGATTTACAGGTTCGAATAGAAAACCAATATCTCTTCAAAGTGACAAAAACAGAACTGATTTTCTGAACGTTTTGATGTAACCACACAAACCCTAAGCCAAGCGTACAATGCAATGGATGCTAACTTTCTTTTGTTACGTGTATCCAGATCAAGCAACGTTCTGTAATCTTTCTCCGGTAACGAGAACACACCTTACAGCTGTGCTGATTTAAGTTGGATACGTATTTCCCTCGCAGTATACTAAATCCTTTGACGTTTGCCTTTAAATTCGTCAAACTTTTCTCAGCGCAAATAAATGTACCTCTCACAATTATGAGGTCCATAATTTTTTTACCCAATTATTTTGTTCTGTTCAGCAAACCTGATTTTATCTAGGTGTGAGATAGTTTCGGTACAAAATATGCTATGTTCATAAAGGACGTCTGCATTAATTATGCTTGTATAAGGACCTCTGCATTAATTATGCTTGTATAAGGATGTCAAAGTCTGGATCAGTTATGCTTCGATTTTGCATGTCCTTGAACATCCAGATAGCCCCTCCGGCAAGTGAAGCGATGTCCAGCATTTCAAACTTGGGATTTGTTTTACAATCATTATCACTTTTATTCGGTTTCCTATGTTCTTCAACTCTAGACAAACCTTCAGCCCTGTATAGCAGAGTCAAGCATTTTAGACACGTGATTTTTTAAAATGAAAACTCACACTAACTCACAAACCCAATCACTCCTTCACTCACTCCCGCCCCCGCCCCCCCCCTCTCTCTCTCTCTCTCTCTCTCACACACACACACACACACACACACACACACACACACACACACGCACCAGACAACAACATGCTACTTCAGTTTTCTAGACAGCTGTCGGCCCCAGCACACCCACTAACCCTCACCCCACAACCTCCCAGTAATTGCCCGGATGTCCCAAATGCCACGGACCTCCTGCCACTCTGGTCCCGTTCGCCGACACATAATGGGACAACTGCTTCCAGATAACGTGTGGCTGGGGCCCTAGAAGGTCACCTCTCGCATGGCATGGGGTGATAACTACTCGGCCCCCTCGGTGTTAATTCAGGTCATAGGTCAGTCACTGCGAATCTGGACATTGAGTGACATAGATCTGTCGGATTAGGCGAAAGAGGAGAGAGAGAGAGAGAGAGAGGAGAGGAAGGAGCAGAGAGAGAGAGAGAGAGAGAGGGAGACAGGACTGGACCCAGCCGAACTGACTCAGCGGGTTTATTTTCATTATCGCCTGGCTGATCATACATGGCCTTTGGAGAACTGTCAGCGCATGCAGAAAGGACAAGGCCTTGTCGTGGAAAAGAGGTCAACAATAAAAAAAGTGTCCTGCTATGTGTTTCCTTCGTCAGTTTGAGAGTTTCTCATTTCAACTTCTTTTTTCGTTTGTTTCTTCTCATTTGCCCGTAGGCACTAAGCTTTCCACGTGGAATGACGTAGATCAGACCTGTCTGTAATGAGGTTAACTGGTATGAGCATGTTTGAACTGAGTGAACTGGTCTCGACAGGACCATACTGAAATGAACCAGAATGGACGGCCCTTTCTTGTTTCCATGTACGACCCTGCTGTTGAAATGTGTAGGATGCCCACTCATCAAGGGCATTCTAGCCTTGTTGCACATTTGGAGGTGTGCGTCAGTCATTAACTTGTAGTTCACAATTAGACTTTGTACAATGAATGTGCATGCTATTATTACCATGCACAAATGAGACAATCTTTTAAACATAATATTCAAAATTAGAACTGTTCTTATCCTTACTGGCCACAGATTACAATTGTGTAATAGAAAAGTTCACTGTAAAGTACATAAATGTTAGTCTGCAAATGTGTCCAAGTGCATCAAAGTGCCCTTCTGAACGAAAAATGCTATTATATGCTTCTTTGTTCACATCCACTCTCCACACCTCCGCAAAATGCAAATAAATCCATTCAGGCATACATAAACATCCATGCCCATTCACGTAATAAGAGAGAGAGAGAGAGAGAGAGAGAGAGAGAGAGAGAGAGAGAGAGAGAGAGAGAGAAGACAGCCACAAAAGTAAAGTTAGAGCACAGTGGCAGTTGACCCAACACAAAACAAAGCATGGACGAAGGAGGACATTCAATATTGCCTGCAAAACAAAGCACAGGAACATAGCGAAACACAACCACGATAGAAATCTTTAAAGACAATTCGTAGACATGGCTGAATATTGGCAGCAAACCAGCTTTATCTCATCCCTTTGATATGCATACATAGAGAATGTCAGGCGATTAAGGAAAACTCATGCATTGTATCTGCGTTGTTTCCTCTCTCTCTCTCTCTCTCTCTCTCTCCTCTCTCTCTCTCTCTCTCTCCCTCTCTCTCTCTCTCTCTCTCCCCCCACACACAACACACACACACACACACACACACACACACACACACACACACACAATTTAGCTTTGTGTGTGCTTTATGACCACCACTACAACCCTCCCCCTCACCTCAAATATTCATTGAAAGAGAAAACCAGCCGCCATTTTAGACTTCAAATAAATAATGCTCTTCCAATAAATTCAGATGCAGATTCATCAGAGCTATGATCGCATAGCTACATCTCACAAAATAATACTTCTGGCCATTCTGTTCTTAAAATCTGGATGTAGCGCAGCTTTCTATGTACAAGCATAACCGGCAGCTTCTTGCTGTAACCTTGTTTTGCAGGTCAGTCGTACTTAATTTTCACCGCCTGGTTGACCGCCCCCCCCCCCCCCCCCCCCTTCCTTCCCAAAGCCATTGTTTTGCAGTTTTCCTACAATCATATTCCTGTCTGCGCATTCTCTCATTTTATTATTGACCAGCTGTTAAGCTATTGGAACAATGTTTGGCAATAGTGCACATACATTTACAGGAGATCAGTCATGGAAATCAGTGCCACGAATGGATGTGAACAAATTGGCTTGCCCTGCGTACTTTCAGTGAGGAATCTTTAACGTCTGCTAGAATCCATAGTATGCGCTAAAAGCAGCAGCACTGTTACCAACATTTTCTTTCGATGACACACAGCTAGCATATAAATCAAGACAAAAGGTAATGGATACTATGAAATCTATCATCTATGGTTAGAAGAACCCCTCATTCCCATCCCTCCCACTAAAAGAAGTCCTTTGTTGAAACTCTCAAGAGACTTTTGGAAGCAAAGTCTCACATAGGATTTGACCGTGAGATCTTCTGAATACAATTCGCTCATTTTAACCACTCAGTCACTGTGTATTTACGCTGTAGTGGGAGTCCATCTAATTCGAGCATTGCATCACTTCAGCCATGGAGGTAGTGAACTGCAGGATTGCTTTAGTCGTTTTGGGTCGGTCTCTGTCAAGATACGGAAGAGTATGGAATCCCCAGAACTGAACATTGATGTGTAGATACTAAAGAATATAAATTGAATATCCCAGCTTGAGTGTTCGACCTTTTTACGTCCATAGATGGCACGAGACGCACATCCGTAGAGAGTTTCCTTCTTTTTTTTTATATAGACCTGCAAGATTAACGTTATTAGGTTTGGTGGAATGCAAGCAGCCGGCTCTCTTGCTATGCTATACCCATCAAAAAAGAAACACTCGCCATAATGCAGTTATATATGAGGGTTCATCGAAAAAAGAACCAAACATTTTTTTTTTTAAAATGTAGACTCAGGCGACGTCAATAATCAGATTTTTGATACCGATAAATTTTGATTCCATACATAATGCTCTCCTCTCTTAAGTGTCATGGAGGAAAGACGTCTACCAAATACCTAAGTCAGAACATCTCCTTTAAGCATTTACCGCAGAATCTTATGTGGGGACACCGAATAATCTGCTATCGGTTTTTCTCGGAATATTTTGTGGAGAGGGTGTCTGTATTAAGAGACTTATCTCTCTGGCTGTCCCATTCTCTGCAACTTCTAAGGGACGTAACTCCCACGCCACTCCTTTCAGTTCCCCTAAGCACAGTTATATCCATGTTCAGCTTGTCGCAGATTCAGCACCAACTGTCCACAGAGAGAAATAAATACCCGATTGTCAAAAAGGCAACCCCTTAGAGCATACAAAACACTTCTTGTTGGTCACCCCAGTGGTAGGTAGTCTGTTATACCCGCTCAGATCCAGCTGGACTGCTAAAACCCATAGATAACTCCAGAAACTGTTTAGTCGTCAAGCCAGTATGAATGGAACGTCCTCCTCTGGAGGGCGTCACCACGTCCATCCAGCAACAGAGTTCTCATGAACTTATAAACAAAAAATTAAGATTTTGACACGATCTCACTAGAGCCGATATTGAACGTAAATCTGATTTCTGTCATTATTTGTGTGTGATTGAGCAGCTCCTGGGTTGAAAAGGGGATTAGCATACTTAAAAACATGTCAAACATGTTCTGGGTCTCTCCGAATCAAGACTAAATACCTACATTAGTGATAAAGATGTATCAGTCCCAGGTTATAATATCGTTCGAAAAGACCCTACTAAAGACAAAGAGACAGGTCTTCTAGTGTATGTCAGTGAATCTCTCAACTTCAAGAGACTTTCCCACCTAGAACAGCATGACGTAGAAGCAGTGTGGATACAAATCACACTGAACAAATCACGATCCATTTTAATCGGGTTTTGCTATCGGAACCCAGCAGAAAGAGTCAGCTGGACTGATAAATTTGTTACTATGATGGACGCAGTTTCATTAGAATGTAAAGAGATTGTTTTACTCGGTGACTTCAATGTAGATCTTTTGAAATCAAACAGCCAATGGAACCAAACGATAAGTGTGTTGAATTTACATCAGATTATCAAAACACCCACCAGAGTCACACCAACTTCAAAGACAATCATTGACCATATCTATGTCTCAAATGAAAATAACATACTAGAAGCTTGTGTACCAGTCTTCTCTTCTAGTGATCATTACCCAGTGTGTGTTACATGGTCTAAACATGGAGTGAAAATCCCAAAACCAGGCCACAAAACCATAACCTATCGTTGCTTCTCAAAATTTAACGAACAAAACTTTTTGCTTGATTTAATGAACTCAGAACTTAATACAGTATACAATATTGCTGATCCAGATTCAGCGATTGACTTTTGGATCGAAATTTTTACAGAAGTCTATAACAGACATGCTCCGTTAAAAACAATCAGAGTAAAGCATATTCCCAAACCACCGTGGTACACGAAAGAATTACAGGAGGCATGCTACCTTAGAGACCTTTTGAAAGAACATGGCTATGAAGAAGAATCAAGATCACTAAGAAATGCAATAAACTCTCAGAAGCGCAGGGAAAAAACAAAATACTATCGCGAGTTATTAACTTCCAAACAAAATCCAAAACTGGTTTGGCAAGCAATAAACCAGCTTAGCAATAACAGTTCTTCTTCAAAATCAACTGTTATCAAAGGTATTTCTGCTGAACAACTTAACACTCACTTCTCTACCATTCCAGATACAGTTGTTACTACTGATCATTCAAGCTCTAATGAACTTAAAGAACTCCATCAATTTTGTCACGACAAAAAAAATCACGTCTGAACTACACATTCCACTCATAACTGTGCACGAGGTGTATCAGTACCTACTTCATCTCAAACAGTCAGGAACACGTGGACTTGATGGCATAGATGGCAAAATTCTGAAACTCTCGGCTCCAGTTATAACTGACACGTTAACGTATATCTTTAATCTGTGCATAGATAAAAGCTATTTTCCTAATGCGTTCAAAAAAGCAAAAGTTATACCCATTCATAAATCTGGTGATAATACTGATCCTTCAAACTACAGACCAATATCAATCTTATCTATC
>CM065714.1:129455345-129457845 GCA_033310375.1 Conus canariensis | reverse complement strand
AGACTACCGATGATAAACTATAAGATACTAAGACGAAGAGATAAAAAAAATGAATAAAAGATAAAAAGGTGCAGTGGTCTAGTTGTAAGCGTCACAGGCCATAGGGCTTGGTGATTGTGGTTTCATTTCCTATCAGATACAATTATTTGTTAGATATTTTGCCCAGCCCTAAGCTTTATGCCCTGAGGCTTTACATGGTAATACCTGGAACTACACCATCGAGCATAACCCTCTCAAGTATTTCATCTCTTACAGTCCTCCGAAAATCTCCTAACCAACACTGCAGGTGTCTGTGTTTGTCGGGTCTGGCTTCGTATATAGGTATCTATTGCAGTAAATATACCAGACTGTCGCTGAAAGGTGAACACACATATTGTTTTTGAGATCGGTTTTTGTTAAAAGTCTTCAGCATCGGAAGATCTGCTGATACGGTTGCTGGAGGGATGAACCAGTGCATTGCGATTTGTTTTGTTCTTTCGAAGCGGGGAAGATGGCTTTCTGCACAGTCTTCACTATCAGTAGATATACCCTAATTGTCGCTGAAATCACGTACTGCTATGTTGTGTCTGAGCTGGGTTCAGGTTTAAAATCTTCGGTTTCAGAAAATATATTGATGTTTTCATGACCTCTCTCTCTCTCTCTCTCTCTCTCTCTCTCTCTCTCTCTCTCTCTCTCTCTCTCTCTCTCTCTCTGCGTGCTCATACGTACCATGGTAACTTAGTACCCACCACCAACCCATTTTTATGCGCAGACATCTCAATTTCATCCATCCCCGGAAAGTAATGATTTACTGTCAGTAAATCACGGAGCAGCTACAAGTAGATTAGCCTGTCTGAAAGTACCTTTTAAAAGCCACCAGTACTGTGGAACCCAAAGAGATGTACAGCCCTTGAGGATTTCAAACCCGAGACCATGAGCTCACTGACTTTGTGTAAGCATCAGACAGAATGCATTTGAACCGAGCCGCATTCGTTTGACCTGGATTAGACCAGCTAAATGAACCCGACGTGGCTGGCTTATTCTAGACTTAAATGGACTCAGCTGGTATGAACAGGAAATGACTGCTTTGAACTGGGCGTGATGGAACCAGACTGCCTTGGGTGGTACCAGTCATATCTGGATTAACCTGAACAAAACTGCTTTGGTGTGCATAGACTGCACCGCTCGTGGTTGTACAAAACATAAGTGAATTGCTGTTGTTTGGACAGAAATACGTGTGTGGGGGGCACGTGCGTGCGTGTGTGTGCGCGCGCGTATGTGTGTGTTTGTTTGTGTGAGTGTGTGTGTGCGTGTAGAGAGGAGAGAGAGAGAGAGGAGAGAGAGAGAGAGAGAGAGAGAGAGAGAATAAAGCATATGTGTGTGTCTGTGTGTGCGTGAGAGAGAGAGAGAGAGAGAGAGAGAGAGAGAGAGAGAGAAAGAGAGAGAGAGAGGGGGGGGGACTGAGAGAAAGTTACGATAGTTGTGAAAGGCACAGCGAAGCGCGCGCGCACTCACACAAACACACACACACACACACACACACACACACACACACACACACACACACACACACACACACACACACACTCGCGCGCGCGCGCGCACACACACACACACGGAAAGGGAGAGAGAGAGAGAAGAGAGAGAGAGAGACAGGGATTGAGACAGAGAAAGAGACAGACAGACAGGCACATTGACAGTTAGACAGACAGACAGACATAGGTTTAATCAGACGTGAGATGTGGACACCTGAAGACATGGGCAAGAGAAAACAGAAAACAAAAATGGGCAGTGAAGTGAAAGATCGATTTACTGAGAGCAGAAGGCAGAGACATAGACTGGGACTGTCGGCTCAGAAAAAAAATAAGCGTCTGAAAAGACAGATCACTCAGACAGTCAGTGAAAACAGATGACAAAAAGCCTGGAAGGAGTAGCTCTGTGACTCAATGTGGGTAGTGGGATCCATCATCTAAACAGACGAATAGTACCTCTCGCAGCTGCGAAGAACCATGAAGATGGAACTCGGTTCAATGAACTGAGCAGAGAGGGGTACAGTTTCGGTAAACTTGATTTCTTTGGCACAGAGATGAAGACAATACTTATACTGAACAACGAACTAGTTGGACAAAGACTGCCAGTGATGAACCACAAGATTCTAAGACTACGACTGCACCCAAAACAGGTGCCTTGGTGCAGTGATATGAGTCACGGGCCTTCAGGTTTGGTGATTCTGGTTTTCGTTCTTATCACAGACCGTAATTTGTGAGATGTTTTGCCCGGGAAATTCGTACAGTTGTTTAAACCTCACAATTAATTCATCTCTAGGGGTGTGCCTCAAATATTCTGGTCACTGAATGTGTCAATGTCTCTCGTACCTTGGTTCGAGTGAAAAGTCTGGTGCAGAAAATATTCCAGGTGGCATCTGAAGAGTTGACCACGCCTATCATGTTTGTGATGGGTTATTCTTGAAAGTCTTCGATTTCTTCAGATCTACTGATTCCACCACTGAAGAGACGTACCA
>CM065714.1:129445345-129450345 GCA_033310375.1 Conus canariensis | reverse complement strand
TGTGTGTGTGTGTGTGTGTGTGTGTGTGTGTGTGTGTGTGTGTGTGGTGTGTGTGTGTGTGTGCGTGTGTGTATGTGTGTGTGTGTGTGTGTGTGTGTGTGTGTGTGTGTGTGTGTGTGTGTGTGTGATGCAGATGATTTCACGTGAACGCTATTCTTTTATTACACGGAACTCTCCCCCCCCCCCCCCCCCCCCCCCCCCCCCCATCCCCTCTATAACTATTTGCTCTTTCGCAGTGTATTGACGGCCTTAACTAGAATCTGTTTATATCAACAAGAGACTGCAAGTTTCGTGTCCAAAGAAAAAAAAAAACAGGCATGAATTAAAATCCATGATACCGAAAAAAAACATGAATCAGAAGATTAAAGGCAAAGACACCAACAATATAAAACAAGACAAAGCAAACTCAGCGCTAACAGAGTTCTCCCACATGCAAATGGTCTGATTCATTTCGTACGTACACTGCGAAAAACCAGATACAAGCAAGCTGGAGCTCTAGAGTTCACTGCGGTTCACATTCGACAGAAGACTATTGCCATCCGACCTCTGGCACCGTTTCCTATTCATCTTTCACAGTCACTAGCGAGTGTCTTGCTACACCTTCATCAGAGCACACCAAGGCACCAATATACCAAGCCTGTACGGATACGATCTGAGCGGGAAATAGTCGTCTAATGTTAGAGGATGTGGGCTACTGATGTGACATTTCTCATGTATCAGACCAGATTTCAATTTATTGATGTCAGTTTCAGTCAGCAGATTTTCAGCAATGTTGGCAACATGAGGGGGTTATTTATGTTAGCTCTGGTATTGTCTCTGCGGGGCTCAGTATACTACCCCGTCCTAACAGCACTGAACTGCGTCGGAAAGCCATCAGTTAATCAGACATCCTGTGGTTTACTGCGGTTTACTTCCTTTTTATCTTCTTGTTTGTGTCACAGCTAGCTACGTCCTCTCTCTCTCTCTCACCTCTCCTCTCTCTCTCTCTCTCTCTCTCTCTCTCTCTCTCTCTTCTCCTGCTCTCTCTCTTCTCTCTCTCTCTCTCTCTCTTCTCTCTCTCTCTCTCTCTCTCTCTCTCTCCTGAGCTCAAAATCTCATTTTTTTTGTACAAGTGCTGTTCGCGCAGTGCTAGACGACAAAAACCTCGGCTGCCGAAAACAAGGAGAAATGTATGGCGCAAAGGACCAAAGATCAGGGCTCCATAAAAACAAACAAACAAACAAACACAAAAAAAAAAACACCACCAAAAATAAAAACCCAAAATCAACACATACAAAAACCAATGCACGCGAGCGCGAACTCTCTCTCTCTCTCTCTCTCTCTCTCTCTCTCTCTCTCTCTCTCTCTCTCTCTCTCTCTCTCTCACACACACACACACACACCACACACACACACACACACACACACACACACACACACACACACACACACACACACACACACACATACACACAGGCGGGCGCTCGAGCGCACTCTCCCCTCCACACACACACACACACACACACACAACACACACAACATGTACGCAGGCACATACACATGCATATGCAAGCACTTAAGCACGCACACACATACACGCGCGCGCGCGCGCGCGCACACACACACACACACACACACACACACACACACACAACACACACACACACACGCACGCATACGCACATACATACACACAACCATGCACACACACATACACACACGCGCGCGCGCGCACGCACGCCCACACGCACGCACGCTCGCGCACACACACTCACACACACTCATATGCACGCACGCACGCACGCACGCACGCACGCGCGCGCGCGCGCCTGCGCCACACACACACAACACACACACACACACACACACGCACACACACACCACACACACACACACACAACACACACACACGAACGCGCTTACGCAGGCGCTACCACGCACACATACACACATACGACCGCCGAAACATGCACCCAACATTCTAAGATTGAGAGAAAATATAGACGAGTCTTGTATAACTGCTCCAGGGCATGAGCACCATAAATCAGAATTCAGCTACGCGTAAATTCGGCTAGGCCAACATTTAGCCCTGTAAGGGGTGATAATCTACTGACGAAAAGAAGCTCACGGTATTTTATCGTGAAAGCTTCTCTCCATTAGTAAATTATCAGCCCAAAAGGGATTGATTTAATACAGATGCGAAATCTAAAAATACACTGCAGCAAAAAATGAAACACATAATATGTCACTCTCAAACTATCTTTCAACGGACAGATGTAAAGATGGCCTCTGATCAGGATGAATTTTGGACTAAACATGTACAAACGTATTACAAAAAAAAAAAAAAAAAAAAAAAAAAAAATTTTGCAGTAAATGAATAAATACATCCAAAAATAAACAAAAAATATTGCATTTCTTTCACGGAATAAACTGACCTCATATACCATTGTACTTGTATGTATAAGATCAGAATCTATTTTCGTTAAGATATATTACTTAATAGAGGGTCATGAATCTGTGAACAGTCATTTCAAAATGTTCATGGTCAAGCAAAATTTATTAAAAACAAAAAAAGTAAGCTTTATGCTGGACGGATCCTGGATGCGCCTTTTCATCCGGATCGACACCACAGATCCACAACAAAACCCAATGGGCTCCAGCCTGGGTCACATTCCACCTCTAAAACAAGTTTGGTTGCAACTGGTTAAGTGGTTTTGGCACAATCTTGTTGGCAGACAACCAAAAAAACCAACAAACGCAGAGAAAATATAAACTCCATGGCGGAACTAACACACTCAAGTAATTTCATTTCTCTTATTAGTCTGAACCCCTCAGGACAAGCCTGTAATCATTAGTCTGTAATGCAAAGAGAGAAAAAAAAACAAACAAAAAAAAAAACAATATTCCGAATTCGGCGCTACCTCTGCGTTTCATTGTTTATGACGTAAGCATTGGAAAACACACATCTACGCATCTTCTTTTTCGTTTGTACCGAACCTTCCTCAAAACTCACACTACTAAAGTATCCAACCACTACCACATACACGTCGCCAAATCAATCAATCTCTCTCTCTCTCTCTCTCTCTCTCTCTCTCTCTCTCTCTCTCTCGCTGACGTCTGTCTATTCCAAGGCCGTCAGCTTCTCTTTGGGGACTGTCACGAGCAAAACAAAAGAGTAAGGTAACAGCGTATCACCGACCTGCCCATTGCCCTGAGCACGGTGCCGCCAACTAATGGCATGAAGAATGTCAAAGACCCCTGACCTGTGCTTGACCCCCCTTACCACTCCAGTAGGGTTTCAGGCATAGACCATACATATTCTCTGCCTCCGGATAAAGCCACAGAGGCCAACATGGTGACAGTTGACTCATTTGGTCACCTGAGTGGGGTTCGATGACAGGGTTTATGACCCGCTTCCTGTGGCTAAGCCAGGGTGAACCGGCCCCAGACAGGATATTCTGTCACCGAATAGCGCTCGCTATCGGTCTAATTACCTTAGTGGATGCCATGATCCTATGTTGTGCATCTCTCTCTCTCTCTCTCTCTCTCTCTCTCTCTCTCTCTCTCTCTCTCTGTGCCTTCTCTATCTATCTATCTATCTATGGCTGTACTATCTATCCACACACACTACACACACACACACACACACACACACACACACACACACACACACACACACACAACACACCACACACGCGCGCGCGCGCGCGCGCGCACGCACAGAGAGAGAGAGAGAGACAGACAGACAGACAGACAGACAGACAGACAGACAGAGAGAGAGAGAGAGAGAGAAGCTCGTTCTCCAAATTTCTCTCCTTCCATCACTCAATCACCCTTATCCTTCCCTCCTCTCCCGTCCCTCTAGCAGCTTAGTCGGGTGGTGAGATGCAGAACCAGCTATGACAGTTCCGCAGGGCGTTGACAAGGATATTGTCAGGCCGCTGAAGGTCAACAGCCAGCACAAGTGATTTCACACAGTGGAACGTGGAGATTCTGTAGCCAAACCGAGCGGCATCAGTGCCGGATGGATCGGGTTTATGATTACCCGCAGTAGACGGATGGGTGAGTTGAAATGATGGTTACTGCTTGCTGGAGCGGCTCTTGCTATGTAAATGCCAAGCACATAAAATGAGTATTTCCTTTCCATTACGGATTTTCCTTTTTTTTTCCCCTTAAATGATTTTTCAAACCAAACAAGTGACTGATAAAGACAGAACAGAATGTATGCTGAAGAGGAGATGATGGGGATGAAGTAAAGGGGAACGGAGGGAGAAGAGGGAGAGGGAAGACAGAGCCATTAGCTTTGAAAGAACACATTACTTTTCCAGGTATTTTGATTTTTTTCTTCGTACCTTTCAATTAAAAATTCTAACGTCTAACGCAAATGTCTCAATGTGAGTGAGTGAGTGAGTGAGTGTGTGTGTGTGTGTGTGTGTGTGTGTGTGTGTGTGTGTGTGTGTGTGTGTGTGTGTGTGTGTGTGTGTGTTTCAGAGAGAGAGAGAGAGAGAGAGAGAGAGAGAGGTGTGTGTGTGTGTGTGTGTGTGTGTGTGTGTGTGTGTGTGTGTGTGTGTGTGTGTGTGTGTGATTGTACCCGGCTCCCCAAAGCTAGTGCCGCTTTTGGCAGACTCCACAAGAACGTATGGAACAGGAGAAGCATCACCCTAGAGACCAAGATCAAGGTGTATCGGGCCATAGTTCTCACCACACTGCTCTATGGCTGTGAAACATGGACAGTTTACCAGCGTCACGCCAGGAAACTGAACCATTTCCACACCACATGCCTCAGAAGACCCATGGGCATTAAGTGGCAAGACAAGATTCTGGACACTGAAGTCCTTACATGTGCTGGCCTGCCTAGCATCTTCACCATCCTGATGCAGTCACAGCTTCGCTGGGCAGGTCACGTAGTTCGCATGCCAGACCATCGGCTGCCAAAGAAACTATTGTTTGTCGAACTGCAACAGGGCAAACGCTCTCATGGAGGCCAGAGGAAGCGTTTCAAAGACAGCCTCAAATCCTCC
>CM065714.1:129437845-129442845 GCA_033310375.1 Conus canariensis | reverse complement strand
AGTCCAAAAGACACTATTCTGTCTCACCCCCATGTCAAAATTGGAAAATACGTACATCCAAACTTGCAAGTTGGGCAAATACTTACATGTGAAACTGAACACATGAAAGCAGGTACATAATAACATATAGTTTCTGGCAAGCCAGATACAGTGCCTTGGATACTTTGTGTCGAAGCGAAAAAACTATGACAAGTACTCAGTTCACATTATACGCTACAGGAAGCAAAAGATTCTTTTAAAATTATATGCTGTTCAAGGGAAAGGACTCCGTTCAAATGATATATAAAATACTACTGGCCATTCTAGGCAATTTTCTGCTGTCTTACTCCATGTCGTTCAACAGTTTCCGTGGTTTTTTCAAGCAGCAAGCAGAGGCCGTGCTTATTCTTATGGTTGATGTCCTTTTCGTGCATATAATCCTTGTGCTCGACAGGCATTTGCCAAGTGAATCAATAAACCTGGGCGAGAACACTCGTGCATAAAGAGCTGGTCATTCATTCATGAAATGGCTAGCTTTGCATCGTTATTTTTCAATCCTGTTTGGCCGTATGGGTCATCATACTCTGCACCGTTTTCGACGTTTCCAACTCCCACCTCATGGCTCTCACCAAATCTCACCCCTCTCTCCTCCCCTCTGCCATTTCCAGTCAACGCACCCCTCCCTTCCAGAGCTCATTGCCTTCAATTAATCCCACGTCACCTTTTTTTCTATACCGGCAACTTTCACAAAGACAAGGACGGAGGAGGCGTTACTGGAGAGTAATGATAAGCGCAGTTGAAGACGACCGTTCGTTGCTCGTGGTGAATAAAGCAGAAAGCGTCTCAGGTCACAGGTTGATTTGCTGATTCTTTATGTGCTGTCAGAGTGTGCACGCGAAAAGGCCATGAACTAAACCATCTCTTTCCCTCTCTGGGAAGGTGGAGCGTGCAACAATTAATGCAGCAATCTGCACGTTAACTGTCACAATGCAGCAGTATGGAAGAGGAATGTCATCATTTCTATTTGTTGTGCTTCGTGCGCTCAAATCATAACAGATATTTCGGGGGGTTTTCGTCCAAGATATGTGAGCAATGCAATAATTGTTTCATATTTTCGTTAGGACTGAAACTTTCCTTTTGTTCTATACGTCAATAATCCCAAACCGATGGAGCATTAAGAATTAAATCATGTTTGATGGGTTATAAGTTATGGTATTGAAATCATTTTCAACAGGCTAATGGCGCTTAAATGTACAGTTAATATATCACTTTTACACTCTGCTGCCTTCTTGGATGACAGAAACCATGAAGCTTTCTTTACAGAAAAATAATTAGTTGTGATATTTATCATGTTTAATGCACGAAAATGTGACAGTTGATGCATATTTTGTGGATTACCAAAATCATGTCATCAATGCAACAATGTAATGAAGTCGTAAATTAAGTGGTACCTTACCAAAAACTTGTGAATCCATGTCCCTTGTGGAGACTGCTGCATTATAATATTATAGACCTCTCTCTCTCTCTCTCTCTCTCTCTCTCTTCTCTCTCTCTCTCTCTCTCTCTCTCTCTCTCTCTCTCTCTCCCCTCTCTCTCTCTCTCTCCTCCATGAAAAGCTGGTGTATGATGTTTCAGAGAGTGAACCATCTCATATGACTACTGGTAATAGCACCATCCCAATCAAAATATTGATGATTCAGAAAGTTTTTATACACTTACCTGCCCGATTTCAGGTCTTAAAAATCATTTTAAGACAGACAAAGCTAAACATGGGCTGCTGTATACAACAACACGTGTCACACTGCTCTTAAAATTTAGGAGTGGGGGTTTCGCATGATAGATGAAAACGTAAGACATTCCAGAACTAGTTAAGAGGAATACAGTAGAGAGTGCTTGGATAAGAAAGGAATATCAGCCTGCATTGCCGTGGATGCTTTGTACCAATATGAGTGGAAATTGTGAGAAGTAGAGCACCTCTTAAATTATTGTCTGTTACGTGCCTGTCGAAGCTGTACAGTTAAAACCGATGTTCAGGCGGGAAATTCTCAGAGTAGGCTGTCAATAACCATGGAAACACTTCTGATGCAGACAGAGTTATCTGCTCATCCATGAAGCAGTTTTCCTAATGAGAGAGAGAGAGAGAGAGAGAGAGAGAGAGCGAGAGAGAGAGAGAGAGAGAGAGAGAGACAGAGACAGAGAGAGACAGACAGACAGAGACAGAGACAGAGAGGCCCCCAAACCAATGGAAAAGACAGACAACAATAAAGAAGCAATGCGTTTTGACCAATAGACCTTCTGTTTGTTGTTGTCCGTCAGGACGACGAAGACCATCTAGTCATCCTGGGATCGGGGTTGAGTGCGTAGATGGCTGGTCAGGCCGATCTGCGCCCGGAAAGATCTATCACAGTACGGACAGGGGATGGTGGCAGCAGCTGGAGATCTGTTGACACTGGTCTTCCTGATCATCCTGCGCTGCTCAGCTGCAGCGATTCTGTTGCTTTCACAGGTCTCTGCACCTTTGCGGACAGCTGATCGCCACCCATCTCTGTCTTAGGCAGTCTGCTCCCATGTTGTGTGGCTGATGTTGAAGGCCTTCAGGGAGGATTTGAGGCTTCTTACCTTCTACTGGTAAGAAAAAAGCACACAAGACAAACGAACACGAACCAAACAACGAAGAAAAAAATTGCTGAGCGTTCTCAATCAGAAGTTGGGTTCGGAATGTGACTACAGGCTGTACAGATGTACCTGGTATTCGTGCAGTATATGCATGGTGGGCAATAGCTTCCATGTGATGTATGCATAGGTGCCGATATGTTTCATATGAGATACCTTGGTATATACCTAAGTTGGTTGATAGCTTTCAAATGATAAACGCATGGTGGGCAATACTTTCATGTGATAAATACGTGTTGGATAATAGCCTTCGTGTGATAAATGCACAGTGGTCAATAGCTTACTTGTGATAAACAAAAGGACGTCAATAGCTTTGGTGTGATAAACGCATGGTGGTCAATAGCTTTGGTGTGATAAACGCATTGCATGTTGGTCTATAACTACCTTGTGATGAACGCATAGTGGTCAATAGCTTTCACGTGATAAAAACATTGTGGTTAATAGCTTTCGTGTAATACACGCATAATGGGTCAATAGCCTTCGTGTGATAAATGGATTGTGGTTACTAGCTTTTGTGTGCTAAACGCATTGTGGTCAACAGCTTTTGTGTGCTAAACGCATTGTGGTCAACAGCTTTTGTGTGCTAAACGCATTGTGGTCATTGCCTTTTGGGTGATACACGCATGGTGGTCTACAGCTTTGAGGTAATTGACTCGTGATGTTCAACAGCTTTCGTGTGATAAACTCATGTCAGTCAATAGCTTGCATGTGTCAAGAGCTTTTCTATGATAAACTCATGGTGATTAACAGCTTTTGTATCAAATACTCACTGAGGTCAAAACTTGCTGGGTCATACCTGCACGATGGTGACCCTGTCGGAATGCTGGGGAGAGGGGAGGTGTCTTTGAACACCAGTATTTCCGTCTTCTGGATATTCTTTGCGACTAATTTTCTTCTTTCCTGTCAACCATTCAGTTGTTCCTTCTTTACTGTTGCCTTCCTCTGCTATTCTCAGTTGTTTTTCTGCATATTTTTTTTCAGAAAGTTCTCCTATGAGTACGTTCCACAACGTCTTCGTATTTTTTCCTCTCTTTTTATGTTCTGTAACGTGTCATACTTAATTGGTGATGAGATATTGAATTCAACACACTGTCCAGAGTGCATAATTGCCTGCATGTGTCTCGTTGCCTGTAAGTGTCTAATTGCCTGCATGTTAATGTTCTTTTTGTTGCATCGAAACGTTTCTTTTATTTCTTTTTAACCTTTCTACACTGTGGGTGAAAATTAAGGGAATGCATAATACATTCAGCACAGCCGCTGTATTTGCTATGAGGATGAAAACAGAATAGGTATTATGACATAACTTTCTGCGTAGAATTTGCAGATAATTACAAGGAGTACGTTTTCGTTATTGTTGTTGATTATGTTGGTGGTGGTGGTAGTGGTGGTGGTGGTGGTGCCAGTGGTGGTGTTTTTACAGGAAAGGACTGCTTTTCTATGAATTAAAACATTGAAAAGGCTCTGCGTGGTGAGCTGGGCAGAATGATAGGGCTAAAAAGTAGAACTGCTAGCTTCAAATAGAAACACACGTAACGTTAAAAGACGTTTTGATGTTTTATTGTTATTGATATATTGTTGGTGTTGTGGTGGTGGTGGTGGTGGTGGTGTTTCGTTGTTTTTTTAATCAATGGAAATTATTTTTGCGTTTTTGGTTTTCGTTTATTGATCTCATTTTCAACCTTTTTTTTTTACTCTACATCAGAACTTAAAGTACGGACCATAATTTGGAGAGGGGGGGGGGGGGGGGGGAGAAAAATCTGTCAAGCTTTTCAATTAACACAGCCTCTGAGAACCAACATTATGTGTTGGTGTAACCTTTATCACCTCTGTTTTCCCCTCAGGGCAGATTTCCGCGAGCAGTGAGCGCATTCATTTCAGAAGCTGGACAGACAAGTTTGGTTTTCGAATGAAGTTGGCATGGTGGTTGACAGCTTTGGGAACAAAGCCTGTAAGAGTAATTAGTTCATCAATGAAGCACCTGTCCCTCTTTTTTTTTAATTCCTTTCATCTGCTTTTCTACACCTCAATCTAAAGTTGGTCTTGTATTCTTTGTGTCAGGATGAAAGCTTACGGGGAAGAACTCATCTCAGAATCATCACATACGATGCAATGCAAAAGTCTGCTATTGTGTAATCCGTAATGCTTCATTCTTTTCCACGTATGGCTTTCCACTGTTTGTTGTTGTGGTTGGTTTCTGGCAATGAGCGTATTTGTGTCTGCAGATAATCCCAGATTCCAAGTAAAACACGAGCTTGGGTCTTTAGCCACTGAAGTACCTCGATGCGGGAAAAGCTGTTTCTTACTTGGATTGTACAACTACACCAACAACAACAACAACAACAATAGTA
>CM065714.1:129430345-129435345 GCA_033310375.1 Conus canariensis | reverse complement strand
GTGTGGTGTGTGTCCGTGTATGTGTGTGTGTGTGTCTGTCTGTCTCTGTCTGTGTCTGCGTGAATGTTTGTGTTTCTGTGTGTGTGTGTGTGTGTGTGTGTGTGTGTGTGTGTGTGTGTGTGTGTGTGTGTGTGTGTGTATGTGTGTGTGCTTGTGCGTATGCATGCATGCGTGTGTAAGAGAGAGAGAGAGAGAGAGAGAGAGAGTGTGTGTGTGTGTGTGTGTGTGTGTGTGTGTGTGTGTGTGTGTGTGTGTGTGTGTGTGTGTGTGTGCGCGTATGAGCGTGAAGGTGTATGCGTGTGTGTGTGTGTGTGTGTATGTGTGTGTGTGTGTGTGTGTGTGTGTGGCGCGCGCGTGTGTGTGCGTGTGTTAGTGTGTGTGTGTGTGTGTGTGTGTGTGTGTGTGTGTGTGTGTGTGTGTGTTCTTCAATTTAATGTCTATACACATAAGTGATTTTAGACAACGAAAAATAAATAAATAAACAAGGTAGAAAAGGAGGAAGGGAGGGGAGAAGGGGTGGGTAGACAGGCAGCTGAAGGAGATAAAGAGATAGAGAAACAGGGAGATAGAAAAAGATGAAGAAGTATAAATGGAAAACGGAAAAAGAGAAAAAGGAGGATCAGAATGAGAATCGGAAGAAAAAATGTTAACATGAATAAAAATTGCAACCTACAACATAACTAGAATAACATTTTTAAAAATCAAATGAACGCTAAAGGTAACAGGATAATAACATTTACACGTGAAGATAGAATTATTAAAGGAATCTAAAAATGGTACTCTGAACAAGTCCTAAAACAATGTCACAAATCAAAAGGGGTTTTATTAAAACCTCCTTCAGGGACTTTTCCGAAAAAGTAGGCAGATATGTTTTCATTTTTCTACAGTGGAAAAGTATATGTTCATTAGAAATTTTCCCACCACAAACACATGTGATGTTGGAAGTGAATTTCGTCTTAAAAGCATTAAGTTTGAATCTATAGGCAAGGGAAGTTAAAAGCCTTAAGTTAGACAATTGACCATACTTAGATATAAAAACATCTTCAAAACTCGTTTGGTGGTCAGCAGGTAATGAGTGGCCAACATCTTCTTGTTTCTTTCTAAAATGCTTCCAGCAAGCATTCTGCAGTAGGCTATACCCTTCTTTCAGAGATAAAGGGATTTTCAAATTATATGCTTCATTTGTATAATCTGCAGAGTTTTTAGCTAGTTTATCTACGGATTCATTGAAATGTATTCCACTGTGTGAAGGCACCCAAAGAAAGGTAAGATTACTACCTCTTAGAATAAGGAAATGCACCAAATGATTAATCTCAAAAATCAAATCTTGTCTCACACTAGAATTTGAATTGCTTAAGGCATACAACACTGATTTTGAATCGACACAAAAAAGAATCTGAGTCACAGTTTTCGGAAAATCAAGCAAATAACGCAAAGCCATAAGAATAGCAGTTAATTCAGCTGTAAATATAGATCTGTGCTTTCCAATATAAAAACCTCTTTTGACCTTTAAGTGGGGGATAGTGAAAGCAGCACCAGCTTCGTGATTTTCTAGAACTGAACCATCGGTATAAACTTTGAGATGATTTGGATAATTGAGAAATAAATGCTCATTCGCAACTGTGCCAATAAAATTTATATTCTCATTTTTCTTTGCATTGGTATAATTAATGTCAAAATGTCCTTTTTGTAATTCCCATGGAGGGATAACAGTACATGGATTACTACATTTTACCATATCTTCTAATTCTATTCCTGATTGTTGAAAAGTATCTAGAGTTTCAGTTTTTATTGTTTTAAGACATGATATGTTTTTGGCTCGTTTTGGGAAATCAACATCTGATCTTAAGCCAATTTCATTTTCGACATTGTTTTCACTTAAAGAGCCTTTTAACAAATATTTAGCGATGGCAAGCTGACGGCATTCATTTAAAGGAAGTACTCCTACCTCTCTATATGTTGCTATTGTTGATGTATGGAAAGGAACCCCCAAGGCCAATCGAAAAGCTTTACAATCCACGCTTTGTAATTTGTTTAATAAATATTTTGGAGCGGTGAAAAAAACTTCTTGACCATACGTAAGCCTAGAGCGAACAAGACTTATCGCTAGATGTTTTAGTACTCTGACATCTTGGCTCCAGTATTGCTTACTGATAACTTTTAAAAAATTTAAAGTCTTTCTTGCTTTAGATAACAAGTATTCAATGTGATAATTCCAGTTTAACTTAGAAGTAATATGAACCCCCAAAAACTTTACCCTTTGTTTATATTCCAAAATATCAGACCCAATATGGAGGGATGGTAAACTGGGTGGATCAGCACCATTGTTGAATAAAACCAGATGAGTTTTCTCAGTTGATAGAGTTAGTCCATTTTCAAACAAGTAGTTATTTAATTTATCTAATTCCATTTGATAAGCTTTTCTATAGTAATTTATATCTCTTTTTGGTGACTTCTTTTTCATGGACACATTCATCCACATGCAAATATCATCTGCATATTGTACTAAGTTGACATTTTTTGACAAACATTGAGGTAGGTCATGAAGTAATATATTAAAAAGATGGGGCGCTATTACCGAGCCTTGTGGAATACCCATTGTAGGCATGCGTGTAGTCGAATAGGAATTTCCCACCTTTGTTTGCATGCTTCTTTTCATCAATAAGTCTTTTATGTAAAAGTAGATGTTCCCAGACAAACCAATTTGTTTCAATTTATATAGTAATTTATGATGCCAAACACGATCATATGCCTTTT
The DNA here is from genome assembly GCA_033310375.1 of Conus canariensis. Classification (NCBI taxonomy): domain Eukaryota; kingdom Metazoa; phylum Mollusca; class Gastropoda; order Neogastropoda; family Conidae; genus Conus; species Conus canariensis. Next base: position 129,432,588 of record CM065714.1, on the reverse strand, counting down.
TTATATCAAAAAAGGTTGCTAGAATATTCTTTCTGCGAGCAAATTGATGCTTTACCTGTGTAGTCAATTTGACAAGATGATCAATGGTTGACCTACCCTTTCGGAAACCAGCTTGGTTTTTTGGGATCACTTTATTTTTATTACAATAGAATATTAGTCTGTTTAAAACTATCTTTTCCATAAGTTTGCCTACATGCGAAGTTAATGATATAGGTCTGTAATTATTCTTATTACTTTTCGTTTTTCCTTCTTTAGGAATCGGTATTATGATAGAATGTTTCCATATTTTAGGGTTTTGTCCCTGTTCCCAACACTTTTGAAATAAGTCGTGTAGCAACAGTACCCAACTGTCTGGCAAATGTTTAAGTAAGATATTAGAAATAGCGTCCATGCCTACTGATGACTTTTTATTAGTCAGGGAAAGTATAGCTTCTCTCAACTCACGTATAGTAATTGGAGCATTGACATAAAGATCATCTTTCCGCTGTGGATCTTGATAGTCATCATTTCTTTCTTCATTTTCCCTGAAAATTTTATGATTTTTTGGTAGTTTGCTTGCATTCATTATATCAGCAAACATATCTACAAATGATTCTGCCTTTTCTGAATTGCTTGGTAATTCATTACCATCACATTTGATTGGACAGTGTGGCAAATGAACACCATTTTTCATTTCATTAAACTTTTTCCACACCCTCTGTAAGTCTTTATGGGTATGTGTTTCATTGGTGCAGAAATTAGACCAATATTCCCGCTTGACTTTTGCAATCGTTCTGTTACTCATGACATTTGCTTTCTTCATTGGAGCATGCGTTTTTGGTCCAGGATTTTGTAGGTATAATTTATATTCTTCTGTTTTCTTGTCAACCGCTTTCTGGCATTCATCATTCCACCATACATTCCCTGCATGTTTATCTGATTTGCGAGCTGCATATTTAGGAATGGCATAATCAGCAGCATTTAGTACTGTTTCCGTAAATTTTGAGTAATAAATGTCTATGTCATCATCTTTAATGCAATCTATGTTTTGTGCACATAAAAAAGCTCTAAATGTTTCCCAGTCAGCAAAGTTATAATTGTATTTAGGAATGACATCTTCATCTCTATCGCTAGATATTTGTTGATCATTGACAGTGGTAACAATGGGTATATGATCACTTCCAAGCGTGTCACAAAGTGGTTCCCATGTGCAATTATGGGCCAAAGCAGGGGATATTAAAGATAGATCAATGGAGGTGGCTCTATGATTTGCATTGTCTGGAATTCTAGTCACTCTTCCATCGTTTAAAAGGTAAAGATTTGAGTCTACTATGTTTTCTAAAAATCTGTGACTAGTGATAAAAGCGCAATTTTTCTCCCAAAAAGGGGAGTGTGCATTAAAGTCTCCACAAATTAGCCACTTTTTGTTTGGATTTTGTGTTGTACGAATCCATTCCGTGTTAATTTCTGTTGGGCCTTTTGGTAAGTAGACAGAAACAACATTTATTATAAGTTGATCATTGAACTTTAGACTTGCAGCACATGAAAGAATATTAGGATCATTCTTAGGGCTGGGGAATCGCACACTGTATACTGTATATTTTCATTAATGTATATAGCTGTCTTAATATTTTCTGTTTTATTTACTATCTCATGCACTGGTGGATAATAATAATTTACCAGTTTAGGTAGGCTGTTTTGGTTTACATTCAAAGATTGTAAAATCAGAACCTGGTACTTTGAAGAAACAAGATGTTGAGTTAAATAAGACAGGTTTGTTTTTATAGACCTGCAGTTCCATTGTAAAACCTTAATGGGAACTGACTTTGTCATGATAAGGAAAAAGGAAAGTGTGAAGAAATTCGGTTATTTGTTTTTAAAAATAACACGAATAAACCTCACGTAAAAATGATAAATATAACGCAGAGAAATACACTTAAATAAAAAAAGGGGGAGTGGGAGGTGGAGGGGGGTGGTTGTTAATCAATCAACTAAACGAGAGATTATGATAACAATATTTCGCGATGGCAACAAGTCTCAAAAATATAATCCAAAGACAGTCAATAGCCAGTCATTGCACTGTTGAAGCTTATACAAAGCTAAGACAAGTACTAAGCCTAGACAAAATTTCTTATGGAAATGTAATTTTAGAGGAATCCTCAAGCTCAAGAAGTTCGAACATGTTCCATGATCTTCCATATCGTGGGTAAGGAGGGCATCTGCGGAGGCTAGGCTGTTGGGGTGAATGCCAGTGCTGGTGGTAC
>CM065714.1:129392845-129417845 GCA_033310375.1 Conus canariensis | reverse complement strand
TCATTTGTTACAAGCGCCCTCCACCCATTCCATCACTCCCACTGCCCACCCTACCCCCTTATTACGTAAGCTTTTTATTCATTTATTTCATTTACTATGATACATTCTATATTCATGAATATAAACCTGACATTCGTGTGAAATACGTACAGTGGTCATTGGCCTTGATACATTCAGCAACATGGAAAGGCTAATTTATTAGTCTACCACGCGGCTTTTCAGTCTGCTTTGATGCACGCGTGTTCATCCTCCTGGAAATTGTCGACATCCCTTATCTCCCACTGCTATCCCGACCTAACGATCTCTATCTTATCAACCCCTTTCCTGGAGAAGGAGAAGAGAGAGAGAGTGAGCAGGCTTAGATGGAGATGGGGAGAGTGGACAGGGAGAGTGGGATAGGCGACATCAAGGGGGGGGGTGCCACTGTTGATCCAAACAGACATACGCTCGGGTCAACCAATTCTGTGTCTGAATAAAAGCTTTGCCAAACATGAAACTTTACGCACATTAGGGACGTGCGTGCGTGCGTGCGTGCGTGCAAGCATGCATGACTGCGTGCGTGCGTGCGCACGTGTGTGTGTGTGTGTGTGTGTGTGTGTGTGTGTGTGTGTGTGTGTGTGTGTGTGTGTGTGTAACAAACAGTTCGATTTCATCACTTACGATTATCATCGATCTCTTCAGATCTGCAGGTATACTTGGTGTTACTGCGTGGGCTTAAGTGTAAAGTTTGATGTGACGTTTGTTTACCGAATACTGCATGTACTAATTGCAAAATGATTCAAGAGGTCACTTGAACGAACCAGAATAAGGCATGAAGTGCTAGAAACGTCCAGAAAAAAATGTTTCTTGGATGTCCGGAGCATTTCATTTGGCCGTAACATACGATGGTATTGGATTATTCCAGAGAATTCCAAGCATTTGGACTGGCTGGGCTACGTCAAAATTCAGAAACATTCTGGAATACTCCATAATTCTTGCTTCGATTATCTGTAAATACTGAATGTAATGACACAGCAATGGATTGAAGAGAAGAGAGAGAATTGAGACTGAAATGGAAATGTATGAGAACACATTCTTGTTTTGGGACCATTGAAAATTAATGGTCATCGAGTACTATTAATTTTTGTGAATCGTCTACTACGATTACAGATTTGAACTTGTTATCAGAGTCAGCGTTTTTTCTGTAAATTAGTCTCTTTGGTTATCAGGAAAACCTAAATTTTCATGTAATATAGGCACGGTGATCAGTAAGTGAGTAAATACTTGCGACAAGAAAAGAGTTCGTTTTTCATACACGAAGTAGCATTTCTACACTTCATGATTAAATACGCTTTATACATTATTTGTTGATGTTAAAAACTAGTCTCGAATTATCTGTCACATACTAATGAAAAAAAGAAACAACATTCGTGTAAAATGCTTCACTTCTTTTTTTTTTGTTTTATCGATTTTCAAAACCCGTTCTGCGAGTAGTGAGCACGTTTGTGTCTGTGGTTGTGCAAAGAATAACTGTATTCGTGCAATATAAGCATCACATTCAGTAACATAGGGCTACTCTTGACACTGGTTATCTCTTCAGCAACTAACAACCTTCGGTTAAAAAAGCAGCACGTTAACATGCGTATTTTTGTATCTGTTTGTCTGTCTATATATCTATCTGCCTGTCTGTCTGTCTGTCTACCAATTTCTCTATGTATTTATCTATCTATTCATTGGTAGATCTAAGTGTGGGATTTAAAACTAATCCTTTGCAAAAACAAAAAGAAGAAAAAATAGAAAACTCAGTAACTTGATGAATTCAGTAATAAATTACATTTTATGAGTAATCCCCCTTGTCGTACGTATCCTATATTCTTAATAAAAAAAAAGACTCAAATTGTTTACTTGCTCCCTTTTTACACTATCAAAATAATAATCTTAATGTCCTTCCATTTTGTTGCATTTTATTCATTATGGGTGGTCTTGTGCAGATCTTAAAGAGATATGTGTTGAGCACTCACACTTTCAGCCATTTTATCTTTGATATTTATTAGGTCTTTTTGGCCATGATGCATTACTGCCATTTTCTAAGACAGGTGAAGAGGAGTTAAAGCTACAAAGCCTGTGTCGGACTGAGCTCAAACAATGGCTTTCCCCACAATGGGAGTTTTCATGCGCCTATCCCTCTGTTCCTTTTATAGGGGTACTCCAAGATATTGAAAGAATCATTCAGCGCAAAAAACTCCCAGAAGGCTGTCCACAAACAAAAATCTATACTCTCTCTCTCTCTCTCTCTCTCTCTCTCTCTCTCTCTCTCTCTCTTACATACACACACACACACAATCTCTCTCTCTCTCTCTCTCTCTCTCTCTCTCTCTCTCTCTCTCTCTCTATATATATATATATATAATATATATATAGGGAGTTAGCATCTCTTAGGAGATCCAAATAAAGGCTGTTCTGCACAATTCTTAGCTGATGACAATGCATGGGTTATCAAACAGCAGACTGTTGGACATCTGCTGACCTCCTTTCCATTCATACATGGATCATCAAGCATAGGCTCAAAGATTTTCCCTACATTTTATGCTGGTTTTATAATGATTTTAGTATTTCAGAAACCTATTTCCTTACCACTTTTTCTTTTACTTTTCTATCCTTCCTGGCTGCTTTGGGGCGCCGTTGGATTCTATTTTCGAACCCTTGGTGGTGAATATACCACAAAATCACAGACTGTGGTATATCTCCACTTGATATTAGGGAGCACAGACACAATCAGTCGTGCCTCCCTGAAGAGTCCGATCCAGCGGACGAAAGGCTTCGATGATATGAATGGATCTGTCTTCAGGATGGATTATGATGGTTCTCATAAGTTGCTGGTGAAGGGGTTAATATTTATGACATATCATACATTTCCTTAAAAAAAAAATGTCGCATTTTCTTTCGTTTCCCGCATTTCTTCTCCTCCCCCCCCCCCCCCCCCCCCCCCCTCCTTTTTAAAAAAAATCTTTGCCAAGTCATTCATGTAATGATGGAAGAATTGTTAGCCTGCACTTCTTTTCCCCTACCTCTGAAATGTTTAGCACTATATATCTCTATCTCTATCTATATATCTATCTATCCGGGGCCAGAATAGCTCAGCGGTAGAGCACCGGACTCGTGATCTTGGTAATCCTGGGGTTGCGGGTTCGAATCTGCGCCGGACCGTTTCGGTACAGGGGGATTTTCCCCTTAAAGTTAACATTGGTTCTGACTCCATTTCCCAAACAGTCCTTCGAATGAGACTATAAACCGAGGATCCGTGTGTGAACGCACACATAACATCTTTCACAAACGTAAAATCCCATCACCAACTTTCGGAAGAGAAGGCCAGTTTGGCCGTTGCTATGGATGATACGTTACACACAACATGCATCCTGTGTGAGAAATTGAAAGAATGAAGGAAGTAAGGAAACTGAGTGAGTGATATTGACTGGATGACAAGGGAAATGACTGAATGAAGCGCCGGCAGGCAGCTCTTCAGTCGGCACTACCAAGATTGCCAAACCGTTGCGTACACGAGGGTGTGGATTGTCAGAGCCTAGAACCTTTGGCAAGGCGCATTAATTATAAATGTTGTGTTTTATATTTATACATACATACACACACACACACACACACACACACACACACACACACACACACACACACATATATATATATATATATATATATATATATATACATTATGCAATATCTTTTAAAACGAATGAAAAAGGGGTGTGAGAGCAAACTTTAAGAGGGAGAAAGTTAACGGAAAAGGGGGGAGGGGAAGCGGAAAATCTCTCTCTCTCTCTCTCTCTCTCTCTCTCTCTCTCTCTCTCTCTGTGTGTGTGTGTGTGTGTGTGTGTGTGTGTGTGTGTGTGTGTGTGTGTGTGTGTGTGTGTGTGTGTGTGGTGTGCATGCATGTGTCTGTGTAATATGTGTGTTTGTGTGCCCCGTCCTTCTTAGGCCAAAACTTCTCAAACTACGCACATAAGCACACATACACGCGCGCGCACGCGCGCGTGCGTGCAGGCACGCAAGCACGCACGCACGCACGCACGCACACAGGCACGATTTTCTGCACTTCCTGCGTACTTTGTCCTGAGGTGAAAGATTTGGTAAAAACCTCTTCTAACTATGAGCTGTCACAGACCCTTCAAAGCAGCCTTCTGCGCCGATGTGGCCTGTGTTCATTTCTATCACAGACCCTTCAAAGCAACCTTCTGCGCCGATGTAGCCTGTGTTCATTTCTTTTTCTCCCCGGGCTTTTATTTCGGGAGCAATGAGGACGTTTATGTCAAGGCTGTGCTGTTAAGCCCGATCTTCATGTGTGAAATAAGCAGCGTAGGCTGTCGATAACCATGGAAACACTCCTGATGCGGACAGAGTTATCTGCTCATCCGTGAAGCAGTTTTCCCATTTGGGAAGAGAGAGAGAGAGGAGAGAGAGAGAGAGAGAGAGAGAGAGAGAGAAGACAGACAGACAGACAGACAGACAGACAGACAGAGAAAGAGAAACTAAGGCCCCCAAATGAATGGAACATATAGATGGAAATACAGAAGCAACACGTTGTGATCCAAGACCTTTACAGGCAATACAAAACACATGTGGCAAACGAATACGAAACAAAGGACAAAGAAAAATGGCTGAATTCTGCATGTAACCGTTCTCGTTCAGCATTTGGGTGGGGAATGTGACTGTGCTGTGCAGATGTGCCTGCTATTCGTATGACATATGGATGGTGGTTTGTAGCTTCCATGTGACATGTGCATGGAGGTTAATATCTTTTATGTGAGATACCCGCGCTGGTCGATAACTTCGTGTGATAAATGCACGCTGATCAATAGCTTGCGTGTTACAAACGCAATACGGTCAACTGCTTTCGTGTAATAAATGCGTGGTGGTTTGTAACTTTCGGGGAATAAATGCATGGTGGTTAACAACTTTCGTTCGATAAACGCATGGTGGTCGATTACTTTCGGGTCAGACACATATGATGATCAACAACTTTCGAGTAATACTCTCAGGGAGCCCAACAGTTTTCGTGTGGAATTTAGATGATGGTCCATAGCTTTTGTGTGACTTACGCTCAGCGGTCAATAGCTCTCTAGTAGCATAAGCACGTTATGAATAGCTTATTGCAACATAAGCACGCTAATGAATAGCTTTATTGCAACATATGCACGGTGGTCAATAGCTTATTGCAACATATGCACGGTGGTCAATAGCTTTATTGCAACATATGCACGGTGGTCAATAGCTTTATTGCAACATATGCACGGTGGTCAATAGCTTTATTGCAACATATGCACGGTGGTCAATAGCTTTATTGCAACATATGCACGGTGGTCAATAGCTTTATTGCAACATATGCACGGTGGTAAATAGCTTTTGATATGTATGGTGACTAGTGGCTTTTATGTGACGTACACAGGGTAGTCAACAGCCCTTGTGTCATATACACACGTCGCTAAATGGCTTTTGTGTGGTAGATACATGGTGATCAACAGCTTTCTTGTGACATGCCCACGAGAACCAACAGCTCCACGTCATACGCGCATTATTGTCAATAGTTTCCCTGTTATATAGGCATGGTGGTCGAAAGCTCTTGTGTCATATACGCATAGTGATATGTTTTTCATGCATATACCCATGACGGTAAACATCTTGGTGCAATCTACTGATGGCCGTTAAGAGGATCTGAGTGATGTATGTACGCTGGTCAATAGATTTTGTAGGACAGACGCACGGCGTCGACAAATTTTGCGTTACATACACACACAGGCCCGTTCGATGTACACAGTAGATGATAGCTTTCGTGTGATGAACGCATAATGGACAATACCTTTCGTGATAATTACGCAAAATGGTCAATAACGTTTACGTTATATACACACAGTGGTCAAGAGCTTTCATGTGATATATACATAGTGATCAGTAGCGTTCGTTTGGTATATGTCCCTTGAGGAAGACCAAATGAGGTCAAATATTGGGAAATATTCGACGTGATTGTTGTTTAGTTCTTTGTTTGGATGTGTGTGTGTGTGTGTGTGTGTGTGTGTGTGTGTGTGTGTGTGTGTGTGTGTGTGTGTGTGTGTGTATGCATAATGTTTTTAGTTTTTCAGCAACTTTTTTCCTCTCCACACTTTCGTTTTGTTTTATTTTACAAGCTTTCGCTGGCTGCTTTGGGGGTGCTGTTGGATTTTTTTTTGAACCCTTGGTGGTGAGAACACCACAGAGTTACGGACTGTTGTGTGTCTCTATTTGTCACCAAGAGCACAGACACAATCAGCCGTGTCTTCCTGATGAGTAATGATGGAAGAATTGTTAATTTGCACTAGTTTTTTCCCCCACTACTTAATTATTCAGCATACATACATACATACATAATAATATTATATATATATATATAGAGAGAGAGAGAGAGAGAGAGAGAGAGAGAAGAGAGAGAGATTTTAACAGCTTTCATGTGATAACCTCATGGTAGTCAATATATTTCAAGTTTTAACAGCTTTCGTATGATAGACTCATAGCAATCAATAACTTCCATGTGATAAAGTCATAGTGATTAATAGCTTTCGTCTGATAAACTCATAGTAATCAATGACTTTCGTCTGAAAAAACGCATGGTGTCCAATAGCTGTCTTGTGGTAAACTCATGGTGATTAATAACTTTCGTGCGATAAACTCGTGGTGATCAGTAACTTTCGTGTGATAAAACTCATAATAATCAATAACTTCCATGGGATAAAGTCATGGTAATTAGCGGCCTTCGAGCGATAAATTCATGGTAATCAATAGTTTTCGTCTGATAAACTCACGGTGATCAATAGTTTTCATGTCAAATACTCACTGGGGTCAGGCTATATCTGCATTCGTCGGAATGATGTGGAGGCGGGTGTCTTTGAATGCTAATTCTATTCCCGTCTTCGGGAAAATCTCTGCGAGTTCTTTTCTTCTTTCGTGTCCGTTGATTAGCTGGTATGTTTTTATTTCGCTGCTCTTTTTCATTGTTTCTCTGCCTTTGTAGAAAGTCCTCCTGTTCCAGAACTTCCTTGTACATTTTTTTCCTTTTACATTCTGTAACTTACCAAATTTAACTGCAATAGTTTGGTGATGTAGTATTGAGTTCAACACAGCATCCAGAGTGCCTAATTGTCTGTGTGTGTCTAATTGCCTGTATGTGTCTAATTGTGTGCCTAATTGCCTGTATGTGTCTAATTGCCTGCATCTTTTGAGTGTATTTTTTGTTGCGTCGATGCGTTTCCATTACTTTTTTTTTTAATTTGAGTGAAAACGTGAGGTAGCAGGCATGACACATTCTGCACGGCCTGCTTTAGCTGCTATGGGAGTCAATAGAATAGTGACATAACTTTTATGTGTGTTATTTGCAAGTCGTTATAATGAGGTTGTGTTGTTGTGTGTGTTGTGTGGTTGTTGTTGTGGCTGTTATTGGTGCTCTTGTCGCTGTTGTTGTTGTTCCAATGAAGAACTTTTTCCCTGTATGATGAAAACCTTGAAAAGGCCCTGCGTAATCAGCTGGGCTGAATCATACATGGCGGTAAAAGGTTTTCTTGCCGTTGATGTTGTTGATCATGGTGCTTTTGTTGTGATTGGGAAGATTGATGTTGTCATTTTATCATGGATCATTTTACATGTTAGTTTTGGTATTGTCATATTTCACTCATCTACAGCACAGAGGAGCCTACAGTATCGACCATGTTTGGAGGATGGTGGTGGGGTGGAGGAAAGAACATGTCTTAACATTTTCATTAAATACAGTCTCTGAAAAACAGTCTTCCGTATTCGAGTAGCCCTTTGCGCATTTGTGTTTTCCCCTCGAGGCAGCTGTTTCCGAGCAGTGGGCGTATTCCTATCAGAATCTGGACGGAGAAGCATGGTTTTCAAATGATATGAGCACGGTGGTCGATACCCTTCGGAACAATCATGAGTCTGCGAGAGTTATTTCTTCATCTACGAAGCAGCCGAGCCTTTTTCGGGAATTCTATCATCCGCTTTTCTACACATCAATTCAAAGTTGTTCTTGTATTCTTTGTGGCTGGCGAAACCTTTGGCGTAAGAACACATCTCAGAATCATCACATACCCTTCAAAGCAATCGTCTGCCATGGTGTAAACCGTATTGGTTCCTTTTTTTCCCCGCGGGGCTTTCAAGAGATTTTTGCTAGCAGTGTGCTCATTTGTGTCTGCAGATAAACCCAGATTCCAAGTTAAACACGAGCTGGGGTCATTAGCCACATAAGTATTTCAATGCACGAAAAGCAGATTTTTCTTATTTCTTTTAATTCTTTTCCGTTGTATTGTTGTCCATGACATTAGACTACCCCTTCCCTCCAACAACTGCCCATCTGCATATCCATCCATCCATCCTTCATCAGTTGATTAAGCAATCAATCAATTATTCCATCTCTCATTGAACGCAAACGAGTCCGGATCAATAAATGTGCATAATGTTGATTATTGTAATTTGCATTGATATAACAGTCCTTGTAAATCGATATGAGTTTCATTAAACTACGCACACACTCAACCAGCCATATTTCAATCACTTTTTTTTTCGGTGATCATTCATTCCTTTCTCTTCCTTCTTCCTTGTATCTTGGTGCCAGAGAACTACACTTCTAACATGCAGACAGATTAGTTATCAGGAGTCCAGATTGGCCAACAGTTCCCTTGATAACATTATCATCTCATAAATTTTCATACAACGCTCCACTATCTCCTACCACTCCCCAACCACCACACCACAATACACTGCTAGAATCTAAAGTTCGATCGACCTTTGAACACGTCACTGCATACAGATGTTGAAGGAGGGGAGGGAGGAAACCGAAAAAGAAATGGGGTCACAGAATCTACCTTATCATGCCACATAATGTGAATACTCCAACGGTATTAACTCATTCCAAAGGGACTGCTTCCGCCGACCGACACCCCCTCCCACCAACCTCCCATTTTATTCATTTCTCGTTCTCTTCAGACCATCCTCACCACTCTTCCTTTCATCCACACATAATCATACACATATACACATACAAACACGCACGTACGCAAGCATGCACGCGCGCGCGCGCGCACGCACCACACACACACACACACACACACACACACACACACACACACACACACACACACACACACAGAAATTATTACTCTATGCCCACCAACATTTTCTTGCTAATTAAAAAAAAAAAAAAAAAGCTTTAACTTCAGATTACCAAAATCGTACGTGAAATACGAATCCATGACGGTAGATTATCTGCACTGGATCTGAAATTTATCTACGCTTTCCTTTTAAAAGTAATAGTTGAGAGAGAGAGAGAGAGAGAGAGAGAGAGAGAGAGAGAGAGAAAAGAGAAAAGACACGACACACACACACACACACACACACACACACACACACACAAACGAGAGGGGGGGGGGCACTGGAATTATATGACTGTTCTTAAACAAATTCAGTTCCTTCGTTGATTGTTGGAGACGTGTTTGCTCAGTTGCTTTGCCAAAATGGTGCCAGGGTGGTCCAACCTTTCAACAGCATACACCACAACGAAAACGCGAAATACTTTGACTGCGACAGAAAGGTACAGTGCTGGAACACAGGGTTTTATTTTTGGGCTGCGTGTTTTCAAATTATTCCGCATTTGGCTTGTTACCCATCTCTGTCATATGGCCAGTATGCTATGAAATGACATTTTGTAGTTTGTTTGTTTGTTTTGAGAGGGAGCGCGTGCAGATTTTGTTTCTACAGGCTGACAGACCCTAAACGGCTCTCTGTGGTCATCTGCCCTTTTTCATCTTCAGTTTTGTTTTCTTCATCCTTCTTTCTTTCCTTGTTTCTTCCTTCCTTCCTTTCTTTCTCTCCTTCTTTCTTTTTTCTTTATTTTTTTCTTTTTTCTTTCTTTTATTCTTTCTTTCCTACTCGCTGCGAAGTTCAGTATATGCTTCATGTGGATTCACGCGTAAACCGCTCGTGTGTGTGTGTGTGTGTGTGTGTGTGTGTGTGTGTGTGTGTGTGTGTGTGGTGTGTTGTGTGTGTGTGTAAGAGAAAGACAGACAAACAGACAGACAGACAGATAGACAGAGACAGACAGAAAGACAGACAGACAGAAGAAAGACAGACAGATGGACTGACAGACAGAGGCAGAGACAAAGAGAGTGCGTGGGTGCGGTGTGTGTGTGTGTGTGTGTGTGTGTGTGTGTGTGTGTGTGTTGTGTGGAGAGAGGAGAGAGAGAGAGAGAGAGAGAGAGAGAGAGAGATAGACAGACAGAGAGACGGACAGAAGAATGACAGACAGACAGACGGACAGACAGACAGAGACAGAGACAAAGAGAGAGCGTCTGCGTGCGTGCGCGCGCGCGCGCGCGCGCGCGCGCGCGTGTGTGTGTGTTGTGCTGTTGTCTGTCTGTCTGCCTGTTTGTCTGTCTGTCTGTCTGTCCGTGTGTGAGAGAGAGAGAGAGAGAGAGAGAGAGAGAGAGAGAGACAGAGAAAGACAGGTGGCATACAGACAAACAAAGAGAACCATAGGTTTGGATAGCTATGTTATACGTGGAGAGAGAGAGAGAGAGAGAGAGAGAGAGAGAGAGAGAGAGAGAGAGAGAATGAGAGAAGACAGACAGACAGACAGACAGACATATGCAAACAGGCAGACAAAAGAGAGAGGTAGGTATGGATACTATGTTCAGAGAGAGAGAGAGAGTGAGAGAGAGAAAGAGTGAGAGAGAGAGAGAGTGAGTGAGTGAGTAAGTGAATGAATGGGAGAGACAGACAGACACACACACACACACACACACACGCGCGCGCGCGCGCGCGCGCGCGCACGCATGCAGATAGACAGATACACAGGCTCGCAAACGGCAGCAGACAGACAGGCAGGCAGACAGATAGACCGATATGCTTTTGCAGCACTGTTTGCTTACTTGGTGATGAGTTGAAAACTTTGGCAAACATTCGCATAATAATCAGCTATCACAGGCCCTTCAAAGCAATCTTCTGCACCAGTATAATCTTCTTTTCTTTTCCCCTTGGGAATTTTTCCCGCGAGCGGTGAGCGCGTTCATGTCTGAAGTTGGGCAGTTAAGCCTCATATTCATGTGATACAGGTACAGTCGGCGGTCGATAGCCATGGAAACGCTCGTGATGCAGAGAGGATTGCTTACTCATCCGTGAAGCATTTTTCCTACTTTGGGGGAAAAAAAGAAAAGAAAAAAGGATACTAGGGCACTATGCTCCTAAACGAATATAACATTCAAATGACAAGACAGTTGCAACGCGTTTCGACCAGCTGAAGTTCTACGGGCAAGAAAAAGCAAAGATGAGAAATGAATGTACAAAGCCCAGAACAACAACAAAAAAGAAAATACTATGAGTCAGCTGTGCTAAGAAGTGTTCTTGTTAAACAAATAGGTAGGAAGTGTGACAGTATTTGCGCTGATTAGCCTGGAATTCGAGTGATAGAAGCACGGTGGTCAATAGCTTTTGTGTCATATACGCATGGTGGTCGATAACTTTCGTGTGATGTACGCACAGCTTTTGATATGTTTGGTATGCAAGATGGTAAACCGCTTTCTTGTGAAATATGCATGGTGGTCGATAGTTTTGAGAAGATGTACGTACGCATGGTGGTCAACACCTTTCGGAAGAGATGTGTATGATGGTCAAAAGCTTTCGTGTAATACACTCAATGTGCGCATCAGATTTTGTGTGATGTGATGACAGTGGTCTACAGTTTTCATGTGATAAACCTATGGTGGTCAATAGCTTACTGATGGTGGTAAGCAGCTACCGTGTGATGAATGCACGGTGGTCAATAACTTTTGTGTAATATGCGCACGGTGTCAACGATTTTCGAGTCATGTGCACACAATGGGCAATAGCTTCCATGTGATGTACACAAAATAGTCAATGGTTTTCGTTTGATGCACGATGGTCAATAGTTTTTGTGCGACGTGCGCGCGATGTTCAACAGTTTTCGTGCGGTATAACATTGAGGTGAATAACTTTCACTTTGTATACATACGGCGGGCTTTCATGTGATGTGTACGCCTTGATAAAAAGTTTTCGTGTTAGATACACATTTTGTGTGATTTTTACGCAGTAATCAACAGCATGCCTGTAGTGTATATACAGTGGTCTATAGCTTTCACGCGATATATACATAGTAACCAATAGCTTTACTGTGACAGACGCAGTATGGTCGATAGCTTTCGTCTGATGTACACATGGTGGTCAATAGCTTTCGAGTGATATATGCACAGTGGTCAATAGCTGTCTAGTGATGTAATATATGCAGTGGTCAATAGCCTTCGTGTGCTATATGCGGTGTGGTCAATAACGTTCATGTGATATACATGGGGGATGTCTTCGAGCTTTTTTGTTCGTATCACTTGTTGAGTCTAATTATAATCCAGTGACGAGACATTAAAACTGTGTACACTGAGTACCGTGCACTATAGCTGTCCATTTTTTGTGTCTATTCGCCCGGCAAAATGTTTGATCCTCTCTCTCTCTCTCGCTCTCTCTCTCTCTCTCTCTCTCTCTCTCTCTCTCTCTCTCTCTCTCTCTGTTAAGGGATATATCTTCCATCATTTGCATGGTTACATTTGCTATGATGGTGTCAATAGATAACTTGATATTTTATAAATTCGATGCGCAGATTTGCAAATAGTTACATAATGTTTATAGGGCTTAGTTCTGTTTTGCTTTGCTTTGCTTTGCCGAAAAGGATTTTTTTCGTTACAGGTGTTCTTGTCTAATTGGCTGGGCTACATAATGAAACAAACAAATGGCTAAAACCAATAGTTCCAAGTGAAAACACACGTTCAAAAAGTGTGTGTGCATGCATGCGTGTGTACGCGAAGTACCTGTGCATTTTTGTTTGTACAAATCTGGGGTTTACTGGTCACACTTTCAACACATTCACTAAATAAGTGTGCTTCTAACACGGTGTGCGTTACGGTTGAATAACTTGTTTCAACATTTTAATTCATCACACTGCTGTTGAAGCAATTTTTGTGTCGTAACCTGCATTGTTTCAACTTTTCCCACAGTGCAGTTCTTTTGCGAGCGCTAAATGCATTCATATTACAAGATAGACAGACAAGCTTGATGTTCAGGGCGATAGCTTTAGAAACAATCATGACGCTGAACGATTTATTTGTTTCTTTACAAAGCAGCTGACCTACATTTCAAAACCAATCTTTCCATCCGCTTTCCTGTACATCAATTTAAAGTTGGTCTTGTATTCTTTGTACCGGGCTGGAACCTTCGGGGGCAAAACCTCAACTGAAAGTCATCACATACTCGTCAAAGAAATCTTCTGCCTCTCTGTGATCTGTGTTACTTCATGTTTTGGGGGTTTTGTTGTTGTTGTTGCTGTTGTTTGTTTGTTTGTTTGTTTTCCAGAGAAGTTTGTCAGCAGTAAGCGCATTTTCACATGTATGTTATCCCAGTTTCCACGTAAAAAAACACGAGATTTGATCTTTAGTCATCGAGGTGCTCTCAATGGCTTAATGTTTCAGGACAAACTTGATTGTTGTACGCGACATCAGGTTTTCCCTCTCAGTCTGCCTAGCCCATCTGCATACCCATCCATCCATCCTCCATTATTTAATCAAACAATCAACGGTAGTCAATTATTACATCTAGAACTATACGAATGAATCTGGATCAATACAGCAGATTTTGCATCGCTTTATTGTGAATTAATAACGCAGGTATTCTCAATCGATGTTAATTTAACTGAATCCGGCAAACGTTCAACCAGCCAATATATGAAGCATTTTTCTCCGGATGAACATCCACCTATACATACATTCATTCATTCATTTATTTCTCTTCTCTCTTCCTTCCATCATAGTGCCAGAAGAATGCACTTCCAGCTTGCAGACGGAGTGGGCAGCAATGGGTCCAGATTGGCGAACAGCTCCTTTAAGAACTTTTCCATGTTATAAATATTCATACAATCCCACGCCCACAACCACAGAACTTTGCCAGCGATTCAATTTCGATCGACCTTTGAACACGTAACTGCATGAAAAGATTGAAGAAGGTGGGAGATGGGGGTGAGGGGCATTGCGGTGGGGCAGGAACAGGGGGCCACAAAGTCCAACTTATTACGCAACACAAAACGGATTCTCGCATGGTAAATCACTCGATAGAAAATGCATCCTACGACCCCTTTCACTCGTTTCAGACCATACCACCTCCATCCCCTTCAAAACACACACGCACACACGCGCGCGCGCGCCCACAGCACACAACACACACACACACACACACACACACACACACACACACACACACACACACACACACACACACTTCCAGCATATTAAGTTATCCCCTCCCTCTTCTCTTCCAAGAAAAGAAGAACAAGTTGGAACAAATATAAACACTCATGACCAAACACCTCTTGAGACTTTCGTCAAATACGAATTGTCAATGGCAACTTTTCTACCCTGACCTGAAATTCAACCTAATCCTTCAGACAGACACAGAGAGAAAGAGAGACAGACAAGAGAGAGAAGACAGAGACAGACAGAGAGAAGGAGAGACAGAGACAGAAGAGAGACAGAGACAGACAGACTGTGACAGGCAGGAGAGAGAGAGAGAGAGAGAGAGAGAGAGAGAAGAGAGAGAGAGGAGAGATTCAGATTCATTAAAGAGGTGTCATTACGTGCAGATTAACCCATGAGCACTTTATCTAATCGCACCGTGCTCAGCCTTTATACCTTGATTGCTAAAAAAAAGACAGACCAGACGGACGGACGGACTGACAGACAGACAGACAAATAAGGGGGGGGGAGAGAGAGAGAGAAGAGAGAGAGAGTCGGAGTCGGAGTCGGAGTCGGAATGTTTTAATTGATCAGGCCATTTGCCCATACAATGGAGTGAATATTCAAAATCAATAATCAATCAAATCAAATCACATTCATACTCTCATGTCTTAACCTTAAAGCTTTGAATATGAAGAGGGACAACCTTTCCATAATGCGTTTGTTCGTATTCGCAAGCAACAACGAAAATTTAAACATGGAAGGCTGTCTATAAAACTTTCTAGGCAACAATTCTTGTCTAAGGTTTTCATACTGGTGGCAAACAAACAAAAAATGGAGTTCAGTTTCTGGAACATTGGGACAAAATGGACAATTCACATCATTGTTCGGGTAGGGTCTAAACATCAAAAAATGACATTTCAATGGAGACATTCCAATTCTAAATCTCGAATATACATTACGCTTCTTGATGTATCTGATCTCACATAAATGTGGACTTATTGAAAAGGACTGCTTGAAAGAAGCATACACGTTATAAAATGTATGCGACTCCAAAGACGCATGCCAGTCCTGCTTAAAACAATCTATAAGCCTTTCCTTGAAGCATGCTAGGAAGATGTTAACGTTACCAACCCCTTGAGCTTCCCAAACTTCCCCAAAACCAAACTTATACAGTACATTTCTAACTTTACATGCCCATGTTTCATAAATTTGACGTTGCAAATTTAAAAGCATTTCATAGGCCTTTTTGGGATATCGATCATTGTCCATCTGTACAAGACGTAACCAAAACTTGACACATTTGACAAACGTTAATATATACAAAGGATACCTGCCTGTTTCTCCATAAACAACATGCTTCGGCGATTTTATATTCACACCCAGAAATCGTTTCAGAGCAAACAAATGGATTCTTTCTATCTGTTCTTGATTTTGCGTCAAGCCCCAGATTTCAGCTCCATATGTTAAAATGGGTTGAATCTGACAATCGAAAAGTTTAAAAAAGAAGGCAGGAGAATGCTCACCAATTGACCACATCGTTCTTATGATTGCTGTAATTCCTTTCTTGGCCCTGTCTGCGAGATCAGACATCGTATATACAAAACTTAATCTTGTTGACAAGTGAATGCCAAGGTATTTGTACATATTCACAATTTTTAACTCGTTATCATCAAAAAACCATCTTTCCCTTAAGGCATGGTATCCCCCATTCCGAAAAATGACAATGTTCGATTTTTCCATATTTACAATGAGATCAAGACGTTTAGCTACATCAGACAAAATATTCAATTGCGTCTGAAGACCAGTAACACTATCAGATATTAGTGCAACACATCAGCAAATAGGAGGATTAGTATTTGAATAAAATCTGGCGTCAACTGAACGCCATGGCGACCAGATTCAAGCACTTCTTTCGTCAGCTCATTTATAAAAAGCGAAAAAAGCACAGGTGAGCAAACCTCCCCCTGTTTCAAGCCTCGAGGGCACAAAAAAGCATCTGTTAATTCACCATCAACACGCACCCTTGCTTTGACAACATTATACATCGATTTTAATGCACTGAGTATCTTGCCTTGTAGGCCGTTTTTATGCAAGATAATCCACAACTTTTCTCTGCACACAGTATCAAAAGCTTTACGGAAATCTATAAATGCTACATACAATTTCCTGTGTCTCACGAGCTGCTTTTGTACCATAGCATAAAGAGTGAATATGTGATCTACTGTACAGTAACCCTTCCTGAATCCAGCTTGCTCTTCACCAACAATTCCCTTGTCGTCAATCCAGTTTGAAATGCGCTTATTCAATACAAAACTATACACCTTACTACAAATATTGAGAAGAGAAATGCCTCTATAATTATCTGGAACATTCAAATCGCCCTTTTTGTGCAGAGGCTGAATAATGGACAATGACCACTCGTCAGGAAAAAGCCCATGATCAAAGAGATAGTTAAAAAAATTAACAAGGAAAGGCAATATTTGTTCAATGCTATTTTTGTAAAATTCCCCAATGAGTCCATCCGGGCCGGTGCCTTCCGAGATTTAAGTACTTGCACAGCAGCTCGAATTTCTTCTGCTGTTATTGATTCATTGAGCGCATCACATTCGATGGTACGCGTGTTATCAAGAGGAACTGAATCGTCGTCACCGTTAAGTGTGTAATTATCGCCATCATCACAAGGAACATCAATATCACCAACTGCATTTGCAACAGTGTCTGGCACAGAATTAAACACATTATCAAAATGATGAAACCATTCATTTTTTGTTATCGTATTTTGCACACCAGTCCTAGATTTTACAGAACGAATAGTATCCCAAAATTTTCTTGCATCATTTAAATTATCCTTTAGTGAGCGCACAATCTTTTCTTTATGTAGTTTCTTTTTCGATTCTAATAACTCTTTATACTGTTTTCTTTTTTCAGAGTAAGCTAGACTTTCAGCATCAATATGGCTTTTGCCAAGTTGGCGCCGATGCCGGCGCAAGAGAGTTCTACTCTGCCTACATTCCAAGTCAAACCATATTTTCATCTTTTCACATCCAATACATTTAGTTTTCTTCATGCAATTTCCTGCATAAACAAAACACTCATTAAATTTAGCAAGCGCCAAATTTATATCATTTTCAATAAGTAACATGGCTTCATCCAAGATAGCTCTCATCTCGACACTGCACATAAGGTCATTGTAAGCAACATGCTGATCATCATCCCATGTGTATTTTGTAATTGAAAAGGTTTCACGATCAATGTTTTGTTCGGAATATAAAACATTATGACGATTGAGAGACAATTCAATGGCAGCGTGTTTTGTTTCAACCATAGGTATAACATTAAAACATTTACACATATTTACTAAGGAGTTGGAAACCAAAAAATAGTCTATAACACTATTTCCATTCGTTGATACATATGTGAAATCTCCCGAGAAAGTTCGGGACACAAGTCCATTTAAAATGCACAGTTCATACAGTTCACACACAGATAACAGATAGCGACCAAAAGAATTAACTACATTGTCCGTTGACAGACGCACTTTATCAGGGGGTTCTTTTAAATCATTACTGTCAATAGATTCCCGCACATCATAAAAAGAATCATGTATGTCAACAGCGTTAACACTGAGTGAACCGGTTCTTGAATTTAAATCTCCACAGATAATAACGGGAGCACTATCATACTCTCTAGCGAGATCAAGCAAACAGTCTTCTAGCATGGAGATACCAATATAAATATCTGTTTCTTCGTAATAGATTGAATGCTCGGGAGGTATATAAGCACCAATTAATAAGCAATCAGTCATTGTTCCAATAAGCTTTTGGGAAATCTTTAACACAATAATATTGTCGAGTTCACATTCAATTCTAGTCACATATTCAGTCAAAGTTTTTCTGACTAGAAACACGACCCCGCCTGAAAGACGACTGTGAGTACTGTCTGACAGTTTGACCCCAGGAGAAACATATGCAACATGAGAAGGGTTAAGGAATCTGGAAATGTCTGGGAAAAGGTTTCAACCAGCAACGCGAAATCATATTTCATAACAAAATAAGACAGATCAAGTTGATTTGTAACGCTCCATATACCTTCTAAATTCAGCGACACAATAGAAAGAGATGCTTTGGTGTTATCAACATGGACATTCGCATGAGTATGGTTAACAAGACCAGTATCAACAATATCTGTCTTCAGTTTAGCAACATTACTGACATTACTGTTTATCGCATTTAAAGCAATATTAACAGAAGCAAAACTAACATTATTTGAGTGTTCAGAAACATCGCCGGAATAAGCCAGACTTATCGAACTATCATCAGAATCAAAACAAGGGCTGTGGCCTGACCGTCATTTCTTTGGACCCCCTTTCCCTGATTTTGCTGTGCCTTTTGTTGACGGGTTCTGACACCAGACTGTGGGCAGTTTACCTTGCGTGGAGGTGGTAACGTCAGAGCGTAATGACTGCTGCCTAGTATGTACTGGAGTGGCTGCTGACGGTTGTCTACTCACCGAACGTCTTTCACTGCCAGCATGTGACTTTCCTCGCCCCCTCCCTCCACCACCATCACGCTGTGACTTTGATGCACTGGATGGCTGCGTGGTAGGGGTGCTGACGGAGAGCCCCGACCAAAGCCCAGCAAGGATGGCGACTGCCGCTGGCTGCTGCTTCCCTGCCCGTCACCTGGCTGCTCACCCTCGTTCTGCACTCCAGGCATTGGCCGTGTCCGTGCTGTCCTGGCGCTGACCCTCGTCTGGACCCCGCTCCACTGCCAGGTCATCCGAGACACTGACATCATCAGCATCCTCAGTTTGCCCAGGATACAGCACTGGGGGGCCTTGGCCCTGTATGGCAGCACGAGTGTCAGTGCGGGTCTGGGACAGTGTGGGAAAACAGGGCAGAAAGCAGGGATCGCCATCAGGGGGACAAAGATTGGGGTGGGGCCTGCTGTCACGGTAGCTGCTGCCATTTTCGTGTCGTCTCCTGGATTCCGTCACCACCAGCTTGCCCTTGGAGTAGTAGGCGTGCTTCCCTTCCTGCTGATACTGCGCCATGGTATCCCTCTGCTGTCTGGCCAGGTCTGCTGCCACTCGTATCCCCTCAGAGGCCCGCATTTGATCTTTCCCTTCTCTGTCCTTCATTATGATCATGCAGTCTCTCCACCTGAGAAACTTCACGATTACTGGGCGTGGTCTGCTAGAGACAGCAGGCAGTGAACCAAGGCGATGTGTTCTGTCGACATCATCCTCAGACCACGTTTTCTGTGGGAAATGCTGGTTCAGGGACTGGATCACTCTCTCTAGGCACTTTTCGTAAGTCTCCCCTCTCTCTTCAGGCATGCCATATAACAGTAGATTACATCTCCTGGAATATCTCTCTTGTCTTTCAACTTCATCTTCAAGCCGTCTAAGTCGGCTGTCTAGGTAACTCTGATGTTTCTTCACATTGTTAACCTGCAATTCAGTGTTCTTTAAGGAGGACTGCAAAGTAGAAACACAGTTTTGAAGAGAGAGAGAGAGAGTTTTGAGAGAGAGAGAGAGAGAGGGGAAGAGAGAGAGAGAAGAGAGAGAGAGTTTCAGTTTCAGCTTCATCAAAAAGGTGTCACTGCGTGCGGACTAATCCATATGCACTCCACCACATCTGTCAAGCTGTTAGAGCACAGAGAGAGAGAGAGAGAGAGAGAGAGAGAGAGAGAGAGAGAGAGAGAGAGAAGAAGAGAGAGAGAGAGGGAGGGAGACAGACAACAGACAGACAGACAGACATACAGACAGACAAAGAACCTCATCAAAGTGGTGACACTGCGTGCGAACTAGTTCATACACACTCTACCATATCAGCTAAGCCATTAGAGCACTGAGAGAGAGAGAGAGAGAGAGAGAGAGAGAGAGAGAGAGAGAGAGAGAGAGAGAGAGAGAGAGAGGGGAGAGAGAATCTCATCAAAGTGGCGACACTGGGTGCGAACTGTACACTCTATAACAAATGCTAAGCTATTAGCGCACTCTGTGTGTGTGGTGTGTGTGTGTGTGTGTGTGTGTGTGTGTGTGTGTGTGTGTGTGTGTGTGTGTGTGTGTGTGTGTGTGTGTGTGTGTGCGTGCATGCGTACGTGCGTGCGGTGTGTGTGTGTGTGTGTGTGTGTGGTGTGTGTGGTGTGAGAGAGAGAGAGACAGACAGACAGACAGTAGGTTTATCTGAACATAAGCTGACGTCTCTGTCCACAGCTTTTTCAGAAGCTGCTGGACCTATGTGAGTGATCTGAAACATCTCCTGTGCCTCTGTGGATTTTTCTTTCTAAAGTACGCTTGCTCAACGGCTTTGCCAAATGTGCTAGATGGGAGGGGAGGAACTTCACAACAGCACCGACAATGAAAGCAAAGAATACTTTGTCGTGCTGCTGCGGAGAAACTTTGCAACATCATCAACACCAAAAAAGGCAGGAAATACATTTGACTTAATATAATGATAATAATAACAACAATAGTAATAACGATGGTTATCATTCATGGCGATTAATCTTACATCATAAGCTCTAAGCGCTTACAAATACAGAGAAGTTAAAAAAAAAACAATAACACATAACTGAAACCAATAATAAGAAGAAATTGCAATAAGAACCATACACCTACAAACAAGGATGCACACACACACACACACACACACACACACACACACGCGCGCGCGCGCGCGCGCGCGCACGCTTACACGCACACATACACTCACACGTACCTAAGACACACTGGTAAGCACTTTTTTCTTCTCTAATATCACCTTAAACAGTAATGTTGCTAATGGCCTGGCCTATCGCAAAGGGCCATAATTATCAGGGCTGAGCTTCACTGACGTTAAAAAACAAACACGCACAAACCATGGTCAATCTTTCTGTATCCACAAAAAGAATCTCACCGAGTGCATTACAATGGGAAATATTTTATAACATTTATCCTACAAATATTCTGCTTCACAAACTGAACGTAACAGACAACAAATGCTTCCACTGTAGGAACAAAATAGAGTCTTTTAAAGTTTTTTTTTGTTGATAATTGTTCAACCGTCAATGAATTCTGGCTAAATAATCGAATCGAATCATGTTTACAGTCTTTTGGAAGATACGTGAAACTTTCATTGTGTTACATGCAGTTTGAAGAACAGAACGCATGAATGAGCAGACATACCGACTACACTGTAAATAAAACTACCTTAATCAGTTAAAATTGGTAATTGAGAAACGGCAAAAATCCACATCTCCTATGCATTTGATATCAAAGTATCAAATGTTTTCCGTGCACATTATTCTCTCTCTCTCTCTCTCTCTCTCTCTCTCTCTCTCCTCATTTTTTTTTTATTCATGTTCAACACTTTATCATGATAAACATTATTCAGCCTCACGCGCTTTGGGGCTACAATACTTGCGGAATGATTATTTCTTCCCGTCACTGGCACCTTACATTAAGATCCTGACGTATTATAACAGTTACCAAAAGCGCTCTATCATTATCTTACCGCCTGTCTGTTCCCGGATTGGAATCTCTAAATGATCAACTGTCTGTAGACGTATCGGTAAATCTTCCTGTCTGTCAGTGCAGGTTGTAATTGAAGAGAGAGAGGGGGGATAGTGGGGGAAGGGTTGGGGTGGAGGGGTTCATATGTGCTTCACTTTGTCTAAAGAATATTTGTGTAGTAAATATAACGGAATAAAAGCGTCAGTACACTAAACAATAGTGCATGAGCAAACCCAGACACCATGCATTAAACGCAAAAACTTTGAGACTAGCACGCACGTGTCCATCTGTTAAAAAATCACAGACATTGCGTGGTGACAAAGAGTCGGTAAAAAAAAAAAAGACAGTGGGGATAATAGGAGGACGGAGGCACGACTGTTTACAAAAAAGCGGGAAGACAACAACAACACAAAAAAAAACAACAGAAAAAGGGAACATGAATACACTAAATGAAGGTAGGATGACAAACAAACAAAGAAAGAAACAAGAAGGGCAAAACTTCTGTGATTAAAAGTGGGACTCCAGACTAAACAGCATTTTGCCGTGTGCCATGAGTTCAAGCAGGGACCCTGTGGACAGGAAGATGAAAAGACAGCACGCAATGCAGGGACGCCTTTTTCATGTGGCATCCACCATTACACACAAACTAGCTTTCGTCCTTTTTTTCCCCTGTCTGATCTTTTGTGCCACTTTGCTGCATCGCTCCCACGCCCGCTCATTCCGGCCCCCACATCCACAGCTACAGCCCAGCTCGTCCCGCCCACATCCACAGCTACAGCCCAGCTCGTCCCGCCCACATCCACAGCTACAGCCCAGCTCGTCCCGCCCACATCCACAGCTACAGCCCAGCTCGTCCCGCCCACATCCACAGCTACAGCCCAGCTCGTCCCGCCCACATCCACAGCTACAGCCCAGCTCGTCCCGCCCACATCCACAGCTACAGCCCAGCTCGTCCCGCCCACATCCACAGCTACAGCCCAGCTCGTCCCGCCCACATCCACAGCTACAGCCCAGCTTGTCCCGCCCACATCCACAGCTACACCCAGCTCGTCCCGCCCACATCCACAGCTACAGCCCAGCTCGTCCCGCCCACATCCACAGCTACAGCCCAGCTCGTCCCGCCCACATCCACAGCTACAGCCCAGCTCGTCCCGCCCACATCCACAGCTACAGCCCAGCTCGTCCCACCCACATCCACAGCTACAGCCCAGCTCGTCCCGCCCACATCCACAGCTACAGCCCAGCTTGTCCCGCCAGCCCTGCGGGAAGAAGTCAAAGTCAAGTCGTCCAACCAACCGAAGGAGACACTGCACTGCTGCCGATTCACTTTGGTGGTGTTCAGTAGTGCCCGTTCTGTTCCAATATACACAGTACACCACCTACTAAGCCCCCTACGGACGTCAACAATTGATTAGTACAGGAGTCTGCGTTAGTGAGCTCTCCCTCCGGAGGGCGCAACTGCGGCCGTCCAGCGACAGTCCCCATGAATTTGCCCATCCCGGTGAACCTAACAGAACCTCGCCATGGGCATAGACGTGGATAAAAAATCGAAACTGAGGTCACCATGACAGAGCAATGCGTGTATCTATTAGCATGATTAAGCCAAAAAGAACACTGGACAGCTTTTACCGGAACGGAGTGTGAGCCAAGGACAACATTTAATTGTAGTACGGATCAAAGCAGAGATCCAGGATTCTTTTTTTATTTGAGGACACTCGATCGTGCAGAGGTCTGTGCCCTTCTCAACACCCTCTCTGTCTCTTTTGCACTCTGTCATTCCATTTTGTTCCCATTACATTCTGTCAAACCAGCTCCTTGTTCGTGTTTACATTCTGTTCATCCATTCGGCGGACTATGATCTGTAATCCGCCCTTGTTTTGGTCGATTGGAAAAGGAGTTGGTCTATGGCCGGAATGTTCTTGGAACCTTGCCTTTTTCTCTCATGAAACTATTCATGATTATATAAGTACCCTCGCATAGGGGATTAAAAAAAACAAAAACAACCCTTTACGCAGCCAGAAACATCACCATCCATAATAACAATAATAGCGTTGCTGCTGACTGGCTCCGCCATCAAGCAACAAACTAAAATCATAATCCCACTATTAATCATTCCTTCAGCTATCCTCTACCTACCCCAGAAGCTTAAAGATCATTGGGGCGATACAGAAGACTTCACAACCATCTTCCTGATTCATCACTCCGTTGCTGTTAAATTATATATGCTGTATTAGTACTCACATGGAGTTTTAAATTACCCATCAAGAATGTAGCAAAAAAATTCCCACGAAACTCCATACAACTTCCAACAGATCCTGACAACTGCTTAGGTACGGAAATACCATTTTGTGGTTGGAAACACAGTCATTTCTGATAAATAATTCATCATCGCGTTGCGTGATTGTGTTGAGTCTGGGGATTTCCTTGTGAATCATTGAATGCGGAAGCCAGTTTTATGCCGCATATCAGGGTGACACACGGGATTCCTAAAGGTAGTGTGGAAATGGGCTATGATACTCAAGTTCTTGTTCATGGGATGAGTTATCCTGTGCATGAGATGACTATTCACCTGGGCCCGGTCCATCTGAGAGCAAATTTATTGTTGATAGTCTTTATTAATATAGTCCAGCTGACCACACAGGGCCTCTTTACGGCTATTAAACTTATACCAGGCAAAAGGTAACAAAGCAAAGAAGTCACATCATGAAAAAAGACTAAATACCGAAAAGGAAACAAACAGCTAAAGCTAATCATAACACAGTAACGACAGACACCCTTGCGGTGGGTAAAACTAGGTTGCGCTCATTGCGCCAACCATCCTGCTAGATTTATCATTTCCCAAATTAAAAAGACATTTCAGACTGGACATATATCATCCATCCTGGACAAATGTGTACAATTTTCATAACGTAGTCCCCAGATTACCACAAGAAAAGCTAGCATGTAAAAATGGAGACCAGCAATAAGCATTAAAGAGTTTCCCTAACATCGACCGGAGAATGGGTCACAAAGTCAGAAAAAACAGTGGATGAAAAAAAAAGAAGAATTGAAAGGAAAGGGTTAAAGAAAGTCACAGAGAACAGGACGTCGCTATGACAAAACTTCCAGAGGGTGAGAGAGATATTTGAACTGAAAGAGCCCCCAACAACCCCCACGAGGAGCTCAGCCTAAAAGACTATTCACTCCCAATTGGTCAAACGGTG
>CM065714.1:129365345-129382845 GCA_033310375.1 Conus canariensis | reverse complement strand
TGTCTCACTTTCACCGTGACCCCTTGGTCAGCAAATCATCTGCTAGGGGTTCCAGGATGGGAAGCAAGCTTTTTTTTTTTTTTTTTAACGTGATTTACTTATGTTCATACATGTAGCTATCCATCATAGTGCTTGCGTCATCTCCGCAGCTCCTCTTTTTCTTCTTCCCATTGTCTTTCTTTCTTTCTTTCTTTCTTTCATGTTTCTTTTTCTTTCTTTCTTTCTTATTTTCTTTCTTTCTTTCTTTTCCATTTCCTCTTCCACCTCTTCCTCTTTTTATCCTTCTTCTTCTCTTTTTCTTCTTCTTCTTTTCTTCTCCGTCTCTTTCCTTTCCTTTTCCTCCTGCTCCTGTTATTTCTTCCCCCCCCCCCCGTCCTCCTCCTCCTCCTTCTTCTTCCTTTCTTCTTCTTCTTCCTCTTTTTCTTCTTCTTCTTTTCTTCTCCGTCTCTTTCCTTTCCTTTTCCTCCTGCTCCTGTTATTTCTTCCCCCCCCCCGTCCCCCTCCTCCTCCTCCTCCTCCTCTTTCTCTTCTTCTTCTTTTCTTCTTCTTCTTCTTCCTCTTCTTCTTCTTCTTCTTCTTCTTCTTCTGCCCCAGTGGGGATGCCATGGGGCCTTTCAGTAAATATTGTATCCTCACCTCTTTCGAAACTGTGCCATCGTGACCTTTTATGTGTTTCATTCTCTTTCATCTTACCCTCTCCCCTCTTTTTTCTTGTTTATGTGTTCTCCCCCTACCTATCTATTTTTCAACCGTCCATTGTTTCTTTACTGCCTGTGTGATCCAGTCGCCAGTCTGTGTTCTTGAAAGTGCATACTTTCTTTTCTTGTGGCAGTTTATAGCATGCCAGCGTTTTTTTTTCAAATCTGGCGAGTACGCTGCTAGGCTATAAACATGCTCCTGAGTGTAAACTGTCCGCCCTGCAGTGTCTATTCGCTCATACTGTTTTGTTGTTGTTTGTTGTTGTTTTTTATTACATGATCATATTTTCCATTAATGCTACAGGCTGAATTATCTTTAATCTGAGTGTAATATATAACGCGATGCCAGTCTTTTTTGCTGTCATTTAGCGAATAGACAGTGAGACTACAAACACTGTTTTGTAAAAAAACACAAGCCCAGCTGTGTCTGTTAGCTTACATGGCCTTTTCAGAGCCTCAGTTACGTTGATCTTTTCTTTTTGGGTGTTGTTGTTGATGTTGTTATAACGAATTACTTTTTTTTTTCTTGAACCTGAGGGTGATAAATTGAGCGGAGAGGCTCATGCTTGTAGTCCAGTCCGCTTTGAGGATGGCAATAACGTTGCTGGAATGTTATCAAATTCTGCAGATAGTAATGCTGAGGGCGGCGACAGGCGAGTTCTCTCTCTCTCTCTCTCTCTCTCTCTCTCTCTCTCTCTCTCTCTCTCTCTCTCTCTCTCTCTCTCTCTCTCTCTCTCTCTGGACAACGTTTTCTTTTCACGAGTTGACAGCCCTAAAAGGGTCCACTGTGGTCAGCGGAGCTATAATGACATTGACACTCTTCTTTTTCCTGTTCTCCTCTTTCTTCTTCTTCTTCTTCTTCTTCTTGTTCTTCTTCTTCTTCTTTCTTTCTTTACTTTTAGCAGCGAAGATCATGACCAACTTTATGTGGATCCCTGCGTAATTTACGATCTAGGATAAAGAGGACAGAGAAGGAATGGAAAGGGAGATGGTGAGGGGGACTCTCTCTCTCTCTCTCTCTCTCTCCTCTCTCTCTCTCTCTCTCTCTCTCTCTCTCTCTCTCTCTCAGGACAACGTTTTCTTTTTTACGAGTTGGCAGCCTTAAGAGGGTCATTTGTGGTCAGCTGAGCTACAATGACACTGGGACTCCTTTTTCCTGTTCTCTTTCATCTCCTTCTTTCTTTTCTCTTAGCGGCGAAGATCATGACCAAATTTATGTGGACTCTTGCGTAATTCACGGTCTAGGACAAAGAGGACAGAGAAGGAAGAGGAAGGGAGACATTCAGTTTTGTAGCTTTCAAGGTTGTTTTACTCTAAGTGCTCTCAAAAGTTTTCAACAGAAACTTCTGATAGTTCATCGTGAACTATGTACAATGATCTGCTTCAGTTTCTTTGATCTTGAAAGCTACCACAAGACAATCGAAGAAAAATGAATTCGATTTTATTGAACACTCTTGTATACATCAAGATCGAAACAAATAAATGGAAATTGAAAATTTAAAGGAAACCAACTTGAGAAATGAAAGGCAAAGATGAAAATATGAATTCATTAATAGTGGTGGTAAGCCAACAGGAAACAAACAGATAAATATATCATTTTTTTTCTTTTGAGAAGCTTTACCATATTTGATAAAACTTGCAATAAATCATAGTCAAGCCACCTATCGAACAAGACAGTTATGTCTGAACGTAAATCTCTCGGGGTGAACACGCGATCATGAATAATTGAATGTAGAGTGCTTTTTCATGTATATGTGGGGGGTCTGTTTTTGTTGACCTCTAAAAACATATGTGGAATTGTAGGATATGGCAGCAGTTTTTTAATCCCTGCCAGAACACTGCAAAAGAGCATAAATATCGACAATTTCCAGAGTGACAGGCTCCCGTGGGATAGCCGATCTTTCTACAAGGATCATTTATGAGCATTCTGTCTCCTGTGACCCAGCCCCTCCACCCTCTTTTTCCCACATCCAGTTTTGTCAAAGCGAGGAAACAAGTGTATGTGTACGCGTGCGCACACGCTTGTGTGTATTTGAGGGTGTGTGTGTGTGTGTGGTGTGTGTGTGTGGGGGGGGGGGGCGCACGCGCGTGCGTGCGTCCGTATGTGTGTGCGCATGTGTGTATGGAATACTGAGAAATTAAGAGGGACAGAGAGTGTGAGACAGAGGGAGGAAGAGCGAGAGAGAGAGACAATGACAATGACAATGACAATGACAAATATTTTAATTGAACTAGGCCTCGTGCCCGTGTCAATGGGGACATTGGGATGGGGGGAAAAACAACAACATTGTGGAAAAAGCAAATGTAACAACAACACCACCTTGCAAGTATACATGCATTTTCTCGGCCAAGTAGATACTTTCACATTCTTCCTCAGTCATGGATGTATACATAATGATCAAAATACGTACCAATATAGATTAGGGCATATCATTTACAAATCTCACAGAGGTTACATTCATTTGTAGTTGCCTAAACACCTGTAAACCTATTCATGATCACACACACACACACACACACACACACACACACACACACTTGACACACACACACACACACACACACACACACACACACACACACACACACACACACACACACACACACACTCGCACGCATACACTCACATATACAAGCTCTTTTGCTTTTAAAGGGGAAAAAGTACCCCGAATTATACATAAAAATATATGAACTTTACGTCCCATTCGTTTTTTTGCATCTGATTTCAAAAGCTCTAGTTATGAAAGCAGCAACATCTTTAGCCATTTTATCATTGGCAAGTAATAATGACATCTTGAAAGCCGACGCTCTTGCATAATATTTAGTGGGTATGAAATGCTCTCGAACATCTTTATATTTAGGGCATACAATAAAAAAGTGATATTCAGATTCCAACTGACTTGGACAAAAAGGACAGCAGAGTGCCTCTCGGGGAACACTCGAATGCCGCAGTTTGTGAGTATTTAAACAAGATACGCCTAACCTGAATCTTATGAGATTTTTACGATTGTTCAAATTACTTACCGTAAACAGATAATTCGGTATTTGTCTAAATTGCTTAAAGGAAGAATAGAAGGAAAAGCGATCACTAGCATCCATTCGGGTGTACCATTCTTGAAGATGACAATCAATCAACCGATTTCTAAATTCTAAGAGAAAACCTTTGACATTGTAAACGTTCTGGTTTTCCCATACATACCCAAAGCCATAGCGATTTAACGTAGAGCAAACTGATGAAACCCAGTTGTTCTTGCCTCGATGATGCAAATCATATAACGTGATGTAAGCTTTCTTAGGAAGGCGATTGTCCGGCATATTAACGACACGTAACCAATACTTGATACATTTAGTATAATTGTTTATATAGAGTGGATACCGACCAGTTTCTCCGTAGACTAAGGCGCTGGGTGTTTTTATGGAAACATTTAAGAATCTCTTGAGTGCAAACAAATGTACTTTTTCAATAATTGAGTTGTTTGCAGTCAAACCCCATACTTCGGCACCATAGCTAAGCATTGGCTGGACTTGACAGTCGAAAAGTTTAAAGAACAATTTCGGGGAAAGACTTTGAAACTTCCACAGTAGTTTTATAATATTGATGACTTGACGTTTTGCCTTGGATGCTAAATCCTCAAGGCAATGGGAAAAAGAAAGACCCGTGGAAAAGATAACACCTAAATATTTATACTGATTAACAATTTCTAGTTGCCTACCGTCGTAGAACCATCTTTCCCTTGAGGCGATATACCCCCCATTTCTAAACACAATAACTTTTGATTTTTCTAAATTTACGATCAAATCGAGTTTTTTTGCTGTGCTACACAAAACATTTAGTTGCTGCTGGAGACCAATGACGGTAGATGCTACGAGTGCAACATCGTCGGCAAAAAGCATAATTAGTATCTCTATGAAGTCTGGTAGTAAGGGAATACCATGTTTACCGTATTGAATTATTTCTTCAGCAAGCTCATTGATGAATAGCGAAAATAAAACCGGACTGCATATTTCTCCTTGCTTCAGACCCCGGGGACACATAAAAGTGTCAGTTAAATCTCCCCCCACTTTAACCCTAGCTTTGACATCTGTGTATATGCTTTTAAGTGCATTGTACATCTTACCGTTTATACCTTTTTTCTTTAAGATTGACCAGAGTTGGTTTCTATCTACCGAATCGAAAGCCTTTTTAAAGTCAATAAAAGCAACGTATAATTTCTTGTGGTTAGATAGTTGCTTTTGTACCAGAGAAAAAAGGGTAAATATATGATCAGTAGTACTATAATTCTTTCTAAAGCCAGCCTGCACATCGTTTATTACATCACAATCTTCAATCCATTTTGTTAAACGCTTGTTTAATATGTAAGTATATAATTTTGAACTAATGTTTAAAAGAGAGATACCTCTGTAGTTGTCTGGGTTGTTTATATCACCCTTTTTGTGCAAAGGTTGAATCAGAGCTTCGCACCACATAGAAGGGAAGATGCCAAAATCAAAGAGTTTGTTGAAAAATTTCTTAAGGAAAAAGAGAATAGTGGGGGTACAATATTTATAAAATTCCCCAATTAGTCCGTCTGGACCTGGTGCTTTATTTGATTTTAAAGCCTTAACTGAATCAAGAATTTCCCCTTCAGTTATACAGACATCCAATTCATCAACGTTACCATCAGCAACAGGAAAATACTCAGTTTGAAGTTCCTGAGAATTAGGACCAGAAGGAATAAGCTCATCATTAAAGACTTGTTTGAAATGCTGAAACCATTCTTCATTGGATATTGTGTTTGGTACATGAGAACTACTTTTTAAAGACCTTACAGTGCTCCAAAACCGCTTAGAATCTTTGGCGTTTTCGTTAAGTGTATTTAAAACTTGCTGTCTATATAACTGCTGCTTGTCTCGAAGTAAGTCTTTATACTCGTTTCTAATTATAGAATAGTTAAGTCTCAGTTGAACAGCATCGGGTGTGTCATTAACTTTCACCCGACTGTACGTTCTCAATGCTTGTCTCACCTGACGGCGTTTAACATAGCACTCAGAGTCAAACCATGGGCTGTGCTTGATGTTACCTGTGACAGTTTCTTTACACATTATTTGACCAGCCATAAACAGACCTTCGTTTAGTTTCTTCAGTGCACTCTCAAAATTGACATCAATCAATTCAATTGCTTCATTAAAGGTTGAATTGACCTCGTCAGACTGAAGTACACCGATAAAATCACCTTCTTTTGCTGGATCCCATGCATATTTTTTAAATTTGGTTACCTTTAACCTTTTTGAAACCGTCTCCTGATTCGGACTGGGAAGCATTAGTACAAATTCAACAGGCATGTGCTTTGATTCTACCCGTGGGGTTACTTTCAATTCACGGCACAGTGGAACTAAGGATTGGGAGGAAATAAAATAATCAATAACACTTGCACCATTGTGAGCGATATAAGTGAAATCACCGCTTTTATCACCAGGCAGAAAACCATTTAGAATAACCAACTCAAAATTCTGACAGATGATAATTAAATAAAGACCAAATTCATTAGTGGAGCAATCTTTTGATACACGAGAAAAGCAGTCATCACCGGTGGTATTTTCATTTATCAAGTCACCTAAATATACGGGTAGTTCTTGTGCGTTCAGCCGACCAGTTCTTGCATTTAAATCGCCGAGGATGATCACTGGAAGATCACCCGCTTGTTCAAAAGTATCCATCAGACATTGTTCAAGAAGGGAAACCCCATTATCAATCTCGGTATCTGCATAATAAACACTGTTAGCAGGGGGCAAATAAATTCCAATTAAAAGAACGTCAAGATCTAGAGCTTTAAGGTGGAGAACAATAGTATGGTCATATTCCACTGTAAGTTGTTTGACTAGTTTGGCATATGTCTTTCTTACAAGAAACACGATCCCTCCTGACAAACGTGCAGTAACAGCATCGGTTAATCTGATTCCAGGTGAAAGAAAAACTTCGTAATCCAAAAAGAGAAAAGAAGGAAATGTTCTTGAGAACGTTTCCGTCAAAACAACAAAATCGAACTGAGATATATAATTATTTACATCAGGGTCATAAACTGACGATACACCCTCAATATTATAAGTCAGAAAGGAGAGACTGTTTTTTGACAAGTCTTGACACGGGCACGGCCGTTATCCTAGGTGACTTCATTGTAAGAAGGACACGGGGGCAGCAGGGAAGCACAGTTTTGTTCATTATTACGTCCAGGACTACCTCTTGAATGGGCCCTTAAAAATCTTTCTGTGAGCTGTGTCTGTCTGGTTCGTACTCGACTGCGAGTACAAGGACCGGAGCCAGAGAACTGGCCCTCGGTTTCACTGACCATCGACACCTGCCACGGAGAGGGCCTAGGGTTCTCCACCACCTCGGTACTGTGACTCTCGCCAGTGTTGAGACCCTCTGTCACTGTACCTATCACACCCTTGGACTGGTTTTCCACGTCGTGCGGAGGGTTTACCAAGGACACTCTCTGTTTTAATAGAGTCATGCTGTCATCAAGAACGTCTGGTGAATGTGATGGCAAGGTCGGTAGACCCTCTGATGTAGGGTCAGTCACTCCTGCTAGGTGCGGGTCCATGCAATCCTCAGTTGTTGTAGGAATCGACGGATCCCCACTTTGAGAAGAATCAGGACTGCAACCATGGCGGCCTGGGGACGCCTCAAGCAGGTTGCTTTGGTTTTGATTTTGTTTAGGACATGTAACAGTAGTCCCACTCCTGGGAGTACTTGTCCTGAGCAGGGTGGGAATTCTTGCATGTTGTACATGGGAGGGGGACGAGAAGAAGACGACCAGGTTTGGGTAGAAACAGACAGCGGAGGGGGAAAGGTGGTAGTGGAAGGTGGAGGGGGATGGGTAGAAGTCAAGGAAACAGGCGAACGGGTGGAAATGGAAAATGAAGGAGAACAGGTGGAAGTGGAAGGCAGAGTGGAATGGGTGGAGGTAAGTGGAAGAGAGGAAGGGGTGTGACTGGAAGGAGGCAGGTGACGGGTGGAAGAGGAAGGTGGGGGGTGACGGGTGGGCGCGGAAGGTGGAGGGTGATGGGTGGAAGAGACAGGGGTAATGGGATGGGTGGGAGAGGAAGGAGGAGGGGGGTGGGTGGAATTGGAAGAGGAAGGGGGACGGGTGGAAGTAGAGGGTGGAGGGGGGCGGGTGGAAGTGGAAGGGGAAGGGGACGGGTGAAAGTAGAGGGTGGACGGGGACGGGTGGAAGTGGAGGGTGGAGGGGGCGGGTGGAAGTGGAAGGGGAAGGGGGACGGGTGAAAGTAGAGGGTGGACGGGGACGGGTGGAAGTGGAGGGTGGAGGGGGGCGGGTGGAAGTGGAAGGGGAAGGGGGACGGGTGGAAGTGGAGGGTGGAGGGGGGCGGGTGGAAGTGGAAGGGGAAGGGGGACGGGTGGAAGTGGAGGGTGGAGGGGAACGGGTGGAAGTGGAGGGTGGAGGGGGACGGGTGGAAGTGTAGGGTGGAGGGTAACGGGTGGAACTGGAGGGTGGAGGGCCGGGGGCATAGGAAGTAGGATGGCGGACTGGGGGTGACCTATGGCCGGCAGAGGATGGCCGTGGGGATTTGACTGGGGTGTGGACATCAGGCGCATCTCTATTCTGAGAGCGATGCCCAGACTGTGCCCTCTGACCAGACTCATACTGACGCTGGTTCCCACGGCCTTTGGCTTTTCTGAAGTGGGGGGATCGCTGTTCTCGGAAGCATAGCCGACCATTTCTGTAGTACGCCGTCTTGCCCTGGTACCGTTGTCGGCGTAGTTCCCCTTGCTGACGGATTGTCAAATCCCCAGCCACACGGATACCCAACGTATCGGCCATCTCCCTTCTGCATTTTCTTTCTTGCAGAACGGAAAGTTTGTCACTCCAGTTCCGCAATCGCGCAATGATTGTCCGAGGTCTGCCATCTTGTTGTTTCTGACCTACGCGATGGGCTCGCTCTACATCCTCCAGAGACCAATTCTTGAAGGGGTAGAAGCGAATCAAAAGTTGAACGACTTTACGAGCGCAGGTCGTATAATCTTCGCGATGGTCCTCATGGACGTTGAAAAATCTGATGTTGTACTGACGTGAAAAAGTTTCAAGTTTATCTTGATGATCGTGCAAGTGAGAGAGAGAGAGAGAGAGAGAGAGAGAGAGAGAGAGAGAGACAGACAGACAGACAGACAGACAGACAGACAGACAGAGAGACAGAGACAGAGACAGAGAGAGACACAGACAGACAGAGAGACAGAGAGAAAGTGAGAGAGTAGACAGTCAGCAGACAGAGAGTCAGACAGACGCAGCAAAATGTGAGTCTCATACACACACACACACACACACACACACACACACACACACACACACACACACGCACGCACGCACACACACACACACACACACACACACACGCATGCCGCGCGCGCGCACGCACACACACACACACACACACACACACACACACACACACACACACACACACACACTCACATACGGGCGCGCGCGCGCGGGCGCGTCCACACTTTTTGAACGTACGTATCTATTTGAAGCTATTCGGTTTAGCTTTTTATTTAAAAAAAAACAAAAAAACTTAAAGAAGGTAAGGAAGAGTAAACAGTAAATGTGAACAGGCAGGCTAACTCACCTAACTCACCTTCCCAAGACGAAATAATTACACATCCACAACTCCGAATGACTACGTATCGCGACATCAAATGGCCAAGCTGAAACGGCCAACACAGAGCGCTTAGTACCTACAAGAAGACGTCCCCCCAAAAAGAGAATGTTCCAAGTTTGCCCTTGTACCTGACAAATGTATACAGCAACAATAACTGACGAGATGAACAAATATGACTTAATATCCATTCAAGACTGGCATAATCTCTTTTGATCTTGAATATAGTAACAAAAGGGGGGGGGGGAGGTGGACGAACAAATACAGGTAGCCTTGGTTTGACTGGTATAACAGGAAATGCCAAATGACGCAGGGAACAGTAAAGAGTAAATACCGAACATGTAGGGAAACTCTTCCTCCAGTGATGAAATAATTACAGGCTCATAACTGCAAATGAAGGCACCGGATTGTCATGTAGAAAAGCTACCATAAAGCACGCAGACCAAATGAAGCAACATCCCCGAAACAGGAAGATCCAAGCTTGTCCATATTCCCTGTTCCTAACACACGCACACAGCAACAACGACTGGAAAAATGAACAAGCTCTAAATCATTTTTATTCAAGGCTGGCACAGCAGCCTCTTTGATCTTGAATATAGTCAAACAAACACAGGGACGAACAGCACTAAATGGAAAAAAAGCCTGGGTTTGATTGGTAAGAAAAGAAATCTTAAACGAGGCAGGTCATGGTAAACAGTACATAACGAACCAGTAGGTGAACTGGTCCTCCCATGATAAAATAACTGTATACCCATATCTCCAAACGACGGCGGCTTATGACACCGAATCTACGTTTTTCTTCTTTGTGCTCTGTGTTGGCATATTTCTGCCAGGCGATTTGGTGTCATTCGCGACATTCGTTTATTGTATATCAATGCAGAATAAATAGAAACCAGTGAAGCAAAGACGTCACTTTCTTCTTCTTCTTCTTCTTCTTCTTCTTCTTCTTCTTCTTCTTCTTCTTCTCCTTCTTTTTTCAACACGACCTTATAACCACCCTCCCCAGCCCCCCACCCCCACTCCCTCTGTCTTTTCCTTGATTAAAATCTCAAAGTGCCCAACTGTCTGTAGACATGTAATTGAAGGTGGAAAAAAAGGTGGGAAGGGATAGTGTGTGTGTGGGGGGGGGAGAGGAGGTGGAGGGGCTCGTTTGTGTTTCACTTTGTTTAAAGAATACTAGTGTAGTAAACAAAACGGGATAAAAGATGTTAGCACACTAAACCATAGTACAAGAGCAAACCCAGACACCATATATTAAACGTAAAAAAATAGAACAGGAAGACCAGCAAGGACGTACCAGTTTCTTTTTTTTTTAATGCAAATATTGCGTGGTAACTAAGAGTCAGTAATGTCAGGGAGATAGGAGAATAGGGCCCCACTGTTTAGAAAAATCGGGAAGAAAAAAAAGAAAAGACAAGAAAAAAAGGAACACATTTACAAAAAGTGAAGGTAGGACGAAAAACAAACAAACAAAGAAACGAAAAAGACAAAACTTGTGTTATTAAAACGAGACGCCAGACTAAACAGCATTCTGTTGTGTGCCAGGAGTTGAGGTAAGGTCCCTGTGGACAGGGAGATGACAAGACAGCACGCAATGCAGGGACGTCCTCTTCACCTGACATCCACAACTACACAAATACTTTTTTTGTTGTGTTTTTCCCCCCGTCTCATGTTTCGTGCCACTTCGGCAACACAGCTCCCACGCCACTCACTTCTGCCCCCCCCCCCCCCCCCCCCACACACACACACACACACATCCACAGCTACAGCCTGCGTTGTCACGCCATAGCCCCGGCACCAGGATCAGTAAAGATCAAGTTGTAATGAGGCAACCCATCGCAGGAGACACTGCACTGCCGCCGATTCTCTTCTGTGGTGTTCAGTGGTGTCTGTTCTGTTCTAATGCACACAAGACACCACCTACTCAGCCCCATACTGATGACAGCAGTTGCTTAGTCGCGGAGCCCGCGTTAGTGAGCTCTGCCTCCAGAGGGCACAACTACGTCCGTCCAGCAACAGTCCCCATGAATTTGTCGATACCGGTGAACCCAACAGAAACTCACCATGGGCTTAGACTTGTGGTTAAGAAATTGAAACTGAGGTTTACCATGAGAGAGGGTTGTAAGATTTTTTTACCTGCGTCTATCCGTTACAGTGAGTAAGCCCAAAAAAAAAAAAAATTCTGAACAGATTTTACCAGAACTTGGTGGACAATGGAATATGAGGGAAGAACAACTTCGTTGAGGTGCGTATCACAGAATAGATCCAGGATTTTTTTTTAAGTGGACTCTTCCATCATACAGAGGTCTGTGC
Source organism: Conus canariensis (assembly GCA_033310375.1). Classification (NCBI taxonomy): domain Eukaryota; kingdom Metazoa; phylum Mollusca; class Gastropoda; order Neogastropoda; family Conidae; genus Conus; species Conus canariensis. The sequence goes on along the minus strand of CM065714.1, from coordinate 129,371,182 downwards.
TCTCCTGAACACACTTCCGTTCTATTCTGCACGCTGACATTCCATTATATTCTCATTTCATTCTGTCAAACAAGCGCTGACATTCCATTGTATTCTCATTCCATTCTGTCAAACAAGCGCTGACATTCCATTGTATTCTCATTCCATTCTGTCAAACAAGCTTTTGTATTTGTTTACATGTCATTGATTCATTCGGTGGACTATGGTCTATAATCCGTCCTTGCTTTGGTCGATCAGGAAAGGAGTTGGTCTATGAACGGAATATTCTTGGAAACCTTGCCCTTTTCTCTCATGAAACTATTCATGATTAAATAAGTACCCTCGCACTGGGGATAGAAAATCTTTAGGCAGTTGGAATGCATCATCATCTTGTCGACCGACTCCTCCGTCAAGCAAAAAACCAAAATCATAATCCCACAATTAATCATTCCTTCAGCTATCCTGGGGTCTCCAAGAACACTGGGGCGTTACAGAAGACTTCGTAACCAGCTTCCTGATTCATAATTCCGTCGTTGTTAAATTATTTATGCTGTATTAGTCTTTCCATGAAGCATTCAATTACCCATCGAAAATGTCGTAAGATACCCATAAAACTCCATACAGCCTTAACAGACCCCATCACCGCTTAGGTACCGAAATACCATTTTGTGGTGGGAAGTACAGTTATTTCTGATAAATAATTCATCATCGCGTCGCGTGATTGTGTTCAGTCTGACACGAGCTCTGGGGATTTTCTTATGAATCAGTGAATACTGAAGCCAGTGTTATGTCACACATGAGGATAAAACTTGGGATTCCTGAAGGCAGTGATGAAATGGGCTGTGATTCTCGGTTATGTGTTTGTGATTTGAGTTATCCTGTCCATGAGATGACTATTCACCCAGGCTTCGTCCATCTGAGAGCAAATTCATGGCTGATAGTCTTTATTATTATAGCCAAGCTTAACAACACAGGGCCTCTTCACACCTATTACATTTATACGGGGTAAATTGTAACATCGTGAACTAGTCACATCATGAAGAAAGTGTACACACCGAAAAAGAAACGAACAACAAAACTAATCATGATATAGTAACAACAGTACAGACGTCCTTGCGTCCGACAAAACTGGACTGTGCTCTTTGCACCATCCATCCCGTTTGATTTCTCATTTCCCAATTTCAACAGGCACCTCATATTGGACATCTATCATCAGTTCTGGAGGATGTGTACAATTTTCATTACCTGGTCGCCAGGTCACCACAAGAAAAGCTAGCATGTCATGAATGGAGACCTGAAATAAATGTAAAAGAGTTTCCCGAACATCGTCAGGAGAATAATCCAAAAAGCAGAAAAAAACAGTAGGTGAAAAGAAGGAAAGAAATGAAAGTGTCAAAGAAAGTCACCTGATAACAGGAAGTTACCATCACAAAACGTCCAGAGTACGGGAGGCTATTTGAATGAAAGAGCCCCCGACAACCCCACCAGGACGGTCAGCCTAAACGAATATTGCCTCCTAACGGGACAAAAAGGTGTCGAAACAAATAATACTCATTTAATAAGCGAACGAATCTTAGGTCCATGGTTCCAGTCTTGAACTGAGCAGACAAATATCTTCCACCTTCCCAGAAGACCTTTAGTGATGGTCTTAGTGCCAATTTACCGATCAACTAAAGTCATTTGTTCCCCGTGCACATAGCTCACGTAGAAAAAGATCCGTAGCGATAAGGTGATTATCCCTTGGGAAATTCTGTGGAAAGAATATCAACGTTGGCTGGTAGACAAACATGCACACAAGATAAAACAAAACTGGGTAGCACTGTCAGTGGCGACGCGCTCTCCCCTGGTAAAGCACCTTGAAATTCATGGAGAGGAATCTGTTGTGATGAAGTTGTACAGCCGTCACTGAGCAGAAAGGGTTTATTCCCCATTTCTTGGCCTTGCTGGTAAACAAGAATGTCTGAGAAATTAAGCAGACGAATGACGTAACGAGTGAGTGCATGAAAGCCAGAACAAATTGAAGAACGTATAAATGGAAGAAGACAGAAAGGAGAGGGGAAAACGAATTAAAGAAGGAGGAAAACAAGTTCACAATCAACCAGCCAACTTGCCACTCCTTGTCACCTTGGAAAAGCCATGTGACTGGATAGGTACATGGATGGACGGTTGGTTGGTTGGCTCATTGTTTACTTTGTTGGCAGGTTGTATGGCTTGTCTAAATAATGGAATTTTTGACTGCATTGAAATAAACGCAAACGGGATTCTATTTGAATTATATGTTACAGTTTTGCTTCAGAACATGAAACACGTTGATCGAGTAAATATCCTTTTCTTCAGTTTCTCTTACGCTCCTTGTTGTAGACGTTGTTCCGTTTATTCTTGTGGACGAGCGCCCGTGCGAGTGTATTTGTGTGTATGCGCGCGCGCGCGCGCGCGGTGTGTGTGTGTGTACGTGCGTGCGTGCGCGCATGTCTATGCGTGTGCGCGTGTGTACATGTGTGTGTTTGTGTGTGTGTGTGTGTGTGTGTGTGTGTGTGTGTGTGTGTGTGTATGTGTTTGTATGTGTGTGTGTGTGTGTGTGTGTGTGTGTGTGTGTGTGTGTGTGTGTGTGTGTGTGTGTGTGACTGTATGTGTATCTGTAGCCTATGTGCGTGTATGCATGCACGTGCGTGCATGTATGTATGTATGTATGTATGTATGTATGTATGTATGTATGTATATATATATATATATATATATATATATATTATATTTGTGTGTGTGTGTGGTGATGTGAGAGAGAGAGAGAGAGAGAGAGAGAGAGAGCGTGCGTGCGTGCGTGTGCGTGCGTGCGTGCGTGCATGCTTGCTTGCGTGCGTGTGTGCGTGTGTGTGTGTGTGTGTGTGTGTGTGTGTGTGTGTGTGTGTGTGTGTGTGTGTGTCTGTCTGTCCGTGTGTGTGTCTGTCTGTCTGTCTGTATGTCTGTCTGTCTGTGTCAAAGAAAGCGTGCGTGTGTGTGTGTGTGTGTGTTTGTGTGTGTGTGTTGTGTGTGTGTGTGGTGTCCCGTAGTGGGTGCTGCCCGTTTGTTGAAAATAATCAAAACAGAAATGAAACGTTCATACCAACACCTTTTTTGTCCAGTCTTCACCATGGCCGTTTGGAGCCTGAATCATCTACTGGGGGCTGCAGGATGAGAATCGAGCTTTTCGACAGGGTTTGCTTATGTTCACACATTTCCATCATAGTGTTTAAATCAACGCCGCTTCTTGTCTTTGTCCTCTTCCTATTTTCTTTCTCTCCTTCTTTTTCTCTTTCTTTTCTGTTCTTTTTCTCTTCCTTCTCTTCTTTCTTTCTTTTTCTTTCTTTCTTTCCTCCTTTCTTCTCCATTTCGTCTTCCGTCTCTTCCTCTTCTTTCTTTTAAAAAAATCTTTTTTGACATTTTCATCTTCTTCTTTATCTCTTTCCTTTCCTTCTCCTCCTGCTCCATGTTTTTTCCATTCCCTCTTCTGCTTCTTCTTCTTCTTTTTCTTCTTCTTCTTCTTCTTCTTCTTCTTCTTCTTCTTCTTCTTCTTCTTCTTCTTCTTCTTTTGTCCATGTTGGGTCGCCTGGGGGCCTTTCAGGAAATATTGTATCCTCACCTCTTTCGAAGCTGTGTCATCATTTGCTTTTATTTATTTATTTATTTTTTATTTATTTATTTATTTATTTTATTTATTTATTTTTTTTTTTTGGGGGGGGGGTCTCATTTTCTTTCACCTTACTCGATCCCCCCCCCCCCTCTTTTTTTCTTATTTATGTTTTCTTTCTCGTCTATCTTTTTTTTAAATCGTTGTTTTTTTAGTGCCTGTGTGATCCATTCGCCTGTCAGTGCTCTTAGACGTGCATACTTTTTTTCTTGTTGCAGTTGACAGCATGCTGGCTTTTTTTTTTTTTTTTTTTTTTAATAAAATCTGGCGAGTAGGCTATTAAGGTATAATCATTGTCCTTGGTGAAAACTGTCTGTTCTGCAGTGTCCGTTCGCTCATACGTTTGTTATTACATGATTATATTTTTCATTATTGTTATAGGTAGTTTTCTTTATTAATCTGAGGGTAACAAATCAAGCGAAGCAACTGCAGCCCAGGTTGGGGTTCTTTGCCTTTAGTATGCAATAGTTAACCCATGGTCTCATGAACTGAGACATGCATTTTGTAGAAGTGATGTGTATTGTTTATTTTTTCAAGAACTAGCTTTTTGTTCCACGTGCTGACAGTCCAACAAGTTTGCTTCGAGGTTAGCTGGGCTATGATGATATCGAAACCCCTTTACCCCTCTTTCTTTCTTTCTCTCTTTCTTTTCTTTTCTTTCTATTCTTTCTATTTCTTTCTTTCCTTTTTTTCTTTCTTTTTGTTTTCCTTCTTTCTTGTTTCTTTTCTTTCTTTCTTTCTTTCTTTCTTTCTTTCTTTCTTCTTTCTTTCTTTTCCTTTTTTAACTGCGCAGACCATACCCAACATCATGTGGATTCCTGTGCGATTTACTTTCAAGAGAAGGTGTTGGAGAGGGAAGAGAGCGATCCAATTTTATGCAACCACGGCTGTTTCACTTTGAATTCTCTCAAAAGTTTTTAACAGAAACTCCTTCGGGTTGAATGCAAAGTAGTAAGGATGATATACTTCCATTTCTTTGATCTTGAGAGCCACAACCAGCCCACTGATGTAGAACTTGATTTCATGTCATAGCGGCTTAAATCGCACTTAAAACAGATAGATGAAGAAATAAAAGAAATGACTGAAGTACACGACAGAAACAATACTACAAAAAAACAACGCTGTGTGTGTGTGTGTTGTGTGTGTGTGTGTGTGTGTGTGTGTGTGTGTGTGTGTGGCGCGCGCGCGCGCGCGTGTGCGTGTGCGTGCGTGCGTGTGTGTGTGTGTGCGTGCGCGTGTTGTGTGTGTGTGTGTGTGTGTGTGTGTGTGTTGTGTGTGTGTGTGTGTGGTGTGTGTGGTGTGTCATGAGTATGTGTGTGAGAGACAGAAAGACAGACAGACAGACAGACAAAGATTTTGCATGAAAACACCTGTCTGTTTCAACGATGCCACGAACAACATGACATGAACACATAAAAATGCTTATGCTTCCCTTCTCACAGAACCATTAATGAATTACAAGAAATGTGTTAATTTCAAACTGTACGTGTTTATTTTAATGTATGAATGCATACTATATGAAGGCTGCAAATGGCTGTTTTCGTGTATGCATGTATCCAAGCATATAGGTGGGTATGAGCATGATGGATGAGCATGTATGTGCGTCAGTTCATATGAATGTCTGCATGTGCGTACGTATGTATGTATGTATGTATGTATGTATGTATGTATGTATGTATGTATGTATGTATGTATGTATGTATGTATGCATGTATGTATGTATGTGTGCATGTATGGATGACATTGCATGTATATATGCTTGCATATCATGTATGTTTGTATGTATGTATGTATATGTATGTATGTGTGTATGTATGTATGTATGTACATACATAATGAATGATTAATGTATGTATTTATATATGTATGTGTGCCTTTAAGCATGTATGCATTTAAGTATGTATATAATTATGCATGTGTATGTGTGCGCACGTGCCTATCTTTATATGTAGATGATGTTCTGTATTGGAGAATAATATGGAAAAAACGTAGTAGTTTGAAGCCGTGTGCGAGATCCGTCTCGAATGATATATCAGGTGCTTATAAATCATGAAATCGTCGTCATAATACTACTATTACAACCACTACCACCACTACCACTACTATTACTACTACTACTACAACTACCACCACCACCACCACCACCACCACCACCACCACCACCGCTACTACTACTACTGCTACTGCTACTACT
>CM065714.1:129350345-129352845 GCA_033310375.1 Conus canariensis | reverse complement strand
TGTGTGTACACATGCATGTGTGCGCGTGTGGGTGTACATGTGTCTGCGCATAAGCGCGTGTCTTTCTGTGTATGTGTGTGCGTGTATGCGAGAATGCATGAATGAGTGCATACGTGTGGGTACCTATGCTTACCAGTATATCTGCATGTGCTTGAATGTCTGTCATTAGTCTGTGTAAGTGTGCGTGGGTTCCAAAATTCTGTTATTATCATTATCATTATCACTGCAATCATCATCATCATTACACCAACACTATAATCTTGAGATCAGTACAGTTGTGGATGGAAGGGGCGAGGGGGGAGTGGGCAGCGGGAGGGGGAGATGGGTATAGAGACGGGGGAAGGGAGGGAAGAGGGTAGTTTAAGGATGGACTGGCTGGAGTGAGGAGAGGGCGAGTGGACAGGATGAATACTGTGTTACTGTATCTGCCAGCAAGGTCATCGACTTTCAGGTGCACCTTTTTCTTGTTTGCCTTTAGGCCAGCTCTGGGGAGAAGCCCAGTGACGATGAGGAAGGCCCACTGACCACACGGAAAGTCATGTTGACAGGAGGACAGACTACAACCTGGGATTTTCTTCAGAGGGCATGTAAAATCATGTGGTCAAAAGCTTGGCTGTGGATGGAATTGTGCTGTTTTCACCTGTCAGCGAAAAAGCAATACCTGGGGCAGCAGGATGCCTGCAGCAGCTCGCCTGGTGTTGGCGTCTTTCGCCAGCTGGCTCTGCAGACATGGAATACAGGCCAGTACACCCACGGGGGGAGATTCAATAGAGATTGTGTTGTGTCCTGCGCTGGTGGTCACATAATACATCTGCAAAGGAGCTGTTGTGTCTTTTAACGTGCTAATGGAATACCCATTGCGTGCCTGCACTCTATGTGAACACAGCGCACGCTTCGAAGGGTGATGCAGGACTGCTTATGGCTAACTGGTTTGGAGTACTTTTCTGGGTCCCACGGACATCTTCAGGTGTATCACTTTCTTGTCTACCTTTCGGCCGATTTGGGGGAAAAGCCCAGTGACAGTGAGGAAAAACCCACTGACCACAGGAAAAGTCCTGTCGACAGCCACCATGGATCATCTTCAGAGAACATGTAAAACAATGTGGCGAATGCTTGGCTGTGTCTCGGTTGTATTGTTTTCACCTGTCAGCGAAACATCAACGAGTGATGCTGCAGGTTGCGCGCAAACTTTTCTTGCTGGTGGTGTCTTTCGCCGGGGGGTACACCCATAAGGGCACTTCCATGGAGGTTCTATTGTGTTGATTCTGGTGATCATAAAATGGCATCTGCTGGAGAACAGTTATGCCCCTTGACGTCTTAATGGAATGTGCGTTGTGCCTGCACCCTATGTGAACACACCGCAGGCTTCCAAGGGTGGTGTAGGGTTGCATCCAGCTGACTGGTGTAGTAGCAGCTGAAGGAAATACTTCTCTGGGTTCCACTGGTAACTTCGGGTGTATTTCTTTTCTTTCATCCGCCGCGCGCGCGTGCGTCCGTGCGCGCGCGCGCGTGCGTGCGTGCGTGCGTGCGCGCGCGCGCGCGTGTGTGTGTGTGTGTGTGTGTGTGTGTGTGTGTGTGTGTGTGTATGTGTCTGTGTGTGTCTATGTGTGTGTGTGTGGGTGGTCTGTGTATGTGTCTGTGTGTGTCTAGTGTGTGTGTGTGGGTGGGTGGGTGTCTCTCTCTCTCTCTCTCTCTCTCTCTCTCTCTCTCTCTCTCTCTCTCTCTCTCTCTCTCTCTCCAACCCATTCCTACTTCCCCTCATCTAACAATCAGTAACTTCCGAGAGGAAAACTTTAGAGCGAGTTGAATAGAGTTTTAGATTCGGGAGAGAGACAGCATGGAATTATGGCATAAATAATTCAATAAAGTAATTGTTTACATACGTTCCATTTCGTATGATTTTTTTTTTTATCGCGTTCTTTTCTTTTCTGTCTCTCTCTTTTTTCGGGAATTCATTTCATCTTGTGTAAGAGGTTGAACTTTGTTCTCCTGAAACTATGTGAAGGGGGCGTGTTAAAAGGCAGAATTTGGTATGTTGTCAGTAGAGTTCTGTGAGTGGTGAGGTGAGAGTCAAAGTTGGAGTGGGTACAACATCAATATTCATAACCTGTGAAAGTCAAGCTCGTCATATAGAATTCTAATGTCCACTCGATCTGCGCTACCTGTGGGAAATGCTCTTCTCTGACACCACGAGGGAGGAAAGAGAGGAGAAAAATGAAAGTTGGGGGGTGAAGGAAAGGAGTGCTATGGAACAAATAAATATATAAATGAATAATCAAAATACTTATATAAATAACTAAATAAATACATAAATACATACATGACTAGACCGACAAACGTCCAAACAAGAAAGACGGATAGTTTCTTAGCCATGACGAATAACATACTGTTGGGTTGAAGTGATCAGGAATGAGTTCCAGTTGCCTTTTTGCCATCGCCGCATTTAAGTGAATACCGGCTGTTGTGCCAGAGTGTCATGCTACATGATGGATATCACACT
>CM065714.1:129320345-129325345 GCA_033310375.1 Conus canariensis | reverse complement strand
CCGGCAGCGGTTGGTGTGTCTATCTGTCATAAAATTATGCAAAAGCCACTGATCTGATGTGATTAGACTATATTACGGAAAGATGGAATGTGGCTTAACAATGATTTCATCATATTTTGAAGCAGATCCGTAATAAGGATCTGGATTAAACAGCAGATCCACGATCCGTTCAACAAAATTACACAGAAGCTGCAAAACTGATTCTTACAAAATGTGGAAAACAAATGGTTTGTAGCCCATGAACGAACTAATTAAATGTTGGTATGGATCCGGATTCAATGTCAGTAATCCATCGGATTTGGTGGAAGACTACGGTTTCCCTAGGAATCTTTTAATTTACATGTGTGAAAGTAAATTGGACAGAACCTTTGTAAATTGGACGGAACCTTTGACAACAATGATTCCTTCTGCTTCCCCAGTGCTGTGGGAGGAGACACGGGTGTTGTGTACTGGTTCCAGTCATAACTGTACACACACACACACACACACACACACACACACACACACACACACACACACACACACATTCTTTTCAATCATTCTTCCAGATTCCCTCGCTTCAAAAGCTTGATTCCAATCCAAACAAAGTCCCTCTGACATTGGCGACAAGGAATACACTGCACTGTGCACGATCATGTTCACGGCATAACAGCCCGAGACCTGCAATGAAAACAACAGGCCTTTTAAAGCTGTTCCAGCTGAATTCCACCCACCTTTTCCATCCTGACTAAATAAACATTTTCTGACAGACCGCTGTCTTTTGATGGAAAAAAAGAAAGAAAACAAATGCAAACGAAAGAAAGAAAGAAGGCAGAAAAGAAACAAAAAGAACAGAAAGAGAAAAAAGAAAGAAAGGAAGGAAAGCAAAGAAATAAAAAAAATGAAGAGAGAAAGACAAAAAAAAAAACAACAAACAAACAAACACCCAAAACCCTAAGAAACAAACACCCAAAACCCTAAGAAACAAACGAAGCAATATTAACAAACCACTGATAAATACAAATACAAAAACTATATATGAAAACGCAAACAACACACACACACACACACACACACACACACACACACACACACACACACACACCACACACACACACATCGAATAACTTAGCATATAGAAATCTGTGCAGGTTCAGTTTCATATTTCCTATACCATCCCAGCAAACAGATCATGACCTTTTTAAGACTGTCACTCATAGGAGATGTAAAGAAAACCGATTATCATCACCATTTCTTGAGAAATTACGAAAAAGTTATAAAATATACTTCTCGCAATCTTAGGACGTTTAAAAACAAATTTCAAGACCTTTTTTTTTTTATTCCAAATCTGCGCGAAAACGTTATTGGTCTGTCCGTGTGCCATATTCCGTCTGTCCACAAAGTCTTGTTCACACCGGTTCCGTAGTGTGTGCATAATACTGCCGACAGACAGACAGACAACCCAACCCAACAGACGTCGGTGGATAAAACCTGCTTGATGAAAGTTACAAAGGAACAAGGCTGTTATAGTTTTTGCGAAGCTTTAGGAGGGAAGGAGTGAGAGAGCGGGGAAAGAGAGAGGGGGGGGGTAGAAGAGGGACACAGAGAGAGAGAGAGAGAGAGAGACAGGCAGACAGACAGACAGACAGACAGACAGAGAGACAGACATAAATGCAGATAGGCAGACAGACAAAACAGAGAGGGAAAGGAACAGAGAGAATGCGAGACAGAGACTAAGACAGACAGACAGACAGACAGATACACAGAGACAGAGAGCGAGAAGAGAGGTGGGTGAATGTTGTGAGGGGTGTTGTGAAGCAGTGAAACTACGGAGCATTAATTATGTTCGATCACTGTAAAATGAAATATGGCTTCCTGAACTGACAAAAAGAGTTTGAAAAAAAAACATGGGAATACATGCGATGGACCATTGGCGAAAGCAAGATATGGGGAGCTGAAACCTACAAACGCCAGAGAAGAAATAATATACGTGTCAGAGCCCTTCCCCTCTGTCTCTCCACACAACTAAAGATGACACAGAGACAGAGACAAAGACAGAGAGAGAGAGAGAGGGGGGGGGGGGGAGGCAGACAGACAGACAAACAGACAGACAGACAGACAGAGAGAGAGAGAGAGAGAGAGAGAGAGACAGACAGACAGACAGACAGACAGATAGACAGGCAGACAGACAGACAGACAGACATCGTGTATGTGTAACGATCTGCAAATGTGCACGCGCCTGCGCATATGTTTACGTTCAAAGTTTAAAACCGTTGTGCACTTAAAATGTTTATTTAAAGCAAAAACTAATACATGTTTCTGACGATTTTTTTCTGACAATTTCAATGTGAACGATTCATTTTAAATCTCCATCAACATGGTTTTTTTTCAGCTGCCAATGTATATAAGCCATTAATTGTCGAGCACTGAGCTATTTTATACTTAAGTCTCAGCACACAAAGAACCATTCAATTCACCTGAAATAAACTGCATAGGATCAATAACATCGTAATGTTCAGTTATAAAACAATTAACTTTCTTTTAATGACGTAGAAACTTCATGGGGTTTCTTAATTTCATGAAACATGGCGTCTACTGACTCGACATTCAACATTTGCAAAAGAATCAATTGTGAAGGAATGAACTCACCCAATTTTCAAGATTTACAAAACAATAAACTGCTATGGAACACAGTTTTTTCTTATCGTTATTGACTTTTCATGACACTACATTCATTTCGCTTTAAAATGATATGTCACAGACATGTTACAATATCTGCTTATTGTGTTGCGTTTCTACGACGTGAAATTTAGAAAAATTGTAAGAACGTAACTACTGGAAAGAGGTAAGCATTTTGATAGATTATTGCTAGAACTGTAAATGTCCATCCCCTTTATTTAACCATTCCTTTCAAACACCTCTCTGAAATAATACGTTTCGAACTCTTCAAACCTGTTATATTTGGGGCTTCAGTCAAGCCAGATTAGCATCTCAAAAGCTTTACGGAAAATCCACTCCCATCCATACGTAATATTTTCAGCCAGCGAATAATAATCTGAACAGACATTTTTCACATAAACAGATTGGCGTCCAGTCATTTTATTCAGTAAACTATGTGAAAGATTAATCGGTACACCCAAAATATGCTTTAATGCAAATGATTTAGCGTGTATGTGTGTTGTTGTTTTTTTCTCTATTTGAGCAACAGTTTTCCCTTTTTTCCAGAGTGCATATTTAGACCTAAATTAGGCCTTACTTGTGGAAAACACATATATGTGTATTCTAATAAGAACTAACAGCCATCCTTTCCTCTCGATCACGATACCACCCCTCTCTCGCTGCAAAAGAACCGCCATAATGCATAAAACAACATTGCTCTTCTTCACATTAACATCGAGCTATAAGTCTTGAAAGTGCAGAACGCAAATTGTTCAATAGCGATCGAAGAGATCTGGTGTTTCAAAAAGTAAGGCAAGGTCATCTGCTACTAACAAAATAAACAATGCAGCAAAACCAGGAGTGAACATCGTGCCGTGTCTTCAGGGATAATCCACAAATAAATTCAGAAAAAGCACAGGGCTTTATGCAATTCCCTTTTTACCCCTCTTGTACACATGACATATTCTGTAAAATAGCATTAATTCTTACTCGTACTTTAACACCGCCATGCTTAATTTTAATGAATGAACAAAGCTTTCTTATAATCCCATTCGTTTGGAATACAGGTCAGAGTTATGATCTTGAAACCGAATCGTAAGCGTTTCTGAAATCAATAACGGCTATCTTTAATTTACAATTCTGTTAAAAACTGTTTTGTGTTATCGCTAAATGTGCTATAATGTGATCGATAGTTGGATAGCCTTTCTTAACATCTGCTTGATACTCACCGGTAATACTATTTTGTTGAAGCCTATAGCTGATTATAGAACTGTAAATCTGATTACTGATGTTACTCAACAGTATACCTCTATAATTACTAGATCATCAGCTGCGTCCCTTATCAAAAGGGTGTATTAAATAAATAACTTAGCAAAAACGATAACGTCAACAACAAAATCACGACTGTATTCCAGTGATTCTCCAATAATTTCAATCGGCACTGTAGATTTTCTGTTTCAAAGCGTGTCAACGTTATTAAAACAATACAAGCAAGGACCACCGGTATCATTTTCATAAAGATTTCCTTTCTTGGCAATATTCATATTTTCTCTCCATCATCATTGTCAAAAAGTTTATGATGATGAGTCTATCTGTCATTGATGGAGATGTCACTGAATGTGTAAGTTGTTTTTAATCATATTTTGCGCAAATGCTTCCAGAACTACTGCTCATCGTTTCCTTGTGTGAACCGGGATACGCAATAAAATATTGTTGTTTATTCTCATCTTAATTGTGCGTGCGTGCGTGCGTGCGTGCGTGCGTGCGTGTGTGGCTGAGTGCGCGCATCGGCGTGCGTGCGTGTGTGTGTGGCTGAGTGCGCGCATCGGCGTGCGTGCGTGTGTGTGTGGCTGAGTGCGCGCATCGGCGTGCGTGTGTGTGTGGCTGAGTGCGCGCATCGGCGTGCGTGTGTGTGTGGCTGAGTGCGCGCATCGGCGTGCGTGTGTGTGTGGCTGAGTGCGCGCATCGGCGTGCGTGTGTGTGTTGTCTTCATGCATGCCAATCCATGTTGTTTTTTGTTGGTTTTTTTTAATCTACCGTTCTGTAAATTTTCAAAAGTCTGCTCGCCTGTATTACAGCACAGTGGCGGTTTTTTGTTGGTTTTTTTTTATCTACCGTTCTGTAAATTTTCAAAAGTCTGCTCGCCTGTATTACAGCACAGTGGCGGTTTTTTGTTGGTTTTTTTTTTTATCTACCGTTCTGTAAATTTTCAAAAGTCTGCTCGCCTGTATTACAGCACAGTGGCGGTTTTTTGTTGTTGTTTTTTTTTTTTTGTTTTGTTTTGTTTTAAATCACCAGTCATTGCTTTTACTGCCCATTTTACTTGTCTTTTCATGCACTCGGCTTCTTTCAAAATGTATGTT
>CM065714.1:129300345-129315345 GCA_033310375.1 Conus canariensis | reverse complement strand
AAATCAACACCATCTTGTGGCTGGAGAGCTTGTTTGCTATGCTGGTGGGAGAGAAGTCATCTGGTACGGCCATCCGAGCTGAACAGGTCGAAGGGTAGAGGCCAGACGAAGTGCGATAACTGGCCATCCAGGTTGGGTATTGAGCACAGGGTTAAAACCTGGTCCCGTAAATATAATATGTCACAGAAACAGAAACAAAGAGTTCTATTTTTGATAGCTGCTATAGGACTTCCAAAGTCATCCAAAGATGCTCAAATGAATGACAGTAATGAACAAAAAGGAAGCTACTGTCAGGACGATTGAAAACTTTAAACTCAACGGCAAGGCGAAGCTATGATTCTGGTGTAATCAAGAAACTGGCTCCATTTAAATCACAAATATGATGACAAAATTCGCATGTCCTGAGAATCTACAAGGGTATATTGACAGGATCAGGCATTCTAAAAAAAAACAGCATAGGAGAGACAGTGCCGTGCTTAAAGAAAGACAATAATCAAATCATAAAAGGGTAGTTATCACTCTAGAGAAGATAATAGAGAAATGGCTGATGGATTTGACATATGTCAACAGTAGACACGTGAACATTAGAAAGAGAGGAAAGCACTTCAATACCATTAAAATCCAGTGCTATGCTGCAACAGATAACAATAAGGAGGACCAAGATGTATTGGAAGGATACTCTTTACAACACTTGAAGATCTTGACTTCGCAGATGACTGACACTATTCTTTCACAACTACCGACATGTGAGGTAGAGACACCTCGCTTCAACTCATCTGCGCAGCATGTAAGCCGAAAGATCCGCGAGAAGAACACACAGGCGATGGCAGTGAATATCCCAAATCGCTCGCCATTTCAAATGTACCACAATTGAAGAATTCATCTGCCCAGACTGCACTGTCAAACACAGACTCATCAAGACCAGAAACACTTTCGGAGTGCTGAACAGTGTGAGAAGGTCATCCTAGTACAGCACCAACATCAGGCTGAAACTGTTCCAGACATCTGACCTTTCCGAACCTGCTCTATGACTCGTAATGCTGCAGAATAGCAGACAGCAGTCTTGCCAAGCTTCCAGCTTTCTCCAGGAAGAATCTCCAAAGAATCCTGCTAATGTTTTGTCCCATATTATCTCCAACCAATGAATTATTCGCCCAATGGAAGCAAGACAGTATGATCACGATTATTATGAGGGGGTTCTAGGGACAGAGTCGACATGTGATCCGAAAAGAGCAGGATAACAACATCCGACCTGACCTTTGATGGACACCAGAAGAAATAAGCGAAAGGGAGATCTAAGAACGTGCATCCTAGCGACAAATAACAGAGGGAGAACCGAGGGCCCTGGCACTTACCTTGTATACTGCCCAGAACAAAGCGCAGAACAAATCAGAGTAGAGGACCTTTGTACTTACTCTACATGCCAGTTGCATCACAGGCTGTAAGTCGTTGCCCTGATTCTAACCGACTTGCAGTGTAAGGTTATATGGCTGCAACAACAGCGAAGGTTTCTCCTACGAATCTCAAGGAAGTTTACACACTTCGGCGAATCACACACCTTTCCAAGTTATTTCTTTCAATCTACTCGAGGGACATTGTTGTTTTGTTGTTGTTGTTGTTGATTCATTTCGTACACTGCGAAAAACCAGATACAAGCAAGCTAGTGCTCTAGAGTTCATTGCGGTTCACATTCGACAGAAGACTATTGCCATCGACCGCTGGCACCGTTTCCTATTCATCTTTCACAGTCACTAGCAGGTGTCTTGCTACACCTTCATCAGAGCACACCAAGGCTTCAATATACCAAGCCTGTACGAATGCGATCTGAGCGGGAAATAATCGTCTAACATTAGAGGATGTGGGCTACTGATGTGACATTTCTCATGTATCAGACCAGATTTCAATTTATTGATGTCAATTTCAGTCAGCAGATTATCAGCAATGTTGGCAACATGAGGGGGTTATTTATGTTAGCTCTAGTATTGTCTCTGCGGGGCTCAGTATACTACCCCGTCCTAACAGCACTGAACTGCATCGGAAAGCCATCAGTTAATCCGACATCCTGTGGTTACTGCGGTTTACTTCCTTTTTATCTTCTTGTTTGCGTCACAGCTCCTCTCTCTCTCTCTCTCTCTCTCTCTCTCTCTCCTCTCTCTCTCTCTGAGCTCAAAGTCTCATTTTTTGTACAAGTGCTTAAGTTGCATGCTGTGTGCCCAGTGTCAGACGACAAAAACTTCGGCTGCAGAAAACTAGGAGAAATGTGTGGCGCGAAGGACCAAACATCAGGGTTCCATAAAAAACAAACAAACAAACAAAAAAAAACCAATCCACCAACAATAAAAACCGAAGACCAACATATACAATACCCAATGCGCGCGCACGAGCTCACACACACACACACACACACACACACACACACACACACACACACACACACACACACACACACACACACACGCACGCACGCAGGCACGCACCCACGCGCGCGCGCACACACACACACACACACACACACACACACACACACACACACACAACACACACACACACACTTCTTACACAAAAGGAAACTCTTTAGTAGTTCCTGGTACTGGTCAACACTCCTTTCTCCGCGAAGTCAACCCCAGATTCATTGCTTGCCGTCTGCATTGCAAAAAGTGTTCTCCAAGGGCTTATCAATGACATTATCGTTAACTGAACACCAGTGATCTCTCTTTACGATCGTTCTCATAGTTATACATACCATTTTGTACGGCATACTAATGATCTATGGACCTTTAAGAAGAGGGTATCAATGTCACGTGAGTGCAAAACCACTGTCACAGGATAGGGCGGCATCATGTTGCTTCGCTTTGTGTTCCTGGAGAGAGAGAGAGAGAGAGAGAGAGAGAGAGAGAGAGAGAGAGAGAGAGAGAGAGAGAGAGAGAGAGGAGAGGGAGGGAGAGAGAGAATAAACAGGAGGAGAGAGGGTGGGAGAGGAAGGGAGGAGGGGGCGTAGGGTGAGACAGTGAGTATAGGCGGGTTGTCTGTCCCTGTCCTCACCAAACTATTCTCGTTCATCCACGCGTGTATAATAATATTCGGTCAGTTCAGGTCCATACTCACCTCTGGTGATATGGCAGACGGGGATAATCATTCCAAAAGACTTGAGGGAGGCGTCGGGGACGTGGCCGATCTAACAGTCATTACTGACAGTCATTACCGCCTGCATGTGGCCAGGACGATGGGAATAGGACAGAATGGAGCGGAGGTGGGGGCTAGCAAACGCCTACCGACGTACAGTCCATTTGGAGAGGAATGCAGTGATGGAACACTTGGTTCATAGGAGATCAAGACAAGTAAGAAGTCCGAGTTCGTTTCGTGCATTAATAAACAATGTTGTTTTTGTACTCCCAGTTCTTATAGAACAGGGAGTAATTTAGAATGGGAACGAAGAAATGCTGTCTGTGTGTGTGTCTGTGTGTCCGTGTGTCCGTGGTCAAAATGTGTTCCACTCGCTCCAGACAAAACTACTGGCCCGATCTTTCTGAAAATTTGTAGGTTTGTTCATTATGGGCCACGGATTATGCCCGATGTTTTAGTTTACCGCTATAGCCGTTACAAACGGCTGTAACGGCCTATAACGGTTTTTCTTTTTTATGGAATATCTCAGAAAGAACTTGGCCAATTTATAAGCGGTTTGGATGATCTGGTGACAAATCGGAGCCTCTGTCCACATATAAGTGATGTAATGCTGAAAATGGATTAAACAATCGTTAAAAACCGTTATTCTGCCGTTATTTCTTATATATAGGTGGATTTCAATGAAATTTGGTATATAGAAAGGTTATCACACGCACAAATGGCACTTCTATATAGTGTATCAAAATTTGACCGTTAAAAACCGTTATTCTTGACATATTGTCCGATTTGAATGAAATTTGGTATGTACACAGGCTTTAGCCCAGTGAGGACTAAAATACCAGTTTCAAAAGTGTACATCAGTTAAATAACCGTTAAAACCGTTATTTTGCCTTTGTTTCTCATCTCACAAAGCACTTGGCCGATTTATAAGCGGTCTGGAAAACTGGGAGTACGTTTATATGCTTCGCATCTTATTAACATTTGTGTTGTTCATAATCGTTTCACATAGAAACTAGAAGGGCGTTAGGGAGAACGCAGACCTGCACTAAGATCGAACAATCTTCTGAAAGAAAAAGGTTGCTTAGTTACATCATCAGGATTTTATACAACGCTTGAGCTTAGCTGGTGCAGAGGTGACGTCAACGTGCATAATTGTGTCGTCATTCCGAGTCTGGAATCATTCTTACTTTTGTTTCATAACAATGTCGTACTGCGCATGTGACTTGCTCGAACCGATTGTAATTTTTTTTTACCAGTCTTGGTATGACTCAGAAAATAAGAACGATATTGAAGCCGTCATTGGATCCGAATCCACCCCGAGATTTAATACCATCATTCACGGGCCACGGTCTGTCTTTTGCTAATGTTTGGTGAAAACATATTCAATCGTTTTTGCGTAATCCTGCTAACAGACACACAAACTGACTAAAAGACGCAGGTAAAAACATTGCCTCCTTGGTGGAGCTAATGATGTGAGAGCGCTGTCACAGACTGTGTCTAATGAAGACTGATTTATGTGTTTACTGTGTATATCGTGGTATGCTAGGCGACTTGCCAGACCCTTTTTTTTTAATGTAATCATATGCGCCGTAAAAAAATCTTCAGTATGAGGGTCTCACACACACACACACACACACACACACACACACACACACACACACACACACACACACACATACACACACACACACTGCGCGCGCGCGCGCGCGCGCGCGCGCGCGTGTGTGTGTGTGTGTGTGTGTGTGCGTACTGACACCACCAGAACGACAGCACATAAGACTGGCATTGAGAATGTTTTGTTTTTTTTTCATTTCTTTTGATTTCCTTTTTTTCTCTTTTTTTTTTTTAGGCTTCTGTATTCTGTAACTGCAGCAAGTTAACCCTTGGGAGTCCACAGTATCCTTCTGTTTACGTTCTAGCCATGTGCGCTCTTAACAAATAGACTACCCACAAAGAAAGCAAAAACCTATCATGGGCTTATGCCGGCTTACTCAGGAGCCCTGATAGTTCTGGGACCTCCAGATGCCCTGCTGCATACGGGTCTCCCACAGCTTTCTGGCACTTTTTAGCAATACTCGCATGCAGTTCTCTCTTTCCGTGGTTAACACTATTGTCAAGGGGGATGAAAAGCAGACCTCTGTCATGGCGGCTCACTCCATACCCACTTCATCAACTGAGCAGCTCGCCACACAAGCTGCGGTGATCGCTAGCCAGCTCTCCAAATGGCGAGAGTGCAGGACTGTTAATTCTCCCTCTGTCCGCCTCTTCGTATCTCCCTCGTCTGGCTTTTCCTGCCAACCCCTGGGATTTGCAAAAAAAAATACTACTGTGCTGCCTGCCTCCATGCTGGTGTCCGTCTCCATACTGGCACCACCATTCGTTTAGTCCTGAGACCAGTATACCAGCTACAACATTGATGACTTCTGTCAGCGGTACAGTGGCCCCCTCCCTGACAACCCTCTTCTCCCAGGACCAGACCGCAGTGAAGTGCTGCAAATACCAATACCATACCAAGTGTGACATCCTGTGAGCATCATTATCCTTTCCCCTTATGAGGCAGTGGGACCTTTCTCTTTCAGCAACCACCTGGTATGATGTTTAGTTTCAACTCTGCCCTTTCAGGCATCGGACTGGTGACAACTTGAATGGCAATAGTTTGAAATTACGAAGATGTGTCAGACACGGACGGAGAGACGAAAGATCCATTCAGACCTACATGGTACAACGTAGTTCACGTCGCAGCGGCAATAGAGAGGCCCTTGTTAGAGCTAAAAAGTTACAAGGCACTTACTAAACAATTGTTACAAGTATGGTTCCATTTACAGGGCTTCAGCATCAGTGATGGTTGACAGCAATGAAAGCAAATTAAGTCCACCGCTACTTACTCTCGTGTGTAAGATCATCTCCTCTCACCCCAGACCCTCCCTATTGCCCTCACACACACACACACACACACACACACACACACACACACACACACACACACACACACACACACAACACACACTTGTTGGTTTGGGCAACAATTAGTGAACCCATTGCCCATTATATAAGCATGGACGATCGCGCGCGCGCGCGCGCACACGCACACACACACACACACACACACACACACACACACACACACACACACACACACACACACACGAGCAACTCTATGGTGGTGTACAGTGCTCAACAACATCACTTTCTTCATGAAGTCAAATCGAGATTCAGTTCTCCCAATCTACATCGCAAAATTGTCCCCCAAGGGCCTTATCAATGACATCGTTGTTAATAGCACGCCAGGGATCTCTCTTTACGATCGGACTCGCAGTGGTACATACTAATGATCTATGGATCTTCATCAAGGATGTATTGATGTCACATGAGTACAAAACCACTGCCACAGGATACTGTGGCATCATGTTTCTTCGCTGTGGGTTCCTTTACAAGAGGGAGAGCAGGAAAAGAGAAAAAGGGGGAGAAGGGAATAAGGTGGAAGAAGGAGGTAGGAAGCAGAGGCGGGCTGTTCTGCCCCTGTTCTCACCAAACTGTTCTCTTTTCCTCCTCTGTGTATAATAATGTTTGGTTAGTTCGGCGCCATACTCACCTCTGGTGATACTGCGGACAGGGATAATCATTCCGGTAGAGTTGGTTATGGGGGAGAGGGAGTGGTGGTGATATGGCCAGTCCAGCACTCAGTACTGACGTTTGGTCTACTATTACTGCTTGCATGGGGCAGAGGATAGGACGATGAAAATAGGACAGAATGGAGTGGGGCTGGGAGCTAGTATGTGCCTATACATGTATAGTCTAGAGAGAAATGTAGTGACGAAACAACTGGATCGTACGGAAAGGATACACGGCAAATGAAAAGTCTGAGCTTGTGTAGTAAATGAATAGACGATGGTATGTATGTATTTTCAATATTCCACTGTGATCCGCTCATGGGAGAAGACGGTAGTCCAAGAGAATGGCCACTGTATCACTGACTGAATTCACCAATGCTGTGGTTTGTGTTCTGAACTCACGACTAAATAAATGGTGGTGCCAGTATGGAGACAGACACTAAATGGAGGCAGACGGCGTGGCACTTTTGTTTTGCAAATCCCAGGGGTTTGGTAGGAAAAAGCCCGACGTGGCAGATGCAAAGAGGCAGATGGGGAGGAATAAACAGTCCGGCATTCTCGTTGTTCGGAGAGCTGGCTCGCAACCATAGCAGCATGTGTGGCGAGCTGCTCAGTTGATGAAGTAGGCTCAGAGTCAACCGCCATGACAGGAGTCTGCTTTTCATCCCCCTTGACAACAGTGTCATCCATGGAAAGTGAGAGTTGCATGCGAGTATTGCTAAAAAAAAAAAAAGCGCCAGAAAGATGTTGGAGGCTCATATACAGCAGGACATCTGAAAGTCTCAGATCAGCTAGGGCTCCTTGAGTACGTAGGTAGCCGCCTATGATAGGTCTTCTCTTTCTATGTGATTTCTTTCGTCAAGAACTTACAAAACTAGGAAAAAAGCGTATTTGGTTATGTTGTTGCAGTCACAGAACACACACACAAATGCGCGCGCGCGCGCGCGCGCACACACACACACACACACACACACACACACACACACACACACACACACGCACACACACGTACGCAGGCACACACGCACGCACGCGCGCGCGCGCGCGCGCGCAGCACACACACACACACACACACACACACACACACACACACACACACACACACACACACAATCCATATACTTCGGCCATGTCGCCATTTACTGAAAGTGAGGGCGAAGCGGGGTCTGATGTGATAGTTTGGAGAGGAGTGGTGATGTGTGGGCGGTTAACTTAACGACTTCGCGCTGTGTGTGTATCTCAAGCGTAGAAGGAGAGATCCGCAAATAAGCGTATTGGAGCAAAAGTGATATTGCGCCAGTCCCCCATTGTTTATTTATTCGTTGATCACTTGTGACAAAAAAGTCAATGTTTCCACTCACATTCTGTTGATTTGTTTCGCTGTTCGCGGGCAAGAGAAAGAAGAAAAAAAAGAAAGAAAGAAATAAGCTGCAAATTCACTCGTTATTAAATGATGGAAAGACTGGAAGATGGACGAACAAAGCAAATTTGTATCTGGACATGCGATGCAGATCCTGATCAAAAGACGGATTCAGGATCCGTTGACACGATAATGCCACAAACGGCTGTTCACCAAACTTGGTGGGGAGATAGGCTACAAGAAGTCGAAGGGCAAATCTGTAGTGCGTATTCACGGTAAGAATCTAGATGGAAGGGTGAATCCAAGATACGTTCGTGGCGAAGGTTGCGCTCTACTGTGTGCACTTCTTGTTTACAAGCTTGCCTGATCTTGTCTTTTACTCTGCTTTGTGTTTTCGCGCGTACTTGATTCCAGAACAACAACAATAATAGTGATAATGATAATGACAATAATGATAATAATAATGGTAATAATAATGATGATGGTAATAATGATAATAATGTTAATAATAATAATAATAAGTAGTAGTAGTAGTAGTAGTAGTAGTAGTAGTAGTAGTAGTAGTGTAATTATAATACTATCATTATTATCATCATCACCATCATCATCATCATCATCATCATCATCAACATCATCATCATCTCATCATCATTATTATTATTATTAATATTATCATTGTTGTTGTTGTTGTTGTCGTTGTTATCATTAGTTGTTACAATTATTATTATTATTTTATCATCATTATTATTACCATTACCATCATCATCATCGTTTTCATTATCATAATCATTATTATTATCATCATTATCATTAACATCATCATCATTATTAGTATTACATAAAACACGTTTTCTTGCGTATGTTGTGTGTAAAACGTTTCCATACAGACAGGCTGATAATAATCCAAAGAATTTTTTCCACCAGAATCACAGTTATCTGCGATTTTGACTGTATTCATGGCATTTTGCATGTTAAGAAAAAAATATGAATAGATTATAACCTTGACTCGATTGTTTTCCTTTTTCCATCTTTAAAAGGCGCTGCCACAAGTTATCCATTACACAAACCAAAACATTTCTCTGGGCTGCTGTAAGAGAAACTCTCCTTTGCATTTGTAGTCCCAAACCCTTCCTTTTCCGCCTTCGTCTTTGCCACCGCACTGCCTCTGTCTCTGCTATGTAAAAACAAACCTTTAATGTCGAACCTCTAGCTGACAGATGTGAAGGAGCCTTTTCTGAAGTTCCCTATGGTGGCCGCAGACACTAATTCTAATCTCTGCTGACATTTCTGCAAGTCACACGCTGCAATTAGGAATGCCCACCAGAACGATATAATCCATGTGATTGTTTTGAGGCGTCGCGTGATCCTTAACTCGAACCGACATGAAAAACAAATACCAGCTTTCTATGAACGCTCCTACTCCTCCACCATCCTATCCCCCCCGCCCCCCCCCCTCCCCCCACCCCCCACTGTCCATCCTCTCCGTCCAATCATTTCTCCATCTTTGTTTTTAAGGGTATTTCTACCGATTACGTGTCACGAGCAAACGGATGTTAGATTCCAGGCCTTAAAACGCACCGCTGACCGCATGGCTGGTTGTGCTGGGCTTCTGTGAACATTCCCATTCCATGCATGTTTATGTGTTTGCTTGGCATTATCTGGCATGTATTCTGACGCGCCTATAAAGCCAACAGGAGGAATCAACTTCCAGGCATGATAAAAAAAAAGTCTGAGAACGATCCGAATGTATCTGTCAGCTTTGTTGTATGAATTTCTTGCGTGTTACTTGCATACACATATTGCGTTTTAAACTACACGTGGACAAATGTTTCAAATTAGATGTGCATGTAAAATGTGTAAATATCATACGAAAACACACACACACACACACACACACACACACACACACACACACACACACACACACACACACACAATGTGTATGCTATTTCAAAGTGTCGAAAAGGTAAAATGTATGACAAGGACAACTTGATATAACATAATGATAGTTGGATACAACAACAAGCATGAATATTTGTGTTTCGTTATTTGGTTTCGTTTATCTTTCCTCTATTTATTTGTGTCATATAAAACCTGTTACGGTTTTCAAAGACATTAAACTATTGAATCTTGAATCTTGAATCACGCACGCACGCACACATGATGTGATAAACATTTTGAAAAAACATAAGCATTACAATTTGCTATTGCGTATGGACGATTACAATAGTTACAATGTCAAACACAACGATGATGATGATGGTGATTATGATGAAGACGAAAGAAAAGCCCTCCATTGTAATGTTAAGCAGGAGCAGGACGAAGAACAACGATGATTCATGGCGCTTGGTGTTATATGCGTATGTGTGCGTGTGTGTGTTTGTGTGTGTGTGTGTGTGTGTGTGTGTGTGTGTGTGTGTGTGTGTGTGTGTGTGTGTGTGTGTGTATCAAAGTGCATATGAAATAAATATGCTTCTAAGAACAGGCTGGAATCCCGTGAACGGGAAATCAGTTCATTTTGGCTTGAGACGTAATGCCCATTCAAAATCAGGTTCATCATACAACAAAAGACAGCCACAATCTGGATATTAACATAGTCAGCCCGCTAACGAAAGAAATTATTTAGTGGAATATAGTTACACAGATTAAGTTCTGAAGGACCCATCTAGACCATTACCAGCAGGCCTTACTATAGGCCAACGTGCTCTTTGTTTTCTACGCGTTTGTAGTTTTACTAACTAGAAACTAATTTATTGAATACGTTTTCCAATTCGTCCGCTTTGAAACTGACCATATTTTCTGGGTGACTTTTTATTTATTTGATTGATTTGCGGTTTAGTATATATATATATACTTTTTAAATTGTGATACAAATACTGACTGGATAGTTTTCTTGTTTCCATCTTCTTACCTCTTCTTCTTCTTCTTCTTCCTCTTGTTCTTGTTGTTGTTGTTGTTTTTCTTTTTCTTCTTCTTCTTCTCCTTCTTCTCCTTCTTCTTCTTCTAGTTGATTATATATACGTTTTCGAATTCAGAATCTATTAGCTGTCTTCTCACAATATGGCCATAAGATAGTGCATAGGCCACATGTTCCTGCGAAGCTGTCATTGTTTCAACTGTTTTCTCCTGGTTTGTTCATCCAACTATTTTCAGTATTATGCAAAAACTAAGAAACCGATTTTAACGACACTTGGGGAACAGATAAATTGTAGCCGAGGACATATCCACTAACTTTTAATGGACATCTAGTTCTAGATCTAGATCAAAGTGTGAACCCAGGATCTGTCGCCAAGGGTAAAAAGAGATAGCTCCCATGATGACAGAAAAATACCAGATCGAATGTAAATAAAAACTGCAGATCCAGTGTTGATATACACTACTGCTCTGATGTTCACAGAAACTGAAGAGCCAATATTCACAAAAGATGCAGATCTAATGTTAATAAAAACTACAGAACCGATGTCCATAGAAACTACAGAGCAGGTGTTCCTAGAAACTGCAGATGTGATAGTCATAGAAACAACAGAGCCGTTGTTCATAAAAATGATAGACCTTGTCCTAAGGAAACTTGGTGGAAACATGAAATGTAACCCAAGGATGAAGTCGTTATATTTTGGAGCTGACCTGTGGGACAGATTTAAATTGAAGGTGGGATCTGGCAATAGTTTGACTTTGGCAAGTACACACGCTCTGTTTGTCTATCTGTCTGTCTGTCACTATCTATCTATCTATCTATCTAATCTAACTATCTATCTGTCTGTCTGTTTGTTTTCTGTCACAGCTCGTAGCTGATACGCCGTGACCAAAGTGCCCTGATGGTGACCTGCAGTTCTTCACACGAGTATCACTTACATCAAATTGGATGATGGGCGGCCCACTCCCCCTTCTGTCCCACACGCAGCATTCAGTCTGCCTGTCTGGACACAAAAACGGAAACCCCTGCTCGCCAGAGAGTCAACAGCCTGTCTTCATCACTTTGCTCAGCGGCCTCTCTCAATTCCCCAACCCCACCGTTACACATCCATCACGCTCTTTCCACCGTCCCATTCCTCCCTGTTCGATGCTCTTGCCCACTTCAGCAGCTCTACCTATATAAATATATACACCAACATCTATATGTCTATCTAAATATCCATCTAACTAGCCAGCTAGCCATCTCTCTCCCTCTCTGTCTCTGTCTGTCTGTCTCCCTGTACCTCTCTCTCCGTTGTCTCTCCCTCCCTCCCCCCTCCTCTCTCTGTCTGTCTGTCTGTCTGTCTGTCTGTCTGTCTCTCTCTCTCTCTCTCTCTCTCTCTCTCTCTCTATTATATATATATATAATATATATAGATACAGTCGAAGTCGCTTATGACAAAGTCGGATGTAACGAATGCCGGATATAACAAAGCGAAAAGGTTGGCCCCAGCAAAAATCGTTCTTTACATGACTAAAAATACGTCGGATGTAACGAAGTCGGATACAACGAAATGCCGTTTATAACGAAATGGTTTTGGGGTCCCCAGCGGGCGATCTCGCCGGTTATAACGATAGCGAATCATTTGTTGGGGTCCCTTGAAGAGTTCGAGCCGGATACAACGAAGTGGTTACATTTATGTCCGGGAACCATTATTCGGAAATGGTTGGTTAGTTCACTGCTGTTTACTGCTTCATGCTATTCTAGGGAGATGGAGGAGTGCCCGCATAGCACATGAAATGTACAGCTTTCTATGCGTTGCTCTAAATAGAACTCACACGTTTATACATGTGTTTGACTAACAGCACAACCTAAGATTGTTTCATGTACTTACACAGCTTCACATAGGTAGACTGACAGTACACAATATATATTTTTTTATTGTATGTATGCTGTATGGTAAACGTCACCTCTGTAATTCGTGAGCAACTAAATCATATTGTAATGTCCTAAATCCGAGTGCCTGTGATTGTCGAAGCAGGGCAGTCGGCGGGTCAAGTTCAGCGACTGTAGAGAAGGATATGCTAGAGGGACGAGGGTGGAGTGAAGGGGAAGGAGGGTGTCAGGCTTTGATTTAGCAGGTTATTTCATCATGGCGTCTGCATGTCGCAAACATCTGTCGTTAAAGCCAAAAATTGAAATTATCCAAGAAGTTGAAAGAAATCCAGCAAAACAGATTATAATAGCGGAAGAATATGAAATTGCGCCGTCGACACTGACAACCATTCTCGCTTCAAAGGAGAAGTGTAAAAGTCAGTAATTTGGAGGTGAGGATATCACAGCACGCAACAACTCATTTTTAGGTACTTATCGGAGAGAATCAAACGAGAAGTTTGACAGACCTGCTACTAGTACATATACTTGGGCGCCTTTATGTAGTCATGTGAACTGCTGTGTTAGAGGATGAAAAACAAAATTATCTCTAGATCTTTCTCTTCACTGTTCATGGTTGAATTTTTTTTTGGTCCAGCTGTGGCAACAGTCAACCTTATCTGTTCTGTCAAAAAGTGTGACATTTGAGGGATTTTTTCCCCTTCCAGTGTGGCAACAATCGTCCCTTTCTGTTGTTTCACAGAATGTGAACATTTGAGGAATTTCTTTTTTTTCTGTTTTTTTTTTCTCTTCTTTTAGTGTCCAGCTGTGGAAACAATCATTCTTTCCTGTTGCTTTGCAGAATGTGAGAATTTGAGGATTTCATTTGTGTCCAGTGTGCCAACAATTATCCTTTTCTGTTGTTTCATAGAATGTGAACATTCACATATCAGACAATATAACCGCCTTACCATTAAGTGTATATGAGTGATCTAATGTGTACTACTAATTGTAAAGAACTCTTGATTGTATACACTAAGACACAATAACACATTTATGACTTTCGCTGCAATGACGCAGAAAAATAAAAATAAAATGATCATTAACTTTTCAAGACCTTAATGAGACACTAATTACTTTTAGTTATTGTGATTTTTTGTCGAGTCGTGACCAGCACAAAAAAAAATGCTCTCAAGTTTGGCAGAGTGCGTGTATTTTAAAGTCAATTACCTAAGGGTTTATTTCCATACCAGTGTATACTCCACTGACCTAACAGTGTCAAACAGTAAACGAGCAGTGCAGAAATCCCTACCCACCCCTTTTCCCCTCCTACCTTCAAATCGTGGCGCAGTGTAATGTATTCTGATGCTCTACTCTTCTGAAATCTTCAGAATAATACAGTGGAATTTTTTTCACCTGTTTTTTCTTATTATTGGTTTCTAGGCATTCAGATTTCCTGTGTGATCAGTTTACATTAATTTACAGCCATATTTTGGAATCCAAACTTCTAAATCAGTTTTTCAAAAGTATATAACAACCCAGGAAATGTGCTTGATTACTACCCATGTATGGGGACACGTGTGTGTGTGTGTGTGTGTGTGTGGTGTGTGTGTGGTGTGTGGGTGTGTGTGTGTGTGTGGGTGTGTGTGGGTGGGTGTGTGGGCGCGCGCGCGCGCGCGTGTGCGTATGTGTGAAAGAGAGAGAGAGAGAGAGAGAGAGAGAGAGAGAGAGAGAGAGAGAGAGAGAGAGCGAGAGAGAAACACGTCACGCCGGATAATAATAACTAAGCACTTGTTTTTTCCCCAGAACCGAATAGTTTATTATCTGTAGAAATATTATCTTATCTTGTCTTGGCTATTAATTCATTCATTATTTACTTATGTGTTCGTTTATTTATTTATTGGTTTGCTTGGCTGATAGGCTAAATGTTAGGATGGTTAGGTCATGCCAGTTGTTTGCAAGTTTGTGTTTATTTTGTTTGTTTGTTTGGTGCGTGCGCGCGCGGGTGTGTGTGTGTGTGTGTGTGTGTGTGTGTGTGTGTGTGTGTGGTGTGTGCGTGCGTGCGTGCGTGCGTGTTTCTGTGGTGTGTGTGGTGTGTGTGTGTGTGTGGGGTGGTGTGTGGTGTGTGTGTGTGTGTGTGT
>CM065714.1:129285345-129287845 GCA_033310375.1 Conus canariensis | reverse complement strand
TCAG
This sequence comes from Conus canariensis, assembly GCA_033310375.1. Lineage (NCBI taxonomy): Eukaryota > Metazoa > Mollusca > Gastropoda > Neogastropoda > Conidae > Conus > Conus canariensis. Next base: position 129,287,841 of record CM065714.1, on the reverse strand, counting down.
TTATGATGGTACACATCAGTCGTGCCTTTGACTTGAATCATTCTTGATACTGTCAATAGAACGCTTTTGAAATTTCATGTTTTTCAGCTACTCAGGCTTCGCTCTGGTTTAGCTCGCAACACATACGTCGTGTTTCTGCAAACTGGGGAGAATGGTTTGGTCGATATAATGAAGAGGCTCTTCACTTTTTCCCGACAGGTCGTCCCTTCCTGATTCGTGACTGGCTAGGTCAGCAATTCCGAATGGGAACTTGTTGGGAATTACCCAGATAAATTTCAGATACGAAGTTCAAATCTGGAATGAATAATGACTCTTCGTTTGGCGCCATCATAGGGTTGACGTCATTCTGCACTTCCAGAAAGCAGAGGAGGTTCAGGACTTTGATCAGTAGATGGAGCCTTGATAAAAAAAAAAATCTGTGGAGGGATTCAACGGTGGCATTTGGATGTTTCGTTCGGAATAATTCACGAACCTTCCGTTCAATCCGTTTAAAACCTGCGTACTTATCACCTGGGATTATTCAGTTGAAGGATGCTCATGTCTCCGTTGTGGTGAAATGACCGCTGGCAATCATTCATTACGCCATGTCGTAGACAAGGTCGATCACACACCGAATCATGCCACTCTGGAGTACCGCTGTCACTGAAGTTTCCTCTGTGGCGACAAGTTGACCAGTGTGTTGAATGACGGGACTGACCGTTTTAGAGGACAGAGATAATGGATGAACATAAGATGGCAAGAAGAGCAATTTGATGGCACAGCCGCTCTGGTCGCCTTATATGACCTATCATGCATAGCCGCTCTGGTCGCCTTATATGACCTATCGTGCACAGCCGCTCTGGTCACCTTATATGACCTATCGTGCACAGTCGCTCTGGTCACCTTATATGACCTATCGTGCACAGCCGCTCTGGTCGCCTTATATGACCTATCGTGCACAGCCGCTCTGGTCACCTTATATGACCTATCGTGCACAGTCGCTCTGGTCACCTTATATGACCTATCGTGCACAGCCGCTCTGGTCACCTTATATGACCTATCGTGCACAGCCGCTCTGGTCGCCTTATATGACCTATCGTGCACAGTCGCTCTGGTCGCCTTATATGACCTATCGTGCACAGTCGCTCTGGTCGCCTTATATGACCTATCGTGCACAGCCGCTCTGGTCGCCTTATATGACCTATCGTGCACAGTCGCTCTGGTCGCCTTATATGACCTATCGTGCACAGTCGCTCTGGTCGCCTTATATGACCTATCGTGCACAGTCGCTCTGGTCGCCTTATATGACCTATCGTGCATAGCCGCTCTGGTCGCCTTATATGACCTATTGTGCATATCCACACCAACATGCACAGGCTTGTTCGAGGTAGACAGGAAACGGAGAGATAGAAACAATGATAAAAAAGTGACACACAACAAAGAAAAACAAAAGTAAGTTACAGGGGGAAAAAAGGGACGGGGAAAGAAAGAAAGAGTCGGAAATTCAGGGAGAGAGAAAAAGGATGACAAAAACAGATGACACCGAGAAAGTATACAAAAAACAAACAAACTAACCAAGCATCAGAAACAACAAACAAACTACTCACAGACTCCAAACTGGGTCGACGAAAAAGTATATTAAAAAAAAGTGACAAATAAAAGAAAAACAAACGAATTGGAAACAAAAACAAGAAAGAAAGAAAAAAAAAAGAAAAAAAAAAGAAAACTGACAAGAGCAAATCGACATGCACAGGAAGAGGACAGTGAATGACGCTAGGAATCAATGGCAAACAGCCTTCCCTTAGATCCGCTCCGCCTGAACCCCTTAAATCTGCAAAATACAAGTTACACTTTCGATTTTTTCCCCGATGTTGCGCGACACACGCACACACACACACACACACACACACACACACACACACACACACACACACACACACACACGCACGCACACACACACACACACACACACACACACACACACACACACACACACACACACACACATTGATACGCACATATACATATGTTCAACCGAGTGTCATCGAGAGAAAGAGAGACAGACAGACAGACAGACAGACAGATAGACAGAGAAAGGGAAGGGATAGGTGCAGGAAACGGGAAAGGAGTAAAATTCACCGGCACCGTCACTATAGCCCTCCTTTTGAGAAGGAATTAATAGTATGTTTCGGATAGATACTTTTCTTTTCCAAAAATGAATTGAAGGGGCAAAAAAAGAGAAAAGAACATGAAATACAAAAAAGGATTGTTTGGGGGATATTGGAGGGGCATTATTGGCTTATGGAACAGTTTTATGGGTTTAAAACGTTTATGGAATATGACATTAACCAAAGAGAGAAGTAGGGATCAAGAGATAGAGAGAGGGAGGGAGAGGGATCGAGAGAGAGAGAGAGAGAGGAGAGAGAGAGAGAGGGAGAGAGAGAGAGAGAGGGGGGGAGGCATCGAGAGAGACAGAGAAGTGGGGGAGGAAGAGGGAGAGAGGCACAGACAGAGACA
>CM065714.1:129270345-129272845 GCA_033310375.1 Conus canariensis | reverse complement strand
CTAATGAAGTTTGTGAGGGACTAATTCACGATGCCATCACTGATAAATTAGAACTGACAGATACCATAGAATTTGACCGTGTCCATCGACTTGGCTCTAAACCTGACGCCCCCATCATTGCTCGGTGCTCCTTCTATAAACAAAAAGTTAAAATCCTAAAAGCGAAACAAAAACTGAAGGGCACCGAAATATTCATTGGGGAGGATTTTTCACCAAGTGTCCGTGAAATCAGGCGTAAATTGAGCCCATTTCTGAGAGAGGCCAGAAGCGAAGGCAAACAAGCACGAATGATTTTTGACCATTTGCTTATTAATGGCAAAAAGTTTGCTCTAAATGCTCACGACTCTTTGACAGAAATGAGATAGGTTGTCGGCCGGCCCGTTAAACGTATTGATTTCATGGAGGGGGGCAGTTTTCAGAGGGGCACAAAGGTCTCGCTGCCATCTAAGCAATCCCTTTCTTGCTCACACACTCGCTCTGTGGCACCGAGCGGGGCACGTGGAAATCAAGCGCTCGTCCTCTCGGTTGAGAATGTTATAAACCCAGATTCGCAAGTTTTGGTTTCCCGTGCTTCGTTGGGTGTCACGGAGGGGGTGGAAGGAGACTTGTTCTCTAATGGAGTTGTGCAGAGCAGTGTTTCCTCTGAAAACAATACTCCAGATCCTGTTCCACGCTCTAAAGTATCTTCTGTACATACCCTGAGACCTTTATCATTTCTGTCTTGGAACGTCAATGGTTTACGTTCAAAGTTAATATTTAATGACTTTTTGTTTTATGTTTCTTCTTTCGATTTTGTTTGCCTGGTGGAGACTTTTGAAAAAGACTGGGATTCCAGTTCATTCGTTCAATTTGAATTGTATTGTAAACCCTCTGTCAAATTTACTAGTCACGGGAGAGACTCAGGGGGGATAATTTGTTTAATAAAAAAGAAGTTTTGTCCGTTTGTACGTCAACTGAACGTTAAGTATGAAAATATGTGTGCTTTCGTTCTTGATAAGCGGTTATTTGGGTGTTCTTGTGACGTTCTATGTGTATGCGTGTATATTCCACCGGAAAGTTCTCCTTTCTATGGTTATTTTGGTTACGATCAGGGGATTACAATACTTGAAGATTGTTTGACTGACTTATTACTAACACTGGATGATGTTTATGTTATGATCTGTGGTGATCTGAATAGCCGTATTTCAACTTTTTCTCCGCCTCGACCAGTAAACAATCATATACCTCATTTTGAAGACACCACTAAACAATCTAATCGTCACTCTCAAGATACACAGGTAAACACTTACGGAAAATTGTTGATTAATATGTGTACTGCCCTTGATCTAGTTGTTCTCAATGGTTTATGTAATGGCGACCAAGAAGGTCGCTACACATATATTGGTGAAAATGGATGTAGCGTGAATGATTATTTCATTTTGTCTAATGACTTTTATGACATCATTTGTGATTCGTGTGAAATGAATGTTGTTGACCGCGTTGAATCTGACCATTGTCCTCTTGATCTTGCCCTTTCGGTTCAGAATGTGTTTAACAGAAATGATGATAAGGAGATACAAGTTATTGAAAAGTTTATGTGGAATGAACAGTACAGTCAGGTCTTTTATGGTAAACTCTATGAAGCAGAAAATCGCAGTAGACTAAAAAACGCCATAGAGTTAATTGATGTAAATATCAATGAAGCATTGAATCTGTTTAACGATTGTATAAGGACATGTGCCACATGCATGAAAAGAACAATAAAGATGGGCCAGACTAAATGTAAAGAGGGATGGTTTGACGCAGAATGTCATGTTAACAAGAAAAAAGTGCGTACTTTGTTGGGAACATTTCGTAGAACTTTGGATAAGAATGATAACAATCTGTATGTAAGGGCTAGGAGAGAATACAAAAATTTGTTAGTTAGAAAAAAACGAATGTTTGATAATAGTAGACTAGAAGAGCTTATGGTATCTGCTAATAATCAAAAAGATTTTTGGAATTGTATGAAAAAAAATTTCAATGAAACGTAAACAACCTAAGAATAATATTCCATTGGAGGAATGGTTCCAACATTTTGAATCCTTACTGAACAAAGATTTACCAAATGAATCTGATTACGTTCTACCAAATGCGGAAAATGAGTTTATTGACCGTCCTATTTCAAGAGACGAAGTTTTGCATGCACTTAAAAAACTGAAGTCTGGCAAGGCTGCAGGTCCTGACGGAATTATTGGAGAATTCTTTAAAGCACCATGTGAAGAAATTATAGACTTTTTTGTCATGTTTTTTAATGATTTGTTTCAGAAGGGTATCTTTCCTGAGTCTTGGTGTGAGTCTATAACCCTTCCACTATATAAAAAAGGGGATGTGAACAATGTGAATAATTACCGAGGTATTTCGTTGTCTGATATAAGTAGCAAAGTATTTAGTGCTATTATCAACTCAAGACTCCAGGAATATGTAGAAGAAAACATAACTGGCGAATGTCAGGCTGGATTTAAACGTGGATATTCGACTG
>CM065714.1:129252845-129265345 GCA_033310375.1 Conus canariensis | reverse complement strand
TCAGATAATGTGGAATGCATGGAACTTCTTCAAGTTGGCTATGCCTCAGGGAGACCCTGTGGTACCCTGTGATACAGTTTATTTCATTTCTATCATTTACACTCAGTTGATTATACACAATTTCATTTCTATCATTTACACCCAGGTGACTGTACACAACCTTTTTTGCAAGGGCATTCTTCAGAGGAAAGAAAGTCATTTGCTGTGTAAAATCTACATTATTAAGTACGGTATAACTGTTTACAAGTTTCATATGTTTTATTTCTAACACAAAAAGGGCATTGACAATTGTTTTAAACCAGATAAAATTTGATGATACTGAGGGCGCCTGGCGTTTCTGTTCTGTTTCTATTTCACTCCAGTTCACAAACATTTTAAGAACTGTTGGGGGAAAATCAAATAGAATAAGAAATGCATGAAAAGAAAGAAACTACACAGTAGAATGGAGAGCTAGTGTCCACTCCAGACGATTATATGACATGTATACAATCTCACTAGATTTTCTACAAATTACACCAACAAAAAGGCTAGCTTGTTTTAAAACTGTAATAAAAAAAAACTGTAATAAGGGAATAAAAAAGAGACACAGTCCAATTCTCAACCAGAGGAGAGATAGATGTAGGGATCTGAAAGACATAGAATTAGTTGATGACCATGGAAAGAAAAGACCCCTCCTCCCATCTCCTCCATCCAACCCCTCCGAAACAAGAGCAGAGTCTAAGACAGTCACATAAAACAATCATCATACAAAGAATCTCCAGGCGGGGATAGAATCTGTACTGAGAGATACTACCTCCCCACAATTCCCCCTCACCCGACACCCCACCCCGACTCTATGCAGCCTCAATCGTGCACCCCATCTCCTCCCCGGCATCCGCAGGGGGACTAGACTTTATGGCATGGTGGTTATATGGAAACCCCTATATTATGAGAATATGCCTACGATCAGGGAATGCTACCTTCTTCTGACATCATCCTATTTTTGATAGGAATGGATTTTGTCTCATACTCCGTCCACCCTGGAAGTTCTGAAACCCAATGAAATTATCGTATCACACGATCTGTTTCGTTTGGTAGTTGATGACGACCTTTGAGCTGTATGAAGCGTCTTTCGAGTCAGGATAGTGTACGTGTTGATTACCATTGTTGTCTCTGTCGTGGACATTGAAGATAAAGTAAAGAGACAAATAAACAAAAACTGCTGGATCTGTTGACGCACCTTGGTCACTGTTACCACTGTCCGCTCTGTTCTTGACTTGAGATGCTATGAAAAGTAGATGGGGTAAGATGGCACACTAAAAAGAAAATTAAAACAAAACAAACAAACAAACAAACTGCGAGACACATTACGTACTGTTGCCACATACGACCCAAAAATTGTCTGAGCCTGACGGAAACAATCTGTATCAGATGCAGGTCTTGGCTAGGCATGATTTCACTGCAGACTCATGACTATGCCTGTTCTTCCACCAGGCCTCACTCACAGCAGTATATGACTTTCTGTCAACAGGACAGGCTTGTGACTCACACTTTCCTACAAAAAATAGACTGGTTTCAGCTAGACCACAAGCAAAAAAAAAAAAAAAAACCTGCATGGGTGGTGACAATTACAATGAATATGAATAACAATGCCGGTGGTAAAGGGGTGTGGAGCAGCAGGAAAATAAAATGAAAATGATAGAACTTGCGATTGAAATTGAAAGAAAAGTGTTAAACTCCACCCTCTGCCCCTACCTCATCCCAACACTCAGCATCTTGAGTCTAGCAAAGCTGGCCACAAGACGGCAATCAACGTTAGCAGTATCAAAATCCTCTCCCGAAATAAGTGGATACAGGACTCAAACCCCAGCCCGACTGACGGCTAGCTGTACGACCGTTTTAGCAGACTCAACACGTAACACAATAGGATGATTGACAGCAAGTACAACACAGACTGAACAGAGATGTCCCATCACCACTGTCTCCCGCGACATTGCCTACAAGACAATAGTCAACAGTGACCAGACTCATTTCCACCGAGGGAGAAGCCGTTTAGCGATGCCAAGGCCTGGTAGGGGACCACTGCACCCCTTTGGGCGACCAGTGTCTCCATAAAGCGAAAGACGAAGAACGAAATGACAACTTGTCTGTAAGCGTCACAAATGACTAAGGAAAGCAAATAGGCAAACAAATGTTACATAGACATCTTTGTGTATCCTACATGTGTGTATGCACGTGTTTGTAGGTGTACGTATATATATATATGGTTGGTTTTTTGAAAACTCAACAAGCCTACTACGGTATATATATATATATATATATATATATATATATATATATATATATATATATATTTTTTTTTTTTTAGTGGTTTGTGACTATATATATATATATATATATATTTTTTTTTTTTTTTTAGTGGTTTGTTCCTTTCGTTTTTGTTTTGTTTCGTTTCCTTTTCTTATTTAATCGAGGTTGTTCAGGTTGTTTATTTATTGATTCACTCTCTGTTACTTGCATTTACCATTCCCTTATTGCTTTTGTTTTTTTCAGTTGCATTCATAGGTACTCAGGAAAATGTTTTTGCATGTATGAACTGAATGGAGAATGGATATGTTGGGAAACAAATATGAATGCTTTGTGTTAGTATATCTGGTGTGGCCGGATATTCTTTTTTTAAATTAGGAAGCCAGCTGCACATTGTTTGATACACATGATGCTGCAAAACTGAAATACTCTTAATTTCTTTGGCTCGTGAGCGCGGGTGCGCTCGAGGGCTCGCCCGCCCGCGCTCGCACGCACACGCGCATGCACACAACACACACACACACACACACACACACACACACACACACACACACACACACACACACACACACACCTGCACTCGCACGCACACACAAGTACACATACACAAATATACACATGCCCGTGCGCGTACAAAGTCACACGTGCGCACACGTGCACACGCACAGACGCATACATGCATGCACACACGCACACGCGCTAACGCACATGCACATATCCACACACGCACACGCGGACGTACACACACACACACACACACACACACACACACACACACACACACACACACACGCACGCACACACACACACACACACATGCACACGTGCGCGTTCACATAGACGCACGCGCATGCATGCGCGCGCACACGCACACACACACACGCACACACACACACACACACACACACACACACACACACACACACACACACACATATTTCTGACATTCAAACCTACCACTTTTCCAGCCTCCTATACCATCACTATCAATACTACTGTGGTTACAATCATGACTAATATTAAAACGTTTAATATACCTATTATAATTTTTTTATATACCTATTAGATTCCATCCTTCCCATATTTTGTTTACCCTTCTTCTCCTCTTTGTTCTTCCGATCTTTCCCCTCCCCCTCCTCCTCCTCCTCCTCCTTTTTTCTTCCTCCCTTCCCTTCCCTTAGTGTAAGTGGTCCATTTTATGGAAAGATGACTCAGCTAAAGCAGGAGAGGTTCATTTAGACTGAAAGGTGTGTCAGGTTCTTATCAGACCGCTGCTGTTGGCGTGAAAGATTGTGAGCTGGCGCGGTCTATGTTTAGTTGAAAGACAAGACACAATGCATTTTGACCTCTTGGGTCTTCTTCAGGTGAAAACAAATGACATTTAGGACAGCGAAACCTAAGAACGAGAAACCACTTATCTTCTCATGTTCGCCACGCTATCAAAATGGCCGCCGGACGGAAACGTGGCCTCGTTTCCGTCCGGCGGCCATTTTGATCGTGCGGCGAACGTGAGAAGATAAGTGGTTTCTCGTTCTGCGTTTTGACTGTCCTAAATGTTATTTGTGTTCGCCTGAAGAAGACCCAAGAGGTCGAAATGTATTGTGTCTTGTCCTGTACTCTGTTTGTCTGTGTCCTTGGCGGTAACCAACCCCCTCTCTTTCTAAATTTTGCTTCATTTTCCGCCTTTGATCACTGTTTTGAAACTTTAATTGAAGGTTAGCACTCTTCACAACATCTTAGATTTCCTGCCATCATGAATGAACGCTACTCAGCTAATACAGTCACATTGCCTCGGTTTTCCCTTCCTCTTTTCACCCTTGACAGAGCATCTCATTCGTGAAGCCATGATTTCTACTCACTAAAAAACAAAAGTATTCTTCACCCTTGATGAGGCCTCTCATTCGTGACGTCCTGATTTCTTCTCACGAAGAAAAGTGTTTACCATTGAGGGGCTCTCATTCGTGATATCATGAGTTCTACTCACAAAAAAAAAAAAAAAAAAAAAAAAGGGGGGGGGGGGGGGGCTTTTTTACCCTTGACAGATCCTCTCATTCGTGACGTCATGATTAGTACTCGCCAAAATAACAACTGTTCTTCACCCTTGACAGGGCCTCTCGACTATTGAGTTCTGTTTTCCTTACCATAAAACGAAACTTGTTCACGAACATTGTTGTTTCTCTTTTTTTTTTTTTTTTTTTTTAAAGATATTTGTCAGGTTTCCCAGCAGAACATCTGAACAGAACTTTAAGAACTGTGCTCACTGGTTGTATTTTTGAACTCCTCCCGAATGACTAGTAATAAAGTCTATTCAATTAAAGAAAAGTCTAATAAAAAGAATGAAAAAGTGAGAAACAGCCTGAAAGATTGATGAGATTCAATGTTCTTCTCATCCATGTTCCCTCCGCTCTTTCTGGAAACAGATGGAAAGGATTGCTTGAAATATGATTTGTCGCTGTATATTATCAGGTTCGGTTTCCTTTGTTACGGATCTTCAGTGTGTCTTTGTGCTTTCGCTTTAGCGTCTGTACAGGAAATGCACAGTTTAGAAAGTTCTTGAGTAGTAGCAGTCCTGCCAAGCCATTTGGCGGCTTTTTTGTCTGCACAGCGAACATGAGCGAGTACCCAAGCAAGTACCTTGTTGTAACCATCGCATGACCATCTTTAGGGAGAAGAATACGGCGAACTGATTCCACGATCAGCCAATTTTTCAGTGCAGCGCAAGAGAGCAGAAACAGAATTAATTAAAACTGAAAAGTTCCTATATTAATATTTAGAACCCATGGGAAAAGTCCTCTTTTATTATTTCATTATCTATTTGTTTTAATTATAATTATTAATTAATTATTAATTCATTCATTCATTCATCATTCATTCATTCATTCATTCATCATGCGTTTGCTTATGTATACAACTATTCGTTCATTTATTTAGTATTCGTTCAGTCGGTCGGATTACTATTGGCTAGTTCTTTGCTTAAGGCATTATTTTCTCCTTTGTCACATAAATTGGTAGTCTTTTTCTGATGGATTGAAATTGTCCTGATTCCATTACCAACCACACCTGATCTGAAATATGAAATACATATACTGACCATTGTGCCATGGTGAGTATTAATTTCTCGCTGATTTCTATTCTTTTGCCTTTCTATCTAGCTATCTATTTATTATATTTCTACACATACATACCTTCACTTTATTCATTCTCTTGTCTCTATTAGTCTAACTGGTTAAGAAGCCTGACGTTCGGTTGTTCAGAATTTCGTTTCACAGAGAGAGAGAGAGAGAGAGAGAGAGAGAGAGAGAGAGAGAGAGAGAGAGAGAGAGAGAGAGAGTTAATGGGTGATCATCATCGTCCTCTTCGCTATATTGATTTCCTTTCTCACCCAGAACTTTCTATCCATCTGTTTTCAGATACTGATGGATCACAGTATCTTGGTGACCACTTATTTGTGATCTCCACCAACGAGGGTGTTTTCAATCAAATCTGTTGCTTTGCCTGTCGATCTGTCTTATCTGTCAGCAGGATGATATAAATCCATCCAGGTAACCATCCTAAACGAAAAAGGTAAAAACATAGCTGTGATCCAGTAACATACTCAACAAATTTTGTGCAGATCTGATTCCAAAGTCTGGTCCAGGAGCAATTTGTACTGTGTTTATTTGTAGATGTGGCGTGCTCGACATTTTCTTAATTTCAAAAAAATATAGATAAATAATGAACGGGTTTCAAGTAAAGAAAAACACAGATCCCAGGGTGAAATAAAGCTGATGAAATGTCGGTGATTTGCTGCCATCCTTTCGGGCGAAGGGCCCAAGAAAGTACGTTAGTAATCTTTGCCACAACTGAAGAAAACCTTTCTGTATAAATGGTCCCTTCTTATGTGTCCAGTAGCAGTATTAAGGCAATCATGCATGGATGTGTGCGTTCACGATCATGACCGTGTGTGCATCCCTGGACATGTGCGTGCAGGCATGTGTGTGTGTGTGTGTGTGTGTGTGGTGTGTGTGTGTGTGTGTGTGTGTGTGTGTGTGTGTGTGTGTGTGTGTGTGTGTGCCGATCGTATTCCTTGTGGACGCATTTAATGGAACATTCAAAAACACAGCAGAACAACAAGAAGTATACATTTCTTTGCTTAGAAATTGTCCCCCAACAAGTGAGGAGAGAGAGGAGGAGGAGGGAAGGAGGGAGGCAGAGAGAGAGAGAGAGAGAGAGAGAGAGAGAGAGAGAGAGAAGAGACAGAGAGACAGACAGACAGACAGACAGACAGACAGACAGAGAGAGAGAGAGAGAGAGAGAGAGAGAGAGAGAGAGAGAGAGAGAGAGAGAGAGAGAGAAAGGCAGAATCTGAGATTGAAGCACCACAGCACATGTCCTCCGGATCAGAGACGCTTGTCCGTAAAGCGGATGAGCAGCAAACTTAGTATATCCACACACATACACACACACATGCACACACACACACGCGCGCGCGCGCATCTGCAGACAGAAGGAAAGAAACATTCCGAATACTTATCTCACAGACTTTAGTCCACAGACTCTGAAAGGCTATCGATGAAAACTGAAGAAACACGCCCTAGACTAATCCTGTCTCAGAAGATGTGATTAATCCATCAAACCCATCACCAGTTAATCAAGCCTTTGCTGAGGCGTCCACCACGCGGTCTGAACAAACACATGAGACCCAGCAGTGGCGTAAGATGGACGGAGGAGAATGGGGCAGAGTGGAGCGGAGGGGGAGGTGGGGGGTGGGGGGGGGGGATTGCAGATTTGGTGTGGTTAAGGCTGGAGAGGAGAAAGGGAGAAAACTTGATCTGGACGGAGCCAGTGCTACATTATCATGTGTGAAGATAAACTTCAATGGACTAATGAAACTGTGACAGTGCATGGGAGCTTGGGGACGGGAGCCAAATAGCAACATACAAATGGACGAAACCAACATAGCTGAATTACAATACCTGGATGGACGGAAAAGAGAGATACAAAGAAAATATTTTTTAAAAGTGACAACAACAATTACCCTAAAGTAAACAAACACAGCAGTCTATGAACAACAACAAAAAAGCTCAACAGAGAATTAAACAATTGAATGATACAGAAAACAAAGGGTACCTCAAAATATGAGCTCAAAACAAATCCCCAACCTGACAAGCAATTCCATGGGTCCTTTGGAAACACTGCTGACATTCTAAATTTAGTTTCAAAATGGAGTGACTGACGGCGGAGAACGAAGCAAAATTTAGAAAGAGAGGGTGTTAGTTACCGCCAATGACATTGACAAACAAAGCACATGACAAGACACGATGCATGTCAACCTCTTGGGTCTTCTTCAGGCAAAAAAATAAATCACATTTAACATTTAGGACAGTGCAAACAAAGAACGTAAAATGACTCATCTGTTGTCCATCGCCGCGGCGATTCTCCCGACCACATGGACAACACCAGATGAGTCATTTTTCGTTCTTTGTACTGTCCTAAATGTTAAATGTGATTTTTTTTTTTTGCCTGAAGAAGACCCAAGAGGTTGAAATGCATCGTGTCTTGTCATGTGCTTTATTTGTCAATGTCATTGGCGGTAACTAACACCCTCTCTTTCTAAATTCTAAATTTAATTTTCTATAGACACAGAAAAAAATAAGCCTGCAGGCACACATGCATGCGTGCGCACACACACACACACACACACACACACACACACACACACACACACACACACACACACGCACGCACGCACGCACGCACGCACGCACGCACGCACGCACGCACGCACGCACTCACTCACACACACACACACACACACACACACACACACACACACACACACACACACACACACACACACACACACACACACACAGAGGCATCAATAACTACAGTAATTTGTGAAGTTACTGAAATATAAAGTCGTCCAGAAATGAGTAAGCCATTTCAAAAACCAAAGTAAAATATTACGATCACAACAACCTCTCTCTCTCCTTCTCTCTCTCTCTCTCTCTCTCTCTCTCTCCTCTCTCTCTCTCTCTCTCTCTCTCTCTCTAACCCCATCCTCTTTTCTTATCATTTTTCCTCCATCTCGCTTTCTCTAATGCTTCATGTGTGTGTGTGTGTGTGTGTGTGTGTGTGTGTGTGTGTGTGTGTGTGTGTGTGTGTGTGTGTGTGTGTGTGTGTGTTCACATACGTGCGCATGCATATACGTTTCTGTGTGCAAACATTCTGTTGATCAGTAATTCTGTCCGTCTGTCTGTTTGCCTTTTTTTGTCTGTCTGTCTCTCTCTCTGTCTCTGTCTCTATCTCAGTAAATTCCCTCACACTCTCTCTGTCTGTCTGTCTGTCTGTCTGTCTGTCTGTCTGTCTGTCTGTCTGTCTGTCTTCTCTCTCTCTCTCTCTCTCTCTCTCTCTCTCTCTCTCTCTCTCTCTCTCAATAGTCTCTGCCAGAACTTCTACGTCTGGTTTACATTTTCACGTCTCATTAGTACAGTGCTAATAATTATATGCAACATGCTACTACCAGCTCACGCTCTTCTGGAACCAATCATCACAAGAAAATTTCTCCAATACTTTCCCAGTTGTATTCATTTACTGATAATTATCTCCTTGATGCAAAGACCTGGTACCATGCACAGTGCCTAATGAACCGATGACAAAAACAATCTGCTTTATGCAAAAACCGCATTTTTTTTTTTTTTTTTTTCATTTTGTTTTGTTTCGTTTTGTTCTGCTCTGTTTTTGTTTTGTTTTTGTTTTGCTTTGCTTTGCTTTTGCTGGTTAGTTTTGTTCCCATAACACTTGCGGTAACACATCAAATGGATTAAAGAACTGAAATTGTTTAGTCTTTCCCATGGATCCTTTCAAATGATTGTTAATAGTTGTGTGGATAATATGACCAATTGGGTATGTCATAATAATAATAATAATAATAATAATGAATACTTATATAGCGCCTATTCTCGGCTAGAGACCAAGCTCTAAGCGCTTCACAATCCACACTCGTTTACACAACGGGCTGCCTACCTGGGTAGTGCCGACTGAAGAGCTGCCAGCTGGCGCTTCATTCAGTCGTTTCCCGTGTCATACAGTCAATATCGTCCAATATCGTTCACTCAATATCCTTACTTCCTCCATTCTTCATGGCTTCGACTGAAATCTCTTTATGACTTGGCATCAGTGAAGTGGACAATCATCATAGCCTGGAAGAACAAGTAGTATCGTTGTTATAATATTCGAGTTTTCAAATTCATGCCCATGCACAATTCAACAAATGATGATTAGGACCAGTCGACCATGCTGACCTTGCGTACTTTCCTAAGCTGTCTTTCGTCGTCTCTTGCATATCCTACAAAATTGTCATTCATGTGTTCTGCACGTGGAACTTTTCTCTTTTTTCATGTTGAGATGGAAACTGTTACATGCCACCGTCCTGACAAGTTGTTCGTCATTGTTTAGCATTGATGTGAGCGAAACCCGCGTTTAGGGTGGTACATAGTACTTGATTTCATAAATCCAAGACTGCCTTTTTTTTTTTAGGTAGGAATATATGTGCTCAAGTAGTGGTCTAGTTTAGTTTGACGCGATCACGAATGAATTCAACGATCCAAATCCTAAAGTGTTTTCCAAGATTATCAGCGAAGTTTATATAGTCTTGCAAAAGAAATTCAGCTTTGAAGACATACATAATTCACAGCATCAGAGTGACAGTGGACAACATTTTTAAGCGCCTTTTTGAATTCATCACTGACTTGAACAAGCTTAAAAAAAATCGGGTCAGGTCTGTTTGGAGACGTTGACAGGAGAATGACCTATGCTTTCCATAAAGTGGTGGTACTATTTGCACAATCTTAACTTTTTTTATTTCCTATGCGTTCTCCATGGATACAGTCATACCCTTCGCAGGTTTGACTTATATTCTAGTGTAATTAAGGAAGGCTGTGGTCTTCTTCGTCATTTTATGAAGTTTCTCTTCACAATGGCTATTGATACATACGCTATCCATGTATGTTTAACGCAGGGAACGAAATAAATGGAGAGCTCATGCACGGTCCATGCAAAGAATCAATTGGTCCAAAGCTTGAATGAAAACGATAGCTGACCACCGACAAGCTTGCATAATTCCTCATCGTCCTGATATCCTTGATGTGTGGTGATCTCCTGTCTGCACCGGGACTGTGGAGTTGGTGTAAATACAGGTTGTGATATCAATGACGTGCTGGGAAAGCTGAAATTCTGCATGGCGTCAAACATTATTCTGCTATCAATGCTCCCATAGACATACTTTATGTCAATAAGAATTGAATGGAACTGCATTGCCATTTAATTGAAGTTCTGAGTGGCAGTTTTCAAACAGAACACATGTTCCTGGAGGCCATTCTCTGGAAAAAGAACCTGTTTGTTCTGGTGATAGTACACCAGTCAAAACAATCCACAATAACACTTGTTTCTGCACACGTTTCATGCAGATCTTGTTTAATGGCGTCATCAGAGAAATGGTTTGCTAGTCACTGGTCTGCATTGTGCTTCCTCCTTGTTTAGGAAATAGAGTGACCTTTGCGTTTATTATCTGCTTGGTGGGATGTTCATCTGATTCTCCATCGTAATCTGAAATATAGTTTAAAGGAACGTACTTGATGAAGATGCGCCGTAAAAATGGAATTTTCGACCTGTCATACCACGGTGCTGCATTATTCCTCGGCAATCTGACGACATAACACACTCGTCTTCGGTAAAACCATTCAGCAACAGATCTGCTTTTGTGGATGAAGATGTGATGGTGATCGCCATAGAGGAAAACAAAAAGGTATTGCTAACACTGTTCGTTCTTCAGCTGAAAAAAAACCCTCTGTCAACGTATCTATTGTGATGGTACACACTGTGCGTGCCTCTGACTTGCTTGTCATTTTTTTGTGCTCATGAAAAGCGTTGTATTCTAACAACAGTTGTAGACTATGTTATTCAGCTTCAGAGTTGTGATTATGCTTCCTATATACACACCTGTGTGTTTGTGCACACTTGGAAAGATAGTTACTCGATAGAAAAACGAATCTCTTCCTTTTTTCCCATCACATAAGTTCTGTGATTCGTAATCGGTTATTCAGCAGTTTGGATGGAACGTGTTGATAATTTTCCTAGTTCATTTTTGGCAGCTGTCATAAAGTTGACGTTACGTTGCACTTTCAGAAACTATAGGTTCTGGACTTTGTTTATGAGACAGAACCTCAGTCAAAAATCTCTGCGGACGAATTTGACTGTGGCGTCTGAATGTCTCGTTCGGATCGATTTACGAAACAGCAGTACTATCTGTTCAAAATCCGCCCAAAGATCATCCTGGAGTGTTTGAAGGGTGCCCATGATCGTTCTGGCAAAGTCCATTTTGACCGTGTACTGACTTGCTGGCAATAGTCCCGCCATGTCACGAACAAAGTCAATCACACGTCGGATCAGGCCACTCTAGTAGTGTGCAGCTGCACGTTCAATTGTGTGACAAGTTGACCAGCACGTTGTATTCTTGGACTGACTGTGTTGTAGAGGACAGAGGGTAAAATCAAGCAAAGCGATGTTTAATTAAACATGGTCACTCTGGTCGCCATTGTCTGTGTCCCATGGGCCTATATACAATAAACGCATACATACCTAGGCTTATCAGAGATGGTGAGGACACAGAGAGGGCCATTGTCTGTGTCCCATGGACCTATATACAATAAACACATACATACCTAGGCTTGTCAGAGATGGTGAGGACACTGAGAGGGCCATTGTCTGTGTCCCATGGACCTATATACAAATAAACACATACATACCTAGGCTTGTCAGAGATGGTGAGGACACAGAGAGGGCCATTGTCTGTGTCCCATGGACCTATATACAATAAACACATACATACCTAGGCTTGTCAGAGATGGTGAGGACACAGAGAGGACCATTGTCTGTGTCCCATGGACCTATATACAATAAACACATACATACCTAGGCTTATCAGAGATGGTGAGGACACAGAGAGGACCATTGTCTGTGTCCCATGGACCTATATACAATAAACACATACATACCTAGGCTTGTCAGAGATGGTGAGGACACAGAGAGGGCCATTGTCTGTGTCCCATGGACCTATATACAATAAACACATACATACCTAGGCTTGTCAGAGATAGTGAGGACACAGAGAGGACCATTGTCTGTGTCCCATGGACCTATATACAATAATCACATACATACCTAGGCTTATC
>CM065714.1:129240345-129242845 GCA_033310375.1 Conus canariensis | reverse complement strand
CGTTGAGCTCAAAAAATAATCAGCACCTGCCGATTTTGCTGACTTTCTAAACTTTCTTTCGCTGTCTCTTTCGTATCCTCCACAACTGTCAGCTATAATTATAAACAACCAACAAGTTGGGTAACTCCTGCTCCCACAAGAAAAAAAAAAAAAACTCCAAAGGAATGCTGCTTACGACACCGAATCGCCTAGCAGACATGACAGTACAGAGCACACAAAACAAACAAGGAAACCTCCCCGGGGAGGTTTCCTTGTTTGTTCTGTGTGCTCTGTGCTGTCATGTCTGCTAGGCGATTCGGTGTCGTAAGCAGCATTCCTTTGGAGCGATGTTTTCATGTGGGAGCAAGAGTTACCCTACTTGTTTGTTGTTTATTGTTTACTGTTCGCTGCCTCATTTCATATTTACTTTAGCTATCATTATGTTCTGCGCGAGGAACTTGTCTCCATTTCATGTTGAGATGGAAACTGTTGCGTGCCACAGTCCTGAAGAATTGATCGTCACTGTTCAGCACAGATTTGAGCAAAGACCGGCGTTAAGCGTAGCGCATATGTCTTTGATTTCAAAAATCCAAAACCACCGTCTTTTCAACGTAGGAATGTATGTGCTCCAGTAGTGGACGAGCTCAGTTTAAGATGACCAAAAATGAATTCACTGATCTGATCTTCAAGTGTTTTCAAAAGCTTTCCTGTAGTTAGAAAAGAAATTCAGCTTTGAAGACGCATTGATTTTCACAGCATCATTTTCATTTTTGTTGCAGAGTGACAGAGGAAATCGTTTTTAATCTGCTTTATAAATCACTCACTGACCTGCGCTAGTTTGTGTGCGTGCGTGGGTGCGCGCGCGCGCGCGCTTGTGTGTGTTGTGTGTGTTGTGTGTGTGTGTGTGTGTGTGTGTGTGTTGTGTGTGTGTGTGTGTGTGTGATTCCAGTCAGATTTGCTTATAGACCAAGATAGGAGACTGGTCTTCATTTTCCATAAATTGGTAGTAACTTCTTGCACTGTCACCTGGACGTTTCAGTTTTGTTCCCTCATGTCCACTGTTCCTGTGCCTTCTCCTTGAATAAAGCCACACACTTCACAGATTTAACTTCCTTTCTGCTATAATTAAGGAAAGCTTGGTCTTGTCCATCATGTTGAGTTATGGAGTTTCTCTTCACTATAAACATTTTTATGTACTGTATCCATGTATATTTGACGTTGATAAAGGAATAAATGCAGTGTAAATGGATGGTCCATCCAAAGAATCCACTGGTCCAGAGATTAGAGAAACATAGCTAACCACGGACAGCCTTGTAATAATGCCTCGATGTCAGGGCATCCCTGGTGTGAAGATATCTCTTGTCTTCATTTGGAAAATGGAGTTGGTGTATGTATGTCTTATGATGGCAGTGATGCACTGGGAATAGCCGGCATTCTGCATGGCGTCAAGCATCACTATACATTTAATACTCCCATAGCCATCCTCAGTGTCAATAAAAATTGATTGAAGAGATCTACGCTGACATTTACATAAAATTCTCATTGATAGCTTTCAAACAGAACACATGCCCCTAGAGGCCATTCCTTGGAAGAAAACCTGTTTGTTCTGGTGACAGTCTGCCAGTAGAGACAATTTACTGGAACACTCGTTTCTGCAAGCGTTTGGTGCAGATCAGCAATGACAGGTTGCTTGTCACCAGGTTGAACCGTGTTTCGTCCGAGTTTAGGAAATATAATGAGTTAGGCGTCTTTCCAGTTGTTTTTCTTTTTTTCTTTTTTTTTTCTGTCCCTACCTCTGCGCCACCTCAGAGGCAGTGCACCCACGCCGCTCATTCCCACACCCCGTCCACAGCCACAGCCCGATTGGCCCCGCCGCAGCCCCGGCACCGGCAATCCACAGGGAGCAGTCTATGTCAAGTCGTCAAGAGGCATTCCACCGGAGGAGACACTGCGCTGCTGCCGAGTCACTTCGGTTGTGTTCAGTGGCGCCTGTTCTGATCTAACATACGCAGGAAACCACCTACTAAGCCCCCTACTGACGATGATAATTGCTTAGTCGCGGAGCCGGCGTGATTGAGCTCTCCCTCCGGAGGGCGCCACCACGTCCGTCCAACGACAGCCCCCATGGACTCGCCGATACCGGTGACCACGACGGAACCAAACCAAGGCCACAGACGTGGAGAGGACATCGAAATTGAGGTCACCATTAGAGCAGGGCATGAAGGGCCACAGAATTTGAGACATTTTTTTTTATGCTGATCGATGAGAATAAGGATGATTAAGATGATGCTACGGATTTCCATTTCGGTCTGAGACTACATGACAGGGCTGTACTCTACGCTTCCTTTCATAATATATCCCAGCGTCAACCAGGCCCGAGAGATACAGGCACCTGCAGTGTTGGTCAGAAAATTTGAGCGACACTCTCAGAAACGCATCCATTAAGTGGATGAAACTCGACTGTGTGGTCCCAGTCTTCCCAACTGAGTCCGCAGCAAACTCAACTCTGGGTAGGAGCCAG
>CM065714.1:129227845-129232845 GCA_033310375.1 Conus canariensis | reverse complement strand
TTTCCCCACCTCATTCCAACACTCTATATCGTCAGGGCTGAGGAGAAAGTATTCAAAAGTAACAGTATTAACACTGACTCCATGAATACGTGAATACAGCAGTTCTCCAATCCCGGTCCGATGACAGGTAAGTTTACAACCATTTGAGCAGAACTGACCAAGTCACGTTGTTCAGATCGTGTACAATAGGATGATCGACTGCAAGTGTGACATAGATTGGACAGAGATGCGTCCTGCAGCATTGCCAAATGCATTACCATCAACAACGGGCTACATGAATAGATCCGTTTCCACTAAGGGCCAAACCATACAGAGACCTAGAGGCCTTGGTTGGGGACATTACTTTGGGCGACCGGTGTGTCCATAAAGTAAAGGACGTAGACGGAGATGACACAACTTTCCCCCAAGCGCCCTTGACTATTAGGGCGTAAATTTCATTATTCACCGGGAGAAAGCAATAACAGCAGCACTAAGTGAACTACCCCACCTGAGCTCAGCTATGTATTTTAGTGTGTTCTGTTCCTCGTAAAACAAATTTCTGTTCCTCACGACAGCAGGAGCAAGCAAGAAGGGCATAAACGGCGGTTAACCTCTTGGAGTGCAACAACTTCTGTCGATGGGGCGAGGGCCACGAAGGAAGTGAGGCCACTTTCCTTAACTGACTTTTGGCGCTGGGTCTTTTGGTCAGACCATTTAATGAAGCATTTCATTTATCTTCGATCAAGACAGCCACAAGAATGTTTGCTATTACCAGCCGCCGTGGCGAAGTGGTCAGCGTCGCGGACTCCCGGCTGGGAGGTCGTGGGTTCGAATCCCATCAGAAGTCATGTGGGTTTTTCTGCCCCGACCGGCTCCTACCCAGAGTTGAGTTGCTGCGGACTCAGTTGGGAAGACTGGGACCACACAGTCGAGTTTCATCCACTTAATGGATGCGTTTCTGAGAGTGTTGCTCAAATTTCCTGACCAACACTGCAGGTGCCTGTATCTCTCGGGCCTGGTTGACGCCGGGATATATTATGAAAGGAAGCGTAGAGTACAGCCCTGTCATGTAGTCTCAGACCGAAATGGAAATCCGTAGCATCATCTTAATCATCCTCATTCTCATCGATCAGCATAAAAAAAAAAATGTCTCAAATTCTGTGGCCCTTCATGCCCTGCTCTCATGGTGACCTCAATTTCGACGTCCTCTCCACGTCTGTGGCCTTGGTTTGGTTCCGTCGTGGTCACCGGTATCGGCGAGTCCATGGGAGCTGTCGTTGGACGGACGTGGTGGCGCCCTCCGGAGGGAGAGCTCACTCACGCCGGCTCCGCGACTAAGCAATTATTGTCGTCAGTAGGGGGCTTAGTAGGTGGTGTCCTGCGTATGTTAGATCAGAACAGGCGCCACTGAACACCACCGAAGTGACTCGGCAGCAGTGCAGTGTCTCCTCCGGTGGGTTGCCTCTTGACGACTTGACATAGACTGCTCCCTGTGGATTGCCGGTGCCGGGGCTGCGGCGGGGCCGACCGGGCTGTGGCTGTGGACGGGGTGTCGGAATGAGCGGCGTGGGTGCACTGCCTCTGAGGTGACCCAGAGGTTGGGACAGCAAAAAAAAAAAAAAAAAAGAATGTTTGCTATTGAAATATCACTGAAAAGAGTGTATCACTATGGTCTGACTGTAATCTAGAGTCCGAAACAGGATGCAAACACATTTTGGTTATTGAATCTTAATCTTTGTCATCACGTGATCATGTATTGGCATTGACATTGACGCAATCAAACTTTATAGGTAGGTTTTCACCAATAAGTATATCAAAGGAAGGGATGTCTTGAAAAGCCGAGCAGTTTTCCAAAACTGTATCTGTCATAGAAGCAGGTCAAAACACAGGGTAAGCAATAATCTGTTCCGTAAATACAATTAATTTAAAGAACATGCCCAAGTATTTTTGTATTCTGTGGCACACTTAAGCAATCCAAGTGGTAGGCGAAGACAATTGATACATAAAAATACATTCAATACCGACACCTTCCTCACGTATTTTGGATGGGAAAAGTATGTTTAGTTTTAGAAAGCAAAAAGGCAGCAATATCCATCTTCCATATTCTGTTAAGACTCAAAACAGACTGCTTCAAAAGCAGTTAGGCGAGGGTAGGCTCTCAAAGTCTACACCTTGCTGCCAGTCAAACGGCTACAAATCATTTGTTTTTCGGTTTATTTTTGTGGCGGAATCTAGAAGAACATGGAATATGTTCAAACAAAAACCAGAACTCGTGTCGTTCGTTTTTGTGTGAACGGCACTGATGAACGGCAGACATGTGACAGGAAGGCCAGCGATTAAACATGGAAAAAAGCTGAATGATCTTGTCCAAAAATTGATCTGTAACACATATAGCTCAGGCCTACATAGTTTCTGTTGTTTTCCCAGAGCACATCAGGGAGTGTGTATAGTGGGAAAGGAAAGGGTGTCTTGGTGATTGCAGCCCTAGGTAAAGAAATATAATAGCACATCCCACCATCCTTCCTGATTCTCCAAGACTAAGTAAACCGCTACTATCATCTGTGTTTTTTTCCTTTTCAGTGTTCATGTTTTGCATTCCAACTAAACACACACACACACGCACACACACACACACACACACACACACACACACACACACACACACACACACACACACACACACACACATGCACAAACACACACAAGAACATACACACACATATGTGCACGTACAAGCTTAAATGCACACACACGTATTCAAGCACCCTACGTGCACACGCACACACAGACACAGACAAAGACACACACACACACATGCATACAGACACACACACACACACACACACACACACACACACACACACACACACACACACACACACACACACACACATGCACTTGCATGCATGAACGCAAGCACGCGCCTGCAGACACAGATACAGGCACAGACACAGAGACATATACACACAGACACAGACAGACACAGACACAGACACAAGTACACACACACACACACACACACACACACACACACACACACACACACACATGCGTGCGCGCGTGCGCGCGTGCAGAGATGAAAAGGATCCGACATAGCACGACAAGCAGAGCTCCTCTATACCACATTACAGGCGACAACGTGATTCAATCAGTCAGCGAAAGGAAACCCGATCAATTGAAGAGGTCAACCAGCCATCGGGGACCGGCGACATACAATACTGATACATCACCAGAAGTTACGCTTGTCTGGGTTCTGTTGTGACTTCTTTTCTGTACGGGTATGCTGTATAAGGAGCCTCTGATGCACAAGTCCCGTAGTAAGACAACGAATGAAAAGTAATAAAAGAAAAGGAATGAAAGATCGATGAAATTCAGTGTTCCATGCAGCACTGTTTCCTCTGTGCAATATCTAGAGACAGACGGACAGACTTCTTTTCAGGATGGACATATTTCAACCAGTTCATTGTTAGTCTGAAGGTTCAGTTCTTGCCACAGGTCTGTCATGCTTCTTAGGCGTTAGATTTGGCATCGGTAACGGAAATGAACATGAAAAGTTTTTGAGCAGAGGTATTCCTGGAAATCCAGTCGGCATCCTTGTATCCAATGCAACCATGCTCTGGAACCCAATCTGGAACAATATAGTGACGATCGCCATATCGTCTTTAACAGAGGCATAGGGTTAATGAATCTCATGATGAAGCGATGCTAAAGTCTGCGCAAGAGCAAAAACGGAATAGATGAAGTCTGATGAAGTTCCTATGGTAATACTGGGAAACCATATGTAGAGTCAGGACCGGCAAGTCTAGCAGTGTAGACGGAGTTTAATGAGGAATGCATTTTCGGAGAGGATGGTTCAAAGAAAGAGAACACGAAGCGTCTGAAGCAGCAATTTGGATAATTCTGGCATAGTTCTGCACAATAGATTTTGAGGGCACTGTTCTGGTGACATTATTAAACAAGACCGAAATGTGCAGATGAAGTGTGAAATTTCCATGGCAGATAGTCTGGAAATTTGGACAGATCGATATGACGTCAGTGTCAGTGTTAGTAACTTGAAATGGAGGAGGATACAGCTGAGGTATTGAACGACATTTTAATTTCCCGACGTTTGTGAATTTTCATGAAAAAGACATTCCTGTTCGTAATTTTCCAGTTGATTCCTGTTTTAAGTAATACTTCAGTGTACATCTAAGCTAGCAGTTTCAAATGTAGAATTTCCCAGCCTAATTACACAAATTGTTCGACTAGAAAGAGAGGAGGTACGAGGGGATAGGACAGGAGAGAAGAGGAAAGAGAGAATATGAGGAGGGAAAGGACGTGAGAAAAAAGAGGAGGGGGCAGAAAGAGAAAAAGGGAGGAGGAGATAACGGGAGAGGGTGGAAGAAGTGAAGGAGGGGAGGTTTATCTTAGGCAATGAGCCTCTAGCCATGGCAATGGGCTTCCTGTCACAAATCTGACAGGATTATGGCGAGTACAAAGAAAATCACCACTTCCCTTCTCACCCTCTCCACCTCCTCAGCTATTACCATCTCCCCACCTTGTCCAACCTTAACCCCACCTCATCAACATTTCTTCCCCTAATCGGAGAAGCCAAACGCCGAAGAAAACGAATATTCTTATCAATAACAAAGTGTTTCAGTCTACGCCAGGATAATAATCATTAACATGTTCAACTGGCGAATCTGAATTTTCTGCACCCCAGAAGCGAGTCAATACGGCAGTGGGCAAGGACACTGCTTAGTTACTTTAAGTTCAACTTCCAAACTCTTCTTTGGTTAAATAGGAGATAGGTATAACTGTCTCAGGAGAGTTGGGGAAAGACAAGTAACAGTCCACTGAAACCACTAGAAGATGGTAGCAAAGTACTCACTTTTAAACTGAACGTCTGTAGAACTCAAACTTGCTACGTCTGATAGCGAGCTCGTTGCTCCCTTATTGGGTTATCTAGGCATGGAAGGTAGCTCTTAATATGATAGCAGTTGTTTTTTTTTTTATTGACAGGGGGCAATGCTACCAAAGAA
>CM065714.1:129217845-129222845 GCA_033310375.1 Conus canariensis | reverse complement strand
TTTTTCTTCCACCAAGGTGATTTGCTGCGGCCAGGACCTTTTCCTTTTCCTTTCACAGCATCATAGTGACGACGACTGCTTTCCCACCTCTAAAAACACAGTGAGCTGCAACCCCTGTCCCAAGTTGTCAAGTCTTCTTTGAATATGCGTTGAACCTTTTCCTCGCAGTCTTTCCACGGGATTCCAGAGAGAGAGAGAGAGAGAGAGAGAGAGAGAGAGAGAGAGAGAGAACAGAGTTAAGTAAAAGGCTTTATGTCTACTTCGGCTCTTACACCACCGCGCACTAAACAGCCCAACCTTTAGCTTCGAATAGCCAGACACATACGCATCCTCTTCCTTTTTTTTCTCACTCATTTTCTCCTCATTTTCCCCTTTACCTTCGGTCTCTGAGAGCGTTCCAGGCGTGAAGCCTTCAGCCCAGATCAATACTCATCCGCACAAGGCGTGATCTACAGGCAACATTTAGGAGGCAGTGGATGAGAACTTCAGACACGTCGTGTTGTAAACTATGAGGGATAAATTAATGTCTCATGAACAGTAAACAAGTTGGGTATTTTTTGCTCCCATAAGAAAACCTAACACAGAGTAACTTTTATTCAAGACTGGCACAGCCTTTTAAACTTGAATAAAGTCAGACAAATACATAGACGAACAATCTAATAGTGGGGGAAAAAACAAGCGCAGGCCAACAACTGAACTATCTTCATAGTAATGACTTGGCAAAGATTTGGACTTAAGGAGGGGGAGGGGGGGGGGGGGGGGTAATTTGAAGATGGAGAAACTGGGAACATGAAATTAAGAAAATATGTTACAGATATGAAAACTCTTCACTAGCTGCATAAGGGAACCATCGCAACCTCTTTTGAAGGCAGATATATTTGTATTGCCTGCTCCG
The DNA here is from genome assembly GCA_033310375.1 of Conus canariensis. Taxonomy (NCBI): domain Eukaryota; kingdom Metazoa; phylum Mollusca; class Gastropoda; order Neogastropoda; family Conidae; genus Conus; species Conus canariensis. The sequence goes on along the minus strand of CM065714.1, from coordinate 129,221,950 downwards.
AGGCCTTTCGTCCGCTGGGTCGGACTCATCAGGGAGACACGGCTGGTTGTGTCTGCGCTCCTGGCGTCAAATAGAGACACACCACAGTCCATAATACTGTGGTGTTCTCACCACCAAGAGTGCAAAAAAGAATCCAATAGCACTCCCAAAGCAGCCAGCGAAGAGTAGTAAATGAAACCAAACGAAAGTGTGGGAGGAAAAAAAGTTGCTAAAAAACTAAAGACATTATGCAAACAGTATAAAATAAAGGGGACAATCTTTGAGCCTACGCTTGAGGATCCACCCAAAGATGCAAGGGAGATCAAAAGACAAACACACAGACGGACAGAAACAAATACAAATAACCTCAATTTAATCAAAACAAAAATCGGAAATGAAATGAGGCAGGGAACAGTAAACGATAAACAGTAAACAAGTTGGGTATTTTTTGCTCCCATAAGAAAACCTAACACAGAGTAACTTTTATTCAAGACTGGCACAGCCTTTTAAACTTGAATAAAGTCAGACAAATACATAGACGAACAATCTAATAGTGGGGGAAAAAACAAGCGCAGGCCAACAACTGAACTATCTTCATAGTAATGACTTGGCAAAGATTTGGACTTAAGGAGGGGGAGGGGGGGGGGGGGGGTAATTTGAAGATGGAGAAACTGGGAACATGAAATTAAGAAAATATGTTACAGATATGAAAACTCTTCACTAGCTGCATAAGGGAACCATCGCAACCTCTTTTGAAGGCAGATATATTTGTATTGCCTGCTCCGAGGCCTTTCGTCCGCTGGGTCGGACTCATCAGGGAGACACGGCTGGTTGTGTCTGCGCTCCTGGCGTCAAATAGAGACACACCACAGTCCATAATACTGTGGTGTTCTCACCACCAAGAGTGCAAAAAAGAATCCAATAGCACTCCCAAAGCAGCCAGCGAAGAGTAGTAAATGAAACCAAACGAAAGTGTGGGGAGGAAAAAAAGTTGCTAAAAAACTAAAGACATTATGCAAACAGTATAAAATAAAGGGGACAATCTTTGAGCCTACGCTTGAGGATCCACCCAAAGATGCAAGGGAGATCAAAAGACAAACACACAGACGGACAGAAACAAATACAAATAACCTCAATTTAATCAAAACAAAAATCGGAAATGAAATGAGGCAGGGAACAGTAAACGATAAACAGTAAACAAGTTGGGTATTTTTTGCTCCCATAAGAAAACCTAACACAGAGTAACTTTTATTCAAGACTGGCACAGCCTTTTAAACTTGAATAAAGTCAGACAAATACATAGACGAACAATCTAATAGTGGGGGAAAAAACAAGCGCAGGCCAACAACTGAACTATCTTCATAGTAATGACTTGGCAAAGATTTGGACTTAAGGAGAGGGGGGGGGGGGGGGGGTAATTTGAAGATGGAGAAACTGGGAACATGAAATTAAGAAAATATGTTACAGATATGAAAACTCTTCACTAGCTGCATAAGGGAACCATCGCAACCTCTTTTGAAGGCAGATATATTTGTATTGCCTGCTCCGAGGCCTTCCGTCCGCTGGGTCGGACTCATCAGGGAGACACGGCTGGTTGTGTCTGCGCTCCTGGCGTCAAATAGAGACACACCACAGTCCATAATACTGTGGTGTTCTCACCACCAAGAGTGCAAAAAAGAATCCAATAGCACTCCCAAAGCAGCCAGCGAAGAGTAGTAAATGAAACCAAACGAAAGTGTGGGGAGGAAAAAAAGTTGCTAAAAAACTAAAGACATTATGCAAACAGTATAAAATAAAGGGGACAATCTTTGAGCCTACGCTTGAGGATCCACCCAAAGATGCAAGGGAGATCAAAAGACAAACACACAGACGGACAGAAACAAATACAAATAACCTCAATTTAATCAAAACAAAAATCGGAAATGAAATGAGGCAGGGAACAGTAAACGATAAACAGTAAACAAGTTGGGTATTTTTTGCTCCCATAAGAAAACCTAACACAGAGTAACTTTTATTCAAGACTGGCACAGCCTTTTAAACTTGAATAAAGTCAGACAAATACATAGACGAACAATCTAATAGTGGGGGAAAAAACAAGCGCAGGCCAACAACTGAACTATCTTCATAGTAATGACTTGGCAAAGATTTGGACTTAAGGAGAGGGGGGGGGGGGGGGGGGTAATTTGAAGATGGAGAAACTGGGAACATGAAATTAAGAAAATATGTTACAGATATGAAAACTCTTCACTAGCTGCATAAGGGAACCATCGCAACCTCTTTTGAAGGCAGATATATTTGTATTGCCTGCTCCGAGCCTTTCGTCCGCTGGGTCGGACTCATCAGGGAGACACGGCTGGTTGTGTCTGCGCTCCTGGCGTCAAATAGAGACACACCACAGTCCATAATACTGTGGCGTTCTCACCACCAAGAGTGCAAAAAAGAATCCAATAGCACTCCCAAAGCAGCCAGCGAAGAGTAGTAAATCGCTGGCTGCTTTGGGAGTGCTATTGGATTCTTTTTTGCACTCTTGGTGGTGAGAACACCACAGTATTATGGACTGTGGTGTGTCTCTATTTGACGCCAGGAGCGCAGACACAACCAGCCGTGTCTCCCTGATGAGTCCGACCCAGCGGACGAAAGGCCTCGGAGCAGGCAATACAAATATATCTGCCTTCAAAAGAGGTTGCGATGGTTCCCTTATGCAGCTAGTGAAGAGTTTTCATATCTGTAACATATTTTCTTAATTTCATGTTCCCAGTTTCTCCATCTTCAAATTACCCCCCCCCCCCCTCCTTAAGTCCAAATCTTTGCCAAGTCATTACTATGAAGATAGTTCAGTTGTTGGCCTGCGCTTGTTTTTTCCCCCACTATTAGATTGTTCGTCTATGTATTTGTCTGACTTTATTCAAGTTTAAAAGGCTGTGCCAGTCTTGAATAAAAGTTACTCTGTGTTAGGTTTTCTTATGGGAGCAAAAAATACCCAACTTGTTTACTGTTTATCGTTTACTGTTCCCTGCCTCATTTCATTTCCGATTTTTGTTTTGATTAAATTGAGGTTATTTGTATTTGTTTCTGTCCGTCTGTGTGTTTGTCTTTTGATCTCCCTTGCATCTTTGGGTGGATCCTCAAGCGTAGGCTCAAAGATTGTCCCCTTTATTTTATACTGTTTGCATAATGTCTTTAGTTTTTTAGCAACTTTTTTTCCTCCCCACACTTTCGTTTGGTTTCATTTACTACTCTTCGCTGGCTGCTTTGGGAGTGCTATTGGATTCTTTTTTGCACTCTTGGTGGTGAGAACACCACAGTATTATGGACTGTGGTGTGTCTCTATTTGACGCCAGGAGCGCAGACACAACCAGCCGTGTCTCCCTGATGAGTCCGACCCAGCGGACGAAAGGCCTCGGAGCAGGCAATACAAATATATCTGCCTTCAAAAGAGGTTGCGATGGTTCCCTTATGCAGCTAGTGAAGAGTTTTCATATCTGTAACATATTTTCTTAATTTCATGTTCCCAGTTTCTCCATCTTCAAATTACCCCCCCCCCCCCCCCCCCCCCCCCCCCCCCCCCCCCCCCCCTCCTTAAGTCCAAATCTTTGCCAAGTCATTACTATGAAGATACTTCAGTTGTTGGCCTGCGCTTGCTTTTTCCCCCACTATTAGATTGTTCGTCTATGTATTTGTCTGACTTTATTCAAGTTTAAAAGGCTGTGCCAGTCTTGAATAAAAGTTACTCTGTGTTAGGTTTTCTTATGGGAGCAAAAAATACCCAACTTGTTTACTGTTTATCGTTTACTGTTCCCTGCCTCATTTCATTTCCGATTAATGTCTCATGGTTTAAAAGTTTGTTTGTTTTTTCCCACAAAAAGAAAAAGAATAAAAGGAAGAATGTAAAAGAGAAGACGGAGAACAGGAGAAAAAAATCCAACCAAGCGGCGAATGGATGTCTCACATTTGATTTCGTATTATGTTGTTTATAACCTAGCCAACCGCATGCGACCACATTAGAATTGTTCGGGGGGGGGGGGGGGGGGGGGGGGGAGTCTAAATTGATGAAGCTGATATTTGTAAAGAGGTGACGACTAGTAGAAACATCACACATTCTCAAAAAGACACTAAAAGAAAGACA
>CM065714.1:129210345-129215345 GCA_033310375.1 Conus canariensis | reverse complement strand
TCAACGTGACTGGCGGTCAGTCTTGTACGTTCCTGCCAAAATGAGCTGGTCTCAATAAGAACACAGGGACAACCAACTGGATGGGTGATGACAAGTACAATAAGAATGCCAGTTGTTGAAAGGATATAGAACAGGAATATAAATAACAATGGCAAAAGGTTTGTGATTGGAATCCAAAGTGAAGCTCTAACCTCCAGCCCCTGGATCCACCTTACCCCAACACTCAACATCCTTGGGTTTGCAAAGCTGGCGAAAGTAATCAATAGTAACAGCATTAAATTCCAATTCAGAAATGAGTGGATACAGCAGTACTCGAACCCCAGCCCAATTGACAGCAAGGTCTACCACCATTTTAGCAGAACTGACTAAGTCACACTCTTCAGACTCAGAACTGCGCACAATGGAATGAACGACTGCGTGGACAACACAGACTGGACAGAGGTCCACCATGACCAGTGAGAGCAGATTATCTCCTACAAGATTGTCTGCTGCTCTACAATCAACGATGGGCTGCATGAACAGACCCATTTCCACTGAGGAAAGTGCAAGACGCGGAAGGAGAAGGCAAAACGTGCCTGTAAGCCCCTTGGACTAACAGGTCGTAAATCTCATCACTCGCCAGAAGAAGGCAATAACAGCAGCACTAAGTGAATTACCACCTGAGCCCGGCTGTATACAGTAATGTGCTCCATTCCTCGTAAGATAAATTTCTGTTTTCCAAGACTCGAGGAACAAACTGGAAGGGCAATACAAGAGGTTACTTTCTGAAAGTACAGTACCTTTTATCGACGGGGTGAAGGCCACAAGGGAAGGGAGACCACTTTCCTTGATCGAGTTTTTGGAGCTTACTCTGTCAGTCGATCTATTCAATGAAGTCGTTTATAACTCCTCCATCGAGACAGCATAAGAATATTTGTTATTTGGATATGCTGAAAAGAATGTATCGCTAAGGTCTGATTGAAAATCTCGGGATCGAATCAGGATGCACGCCCATTTTTTGTAGCCTAACAACAATCTTTCTTGTCGCGTGGATCATATATTCCCGTTGAAATTAACAGCATGAATCTTTTTTCCTCAACGTTGTAAGTTTACTGAAATAGGTACCTAAATGGACGGGGTGTCTTGAACAGACAAGCACGTTTTCAAACCCATATTGCCAAACCAGTATCTGTCAAAAAAGAAGGGCCAAATCATCGGGAAAGCAACAATATGTTCAATAATACAAAGGAAAAAACATTCCCAATTATGTTTGTATTTAGTGTGCACTTAAGCAGTCCAGGTGGTGAGTGGAGAAGCATCATACATCAAGACAAATTTGTGCGTAATACCTACCCATTTCTCATACATGAATACAGACAGCGTGTTTATTTTTATATGTTAAAAAGAAAGCCAGAAAAAGAAAAAGAAAGGCCCAAATTTTCACCTAGCTGATATCCACCTACTATTTTCTGCCTAGGCTCAGTACTGAATGATTCAAACGCAATTCAAACAGAGGGTAAACTGTCAAGATATATACCTTGAAGCCAGTGCCAAATAGCTACACATTGTTTCTATTTTGGCCTGATTTCGAATACAACAAAGAGATTCTGAAAAAAAAAACAGGAAGTGTATTCAAACATAAAAAAACGAACTTACGTTCTTTTTATCAACAATGCAGGTAAAAGGCAGACACGTAACAGGAAAGCCAGTGATAAAAATTGAGTTAGGATGGATTATTCTGTCAAACTATTCATCTGCGCTACACATATAGCTCAGGTCTGCATGGTTTCCTACACGTTCTTCTCCTAAAGAGGCACACATCAGGAAGAGTGTGTAAGAGTGAAAGGAGGATTTTTGCCATTGCTGCTCTCTTTATCTCACCTTCCTTACTGATTCGCTGGACGAAGTGAACTACTATCATATTTGTTTCCTTCTCATTATTCATTGGTTTGCATTCCAACCAACCAACCACACACACACACACACACACACACACACACACACACACACACACACACACACACACACACACACATATATATATATATATATATATATATACATGCGCGCGCGCGCTCGTGTGGACATGAAAGGACCCGACATGGCCCGACAGACAGAGCTCCGCTAATCAACACTGCAGACGACAACGTGATTCCATCAATCAGGGAAAGCAAACTCTATCAATTGAACGGGTCTGCCAGCCACCAGGGACCAGCGACATACGATACTGATACATCACCAGGAGTCACGCCTGTCTGCTTTTGATGTGGTTTCTTTACCGTCAACGGGTATACTGTACAGCAGGGTGTGTGTGTGTGGGGGGGGGGGGGGGGGGGGGGGGGCCGGGGGGGGGGGGGGGGAGCTTCTGATGCAGGAGTCAAACGGTCATACAACGAACTAAAAAAGGAATGCAAGATTGACGAGCTTTGGCTTTCCGCACAGCACTGTTTCCTCTTCGCAATTTGTGGAGACAAACTGACAGACTTCCTTTCAACATGGACATATTTCATACCGTTTGTGACTACTCTGAAGGTTTAGTTCTCGCCACAGGTCTGTCATGTATCTTTATGCTTTAGGTTTGGCATCAGTAAATGACGTGAACATTCTGGAAAGTTCTTGAGCAGTGTTATTCCTGGCAAGCCATTTGACAGCCTCTGTCTGCAGGTCAAACATGCCCTGGAACCTAAGCGGAAACCATACTGAGACCATCGCTGTATTGACTTTACAGGTATTCGGTGAATTAATTTCACGATCATGCGATGGTTAAGCTCCGCATTAGCACAAACGAAATCGATGGAGGTAAAAAAAAAATTCATATGTTGACATTGGCAAACAATGTGTAGAGTCAGAACCGCTACGTTTAGCAGTGTGGAGAGAGTTTCATGAGGAATGCGTTTCAGAGAGGATGGCTCTAAGAGGGGCAGCAAGAAGCGTCAGAAACGGCAACGTGTTGAATAGTTTTGCGTCGTAGATTCATATGCTAATGAGCTGGTGACATTCTTTTTAGCAAGACTGAAATGCGCAAATGAAGTGTCAAATGTCCATGGCAGATTGTCTGGAAATTTAGGCAAGTCAATATGACGTCAGTAGCAATAGCAGTGTCTGAAAATGGGGGAAGATGCAAATGAGATTTTGAACAAGGATTTTGTTCCCAGGTTTGTGAAATTTTCGTTCAGAAGACAGTCGCATGCGTAGTTTCCAGGTTCAGAGTTCTGTTTCAAATAGTTCTTCCGTGTACATTTAAGTCTACAGTTTCAAAGGTAGGATTACCCAGCCTCTGAGTAGAGACTGCACTCAAGAGATACAGAGGCGAGTGAAGGGGATAGGAGACAAGAGAGTAGAAGGAGAGAAGGAGGCCTGAAAGGACGAGAGAAAGATTAGGGGAAGGAGGAGGTGAAAAGAGAGAGAAGGGGAGTAAATAAGGAGGGAGATAGAGGGATGGAACTGGAGGAGTAAAAAAAAAAGGTGTTTTTTTTTAACGAAATAATCCTCGAGCAATGGCATTATTCTGCCTGTCATAAGTGTGACAGGGAGGAAGGTGTTTGTGAAGAAAATCATAGCCTTCCCCCTTGCCCAACATTTAACCTACTTCGTCTACTCCCATATTCTGAGACCCAGACTCAAGAGAATGTGAGAATCCTTGTCAATGACAACAAAGTGTATCACAGCGCACGCCTAGACTATTTTCAACAAGCGGATTTGGATTTTGTACATCCCAGAAGCGAGGTGAAACAGGGACAGGGACACTGCTTAATTTACTTTGAGTTTAACATCCACACCCATCTTAGCTGCTATGGTAGACTAGTGTAACCTTCTTGAGAAAGCTGGGCTAAAGACAACTGTCTAATACTAAACCACGAAACCACAAGAAGATGGGCAGCGAATGTACCTATTTTTGTACCAATCGCCAGCAGCATTCAGACTCGCTACGTCTGAGAGCGAATTCGGTGCTCCTGCCCTGGGCTAGATAGACATGGGAAGATAACTCATAATATGAAAACAATTTTTATTGGCAAGGGGCAGGGCCACCAAGGAAAGGAAACCACTTTGCTTGCTCGTGCCCGGAAATACCGTCCGCCGGTCGACGACATCAAGCCTTTTATAGACTTTCGCTCAAAGACCTGTGGAGAACATTGGCAGTTTGGATATGGCTAAAGGACAGTTTATCGCCATGGGAATAGAAAATAAAATCTCATGTGGGTCAAATCAGGACAAGCTCATTCCAACACGAGCCATCCTTCTGTGATCCCTGATCCTCTTCCCTCTTCACTCGTGCTTTCTTTTTCTTTCTAAATCTTGACAGATTTTAGCTCAAACCCCTTTCAGGAAACATCAGTGTGGCTGCTGTCCAGGTAAATATATAGGCAGTGCTGGACAGAACTTTTTGAGAGAGAGAACGAACGAACGAACGAACGAACGAACGAATTTTTATTTTCAGAGGGTAATGGAATAAGCATCACTGCTTTTTTACATAGAGAGAGAGAGAGAGAGGAGAAGAGGAGAGAGAGAGAGAGAGAGAGAGACGGACAGACAGACAGACAGACAGACAGACAGACAGGCAGGCAAGCAGGCTGGTGGACAGCCAGCCAGCCAGAGAGAGAGAGAGAGAGAAAGAGAGAGAGACGGAGAGACAGACAGACAGGCAGGCAGGCAGGCAGGCAAGCAGGCTGGTGGGCAGCCAGCCAGCCAGCCAGAGAGAGAGAGAGAGAGAGAGAGAGAGAGAGGAGAGAGAGAGAGAGAGGAGAGAGAGAGAGAGAGTGTGTGTGTGTTTCTTACCTCCGACATGGACATTACTTTTCAATCGCTATTGTTTGTCTGTCTGCCGGCAAAATTAAGCTTCTTGATTGTCCTTTTTCTCCTGGAGCCTACCTTCTTGATTTCTTTGTTTTAAAGAAAACCATTTTTTTTTCATTTCATCTGAATCAGACAGTGTTTGTGACTGACTTTGCTTTCAGATCCTCTTTTCAATATTATGACGTCACTTGCTTTTAAGTTTTAGTCCCAGGATGTTTGTTTTTCCA
>CM065714.1:129187845-129192845 GCA_033310375.1 Conus canariensis | reverse complement strand
TGGCGGTGCACTGCAACTCTTCAACCCCGTGACATTTTGCCTTGAACATTGTTATGGTATGACATTAAGCAGGGTCGAAAACTCATCGCTCTCAATTATGTGTACCTCTCCAGAACGCATGTTTGAACCTGGAAACACTGTCGTGTGACATTTCCCATAGGGAGAAGTCTGGGTAAAATGCATTTTAAAGTGCTCGTGTGTTTACATTGTTGTTGTTTTAACTGTTCTGTTATTTTCAGCTTGATGCCTTGTCACAATGTAATAAACGCTTTGTCTAAAAAACAATAAGAAACCACGTTCTTTTGGATTGCAGTAGCATTTCTACAAGGAAGTGCAGCCTTACAACTGTAGCTGTCTAAATGCGTTGACTTCTGATTTACCCAAGGCTATACTTTCTTCACCTAGCTGGACAACTTGTCTGAATGATGTGAAAGGCCGAAGAGCCAGCCTGCGCTGTTTTTAGACGGTTCTGCAACCTGTGTTGTCGAATGACAAATCGATCACACATATGGAATAAATGAACAGGCACAGGATACATTAATACCTCATGTCAAATACATGCTTTAGTATTGTATCGGTGGTTAAATGTACTCAGTCACCATGGACTCCACGGTTCTGTTTAAATGGATGGACATTGACAATCGTTTAACACAATCAGGAGTCCTTAAAATGTAGAGTTGCCGAAACGTTTCTTAGATTTGGATCATGAGCCTATGAACAAAACTATTAGTAGACACGCGCGCGCGCGCGCACACACACACACACACACACACACACACACACACACACACACACACACACACACACACACACACACACACACACACACACACACACACACACACACACACACACCACACACACACACACACACACACACACACACACACACACACACACACACAGAGGATGGGGAGGGGAGGAAACAAGGTTGCAAGTGGGGAGAGGAAGATGAATACAAAGTTGCTTGAAAGGCTTTACATATATCGTCTGACTGTCACACCGCTGCGAACAAAACAACAAAATCTTTGGCCTCGACCAACCAGTCACACGTACACACCCTTTCCCTTCTTCTCTCACGACGAGTTCATTTGCCCACTTTTCTTTTTTTTTGTTGTAGGTTTCAGAGATGATTCCAGGCGTGAAGTTCTCAGTCCAGATCAATACTCATGTGCACAAGGCGTGATCTATGGGCAACATCTAGGAGGTAATGGATGAGAACTTCAGAGGCGCTATGTGGTAATCTATGAAGGGCAAATTGATGTCACACGGCTTTAAAAGTAAAAGCAGAAAAAAAGGTGGAAACCAAACCAGGCAAAAGGATGTCTCCCATTTTATTTTATTTCATGTTATATGGACCAGCTATCTGTACATAACCATTATTAGAGCTGTTACCATGTTGAGATCGATTCCATGTATGCATGACCAAAAATGTTCATTACAAACATATTCAAATCTGGTTTTAGAGAGAAAGAGAACAAAACAAAAAATCGAGAGGCCAAATTAATTGAGGTGATTTATGTGTAAAGGGTGATAACTAACCAAAGCATCAAATGCACTCAAAAAGCTGAAGAAAAAAACAAAAACGGTTCAGATCGAGGAAACACCAGAAAACATTATGATTCGATAATAGAAATTTTAAAATGGTACTGGAAGAAACCAGCAAGATAATGATGACGTCACTGAATCTCTCTTATCGGAAGGGAAAGTTGTCGCTGTTTGATCTGACACATTGACAATGAGAGACAACACCTACAGACGTCTGAAGGCTGTTGTGGGTGACGCTACATTCGCTTGGGCGACCGGTGTCTCCATATGGTGACACACACGGAAGATGACACAGCTTGCGTGTAAGCACCTTAACCCTAAATCACATTTCTCATCAAAACAAGACAATGACAATAGCGCTAGGTATATTCCCACCTTAGGCCGGCTCAGTATTGTAATGTGTTCCATTCCTCAATAATCAGATTCCTGTTGCTCAAGGCTCCAGAAGCCAACTGAAAGGGCAGGAGCTTATCTTCCAAGAGGACAAATTTCTATAAAGTATTTATAGTGACTCCACCGAAAACGTGGGCGAAAGAATAACAAGACAATACATGATGCGTTTCGACCTCTTAGGTCTTCTTCAGGCAAGATAAACAACACTCAAGACAACGGAAATAAAGAACAAAAAATCACTTACCTTTATCAAAATCGGCGCAAGATGGGCATTGAATGAAAACCTTTCTTATTTCGTTTTGTGATTTGTTTGTCCACGTAGTTCGGCGGGGTCGTTATGAATACTTTTTGAAAATCTGTTTAGATTTCCACATGTAGTCGCCTCAGTTGCACTTACCTTCCAAGAGGACGTTAACTTCATCGACGACGTGGGGGCCACGAGGGATATAAGACCACTTTCCTTGATCGATTTTCAGAGCCAGGACTCTTAGCGGATCAATTCAAACATTTCTTTTACGGATCTTCAATAAGAACAGTCACAGGAACGTGCCTTACAGGCACACTGCCAGAGATAGTGTATCATCGTTAAAGTTTAATTCAGAATATAGAGATCGAATCAGGATGTACCCCCATTTCAGTAGAAATCTTACACAACTTGTGATTGCAGAGATTAAGTTTCCCTATTTAAACCGATGCCGTCAAACTTTATCATTCTGAAGTTCACCAGTTCGCTGAAATAACTACATGAAATTGATAGGATGTCTCGATCAAACTAGCTCATTTCTAAAACATAATACGGAACCAAAACTGGTTTTGCAAAAAACAAAATACCAGGACAACAATTCACCTAATAACATATTACATTCGGATGCTCGTCGTCTCTATATTGACTGGTTTATATAAAGGAACCAAACTGGCAGGTGGAGAAAAATATCACACACACACACACACACACACACACACACACACACACACACACACACACACACACACTCACTCACTCACGCACGCACGCATGCACGCACGCACGCACGCACGCACGCACGCACGCACGCATGCACACACACACACATACACACACACACACACACACACACACACACACACACACACACACCACACACATATATATATATATATATATATATATATATATATATACATATATATATATATATATAGAGAGAGAGAGAGAGAGAGAGAGAGAGAGAGAGAGAGAGAGAGAGAACACAAAAGAACAAGTTGGCTCTTCGTTATCCCAATATCTATCTATCTATCTATCTATCTATCTATCTATTCTATCTATCTATCTATATCTATCTATCTATCTATAATAAAATTACAAAGTACAGTTTACGGGAAGTCTGAAAAAGGCGATGGACCGACAACATTCCAGTATGGACAGGGAAACCATTCGCAGAGACCCAGACCTTGGTCCCTGGTAAACTATTCTTCCTTGTGGTGCCCCAGTTACTCCCCATGGAGTGAAGGTAGAAGAGTTAAGAAAAAGGAGTTAAGGGGGAGGAACGTCTCTCCCATAAAGACACACCATTCCCTTTCCATTCTCCACCGTCGCACACCGTTTCCAATTAAAAAAAAAGACTTTAGTTGTCATAGCGACAGCATTTGACTTTTTCAAGTTCCCTCATAGAAACTCGTCATGAGTTAAAAGAGTTAATTTTGCAAACATGACATATTTTGTCATTACAGGCCTCTAGAAAAAAAACAACAAAAAACAAGACCTTATCTCACTTCAGACCTTCACTTACACCCACCCTCTGCAATCCCCTGGATTAAATTATCCACGCCTACCATTTTTGCTTCTCAGTATTCATTCGTTAACTTTACACAACACACACACACACACACACACACACACACACACACACACACACACACACCACACGCAGGCACGCACGCAGGCACACGCACATACACACACACACACCACACACACCACACACACACACACACACACACACACAACACACCACCACGCACACACACACACACACACACACACACACACACACACACACACACGACACCACACACACACACACAACACACACACACACACACACACACACACACACACACACACACACACACACACATACGTGCACGTGCACTCGCGCACACATGATGGGATCCGATGTAGCACGACAAGCAGAGCTCCCTTTATAGACAATTTAGACAAAAACGTGATTCAATCAATCAGCGGAAGCAATCCTGATCAATCGAACATTTCCACCAGCCCCTTAGGACCAGCAACACGCGATATTGATACATCACCAGGAGTCACGTCTGACTGGGTTTGCCGTGGTGTCGTTGCTGCCCATAGGTCCATTGTGTACGAAGCGTCCGACGCTCGTGTCAGATAGTAATAATACAAATGATGAAAACAATAATTAAAATAATGAAAAATTGAACAGATTGAGCTTTCCATGCTACACAGTACCCTCTTTCCTTTTTCTTGAGACGATGGAAATACTTCTTTTACGTATGCTCGGACTTTGTAGAGTTTATGATAAGCTGTGTGTTCAATTTCTCTTGCTACAGGTCTTTCCTGTGTTTGGGCTTATGGTTTGACGTACGTGATGGAAATCCACATCTTAGAAAGTACTGGAGCAGCGGCATACCTAGCAAGCTGATCGGTAACCTCATTGTCAACCACGCAAACGTGACTTTGAGTCCAGTTGAGAACAGTCTTGTGATCTTTAAGAGAGGCAAACAGTGAACGAAATTCCACAACAGGCGATGTTAATGCTGCGATGGAGCAGAAATAGAATCAACTCAACAGTTTCCATGTTGATATTGGGGAATTATTTGTAAAGTCATAACCAGAGTAGTAAGCTTAGCAGTCCAGACTGAGTTTTCGAAGGAATACGGTTCGAGAGGGATGAGTCAGAGACAAGAAACGGGACGCGTCTGAAGCAATAATTTTCTGGAAGTTTGGACGGTTCTGGAACATGATTACGACGTTGGTTTCACAGGCCAGCCAGGTGATGATATTATTTTCACAAAATAGGACCAAAATGCACAATGGTGGAGTGTGT
>CM065714.1:129172845-129182845 GCA_033310375.1 Conus canariensis | reverse complement strand
ACGAGTGTATTATCACCTGAGCCCGGCTCTGTAGTGTAGAGTGTTCCATTTCTTAGAAAACGGATTTCTGTTTCTTAAGACTCCAACAGCAGTCCGAAAGGGCAATACAAAAAGCTTGTTTTCCCTCGAGTAGTTACTTTTATTGACAGGGTGAGTGCCACGAGGGAAGTGCGACCACTTTTCCTGATCGAGTTTTGAAGCTGGATTTTTTTTTTATCGATCCATTCAATCAAAATCCAGCCAGAAGAATGTGTGTTATTGGCACACAGCCGTAGACAGTGTATTACCAAGGTCTGATTGATAATGTAGAGATCGAATCAAGTTGTGCCCCTGTGAAAGTTGAAACCTAATACCATTCATCACTCAAACACATACATGCACGTGGTGTCATGACCAGGCAAACTTTTACTACAATGTTGTGGAACCAAAATCTGTTCTAAAAATGATTAAGTCAGAGCTGATATGTTTTTTAAAAGAAAGCAAGACCGAAATGTACGGATGGAGTTTGAAATGTCCATGGCAGATCATCAAAACATTTAAACAGATCGGAATGACACCATTATCAAAATTGTGTTTTGTTTTGTTTTCTTTAGGTGGTCGACATGGATTCCCAGCGGAGGCTTTGGTTGTTTGTGTCCAAGTTCGGAAAAGTTGCTTTGAAAAGACAGTCGTGCGCATGATTTTCAGGTAGTGCCCCTGCGTCAGTCTTCTGTGTGTAAGGCAGGGTTCTCTAGCCTATTTGTAGAGACAAGAGATATGTAGAGAGTAGACCGGATGAGATAAGGGACTAGAGAGTGGAGAGAGGAAAGGAGGAGGGAGGCTAGGACGGTAGGAACAACAGAAGGAGACGAGGAGGAGGAGAAGAGATGGCGGCTAAGGGGGCGGAGGAGAAAAGGGAAGGACTAAGTATCAAAGAAATGAGCCTGGAGCCACAACGTCGTTCTTCCTGTGCCATTCTCTCTGATCTGTAAATATGGCGTGTGTAAAGGAATTCACAGCCCCGCTACCCTACCCACCTCCCCTGTCCAAGCTCCATCCCTTTTCCACCCCCATCCCTCCCCTTACCCCATTCCTTCGCTCCAGATCTGAAAAATCAGGCCTTGAAGAAAACCACTATCAACATGGGTTTAAATGAACATCTCACCTTAGCTGACATAGTTGTCTGCTAAAACTGTCTCGAGAGAGTTTGAGTCATACGTCTATCTAACACAACACTGATACCATCAAAACGACAATTTCTTAAGATGAGAAGCGGAAGTGCCAGTTATTATACCAAAGGCCAGCATGATTCGGAATCTCAAAGTCTGACTGCGAAATCGATACTCTCCCAATGGGCTAGCTATGCATCCAATGTAGTTCTTAATATGATGGCAGTTTTCATTGGAATCGGGCAGGAAAACAAACGAAGGGAGACCACTTTGCTTGATTGTGCCTGGAGGTTCCGTCTGGTGGTCGATATCAAGCGTTTGTGGAGTTCCGGTCAAAGAACTGCCCAAAACATTGGTTGCTGGGATATGGCTGAGGAACTACATGTCGCTACGGAAATGGAGAATAAAATCCGGAGGCCGAATCAGGATGAACCTATCTCTCCAGCCCTCCTACCTGCCGTCCAATCTCCCTACTTCGTTCCTTTTTTCTCTTTTAAACCTCGACAGATTTAAGCTCAGGATCCGTCAGATTTACATGCATCACGTTGCTCATTCTAGCGCACGACAGAATGGCTCCCATTCAGGCTAGATACACCACCAGTGTTGGACAAAACATTTGACAGAGAGAGAGAGAGAGAGAGAGAGAGAGAGAGAGAGAGAGAGAGAGAGAGAGAGAGAGAGAGAGAGAGAACATAGATTTTGTTTATGCAATACTACGATGTGACTGTCGGGTCTACACCTAGATTTTGTTTATTGTGTGTGCCTCAATATTCGGTCGTTTTGGAAGGACTCTGTGTGTTGGGCTGGTGCTGACAGTCCTGAAAGAGCCCAGTGTGTTGCGCTGGTGATGACAGCCCTAAAAGAGCCAGGGTGCTGGGCGGGGTGGTGACAGCCTTCAGGGCTAGTGTGTTCGGCTGGTTTTGACAGCCCTAAAAGGGCCTGTGTGTTGGGTTGGGTGGTGACAGCCTTCAGGGCTAGTGTGTTCGGCTGGTTTTGACAACCCTAAAAGGGCCTGTGTGTTGGGCTGGATGCTGACAGCCCTGAAAGAACCTGTGTTGGGCTGGGTGGTGACAGCCTTAAGGGCCAGTGTGTTGGGCTGGGTGGTGACAGCCTTAAGGGCCAGTGTGTTGGGCTGGGTGGTGACAGCCTTAAGGGCCTGTGTGTTGGGCTGGGTGCTGACAGCCTTAAGGGCCAGTGTGTTGGGCTGGGTGCTGACAGCCCTGAAAGAGCCTGTGTGTTGGGCTGGGTGGTGACAGCCTTAAGGGCCAGTGTGCTAGGCTGGTTGGTGACAGCCCTAAAAGGGCCTGTGTGTTAGGCTGGGCGTCCACAGCTTGAAATGGCCCTCTGTGGTGGGCTAAATGTGAACGCGAAAAAAGCCCTTGTTTGGTGTACGGGATGGTGACAGCCCTGAAAGGGCCTCATATGGTGGAGTTCTTGGTGACAGTCCTAAAAGCATCTGTGTGGTGGCTGGTGACATCCCTGAAAGGTCCCTGTGTAATGAGCTGGTTAGTTTCAGTCCTTATAGAGCCCTATGTTTCCAGGCTAGGTGGTGACATCCTGAGATAACCCTGTGCGATCGGCTAGACGATGAAAGTCCTGAATTCACCTTGTGTGGTTATCTGAGTGGTGAGACCCCTGGAAGGGTTCTGTTTAGTAAGAGTGGTGGTGACAGCCATTCACAAAGCTCATGCCGTCAACTAGGTGATATCGGCTGGTCCGTATGTGGATAGTTTAAGGGTGACGGCACTGAAAGGGTCCTGCGTTGTCAACTGAGTGGTGATAGTCAAGGGCCCCACATGGTCACCTGCGTGGTGACAGTCATGAAAGGGGCCTACATGGTCAACTGAGTGGTGACAGTCATGAAAGGGGCCTACATGGTCAACTGAGTGGTGACAGTCATGAAAGGGGCCTACATGGTCACCTGAGTGGTGACAGTCATGAAAGGGGCCTACATGGCACCTGAGTGGTGACAGTCATGAAAGGGACCTACATGGTCACCTGAGTGGTGACAGTCATGAAAGGGGCCTACATGGTCACCTGAGTGGTGACAGTCATGAAAGGGACCTACATGGTCACCTGAGTGGTGACAGTCATGAAAGGGGCCTACATGGTCACCTGAGTGGTGACAGTCATGAAAGAGCCCTATATGGTCACCTGAGTGGTGACAGTCATGAAAGGGACCTACATGGTCACCTGAGTGGTGACAGTCATGAAAGAGCCCTATATGGTCACCTGAGTGGTGACAATCATGAAAGAGCCCTACATGGTCATGTGAGTGGTGACAGTCATGAAAGAGCCCTACATGGTCAACTGAGTAGTGACAGTCATGAAAGGGGCCTACATGGTCATGTGAGTGGTGACAGTCATGAAAGAGCCCTACATGGTCACCTGAGTGGTGACAGTCATGAAAGAGCCCTACATGGTCACCTGAGTGGTGACAGTCATGAAAGGGGCCTACATGGTCACCTGAGTGGTGACAGTCATGAAAGAGCCCTATATGGTCACCTGAGTGGTGACAGTCATGAAAGGGACCTACATGGTCACCTGAGTGGTGACAATCATGAAAGAGCCCTACATGGTCACCTGAGTGGTGACAGTCATGAAAGAGCCCTATATGGTCACCTGAGTGGTGACAGTCATGAAAGAGCCCTACATGGTCACCTGAGTGGTGACAGTCATGAAAGAGCCCTACATGGTCACCTGAGTGGTGACAGTCATGAAAGAGCCCTACATGGTCATGTGAGTGGTGACAGTCATGAAAGAGCCCTACATGGTCAACTGAGTGGTGACAGTCATGAAAGGGGCCTACATGGCACCTGAGTGGTGACAGTCATGAAAAGGCTCTATATGGTCACCTGAGTGGTGACAGTCATGAAAGGGGTCTACATGGCACCTGAGTGGTGACAGTCATGAAAAGGCTCTATATGGTCACCTGAGTGGTGACAGTCATGAAAGGGGCCTACATGGCACCTGAGTGGTGACAGTCATGAAAAGGCTCTATATGGTCACCTGAGTGGTGACAGTCATGAAAGGGCTCTATATGGTCAACTGAGTGGTGACAGTCATGAAATGGCCTATGCAGTCGTTTGGGTGCTGACAGTCCTGAGAGACTGCTGTTTGGTTGACAGGGCGTTGACACCTTTGGAGAGGCCCTGTGGGGTAGACTGTGATAGTAATTATTCTGAAGGTGCGGACTTAGGTCACTGATGTCGTGTGAGTGGTCCTCAGTAGGAGGTCGTAGGGCCGGATGGACCAAGCGTGTGTTCTCACTAGCCAAAGGTGTCCAGCTTTCCGTCTGTCTTATTGATTATTCAGGCTTCACTTTGCGCGCAAGCGCACACCTGTCTGTGTAATTCTCTCTCTTCTCTCTCTCTCTCTCTCTCTCTCTCTCTCTCTCTCTCTCTCTCTCTCTCTCTCTCTCTTCTCTCTCTCTGCATGGGTGTGTGCGAATATATATATATATATATATATATATATGTGTGTGTGTGTGTGTGTGTGTGTGTGTGTGTGTGTGTGTGTGTGTGCGTGCGTGTGTGTGTGTGTGTGTGTGGTGTGTGTGTGTGTGTGTGTGTGTGTGTGTGTGCGCGCGTGTGTGTGTGTGTGTATAAGTGCATGTGTGCGTGTGTGTGCGTTCGTGTGTGTGTGTGTGTGTGTGTGTGTGTGTGTGTTTAAATGTGTGGAAGTGCACATGTTTGTCATGTGCGTGTGCATATGTGTGCGTGAGTGCGTGCGTGTGTGCGTTCGTGCGCGCGCGCGCGCGCGCGCGCGCGTGTGTGTGTGTGTGTGTACGTACATATGTGTGCCTGCGTGTCTGAGTGTGTGTGTAGATAGATAGATAAGATAGATAGATAGATAGATAGATAGATAGATAGATAGATAGATAGATAGATATGCTTGTGTTTGTGTGTGCATACGTTCGCATGTGCACATGTGCACATGTGTGTGTGTTTTGTGTGTGTGTGTGTGTGTGTGTGTGTGTGTGTGTGTGTGTGTGTGTGTGTGCATGACTGCAAAGAAAACCACGAAATGGCGAAAATGAATGGGAAAGACTTTGAGTTGATTCGTAGCAGCAGAGCATGGAAATATCAGCCTACAACAACCCATACTGTTCAGTAAATAGTGAAGTGCTGTGAAGAGATGTCCTGCTTATCATCATTTTTCCCCTTTGATCCCATGTTTCATACCCGCACCGCGGCATTATTCACATGCTGCCCATTCTGGCTTATCCATTGACAGCAACGAGTTCATCCTGGCTCATTTTGTCACAGCTTTAGCACCGGCAGTGCGTAGACAGCAGTCATGATCAGGCTGCCGTGCCAGCCATCGATTTGGGGGCCCTTCATGGTGAAATTCGGCAGCTCAAAACTCATAAAGACCGTCCCCACGCCTACACAAGCATGTAAACTGACTTGCGATAGAAGTATATGTAGTTTTGTATTTTGTTTCTTTGTCTGCATTGTCGCTTTGGTTTTTATAATGGCTATTTTATATGGGAGATGTGTGGCAGCGTTCACGCGAAGTACTTGAACAGAACAGTGCTTCTTGCGTTCTTGCTGGCATATGTAACCTACATAAATAGGAGGAGGGGGGGGGGGAGATGAGGGATTCTATTGTGCATGTCCTCATTTCATGATGGGGTCTGTTCCAATCAAGTACCTTTGCAGGTTCTTGAAACATGAGCAAATAATGGGCACGGCTAATAGACGCATTGCTATACATCGCTTGACGATCAAAGAGTAGATCAGAACTGGGCAGCCCTCTGCAACTTCTTATCATGAATAAAACTTAGTTTCGGATACATTAATTCCATTGCTACTTAATCTACCTTGTGCTACATAGAAGACCGGAAAAAGGCGCCCAAACCAGGCAACTGGGTGAATTAAGTGCATCTGTCGGGTAGTTGGCAGTGCGTTGCAACTCTCCAACCCTGTGACATTTTGCCGTGAGCATTGTATTGCATGACATGAAGCAGTGTCGAAAACTCATTGTTCTCAATCATGTGCACCTCTCCAGAATGCTAGTTTCACTTGGAAAGACTGTTGTATAACGTAGGTCCTATACGTGAGTCATAAAACAGCATTTCAATATGAAATAAACACGCAACACGTTGTTTCTTGTGTGATACACTTTTTTGTGGAAAATAGATTTCAAAGCTGTTTCATCCCAGAAAAAAAATTATGTCTCAGGAGGTGCTGAAGATTGGAAAAGTCTGGGGAAAAGTACATTTTAAAGTGCTCCTGCTTATGCATGGTTTGTATCACTGTTCTGCCACCTCAAGTTTGAGTCCTCTCCACAAAGCGATCAAAACTTTGAGTACCAAAACGAAAAGGGAAAAAAAAAGATGATTGGCTTTGAACATTTCATATCTGTTTATGTCTGTCCCGGTCACAGTGGCATTTCTGCAAGGAACTGCAGCCCTGCAACTTCAGCTGCCTAGTTCCATTGACTTCTGATTAATCCCAAGCTACATCCTCTTTATCTGGCTGGGAATGTATTTGAATGGTTTCAACGGGAGGTGGCTGCTGGCGAAAATTAAAACAAACGAAAACCGAATAACTGCACCGCCAAAGGAAGAAACAAACAAATCACAAACATAACTATTTCGACCTATTTGGTCTTCTTCAGGCAAGCCAAATACATTTAAGACCATGAAAACGACGACGAACAGATGGTACGGTACCTCTCTCTTTGCTTTTAGTTAAATTATCTGAAAGGTCAGAAAGCAAGCCTGCACTATTTTAAAGTGAGTCTGCAACATGTGCAGGTTGATTACCAATCCAGGAAACACATGGGATGAATGAATAAACAGAGGATAGATGAATGCCGTATGTAAAATAGCCGCTTTAACATTATACTGGCAGTTAAATGTACACTATCATCATGGACATCAGGGTTCTTTGAATGAATGAACATAGAAAATCAACAAACAGATCAGAGGCCCATGAAATGTAGTGCTGCCGAAATGTTTTATTTTTTTCTTTTTTTTTATTTGGCGTCATGAGCCTATGAACGAAACTGTTGGTGGACACGGGACTAGATCTGGCTTGAAAATCACACAGCAGACGAGAGCAGGTCCGATGCAAGTGTTCAATGTGGTACGATCTTCGTTTCTGATTCATTGATTTCACTGGCCTCCTGACATGAGCGCCCGAGATAGACACCTGAGGGGATCAGGGATCAACTACCAGGCTGTTGAATTTAATGGACAAAAGCTGTAATATCTTCAGAGGCACAGAGAGAGAGGAGAGAGAGAGAGAGAGAGAAGAGAGGAGAGAAGAGAAGAGAGAGAGAGGAGAGAGAGAGAGAGAGAGAGAGAGGAAAGCGCATTACCACACACACACACACACCACAACACCCCCCCCCCCTTCACACACACACACACACACACACACACACACACACACATCTCTCTCTCTCTCTCTCTCTTCTCTCCCACACACACACACAAAAACATGACGCACGACACACACACACATGCACGCTGAGCAGACGCGGCGGAGACACACACACACACACACACACACACAACACACACCACAACACGTGTGAGACAGACAGACAGACAGACAGGCAGACAGACAGATATACAGACACAAGATAAGAGGACATGGAGGTGGAGGGGACAGCGGAAAGTGAACACACAGTCACATAAAAGACGTTATATAGTTTTCGACTCTCACATCACTGTGCACTAAACATCCAAACCTTTGGCCTCGAGCAGCCAGACACATACACACCCTTTCTCGTCTTCTCTCACTCATCTTCCCACCGGGTTCCTCCCTCCTCCCTTTCCTTTCAAAGACGGTTCCTGGTGTGAAGTCTTGAGCGCTGATCAATACTCATTTGCACAAGGCGTGATCAATTGTCAACATCTAGGAGGTAATGGATGAGAACTTCAGACGCGCTATGTGGTTAGCTAGGAAAGGTAAATCGACACTTCACAGCTTTGCAATAAAAGAGGAAATAAAAGAAGGAAACAGCTATGCAAAGGCATGTGGATGTCTCTCATTTCATTTTGCATCATTTACATCGTCCAGCCAAGAACACGGGATGATAATTTGAAGGGACGTTAACATGTCCAGATTGATTCCATTCATTCATGCTAAAAAAAAAAAAAGTTCATTTCAAACATGCTTAACTGTGGTTTTGCATGCAGAGAAGGAGAAAAAAAATGAAAGGCGAAAGGCCAAATTATTGAAGGCGATTTATATACAAAGAGGTGATAACTAAAAGAAACATCAAATGCCCTCAAAAAGCTGATTAACGATTTAGACCAAGGAAACGCTGGAAGGTACCATGATTTAACACCAGAAGATTTCACATTCCTCTGGAGGAAAATATGCAAGACAATGACAAACTCACTGAATCTGCCTTGTCGAAAAGAAGAGTTGTCGTTCACTGAACGAAAGGTAGTTGTCATTCACTGAACAAAGGTGTATCGCGCCCTGACTTCGCAAACACACGGAATTAGATATGACAAATGCAAGTAACTGGGGTCTGACAGCTTTATCAGATGCCTGTTACAATCTCATCGTTAAGCCACCAGTAAAAGAGAGACGATTAAAAAAAAGAAACTTTGAGAACCAAAAGAAAAACAAAACAAACTTTATTATGATGACTTGTTTTGAACGTTCGATGTCTGTTTTTGTTTGTCCGGGTCACAGGGGCATTTTTGCAAGGAACTGCAGCCCTGCAACCACACCTGTCTAGCTCTGTTGACTTCTGATTAACCCCAAGCTACACCCTCTTCATCTGGCTGGAAAACGTATTTGAATGGTTTCAAAGTGGGGAAATTATAACAAAAGCGTCAACAGAATTACTGCACCACCAAATGAACGACCAAACAAACTACCAAACAAACATTACTATTTTAATGGTTGCAAGTGAGGCGACTGCAGGCGGAGATCTAAACACATTTTAAATATTAGTACTCCACCGACGAATGTAGACAAACGCCTCACAAGACAAAACAAAACACGTTTCAACCTCTTAGGTCTTCTTCAGGCAAGATAAACAACACTCAGGACAACGAAAAAGAATAACGACCAATCCATTGTCTTTGTCGAATTCGGCACAAGATGGGCGTTGAATCTTGCGCCGAATTCGACAAAGAGAAGTGATCGTTCGTTCTTCATGCTCGTTGTCCTGAGTGTTGTTTATCTTGCCTAAAAATGACCTAAGAGGTCAAAACGCGACTTGTTTAGTCTTGTGATTTGTTTGTACACGTTGTTCGGTGGAGTCATAATTATTACTTTTAAGATAACTATTTCGACCTATTTGGTCTTCTTCAGGCAAGAGAAATAGCATTTAAGACAATGCAAACGAACAATGATCAGATGGTGCATTAATTCTCTTTTTGATTTTGGTTGAATTACATGACAGGTCAGACAGCTGGTCTGTGCTATTTTCAAATGGTTCTGCAACATGTGCAGGTTGATTACCAATCCATGAAACACATGGGATGAATGAATAGACAGAGGTTAGACGAATACGTTATGTAAAATATAAACACCTTAACATTATACTGGGGGTTAAATGTACACAATCACCTTGGACATAAGAGTTCTCTTAAATGTGTGAACATTGAAAATCGGCGAACAGAATCAGGAGCCCTGAAAATGTAGTATTGTCGAAATCTTTCTCAGATTTAGCATTATGAGCCTATTAACGAAACTGTTAGTTGACACGTGACTAGCTCTGACTTGAAAATCACATGACAGACGAGGACAGGTCCGATTCAAGTGTTCAATACGGTAAGATCTTCATTTCTGATTCATTAATTCACTAGCCTCCTGAAATGAGCTCCCGAGATAGATACCTGAGGGATCAAATACCAGGCTGTTGAATCTAAT
>CM065714.1:129162845-129167845 GCA_033310375.1 Conus canariensis | reverse complement strand
AGCGAATCTGGATTCTGGAGACTCTAGAAGCGCATCGAAACGGCACAGCAGAGCGGAAGGGGGGAGGGGGTCTAGCTTACATTGAGTTTAATCTCCACAGCCATATTAGCTGACATTTTGACGGTTATAAAACATCTGAGGAGAGCCGTTGGGAGAGAGGGGACAGCCATCTAACACTTCACTCGTAGCACCAAAACAGTAGAGTTAAGATGGGCGGGCAGCGAAAGTGCCACTCTATATGGCAAAGGCCAGCAGAATTCGGACTAGCAGCAACTGATGGCAAACTTGGCGCATTCCCTCTGAGCTAGCGAGACATCCAGAATAGCTCTTAATATGGTAGCAGGTTTTTTTTATCTTTGCAAAGGCAAGGCCACAAATAAAGGGAGGCCACTCTGCATAATCGTGCATGGAAGTTCCGTTTATTGGTCGACATCAAGCCTTTTACAGCATTAGCTGTTGGGATACGGCTGAGGGACAATACACAGCTATGAAAATGGAAAATACCCCCCCCCCTCCCCCTCAAAGGGGCTTAAATCAGGATGAACAGATCCTTCCCCAGCCTTTCCTGCTGTCCTCCCACCCTGCTCCCTTATTCTTCATGTATCTTGAACTTTTGACTGGCATCTTTCATTTCTGAATGCATCATGTAAAACAATTCCAGCATACGCCAACTTGGCTCCTGTCCAGGCCAGATTCACAAACAGTGCTTGATGAAAATATTTTTGAGAGAGAGAGAGAGAGAGAGAGAGAGAGAGAGAGAGAGAGAGAGAGACAGACAGACAGACAGACAGGCAGACAGACAGACAGACAGAGACAGAGAGAGAGAGAGAGGACACCAGGCACCAAGTTTGTGATAGAGATAATGCGTGATCATGCCTACCGCATTTTTCTTATCCATCATACACAGACACTGAACTGTTTATTCAAAGTGATAATGGCCCCTTACAAAAAGAGAGAGAGAGAGAGAGAGAGAGAGAGAGAGAGAGAGAGAGAGAGGAGAGAGAGAGAGAGAGAGAGAGAGAGAGAGAGAGGGAAGGGAGGGGGAAGAAAGAGCTTTGGTAACAATGGGATTTTTCACCGAATCAGAAACTACACCCCTTCCACTAAGGTCCGTGGTGGGTGGTGACAGAACTGAAAGGCCCCTGTGTGGTCGATAGAACGGTGAAAGCCCTCAAACGGCGCTGTGTGGTCGGTAATGTAAGGTGATATTGCTTATAGCCCAGCCGACCGCAAAGGACCATGTCAGGGCTGACACCGCGTCGAAGTCAATTCACAAGTCATTAAAAAAAAATAAAAAAAAGGAAAGGAAAGGAAAACTCATTCACGGAACCCTTTAAAATGCACCTTCTAAAAAAAACAGCAGAAATTTCGTTAAAAATCTTTCTTCCGTAAAATCTTAATAAATCAGATGAAAAACGTTGATCTCAGATATTCAAAGATCACATCAGGTGGCACATCTCTGAAAAAGGTTTTCATGGAGTCTTCTGCAAAGTCTTTGGCTCACATCATGATAGTCCCAACACTGTTAAAGAACAGGCTTCACTGTGAGTGGTACCTGACATGGAATGCACCGCGAAACTTCTTCACCTTTTAAAAGATAAGAATGGGTGCAAAAGGAGAGCCATGTTGCTGTGTGGTCAACTGGGTGGTGAAAGTTCTTAAAGGACCATGTATACTCGGTTGGACATGGACGGTCTTAAAAAGGAACCTGTGTGGTCAGCCTGGGTGGTGACAGCCCTGAGTAGGCCCTCTGTCGTCGGCTGGGCGTTGTAAACCTTGAAATGACACTGTGTGATCGCTTGGGATATGACAGCCATGGACAAGCCTTGGGTGGTAGGCTGGGCAGTAATTGAAAATGCAAACTAAGGTCGTTAGTCTTCTATCAATGGGCCGCTGCTAATTATGAATGGATTGCGTTTGCCCCTCCTGGTTGAAGGTTTCATGCTGTGATTTTGACCATCGGGGCTTCACTACCTCTGTGCGTGTGTGTGCGTGTGTGTGTGTGTGTGTGTGTGTGTGTGTGTGTGTGTGTGTGTGTGTGTGTGCGCGCGCGCGCGCGCGCGTGCGTGCGTGTGTGAGTGCGTGTGTCTGTGTGTGTGTGGGGAGGGGAGAGGGGAGGCTACGTGTATGCTTGTGTGTGTGCGTGTGAATATGTGTTTGTACGTGCGTACGTGCCCGCTTGTGTCTACATGTGTGTGTGTGTGTGTGTGTGTGTGTGTGTGTGGGGTGTGTGTGTGTGTGGGCATGATTGCAAACTGAACAGCTGTGAGTCTTCAAGTGTTCAATAAACAGTTTAATTTGGTGCAGAAATGTACTGTGAAGCAGCAGTCATTGTCCATTTGCTGTTCAATGTTTTATACCCACACTGTGGCATTATTCCCACGCCAACCATCCCAGCGTCCCCATACGCAGCCACCTTTTCGTCCTGGTTGATTTTATTGCTGGTTCAGCACCGGCAGTCCACAAAGAGCACTGAGAGTCAGGCAGCCACGCCAGCCATCGATATGACGGCCCCTCAAGGTGACATTTACCTGGTAAAACCTAATAAATGACGGTCCCAGGAATACACTATCACGTAAACCGACACGTAATGGGAGCGTAGGACCTTTTGTATGTTGTTTCTCTGCTCGCTTTCTTGCGCTGGTATTTAATAGGGCTGTGACATGCGGGAGTTGTGAAACAGTTGCTTTGCTAAAATATGCGAGCAATAGTGTGTCCTGCCTTTTCTGGCTAATATCAAAAAATAAAGGAGGCGAAGGGGACAGGCAGGGCAGTATGGATGGGGTGGAGGGGGGTGGGAACAGAGTCTTGAAGTTTTGTCGCATGTGATCTCATTTCACGATGCGCACTAGTCTGGCGAAACACATGGTATCATCACTTAATCAATGGTTCTGGCATGACTATATCCCACTTGGCGGGCGTGGGGCGGGGCGTGGGGGGGGGGGGGGGGGGGCTGTGTGGGTGGATGTGTGTGTCCCCAGCATATTTTGAGAAGAAGATTGAAGCTACCCACTCATGGCAAATCCTACAGGAGATTCTGCGCCCTGTGAGATACAGGAAAGAGCGAAGTAGGATGAACTGACATGTAACATGAAGTTGCATAACTCCACTGACATCAGAACTAGTCTGGAAGATTTCTGATTCTCCTTTATCTTCTGACCATCAGCCATTTATGGTGCGCAAGAATGAGAGAGAGAGAGAGAGAGAGAGAGAGAGAGAGAGAGAGAGATGGGGGAGAGAGGAGGGAGAGGGGATGAGTGGGAGAGGTAGAGATGTGCGTGAAGAGAGGAGAGAGTGATGAAGGAGAGAGAAAGAGAAAGGAGGTAGAATATCCGACGAGAGAGAAGAGAGAGAGAGAGAGAGAGAGAGGATGAATACAAAGTCACAGAAAAGACTATATATACGCTTCGACCCTCACACCACCACGTACTAAAACAACCCAAATTTGGCCTCGACCAGCCAGCCATATACACACCCTTTACCTTCTTCTCTCACTCATCTTCTCACCGGGTTCATTTCACCCCCTTCCTCTCGGTTTCAGAGACGAGGTTCCAGGCATGAAGCCTTCAGCCCAGATCAATACTCATTTGCACAAGGCGTGATCTATAGGCAACATCTAGGAGGCGGTGGATGAGAACTTCAGACACACCGTGTGGTAGGCTATGAGGGCTAAATTAATGTCTCATGATTTTAAAGTAAAAGAAAGAAAGAAAGAACGAAAAAGGAAGGAGGGGGGGGGGGGGGGGGGGGATAACTAAGACGCAAATGGAAGTCTCCCATTTTTTTTTTTTTTTTATCTAAGGTTGTTTATAGCCCAGTCGGCCGCACGAAACCATGTTAGCACTGTCACCATGTTGAAATCGATTCCATATAATGCATATTCAGAAACAACGTTCGATCCAAAATGCTGAACTCAGGTTTTAAAGGTGGAAAACATAAAAGAAGGGTCAGCTTGATGATGACGATTTATGATATGTGAAGGGATGATAGCTAACAGAAGCATCATACGTTCTCAAAAAGCTGAAAGCAAAAACAGTTCATCACCAGGAAACTGCCGGGAGGTACCATGATTTGACAATTAAAATTTCAACACCCTTTCATAGTAAAAATAAAGAAAGGTAATAACAAACTTATTGAATGTGTCTTACTGAAAAGGAGAGCTGCGATTAACTGAACGACAGGAGTTCATCTCCTGGCTTCATAAACGCAAACAATTAGAAAGAACGTGTTTAAATAACTGAAGGTCACTAACTTTAACAAATGCACATTCCAAACTTGCAGGTGAAGCACTAGTAAAGAGACTGAGAAAAACACACACACACAAAAAAAAACAAAGACTGAAATCCTTGTGAACACAGTTCAAGCACGCTACATTAATGGTGGTCACATAGCAACCACTAACTTTAGCAAATGCATATTACAAACCTACAGTTGAAGCAAGAGTCGAGAGATTAAGGACGGTTTAGAAAAGAAAAAAAAGGAAAAGAAAAGAAAAAAGAAAGAAAAAAAGACTGAACTGAAATCCCCATGAACACAGTTTAAGTACTTCATGAGGTTCAATTATGACTCGGTGATGTATATTGGTGAATCAGGTAAAGCTGATTATTTTTGGTCACGAGACATTGTTATCACATTTGATAACAACACTTAAAGGAATGTTTTTTCTGTTCATACATAATTCATTGGGATTTTGAGTTTGGAATTTTATGTACGGATCTACGGATTTAAAATTTGTAATGGGTAATTGCTTCAAATCTTTACTCTTCTGAGTCGGCTGTCATATGTGACATTCATCAACATAATGTATGTGCGCAATGCTGTGAAAGTGGGGGGGGGGGGGGGGGGGGGGGGGGGGGGGGATGAGGCGACTTACTTTTCACTCTTCCATCTAGCCAAACCGGCTACAGTGGCGATCCCCAGGACAGAACCACCGGCCGTTAAACATGGGACACCAAGCGTTAAAAAAAAAAAAAAAAAAAAAAAAATTACAGCCCACCCCC
>CM065714.1:129155345-129157845 GCA_033310375.1 Conus canariensis | reverse complement strand
TGCAGCAAGTTTTAAGTTGGCATATAGGGGGGGGGGGGGGGGGGGGTTCAGTCTAAGTTACACTGAATGTATATGGTTATTATACATCCACTTCGCTTGCAAATCACCCGGTGACTGTAGCCAGAGTGGTACTCATAGACTGGTTCTCCCTATGTCATCATAAAGTGAGGGCAAGGGTCTGATGGGTTTGAGTCCAGGTGGTAAGCTAACTTAGCTTTGCTTCG
The DNA here is from genome assembly GCA_033310375.1 of Conus canariensis. Taxonomy (NCBI): domain Eukaryota; kingdom Metazoa; phylum Mollusca; class Gastropoda; order Neogastropoda; family Conidae; genus Conus; species Conus canariensis. The sequence continues at coordinate 129,157,621 of CM065714.1, read as the reverse complement.
GAGAGGGTAGTTGATATCTCCTGTGGTTGGTGACTGCCCCACTGGTGTAGATTGGATGTCTGGTGTCGCCCTGGTGTTGGGCGAAGTCCCAGCTTCTGGTCCAGCCGCAATGTGTAGCGTGTCCAGGATAGGGTGACCAGGATCGCGTTTCCAGGAATCGTGTCCAGGATATCGTGTCCAGGATGGGTGACCAGGATCCCAGTTCTGTGATAAAGAGAACTTGGTCTGTAGGTGAGACTCTGATGGCTGGTTTGTCGAGTGCACACATTTACCCTGGTGTACTTTCAGCACAGGTGTGAGACTCAGCCAGCAAAGTATTCTCTATGGTAGAGTTTCTGCTATAACTATTAATCTCCACTTTTGTTTAAAGACTAAGTTAAGCTTACAAAAGGGTAGGAGACAGTAATACTATGTTACATAGTTTCAGTAAAGCAACTCCTCCATGTTTCTTATGAATTAAATCATACTGTCTTGGGCTACACTTATTCCAAGTACACATGTGGTGTAGACTTAAAATCATACACTACAAATCATTCCAACAATCACCAGTATTTATAAATCAGGGTAGCAGTTCTTAACCTAGCACAGGCATACTGTTTTCCTGACCAAAATTAATCATTTAATTATTATCTTAACAGACAGAATTGCCTACTGGCAAAAGTCAGGGTGAATACAAAGAACAGTGATCAGCTAGTTAACAAAGAATCATAACCACCAGGAGAGAGCTTTTGCCATATGATGGCAAGCCAACTCCTACACAGAATAATCATTCATCAGTTTGATACATGTTGCTAAGCATTTGTACAAATCTACAATGTTTACACACACAGCATACATAAAATCAATATATAGATTTGAAAAGGTACACAGAGTTCCAACTCACTTTTCCTGGGAATTAACAGTGAATGACTGGAGATCAACGAGGATACCAGGATTGTCCCACGCCTTCTCTAGTTGTCTCTTTTGTCTTCACCGGTCTGGTCTACAGGTAGTTTGGAGGGGTCAGTGAAGTTGCACTCCTGTGCGACTAGTATATATGTATTCTAACTGCGGGCTTCGATTTTGACAACCTGTCACTCAAACCTCAGGGGTGAGAGGGGGAGGGATCTAGTCTTATCACCAGTCGCCTCGGGAACCGTTTGATCCTACTCGGCATAGCTCACGGACTTCCGCGGCCAGTTTAATTTATGCGTCCGTATGGATACATACTATCGTGGAACAATTCCCGTGACATAAGTCACCAGTTCAGCCAGTGCACAGACTGTAGAAAAGGGGGGGGGGGGGGGGGGGGGGGGGGAGGTGGGGGGAGTGGTGGTGGAGAGCACGGCAGAGGCGTCGCGCCTTTGTTTTCACGGGATAGAGGGGGGAGGGGGGGGTGTAGCTAGCGCCGGGGGGGGGGGGGGGGGGGGGGGGGGGGGTGGGAGACGGGCAATTGCCATGATGAAATGAGTCCTAGCTACTCAGAGTGGGAAAGGAGAGTAGAGAGAGAAGAGGGGGGGGGGGGGGGGGGTCAACAAGAACGAAAGGCGTCACGAGTTTATCGTGACGCAATTTCTTCATCTGTCATAGTTCGTGCCGGCCATGCGATTTGCACTAAGCGGGAGAAAGGGGGAGAGGGGGGTTGAGAGGGGGGAGTGGGTATAGATTTGAAATCTTTTTTTTTTGTTTGGGATTTTAGTGGGACCGATCGGATGGTTTTGTCAAGCGTTTCGTCACACTGGTTCATTGTAAAAAAAAAAAAAAAAAAAAAAAAATGGGATATAGAAGTAAATATTTCTGTCGCTTAAGTTTTGGTAGTAGGACTAAATTAACAACTAAGATTTGAGGGGTAGGACTAATTAAAAAAATAAAGGATTCTATGACGACAGATGTCAAGTTCTTCAGGAGCAAGATTAATAAACTGCGGGTACCCTCTTGAACTGCGATTTTTTTTTTTTTTTTTTTTGCAAAATATTAATTGACTAAAGACGTTAGCCCCACACATTTATAGGCAAAGTATTAGTACAGTCGAACCAAGAATAAGATAAGACAAATGTATGCATTTTATATTTTCGCTATAAATCAGGATCTTGGTAAAGCTCCTTATTTGGAATGCATTAAAAACACGCTGGACGAATTGCGGTTAAGCTGCTACTGAGAAAAAACACGACGGATGGGCTATATCACCATCAGCTGATTATTCAGATTAGAGATGAAGAAAAAGCTTGCATGATCAAGAGTGGTGTTTGCGGCCGAAATGAACCAGAACAAACCCTTCTATAGTAAACACGATGTTC
>CM065714.1:129147845-129150345 GCA_033310375.1 Conus canariensis | reverse complement strand
CACACACACACTCATTCAATCTCTCACACAACAGAGAGAGAGAGAGAGAGAGAGAGGAGAGAGAGAGAGAGAGAGAGAGAGGAGGAGAGAGAAGGAGAGAAAAGAGAGAGGAAAGGAGAGTAAAACTGAGAAGTCACGTCTCACCAGAGCCTTCAGAACGAGTATGGAACGTGTAAGCTGGAGGAGTCATCTTGAACTCCCCTCTTTCAGCCCACTGAACGCATTGCTGGCAAGGCACCAGTCGTGGTGTGCTGCGGTTATATTGTCCACATCACACCAGGCAGGGCTCAGGCCTGTGTTAAACCACACTGTTTCCAGTTCAACGATGACATTGCCCACATCACACCAGACAGGGCTAAGGCCTGTGTTAAACCACACTGTTTCCAGTTCAACGGTTACATTGCCCGCATCACACCAGACAGGGTTAAGGCCTGTGTTAAACCACAGTTTCCAGTTCAACGGTTACATTGTCCACATCACACCAGACTAGGCTTAGGCCTGTGTCATACCACATACTGTTTCCAGTTCAACGGTTACATTGTCCACATCACACCAGACAGGGCTTAGGCCTGTGTCAAACCACACTGTTTCCAGTTCAACGGTTACATTGTCCACATCACACCAGACTGGGCTAAGGCCTGTGTCAAACCACACTGTTTTCAGTTCAACGGTTACATCACACCAGAGAGGGCTCAGGCCTGTGTACAATGACACTGTTTCCAGTTCAACGGTTACATTGTCCACATCACACCAGACAGGACTAAGGCCTGTGTTTAATGACACTGTTTCCACGTGAAACATGCACTCCGTGAAGATAGCTGGTTTCCTTGCCTGTCATTTCTCCCAGTAAAAGATACTTCAGGTTGACAGACAGATCGTCGCGACTGATTTCCTGAGTTTGGTGGTCAAAGATCAAGGGAAAGTTTCAGCCTTAGGCGGCGGCCATAGTAATTCCGTGCGCAAGACGGCCGTGCTTTGCATGGCCAAGTTAAAAAATCCTGTCCCGCTCAACTCCTCTGTGGCGTCATCAATTATGGCGGCAGGTGGCCATAGTGGAGCCGGGCCGACCCGGAATTTTCAACCCGTCGTTCCGCGTGTCGTGCAAACCGTCCGTTTCACGGCTCTCTGGGTAAGGGAAAGAACTGCGCTCTTGAATTTTCATCGACGAATTCTCTCTCTCTCTCTCTCTCTCTCTCTCTCTCTCTCTCTCTCTCTCTCTCTCGCGCGCGCCGGCGCGGCGCGCGCAAAGCCTATAGAAAGCTGCTATGTCTAGATTCACGCAACAAAAGAAACTGGGCTTCAAATATCTGCTGTAAACTGTTTATGTTAGGATATGGTTTTGTTTAGAGAAATCAAGGTGTAGAAGAAATAGTTGCTTTTTTGCATGATTTTAGGGAAAGATTAATTTTATGTAGGTGGCAGGAATAAGATTTTCATATCAAGAATAGGGATAGAGCTAGCACGGATTGTCTGTGGCCGCTTTCAAGGATCCGTTCTGCCGGGCGGGACACGGCCGTCAAAACCACGGCCCACTATGACCGCCGCCTTAAGCTGTTCTGCTGTGCATGTGTGGAAAACAAACTGATTGCCATGAGTCCCCATACCAATATCTCAACGCCCACTCTTCGCTTCTTGCTCTTTACAGCGATGCAAAAGTTTCGTCCGCCTGACATGTTACTGAGAACGTTATCGTTTCACCAGCAGTTAATCTAAATGATAGAGCAACGTAATTTGCCAAAAAGGTTTAAACAGTTTCTAAATACAATCTAGTTCAACACTTGCGTGGGCTTACATGACACTATGTAAACTGGCATTGGATTCAGTCATATTAAGACATAAAATACCGAGTAAAAAAGGATTCGGTTTTTGTTTTTTGTTTTTTTTTTCTCTACAAAACACACAGCATATAACTGAGAGACACACAAGAGCATACGTCAGTCCTGAAGCAAATTCCGGACACAGCATTCTATTTAAAGTGAACTCTTAATCATGACACACGATGTCACAGCTGGGTTAAGGTATTGTTCATTACTCATCATCGTCCAGTGGGCAATCGGAAAAAGGGGGTGGGTGGTGTTTAGCACAGTTGTCTGGGCTGATTGAAGCACTGGACATGGAGGTTCAGTGTTTCGTTGGCGTCAAGTGTTTGACCCGCTCATTGCGAGAACAGAACAGGCGATTCTTCTCAAAGCATCATCCATATTACCAGTCACAGCTTACTTACTTACTTAGTCCTCTTCGTTCCGATCGGAACACAGGGCCCGCACTGCAGACCTCCATTTCGCTCTGTCTTTGGACTGTTCTCTTGGCTTCACCCCAGGTCATGTTGGTGAACTTGAGTTCTGCCTGCAGGGTTCTTCTCCAGGGGTGACTGGTCGTCCCCTCTTCCGCTTCCCCTGTGGGTTCCAGTCCAAGGCGTGGCGTGGGATGTGGGCCTGTCCTCTACGCAGGGTGTGTCCAACCCAACCCCACTTCCTCATCTGGACACTCTTGGTGATTG
>CM065714.1:129120345-129142845 GCA_033310375.1 Conus canariensis | reverse complement strand
GTAAAAAAAACCCACATGAAATACTAAGAGCTGTTGCAAAGCAACACACACACACACACACACACACACACACACACACACACACACACACATATATATTTTTCACACACACACACACACACACACACACACACACACACACACACACACACACGCACGCACGCACGCACGCACGCACACACGCACGCACGCTCGCATGCACGCACGCACGCCCGCGTACTCTCTCTCTCTCTCTCTCTCTCTTCCACTTCGCCACCACCATCACCCTTCCATCCCCCCAAAATAACAACAACAACAAAAACACACATACATACATAGTGACATCACTCACAAACACCGACGCGCGTGCTTCTCGTATCATGATATTCTCCAGGTCGGAACACAAAACTTACAAATATCAAAGCCATCAACGTCAGAAATTAATCATCACGTGAACATACTCTTTCTAATTAATCGTTACCTATAATTTCTCTTTCTATTGCCTTCGAACAATAAAGGTCTTGTCACACTACATTATTCACACGGACCGTTGTGTTCAGCAGTTTCGTTATTTGGAGGCGATCCACTTGGTGGATAAAACCAGTGGGGAAAAAGGAGAAAAAATAAGGACCAGGAAAGACTGTAATGCAAATAAAGTGGATAATGCATTACATACTGATTGCCTTAGGTGATAGCCTGAACATTGACCTGACGGAGAATGCCACGTGGGTGGCATTTACGCATATTTTATTTCCTGACACGTATTTGAGTGTGTTTTGAGATAAATTCTGATTAGTAAATGAGTGAATCAGATATTTAGCGCTCTCTCTCTCTCTCTCTCTCTCTCTCTCTCTCTCTTGTGTGTGTGTGTGTGTGTGTGTGTGTGTGTGTGTGTGTGTGTGTGTGTGTGTGACTGTGGACAACACAAGATCATCATTTGTGAAGTTTGTTGTCTCGCACTACGTCATGTTTGCCGAAACGATTCACTGCACAAAATTTAAAAGAGTGCCCGCAAAATTAGCAGCTTGAGAGGATTGATGACCCATCAAGCCCTCCCACCCCCCCCCCCCCCACCTCCCTCCTCCCCAAATCTATATCACTTAAACGTGTCCGCGATATTGGAATAGAATATTAGATTCCTGATCCATTTGGATTATCTATGTATGGTTCTTGACAGGGTCAGTAGCAGATAACCCCGTATGTGATCTGTGAGGATTATTGCCCTTTCACCCCTTGGCAAATCAGCGTATAGTAACGCTGAGGCAGATTCAATCATGAACTCAATCACACAATTCAAAACACGCTGACCGATGCTTATGATTATTTCAACATACATGTGCTAGGCTGAAACGCGTCAAACTGCACAAAATCAACTGAAGGGAGAGAAACAGTGAAGCAGTTTTCCGTTAAGCGTGTGCGTGTGTGACAGTGACAGACTAACCCAGCAGGACCACGAGAGAAAGCTGTACAAGCACGTTACATGTACACTACAGATATTCGTGTCAGTTATAGTATTGTTCCACTTCTCAGTGCCGCCGAAGTTTTGTTTAGTAACCTCACAGTGTCTTCCTCCGAATCAGTGGTATCTATGCACTGGGTACGCACGAATTAAGCCACACCTGGGGTAAAAGTAACAAGATTATAGTGTCTCTCGTGTTGACAAGCCACTCAAGTGGACGATGGTATCCGTAATGTTTATAGAATGAAATTGTTCCACCCAGTAACTCCACGCCGTCTATGGTCTGTTTTCCTCTTCCTCCTCCCTTTGATTGATTGAAATCGATACGTCGATCGTTCTGTCTGTTTCAGGAAAGTCCGAAGCTTTGGACAGATCCATCGATGGCTGTGTGGACACCCTTGACACAAAGACGTCGATGACCTCGGCCTCAGTGACTTCCTGGGCAGCTCGTTCCAGTCTCTGATGGTTCTCGGTAGGAACGAAAACTGCTGGAACTGGTTTGCCCTGATTGTTTGTGAGAACTACAGACTTATGTCTTTATTGTTGGCATGATGGTGGCAGTGTGAGCTTGCGCTTGATGTCAGTGGTAACAATGTCGTTGTTCACCTTACAAAAGCATGTACTAGCAAGCCATCTTCCTTCGCTCTTGGAGGGAAGTCCATTTCATGGATCATGGCGGAGACAGTACACGTTCTTCTATAAAGTTGCATGACAAATTGTGCTGCTTGGCACAAGATGGTTCATGACGATCAATGCGTTGTTGGATGTGTGCATCCGAGACAGTACATACATACTAAAGAGTGAGGCAAACGTTAGATGTGTAGGCCGTCTCCTTAATAATCCTGAAGCCAATATTTAGGTTTCTCTTGAGGATGCCAAAATTGTTGTTGGTTTTTGTGCACACATCATTATCATTCCAGAAGATTGATACCGGTTCATGTACTGTGTCTGTAAACATGATTCTTCAAGAAATCAAAGTTTAACAGCCCCAGACTTATAACTCTGTTCTTCTACGAATGTGGCATTGATCCTTGCGCTGTAAACATGGATTCTTCAAGATGTCCCAATGTAACAGCTTAAGATCAGTAAGTCTGTTTCCCTACAAAAAGTGACATCAGTCTACGTGATGTCATCCTAAACATGGATTCTTCAAAATATTACTGTATAAAGTTTAAAAAAAAAAAAAACAGCCAGCAAGGTAGGTTATTCCCATAATGTAGCACTAGTTTCTGTTGTGTCTGTAAACACGGATGCTTTAAGGTATCACTGTATAACAGCAAGCTTAACGGCCGTTTGCACCCCAAGCTGAAGACTGCCCCCTACCCCTTACTGCCAGCGTGGACAGACAGCACAGCATGCCCTGCAGGACTGTCCACTCCCTTGCTGACCTGAAAGACAGAAGCTGGCTGAATGGAGCGATGATGCGCCGGGCACTCTGGGATTGCCCTGGAAGGACTCAAGAAGACAGATAAATTCCTGCTTGAAACGGGACAACGAGTGAAACGGCGAGCAAATAAATGGAGCCGCATAGCAGTCTCATGCCTGTAAATATGCTCCTGCAAGTCGTGACATTGGTTCACATGCTGTGTCTGTAAAAAAGAAATTGCTCAAAATGTCGCTCTGCAAACATAATCTGCAGCGGGATACAGCGGTCAGGGTGACTCAGCATTCTCACATAAGCACAGTTTGAAAATAGAAGTTGTCACAGGCACGATCAGCGCATCGGCCGCTTGTATAATAACGTAAGGGACTAGGATTACCTCCCTTATAGTTTGTTCGGTAAGTGAACTCTTCTCAATCTCGAACAGACGAGCCCTGACCACTGCCGCTGTCAGACGTTCCTGTCGCTCGCTGTCCAGAGCCAAACTATAAGGGAGGTAATCCTAGTCCCTTACGTTATTATACAAGCGGCCGATGCGCTGATCGTGCCTGTGACAGAAGTCGTATCGTACTCTTCTTTTTACAGCCACAACCAACCGGTGGGACTCCATAAAAATGTTCATGAATGTATCTTTGTCGAAAATGACCTAATGAAAGCCAGGGCCACAAACAACAGTCCGAAAAAAAAGAAAAGATAACAGTGATGAAGAAAGATGACAAAGTTATGACAGCCCTTGAATTCACACAGCCAATGCACAATCCTGAGATCAGGGATACTCGATAAAAAAAAAATCACCCTACAACTTTGTTACACACGCTCTAACCAGTAACAGTGACATGAAAGAGGTCAATTCCTAGGAAAAGAAATGGACTGAGAATACATGACAGCGACAAGAAAATCATCAAGTGGAGTGACGGACGAGCAGAGCACAGCTTCGCACTGGCAAGATCGCGCTAAGAGCAACACCGTACATACACTGCAAAGTGGCAACAAACAACACCCACTGTGGCCATTCTCACTCGGCAGACAGACCATATTCTCATACACTCTTTAAAAATTGATAAACACGTTGAGATATTTACGATCCACACAAATACATCAGTGTCTTTCAAAAAAAAAAAAAACAAAAAAAACTACCACCATGTTCAAGTTCCTGACTGCTGATTAACGGATGGGTTGAGGTAGCCTATCAATAAGTTGTACAACTTAAGAACATCTGGTAGGGCTGCGGGAAAAAAAAAACAACACCTGTATATTCTACAACGAGGGAAAGAAGCAAAGCAAAGAGAAGTCCCTTCAAAATTACTGTTGAATCATATCCATGTACGTCTAAAACTTTGTTCATATGTAATAAAGTTTGACGCCATAAAAATATTTTAGGGTAAAAATAAACACAAAGCAAACAAACAAACAAACGGACACTGGAATTCTGTTTAAATCATTAACCAGATAGATCAGTTCTCCACCTCTCCACAAGTCTTGCCAGTTTTACGAATGCGTCCTGGATACATGAATAAACATTTCATATCTCCAGGTCATCAAGACATGAAAGTACCATGTTGCAGAAAAAAAGATACAGTACACGGAAATAAGATCTTACGTGGCCAGGACGCTGACTTATCATAGAAGAGCATGGCATGTTTTCCTAATGACGGTTTATTTGAGATGTAAAAATGCTGCCTCCAGCCCCCACACCCCCTCCTGCAAGGAAAGGTAGCAAAAGAACATTCCTTTCAGCCAACAACTAATTTAGTAAAACGCTGCTTCAAGCCTGCGCGGTAAATAGAAAAGGAGTTTCTAACACAGCCGAAAAAAAGGAAGGAAATACGATGATGTGGAACGTCAAAACGAAGCAGCTGTAAAGTGTAAAACAAAGAGAATAGATTGAATGGCTGTTGTTTTCCAATTTCAAATACAGAGAGAGAGAGAGAGAGAGAGAGAGAGAGAGAGAGAGAGAGAGAGAGAGAGAGCATACATTGTGGCTAATGTCTCATTTTGCAATTGCAACTTTTATTGCAATTTTCAGGACTATAAATCTTTGCATTTTATCCTGTTGATCATTCTGTTTTACCTCTGTTCTTCTCAGTTTACTATTGTATCAATTTCTGCTTGCATTACTATAAATATTTAAGTCAGCACATTCTCCGTTCCTTCTATCATCATTAATTTGATTTTGTTATTACACAACACCGTCATTAAACTCGTGAATAGCGTTACAGATTTGGTCAATGTTTTGCTTATTTCAGTCGACAGAATGTGAGAGTTTACCTACGCTGCATGCAATTGTGCATTTTCTATAACAATAGTTTATAATCTCTTTTTTTTTTTTTTTTTTTTTTTACATTTTTTATAATCTGAAAACAGCACATGTTTTTATTCAAAGGTGACAACACACTTTGAAGGATTAAGAAAGGAACTGAAAATAATTATGTATACCGTGTGGAGGAAAGCAGAAAAAAATGAAAAGAAAACTCCCCCCCCCCCCCCCCTCCAAAAATAAGAACTATACATTTAACTAATATATGCTAAAAACAAAAAAATAAAAAAAAGCGGCATGTATAAGTGTCATAGATAAAAAAGAGAAGCCCATGTCTATAAGTATGCAAATATCTCTCTCTCTCCTCTCTCTCTCTCTCTCTCTCTCTCTCCTCTCTCTCTCTCTCTATATATATATATATATATATATATGTGTGTGTGTGTGTGTGTGTGTGTGTGTGTGTGTGTGTGTGTGTGTGTGTATACATACATATATGTACACGTATATTTAGAGATCAACATATTAATTCGTATGCGTAGACGTACAAGTACATGTGTGCACGTTTTTATGCAACAGTACTTTTACATCAACAACATATGATACTGATGTTGTTATCGTATTCATAGCGGAAATGTCGGGCCGTGACTGTTCTTCTGATCCCTCCATGCATTATAGGGCGAACGTAGTGCTGGGTAGTGACGGAACTCAATCGTATTTTAAGTTTTATACTAATCATGACAAATATGTGTGTGCGGTGTGTGTGTGTGTGTGTGTGTGTGTGTGTGTGTGTGTGTGTGTGTGTGTGTGAGAGAGAGAGAGAGAGAGAGAGAGAGAGAGAGGGCGTCCTAGTGAATGTGTCTGTGAGTATATGCATTTGTGTGTATGAATGTGTGTGTGTGTGTGTGTGTGTGTGTGTGTGTGTGTGTGTGTGTGTGTGTGTGTGTGTGTGTTCGTAAGAGAGAGAGAGTGTGTGTGTATGTGTGTGTGTGTGTGTGTGGTGTGTGTGTGTGTGTGTGTGTGTGTTGTGTGTGTGTGAGAGAGAGAGAGAGAGAGAGAGAGAGAGAGAGAGAGAGAGAGAGAGAGAGGGGAGAGCAAAAACCAAATTACATCTTTCTTAGTCTACACCGCTGAAACGTATTCGCATTCTTTCCTTAAATCCTGAAAAAAAACTCCACTCATCAGAAAAGAAAGCCGTCCAACTCACCCCCCTAAAAAAAATGTACTTCTTTTGTGCAAGGACAAAAATCAACAGTTCTTCGTGCAAGTTCACCTCAAACCAAAAACTGGACGACACCATCTGCTCCAAAGTCACCCATACATGCACAACGCCAAGAAATGAAGAACTCCTAGATGGTACTCTCAATATCTATACCCCGATCCACGTTCTCGTAAATCTTCCCGTCACTCATTCGCGTGCGACGACCCAAAGTTCTGGAGGGAGAGACGTCACCCTCATCTTGCGAGTGTGGGAACCAGGGCCTCTCCCTGCCCGAGGCCATTCTGGTCGGGGTCGTCGGTGGTCCGCAGAACTCCGCTCTGTCACCGGTGGAGGAAAGGGACGGTGTCCTAGACCTCCGTGGGAGAGGGCGGGGGGACGATTGGAAAACTCGCTTCCGAAGAATGCCGTCTTTATGCCGCGTCCCGTCCCCTTGGTCATCGGTCAAAGCGTCAGCCGTGATCGCCCTGACCGCGTTCCCCTCGCGCGCCTCCTGCTTTCTGAAAGGGACGAAAGATAATGGAGACTGAAAAAAAAAACAAAGCAAAGGAAAGCAAAGAAAAGAAAAAGAATGAACCAGAGAACTGGATTGAAGAGGAAACAATTCTTCAGTGTACAGCGTCGTGACAAAATTAGAGAGAGAGAGAGAGAGAGAGAGAGAGAGAGAGAGAGAGAGAGAGAGAGAGAGAGAGAGAGAGAGAAGACAGACAGACAGTGATAAAGCAAGACACAGACCCGGCATTGAAAAAAAAAAAAAAGAAACGCAGCAGTGCAATAGCGGAGACGCACGAGCCTACGTCGGTCATCAGTCATTCTTTCAGCCCGTGAAGACTTGAGGAATGAGGGGAAAACTGGGAGTGTAACACAGAAAAAAAAAGTGCTGAGAGAAGGTACAGATTTAACATCGACGAAAACTACCGCTTAGAAGTACAGTGCAATCACAGTCAGTGATAAGAAGCTTAGCGGGTGGTGTTCTGCGTATGCTGAATCAGAACAGGCATCACTGAACACCATCGAAGTGGCTCGTAAGCAGTGCAGCGTCTCTTCCGCTTGGCTGCGTTATGAATACCTGGTACTATTTTCTCCATGTGGACCGCTTATCTACGTTTGTGACAGAACAAGCCAGGGTGGGACTGGATGGGGCAGCCGGAATGAACGATAAAAGAGAGATGTTTGGGGGAATGATGGCGTGAGAGAGAAAAAAAAGAAAGGTACACTAATTTGAAGCTCTAAAGATGAGGTGAAGTTGTCAACGTTTCGGGTCATAGACTTTCCTTTGTGGACAGGTGTTTGCAAAAGAGAAAACGAAGGCGAGCAATAAAGAACTTAATTTAATAGAAATGGAAAACAGAAATGAGTACACGTTTAAAACTAAACATCAATGAAATGAAGTAAATGCCATTAAGTTCTTTGGAACAGAAAACTAAGGATTAAGCAAGCACACAGACAGACAGACAGACAGACAGTCAGACAGACAGACAGAATTAAATCTATTTTACTGAAGCTAAAAGACAAATTCTCGTTATTGCTTTTAAAACCAGCCCTCCTTCAATAAGGAAATGCATATGGAAACAAGCAATAAGTCAAAAGTACCACAAGGAAAGACAATTTAGAGAACACACAACACTAAGTGATTCACAGTTCTTCTTGCCGCCGTAACCGAAGTGAAATATGAATTAGAAATTGAAGAAAAAAGCACACTTTTGGTCACATTCTCCCAGAAAGATGCAACAACTGTCTCGTTTTTGTTTGTTTTTTTCTCTCGAGAATTGTAGAACACATAGATTAGGCACAGCAATCTACATTACAAAAGCATACACTTCCTCTAATTTAAAGAGCAATTGATGTATTTTTCCCCGTTTGTGAGTTTGCTTTATGTTGTAATAAAACATGGATGGTAAATGATGACCATGCACATCCTTGCAACAGACCTAAAAGCCACTTTTACCATATTCAATTAACATTTCTTTTTAGAAACAGTGATCTCTTCGATACCAACATGGACAAATTCAGTTTTGAAAATTAACCCCACCATCTTAAATGCAATTCAGAAAAAAAAAAAAAACTGATGATCAAACTAGCGATGTGAACTGCAATTTTGCAATTAGCTGTGGTAACGAATGTTTCAATTGTTTACGTTCCAAGTACATATTGAGGGAAAACGATAAGAAGTTTGAGCAATGATTCTGAATGTGAGCAACGCCCCAGTTCCTACTGGGACACTGTGTGGCCGTGACTGCTAATGTTGGTAATTAGCACAGCAGGAGGAGAGAACATTGAAAGACATTGAACTGTTCATCATCACATGCAATCAATTAACAATATTATAGGATTAGTTCGCTTACGCCCTCTGTGGCTGGAAACGATCGATGTAGTCAATCAACAATGTTAAAGGGTTAGTCCACCTAAGCTATCTGTCACTGTAAATGATCGATGCAATCAATCAACAGTGTTAAAGGATTAGTCCACTCACTCTATCTGTCACTGCAAATGATCGATGCAATCTATCAACAGTGTTAAAGGATTAGAACACTTACGCTATCTGTCGCTGTAGATGATCGATCTTCAGCATGGCAATGTCCAACTCGTGCCTGGCTTTCCACAGCTGGGTCTCACACAGAGGATCCTGGCACTTGTGCAACTTCTGAAAATCTATGGCCTCCATCACCGACTGTTCAAATGTCAGAGACCTGCCCATGCTCTGGCAGACACACAGACAGAGAGATGTACAGACACACTGCTGCAGCAGGACAGATAGGATGTAGGTGATCTATTTGCAAGGTCGAGAACGGTATACAGACTGTTTAAGAGCTGCGAAAAATTTGGTTAACTAATCAAATCCTACTGCGCGGTTGCTGAGAATTTGCTCACAAAACAAGTACAATAGACAAGAAAAAAAAAAAAAGACAGAGAAGTGAAGACCGCTGCACTTTGTCGACGTTCCGGAAAATTAAGCATGGCCTCAATCAGATATATTTTGTTTCTTTTTACCTCGATCTCATGCACACCACACATCATGTTAATAAGATCGCGTGCGAGCGCGTGCGCGCCCACACACACACAACACACACACACACACACACACACACACACACACACACACACACACACACACACACACACACACACACACACACACACACCACACACACGCACGCACACACGCACACACGACACACACACACACACACACACACACACACACACACACACACAACACACACACCCCTCTTTTCCCTTCAGCCTACCCTGCAGCCATCTTACCAAACTGACGAGCGAACAGCAGCCACACTTGTCCCACTTCTTCAACGACTTCCGGGCGAAGCGGAAGTAGGCGTGCTCGAGGAGGAGCAGGAGGACGCTGAGCAGCACCCCGGCCCCCAGGAGGATGAAGGCACTGGTGAAGTTGAGGATGCCCAGCGTGTGGCTGGAGGAGCCGCGCTGCTGGGTCTTCTTGTGGCAGGCGCCTGCCAGCCAGAACTTCTGCAGCCTCTCGATTTCGCCTGGCACATTGAAGGTCTACAGTTAGAAGGAATATGAGCAGGAATGAGTTATGGTTTAATTTGGTAGAGTGAATATGAATATGAATGAATAATGGTTCATTGCGGTAGAGTGAATATGAATATGAATGAATAATGCTTTTTTTGTGGTAGGGTGAATATGAATGTGAATGAATAATGGTTTATTGTGGTAGAGTGAACATGAGTATGAATTAACTATGGTTTATTATTGTGGTAGGCTTTACAAAGCCCATTCACAAGGTCCCCAGACTCGAAGGGGATGGGGGGCTGACTGTACATTCACAACAAATTAGAAATGAACATCAGCAATACATTACTAGAAAGTATCGTCACATTACTCTTGTCATTATTATCATAATGATAGTAATGAGGATGATAATAATAATGATGATGGTGATGATGATAATGATGATGATGAGGAGGAGGAGAGAGGAGGAGGAGGAGGAGGAGGAGGAGGAGGAGGAGAGGAGGAGGGGGAGATGATGATTATCATTATCATCCTTTTCATTGTCAAGATTTTCATTTAAACTATATAGACGTCACTCATTATTGTTATGATGATCACGATGAGATGATGATGAGGAGGAGGAGGATGGCGATGATTATTTTTTTTAATATTGTTACAGTATTATCATTATTATTACTATTATTATTATTATTATTACTATTATTATCATCATTATTATTAATATTCATATTATCATCATTATCATCATCATTATCATCATTATTGCTATTATCATTATTACCATTACTACTATCATTATCATCATCATCATTGTTGTTTGCTATTGTTGTTGTTATTATTATTATTATCATTGTTTGTTTGTCGTCGTCGTCGTTGTCGTTCATCATCTTCATTTTGTCATTGTTACCATAGAGTTACATTATTATCATTATTATCATCATCATCATCATCATCATCATCATCATCATCATCATCATCATCATCATCATCATCATCATTTTGATTCAAGTTTACATTTTGAGTGAATAAAATGATTTCATTTCCATCTCTAGGTCTTTTTCCTTCTCTGTTGCCGCCTTCCATGACTTTATTTTTTTTCTTTTTTCTAAACGCCGTATGGATGAAAATCGTCTCTCAAACATCCAACTAATAAACAAGAAAACATGCCACTAGCATGGGTCAGTGAATGAGTGCACTAAAGAAGTATGGTGTACGCGCATGCCTCCAAAAACTGCATCGCCACCGTGTTTTGTCTTCCAAATTCCATTCCCGGGTTAAAGTCTGTGAATGTGAATGCTGAAAACTCCTTTCAGACCTGTAACCATAAATGATTATCGATTGTCAGTTTCTGACACGCAAAAAAGTATTCAAAACATAATCTTTGTTCTGTGAAACTGTTGAAAACAGCCTTTAAACTTAAAACTGGGTACGACGATGGCCGTAATGGGATCACTTCGAAAGAAGAAGAAGAAGAAGAAGAAGAAGAAGAAGAAAGAAGAAGAGAAGAAGAAGAAGAAGAAGAAGAAAACAACAACAACAACAACAACAAGCACATGAAGAAGAAGAACAAGAGTAAGAATAAGAATAAGAACAAGAACAAGAAGAAACATGTGAATGTGAATGTGACCGTGTATCAGACACAGCACACTTTCATTGAGCATAGACTTGCTCAGTCGAGGCCTAATGATCCCAGAAACGAGCTCTTGTCCTGTGGGCGAAACGACGGCAGATACGGCTTAATCGGCGGGAAGGCTTGTTGCCGCCAAGATCAAAGGGTATGCACAACGAATGGAGGCAAAACGACAGGTACCCCGAACAACGAAAATTCAGCCACAAGAACCCTAATCGCCTACACCCCGCTTCCATTCCCTCTCCAGTCTCTTCACCCAGTCTCATATGCACACACATATTGATACTTTAATTCCCTATGCGAAAGAATTTCTATTGAAATTTATGAAAGAAATTCTTAAGTCAGGGGAGGGTAAAGGGTGTTGGAAGTGTAAACCATGGATAATAATCAAGGAAAAACTTCCGTTACCGTTGTGAACAACAACTCCATACCAATGCTGCCTGAGGTACACGTTCATTTTAATACACATGCACAGCAGGCATATCGAAACGAAAACACCAAAGAAACATAACGCAGCAAAACTCGTAACCCTCGCATCGCTTATTTTTTGTTTGAAAAGAGATACAGTACAATGCAGTCAGGTGATACACTCTTCGGACTGTCCGATAAACCATACAAAAACGAAAGCCACAATGGATGAAGGTTATACGTAGTATCCCAAGCATTTTTTAATGCATCAACTATTTATCAACCACCCCGTAAAGTTTTCTACCGTTTTCGCCTTGATTCAAAATGCTAATGATCTAAAACCATAGTCTTCATCGTTTCGAATCGCTGGCAAAGGAAAAAGGATTCAGTACTAAATAGTGACTGCATATGCGTTTTCTTAAGTTCTAAGAGTTTTCTCACATTTTGGACAACTGGAATAAATCAAAGCAAGGACAAAGATACTTACTGCTCGACATATTGCTTCAGTTCAGACTTTTACAAGGGTTGTCTCAACAATGACTACATGGGTCGGAGAAGAAATCTGATTTCATGTTTGTAACATGCACAGTGATTTCAAACTAGAATACAATACGTTGTATTTAGTTAGGATCCAGAGGACACAGTTCTGTCTTATATCCATTGTCAGTGTCACACACACACACACACACACACACACACACACACACACCACACACACACACACACACAGGTGCGCGCGCGCGCACACACACACACGCAAACAGAGGCAGACAGACAGACAGACAGAGAACATATAAAAGCAAACGAACAAATCTAAGCCTCGATGACATTCCAGCCGACCTCTATGAACGCCATCCTACTAGAAGGTAAAACAATCAAAAACAAACAAAGCCAGCACCTTCATCCTGCATACGAAGCAGAACTTCATTGAACTTTTTGATCCAGCGCGAGTTCTTGGGGAAGCCCACTCCATAGCCTGTTTCTGCGTACCGTTGCCCCACGGACTTCAACTTGCAGCCGACGTCACGACCAACGGCGTACTCCAGCGTGGTGGCGTCATAGATAAATGCTTGAATTTTCCTGCAACGAAGGTAACACTGACTGAAACGAGGGGCAGGGAAGAGGGTATATGGGCAAGCTTGGAACATCTTTTTTCGGTGAGTGGGAGGGGAGGGGGGGTGAGGGGGGGGGGGGGGGTTAGATGTCTACTTGTTTTGTTCTGCGCTCCGTTTTGTCACTTCTGCTAAGCGATTCGGTGTCGTAAGTAGCATTGAGTTATGGGCATGTATTTATTTCATCATGGGAACAAGAGTTATCATACTTGTTCCTTATTGACTGTTTCCTGTTACCTGCCTCATTGGAGATTTCCTTTCATACCATTGAAACAAGGAAAGTTTGGATCTCTCTCTCTCTCTCTCTCTCTCTTCTCTCTCTCTCTCTCTCTCTCTCTCTCTCTCTCGTTGATGAGCTTACTCATATTACTCTTCGGATCAGCAAAGAAATAGACAGGATGATTTCTTACAAGAAAATAGTACTGCCCCAGTGATATTAACTGGACAAAAGAAGGATGCAACACATGTGCTGATATTCGATCATTTTACAATAAAGAAAATTTAATATAAATGAAGTGTTTCCGGAGCAATACATTAGCCTTAATTTTTTTTTTTTTTTTTTAAAATTAAATAGAATTCTTGTTCTTCTGATATGTTCATGGTACGTTTTTGATCTCATCTTTATGCCACGCTCACACAAACAGATGACTGAGAAGATTTTTCGATATCTGATTTCCTGCCAAACGTATAGTCCTGTAGCACTTGTGTTTGTTGAGAGTGAGACAACGCTGATTTCAAGTGTTGTTGTGTTCAAATTCTACAAAGAGACGGACAGCAATAATGTATTTGATTAATACATCCTTAGCTTTTAACCCGCGCGTAATATTAATCAATATCTGAACGAGGGTGCTTGACAAGTTCCAAATTTGACGTAATATTAATCAACATCTGAACGAGGGTGCTTGACAAGTTCCAAATTTGACGTAATATACTCAACATCTGAACGAGGGTGCTTGACAAGTCCCAAATTTGACGAAAACGCCCAGACAAAAATCTGCCAAATGATGGGCCTTCTTCGTGTGATCGCCTCCTCGGCTTTGTTTAGAGATATTGTAGATTTAACTGGTGGTGCAGGTTCCGATTATAAAATGAGATAGGCCATTGCTACTGATTAGCAGATACAGGCCTACTGATAATAATAGAAACGTCAAAATCTATTGAAGTGATACCCATTTCTTTATGAGGCGAACTTTTTTTTTTGTTTGTTTTGTTTTTTGTTTACAAGGGTCTATGTCTAAAGGCTTCTTTCCCTCTGTAATTCGTATTTTCTGTCTTTCCTACAAGTCCATACCGTTCACGGCACGCACGCACGCACACGTTAATTTAAGTACTCAGTAAAGACGAAGAAATCCATGGTTATTTGATATTAAATATACACAGATGCCATGTTTCAGTGCACTTTATTAAGCAGTTGAACTTTAAAAAAGGAGTGCTACTAAATGCACATCCAATCACAGAAGTCTCAGGCGTTATTTTCGGTACCTTCAGTGGACCAGATGAGACGTTTTTTTGGCCGAGCAGCTGTTTCTCATTACCAAGCCATGAAGACAGCCTCGTTCATTGTCGCCGGAAGCCATGTCTTTCTCATTTCTATACACTTCAACCTTTAACAAAGATTTTCAATCTCCCGTGATCGTATAACCTGATTCACACCCGTCTCTAGTTACATACTCCAGTTGCATTTCCCTCTGTATATACATGGTCATTCAGGTCCTTGTGATACCCACCCCTTTTTCTCCCACCCACCATTCTCTCTCTCTCTCTCTCTCTCTCTCTCTCTCTCTCTCTCTCTCTCTCTCTCTCTGTGTCTGAACTACGAGCAAACAACCTAGTCGTCAGAATTCCGCCTACTAGTTTTTGACAACAGCGCGATAAGAGCATGCGCTGATGTTCACAGGAAATTACTGATCTTCAAGAAAACCTTGGCCCTCCTGGCCACGCACAGGCTGGTTCACTTCTTTTATTTACTGAATTGTTTGTCTGCAGCATAGTAAGGCACTTCATAAATTCTTATTCTTTATACAAACACTTCAATCCCCTGAAAAGACGCTCACCCATCGCTGAACGAGACCAGGGTACCTTTCTTGTTTGTATGTAGTGGATGTCTCTTGAAGCTGCTTCACAGGAATAGTGGTTCTTAACAACGTCCAACAGTTTACGAAAAGACAAACAAAGCGCCATTTACTACTCACTGCTCTTTGAGAGAGGCCACGGCCTCCTTGACGGTGTACTGGGGGTACTTCTTCATGTGGTCATACAGGTCCTTATGGTTCTTCCGGATGTTGGTCTCTGTAGATCCATTGGGCATGGTGGCATATTTGAAGGGCGGGTGACGATGATGGGGGTTCTTCAGCTAATGGAACAAACATGGGCAGCAAGATTTTAGAGACAGACAATCTAAATGATGGTAAGGATTCAAGGTGGAAAGGCTGAGGGTGGTGGTGATTGTGTTGAACAGAATGAAATGGAGGGATGGAGACTCCTGTAGGAGCAGGAACACAGAAGGAATCAACGTAAAGGAGAGAGAGAGAGAGAGAGAGAGAGAGAGAGAGAGAGAGAGAGAGACAGACAGACAGACAGACAGACAGACAGACAGACAGACAGACAGACAGACAGACAGACAGACAGACAGACAGACGCATGTGGGCGCGCGCACGAACAACAGAAAGACAACAAAATGTGTTCTTTTGAATCCTTCGGGGACAACAGAAGAGTAATACTGACTTGCATGCGTTTTGAAAAAATATCAGATCTTGCAAATTACACATAGCTCAGTTGGTGAACATCGTCATCATGATCAGTATAACCCCTTTACAACACCCATACACTGGATCCAAGACAGTCATCTTTGATGATCATGTGGACGCGTGGGCTGGCCATGAAAAAGGCACAGAACGGAGACCCCCCTCCACACCCTTATCTGCATCACCATCATCACTGCCATCCTCATCATCGCAGCTTCACTTTCATCACTGTCCAACCCTGAATCTCAGCTAGATCGTAACACTCCTCCGTGATGATCAGAGGTACGACTAGGTACACTATGTGGGGGTCCATGTCCATCAACATCATAACATTCTCAAAATCCTCCTGCTACTTATATTCATCCTCCACTCTTGGATGGAAGACAGATTTTAAAACTCTTTCTCCGTGATCACGAAATCAGCTAGGACGCGGCCGTGAAGGGGGCCAGGAAGCCTCTCACCATCATCATAACCATCATCATTATCCTTCAACTCATCCTCCAATCCTGAATAGATAGTAAAACTCCTGCTTTGTGATCAGACAGGCGGCTAGGCTGGTGGTGTAGGAGGCCATGAAGAGTATCATAACCATCCTCCTCCTCCTCAACATCATCATCATCATCATCATCATCATCATCATCATCGTCGTCGTCGTCGTCGTCGTCGTCGTCGTCGTCGTGCTCCACCGCACCCTCCAGTCCTGGATGCCCGAGAGGTCATAGAACTCCTCCTTGGTGATCATGAAGGCGGCCAGGTTGGCGGTGTAGGAGGCCAGGAAGACCAGGGCGAAGAGCGCCCAGATGTTGGCCAGGAAGCGGCTGGACACTCCACGGGGGACGTCCGTGGACACGGCAGCTCCGAACAGCATGGCCCAGATCAGCCAGAAGGAACGGAACAAGGAGAACTTGTGCACTGTGGGGACAGGCAACAAAGCACGTTGAATTGAAAAGAAAAGAAAAGAAAAGAAAGAAATGAGAAACAATGCTGAAAACGCCAACAATTTTAGATTCATGGAATGTATGTAATACCCAGCAAGCGTTACTAATTCAATCTGAAGCAGATTAGTGAATTAAGATTCGTCAGCCCATAATATTCTATACTTACGTCCCATTCAAAATGATGTTGCTGTTGTTGTTGTTGTTGTTGTTGTTTGTTGTGTGTGTGTGTGTGTGTGCGTGTGTGTGTGTGTGTGTGTGTGTGTGTGTGTGTGTGTGTGTGTGTGTGTGTGTGTGTGTGTGTGTGTGTGTTTTCGTTCCCTTTCCCTCTAATTTCAAGTTTGATCTAATATTTTTTCCTGCCTTTTCTCCCTTGTTTTCATTCTCTGAAATATTTCTGTTTTGATTCTTTATATGATCTCAATTAAAAAATAGACCAACGTGTCTTATCTTGAAACAAATTTTGTAAACAAAGGATAGCTGTGATCTATGCATAAAGAAAAGGCTTAAAAACAAGCATCACATTTTTTTTGTCAATAGAAGCCGGATAACATTTTGTCCGACAGTCTGGTCTTGCTTCGTGCCAATTGATATCGCCATTTTCTTTAGACTGAATACAGGCCAACTGAATAATGACAAGAAGTCATTGACATAAGCCTGGTGTCCGTTGGTTGGAGATCTGGGTTGTCCTTCTGAGATACTTCGTTGTGCCACAGTTTAGAGCCGACAAGACGAATTGGACGCCGCTTTTGTTTCAAACGAGGGGGTTTGATACAACGTAAAACACAACAATGCAGCAATTTTCACGAAAAAAAAGTTAACAATATCACAATGTCGGGTACAATATCCAGTAAAAATATAAGATCTGTGCATTTTATTGTACAAAATCCACACAAAAAAATATACCGAATGTTTTATTTCTGTTGTTTTCATGTAGTGAATAGAAAAAGGAACAAATTGTAACATTTGTCATGGAGAATATTAAATCTTTTTTTTCCCTGTGCGGAGAGTTTTAAAAAATCAGAATTTGGGAACATCTCTACGTTGAATAACCACAAATGCATGCAGTGGCTGATAACCACAAACAAAAAATATAAATCGAAACCAATCAGAAATGATCACAAAATAGTCGTTAATTTACAGCATCTGAGAAAAAAAATGTTGTCTAGCTGGACAGCAAATTGTGAGTTATTCATTACACACTTTCTGGAGAATGTTTATCCATTTAAAGTAAAAGATTTTAACGCTCAATATTCAATCGGGTTTAGAGATTTATCGATCGATAAAACTTGCAGAAAACAGAGATGTAACAATCGTCAAATTAGTCGTGTATTGTGGATGATAAAGGTAACGTCATCATACTTTTCATGCATCGTACACAAAGATGTAACTGTTACATTTTGTTCGTCCTCACTGTTGTAACGTTACATTCTACGTTACATCAGGGCTTTGGTGACATGCGATTCGTGTCTGATCGGGCCTGAATCCTCCTCTCTTAGCACAAGTGGAAAGGGCTCGTGTAGCAGCGCTTTCAGCTTTCAGTCACTCTATCAATCAATCAGGCAATTTGATCAATTGTTCGATCAGCCTGTCACGTCAGTCAGTTAGGCAAGGCAGCAATCTCCTGACGTAGTTGTGTGTAGACGTTTGCTATAATGAGAGAGAGAGAGAGAGAGGAGAGAGAGAGAGAGAGAGAGAGAGAGAGAGAGAGGAGGTACAAAGAAATATAGGAAGATAGATATGGATATATGCACGCACTTTCAGTAAGATAAAGAACACAAAAATAAATAGTTTCAGTTTTTGGAAAATATAATACTTTCAATGAGAGAGAGAGAGAGAGAGGAGAGAGAGAGAGAGAGAGAGAGAGAGAGAGAGACAGACAGACAGACAGACAGACAGACAGACAGACACAGACAGACAGATACACTCTCCGTATTCTATCAAACTCTCTCTTTCCCTTGATAGTGACTGACCACTCAGAGGGGTGTGACCCTGGTCCAAGCCGTAGGGACTGAGCCACTCGAATATGAAGATGGAGGCCCCTGTAGCATGCACACTGAACACCAGAATTAACGTCCACGAACGGTAATCGTACGGTTCTGTCCAGAAAAAAAGAAACAACAAAACAAAACAAAAACAAAAACATGAGGGTTAGAATGTCAGCTCATTATTCGGGAAAACTATCTTGATCTTACACGTACACAATCACACAACAATGTATATGGATGTTACAGACATGACATACACAAAGTATGTAGTGTAGCGTTATTATTTCACACACACACACACACACACACACACACACACACACACACACACACACACACACACACAAATATATATATATATATATATATATATATATATATATATAATATTTATTTCATGACACTGCATCTGGTTGTTGATTCATGCACTGCATTAGACTGCGTTGCATGGCGTTGTAATGTATTTCATTGCACTGCATTAGATTGCGTTGCATGGCGTTGTAATGTATTTCATTGCACTGCATTAGATTGCGTTGCATGGCGTTGTAATGTATTTCATTGCACAGCATTACACTGTATTATGCTGTGTTGTACTGTTATTGTATTCTCTTGCACTATATTGTTAATGTATTGCATTGCACTATATTCAATTGTTATCGTAGTGTATTGTACTGTAGGACATCGGCATTGCATTGTTTTGTATTGCGCTGCACAACATCCTGGTCACACCACGTATCTCTGTGTGAAATCCGGGACAGCATGTCGCCAGAGCACAGCGCCACACTTTGACTTCTGCATGCGATATCTTTCTCTGTTGATCTATCAAAGTGGATTCTGCTACGGAATTTTCCCAGGATTAAACACCCCTACCCGTCTTTTTTTTTTTTTTGCTTTTCATTCATTCATTTGTTTGTTTGTTCATTTATTTTACTTATTATCATTTTTTGTTGCCTTCCTTTCCTGTCCATGAGATAAGTGCTTGCTATGCACTGGGCCTCTATCATTGTGTCCGAAAGATGAAAAAAATGCAACCCCCCATAAAACAAACAAACAAACAAACAATTTTTTTGAAATAAGTATAAAGGAAAAACCGAACTCGCTTCCAAAATTTCAATGCAGAATCAATTCGATTGTCAAACTGCAGCACCCTATTAGTTTGGGGAAAATCATTCTTATAGAACAATTTGTTTGGAAAAAAGAAAGGCTTAGGTCTTGTAAACAAATTTTTCTGGTCTGAATCACAATGATGCAGGAACATAGAAAATGAAATTTCCATGCTGTGTAAGACTGCTGCCGGAAGATTTTTGAAAATTATTTGCTTTGAAGTGTTAATTGAATGTGCTCATTAGCTGCTGAATATGTTCATTTGTTGCATTTCCAACGTAATGCTCACTTCCCCCTGGATGGCTGCCATGAAGGAGATGTTCTTCAGACACGCACGCGCAAGTGCTCGCGGACGCGCACCGCGCGCGCGCGCGCGCGCGCGCGCGCCACACACACACACACACACACACACACACACACACACACACACACACACACTGTCTGTCTGTCTGTCTCTTTCTGTCTTTCTTTTTTCTTTTCTTTCTCTCTCCCCCTCTCTCTCCCTCCCTATCCCTCACATAAACGTACGCGCACAAATGCATACACGCACGCACATTGGCACACAAAAAACACGCACGCACGCACGCACGCACGCACGCACGCACGCACGCACGCACGCACGCGCACTCACACACACACACACACACACACACACACACACACACACACACACACACACACACATTTTGGAAAATGGAGTCTCTAGGTGACGGTCGGAGCCGAACTAATGAATCTCCTTGTTGTCGTAGTTGTTGTTGTTGTGTTGTTGTTGTTGTTGGTGTGTGCGACGTTTGGTTTGGCTCCCCACTGTGGTGAGCTGTGCTGCCCCTTTGGGGGACTGAACTTGTTACTCTATTAATCAATCAATCAATCGATGGCTCACTCAGTCAATCAGTTAATCAATCAAATGGTGTGTCTATCTATCTGTCAGTCTGTCTGTCTATTTATCTGTCTGTCTATCTATCTCTCGTCCCCCTTTCTATCTGTCTGTCTTGACCTATTTTCCGAACCTATTTTTCTATCTATCTATATGTCTGTCTGTCTACCTGTTTGTCTACTTATCTGTCTATCTGGCTGGCTGGTTGGCTAAGCATGTGTGTAGGGATGTATGCATGTATTCATGATCTAATACGCATGTTATCCTCTCTCTCTCTCTCTCTCTCTCTCTCTCTCTCTCTCTCTCTCTCTCTCTCTTCTCTCTCTCTCTCTCTCCTCTCTCTCTCTCCTCTCTCGCTCGCTCGCTCGTCTCTTTCTCTGTCTGCCTCTCTCTCTGCCTCTGGTTTTCTCTCCCTCTCATCCTCTGTTTTTCACTGTCTGTCTCTCTCAGTTCATCTGCTTGTCTATTTGTCTGTCAGTCTATGTCTGTCTCTTTCTTCACTTTCTCTCCCTCTCTCGCACGATCGCTTGTTCGCTCGCTCTCCCCCCCCCCCCCCTCTCAACTGTCTGTCTTCTCAGTTCGTCTGCCTGTCTGTCTGCATCTCTCTCTCTCTCTCTCTTCTCTCTCTCTCTCTCTCTCTCTCTCTCTCTCTCCATCCCTCTCTTTCTCTTTCTCACTCTCTCTCTCTCTCTTTCTCTCTGTCGCTTTCTCGCTCTCCCCCCCCCCCCATCCACCCCCTACCCCACCATTCTCACGCTCATTAAAAACAGTATACCCAGGAAAGCCGTGGGGGAGATGGCGCCCTCTCGGATGGCCACCACGATGGTGATGCCGGTCTCCAGGAAGGGGACGGAGAAGTCGATGGCCATCTCCCTCTCCGGCGTGATGGACAGGGCGGCCATGGCCACGTCCGCCTGCCCCTTCATCACGGCCCCGATCAGCCCCGTCCACTCCGTGTTGTTGGTGTGCTGCACGACCAGGTCAGCAGCAAGCCGTACAGTACAGTAGGTGTGCAGTATTTAGCAATAACTGCTGCTGCAGCAGCGGCCGCAGTACTAAACGCAACAGTAGTGATAGTGAAAGCAACAGCAGCCGAAGCAACAGTAGTAGCGGTGGTATTAGTTGTAGTAGTAGTAGTAGTGGACGTAGTAGTAATAGTAGTAGTAGTCGTAGTAGTAGTAGTAGTTGTTGTTGTAGTAGTAATAGTAGTAGTAGCAGCAGCAGCAGCACAGCGGCCGTAGTGGTAAAGGCAATAGTAGTTATAGTGAAAGCAACAGCAGCAGCAGCAACAGCAACAGCAGCAGCAGCAGCAGCAGCAGCAGCAGCAGCGGTAGTAGTCGTAGTAGTAATAGTACAGGCAGAAGCAGTCATAGTAGCAACAGCAGCGGTAGTGATTGTTACAGCTGTCGTCGTCATCGTCGTCGTCGTTGTAGTAGTGCTAACAGTTGACAGCAGAAGCAACAACAGCAGCAACCACAACATGTAGCAGCAGCAGCAGCGGCAGCACAGCAGCAGCAGCAGCAGCAGCAGCAGCAGCAGCAGCAGCAGCAGCAGCAGTAGTAGTAGTAGTATAGTAGTTGTTGTTCTTGTTGTTGTTGTAGCAGCAGCAGCAGCCGCAGTAGTACTAGTACAAATGGCAATAGTGGTGGAAGAAATCGCGGTGGTGTCGTAATGGTGGTGAAGGTGGTGGTGGTGGTGGTGGTGGCGGTAGTGGTGGTGTTGGTAGCTGAAGTAATATTAGCTGCAGCAGCAGCAGCCACAGACAACTGTTACAATTAAATCAGATATTGGCAAACCCTTTTCATATAACAATGCAAATGAAAAAAAAAAAAAAACTTCCAATAAACACAAAACCGGTGCGCCTTAGCTGTGCCTATCCACAAAATAAAATTACGTCTCCCACTGTATATTACCCTCCCCA
>CM065714.1:129112845-129117845 GCA_033310375.1 Conus canariensis | reverse complement strand
AGAATATACAACTAAGAGATAGATTGTGAACATAACAGAGTTCGCAGTCAAGATTTGAAGAAAACATTCCCCAAATGTAAGACTTGACACGCAATCATGAAAAGAAATAAACTGCAAACAGGGCAGGATTAACATGAGCTTAAGAACAGAGATAGACTGTAAACCTGACAGAGATGACAGATATGAACACAAATATTAATGTACTATGAACATGACAACGTTGACAGACAACTATGGACAGAGTTGACAAAATACAAACAAACACCATGAACCGTGAACATCAGCGATATAGCAGACAAAAATAAACAGAAAACAGACATAACAGAGTTGAGTGGAGAAACAACATAAACAGAAATAAAGAGCAAAACAAACGGGAAAATAAACGGACTGTTCACACGAAATAATTAGAAAAAAAAGAGATAACAACAGCCATCAACTGTAAACATTACCGAATTGACCAGACACAGAACACGTAGAGCCAGAGCTGACCGACAGATATGAACGTCCGTGCGGTGTGAACAAATAATCAAAGCTGACACACGGAGAGACATGGCGACTATAAACACAACAAGGAGACAGGACTGTACAGGCACCAGAGACAAAGACTGTAAACAACTAAGGTGACAGATACAGACACACACCAGACACACAGAGACTGTAAACAATTAAGGCGACAGACACAGACACACATCGGAGATATAGAGACTGTAAACAACTGAGGTGACAGACATACACCAGAGACATAGAGACTGTAAACAAATGAGGCGACAGACACAGACACACACCAGAGACATAGAGACTGTAAACAAATGAGGCGACAGACACACACACACACACACACACACACACACACACACACACACACACACACACACACACACACACACACACATACCCAGAGACATAGAGACTGTAAAGAAATGAGGCGACAGACACAGACTCACACCAGAGACATAGAGACTGAAAACAACTGAGGCCACACACACACACACACACACACACACACACACACACACACACACCACACACACACACACACACACACACACACACACACACACACACACACACACACACACACACACACACACACACTTCAGACATAAGAGACTGTAAAAATAACGTAGGTGACTGATACAACAGAAACCAGAAACATGCCGACTGTAATCGCAATAGAGGCGACAAATACGAACCGACACAAGAGATATTAGACTCGTAAGCACGACAGAGGAGACGGACACGAACGGACACCATAGACATAGAGAATGTAAGCAACCAAGGCGATAGATACGATCAGCGATATAAAAACCGCAAATAAAACAAAGTTGACAGATACGAACAAACACAAAAGAAGAGGGTGCATAAGCCGAACAGAGGCGACAAATACGAAAAGACATCAGAGGCATGGAGACCGGAGACATGGAGAATGTAAACACAACAAAGGCGATAGAATGACTCAGTGAACTATCCTACAAACTATCTGACACACAACTTTAAACAAAAATTGTTAAAGTTCCATAGCCTAACAGCCGTAAGGGCAATGAACTATCATTCGCTGCGGCACAGCATGATGGGAGGTAGATCCCATTTCTCTTCTTCCGCCACCTTCAGCCGTCCCTGAATGGACCCACGACCGTCAGCCTCATACACAACCGCTCTTCCATCTGACGACAAAGAGCCCCTCTAATAAACGACATAAACGTAACCAGTTCACTTTGGTGGCGAACTTTAAACAAGTGGCAATTTAAAAAAGGCATTAACCAAAAATTAATAACTGATTGAACTCAATGAAGTATCCATCCAAACGACCCAATCTAAAAACTAGCCACCAACCAGCCGCCTTGGTGGAGAGGTTAGCGTCGCGGACTCCCGGCTGGGAGGTCGTGGGTTCGATTCCCATCAAAGCCATGTGGGTTTTTTCTGCCCCGACCGGCTCCTACCCAGAGTTCAGTTTGCTACGGGCTCAGTTGGGAAGACTGGGACCACACAGTCGAGTTTCATCCACTCAATGGATGCGTCTCTGAGAGAGTTGCTCAAATTTCCTGACCAACACTACAGGTGTCTGTATCTCTCGGGCCTGGTTAATACCGGGATATAGTTTGAAAGTAAGCGTACAGTACAGACCTGCCATGCAGTCTCAGACCGGAATGGAAGTCCTTAGCATCATCTTCATCATCCTCATCAATCAGCATTAAAAAAGATCTCAAATTCTGTGGCCTTTCAAACCCTGATCTCATGGTGAACTCAGTTTTAATGTCCTCTCTCCGTCTGTGGCCTTGGTTTGAATGGGGTCACCGATATTGGTGAATCCATAAGCCTGTCGCTGGACGGACATGATGGCGCCCTCTGGAGGGAGAGCTTACTCACTCCGGCTCCGTGACTAAGCAACTATTGTCGTCAGTAGGGGGCTTAGCAGATGGTGTCCTGCGTATTTTGGATCATGACATGTGCCACTGAACACCATCGAAGTGACTCGGCAGCAGTGCAGTGTCTCCTCCGGTGGGCTGCCTCTTGACGACTTGACATTGACTGCTCCCTGTGGATTACCGGTGCCGGGGCTGCGGCGGGCCGGGCCGTGCTGTGGCTGTGGACGGGGGTGTTGGAATGAGCGGTCTGGGTGCAGTGTCACTAATGTGGCACAGAAGATGGGAAACACACACACACACACACACACACACACACACACACACACACACACACACACACACACACACACACACACACACCTTTTGTCCTGCTCATCTCGGGGGTAGACCACACACGAAGAAGCATGCACGTCGCAGTCGCCCTTCTCCCCGAGCGGCTTGGAGGTGACGTGCGGCTCCTCCACGTGCGTGGCCACCTCCAGGTGGTAGCGTTCCGGCAGCCCAGTGGGCGGAAAGGGAGAGTTGCCGGGCCAGGCGATCTGCATCACGCTCAACTCCTTGCCGTCCCACGAGGCCACCTGCAGAGGTAGTAGTAGTAGTGGTGGAGGAGGTTCTCGCCGTAGAGAAATAAAGGAAGGAAGGAATGAAGGGATCTGTTGGGTGATCGGTGAATTGAACATAACGGATGAATTGAAAAAAAAAAAAAAAAAAAAAGGATGAATCCGTGAAAGAGTTCCACTTGTCAATGTTTATATGTATAGGTAGATTGATAAGTTGATAAACAAAATGCATGTAATCAACTTATTGATTGCATTTTGATGAATTAATAATATCAATAATATAATAAATTGATGATTGATTTACAAAATAATGCAATGAACTATATGATCGATCGATAAAGATCATAGGCTATTCAACCAGAACACCATCACATCAATCAATGTTGATTAATCAGTTAGTTAATGCACCAAAACTGTGCTCTGACACTGGAGCAGGGGTGGGGTGGGGGGGGTGGGGTGGGGGTGGGGGTGGGGGTGGAGAAACGGAATGACAGATACCGTAGATATGTGTGGCCACCATTTCTCTCACACATGCAAAGTGTTGACTGATAAATGAATTGAGTAAGCGTTACCTGAACAATAAAATGAATAAGCGTTATTTGAAGAATAAAAAGAGTAAGCGTTACTTGAAGAATGAAATGAATAAGCGTTATCTGAAGATAAAATGAGTAAGCGTTACCTGAAGAATAAAATGAATAAGCGTTATCTGAAGAATACAATGAGTAAGCGATGCCTGAAGAACAAAATTACTTTCGCGAAAATCTTAAAATAATAAGGCAGGAGTTGGTTTTACGTTCGGGTATTAGCCTCAGTACAGCCTTAATTAGATTCTCTCTCTCTTCTCTCTCTCTCTCTCCTCTCTCTCTCTCTCTCTCATACATACACACACACACATACGAGCGCGCGCCACACACACACACACACACACACACACACACACACACACACACACACACACACACACACACACACACACATACGCGCGCGCGCGCACGCATGCACACACACTCACACATTCATTAATTCAGTCTTTTATTTTCTCTGTCTGTCTGTCAGTCTGTCTCTGTCTGTCTGTCTGTCTGTCTGTCTGTCTGTCTGTCTGTCTTCTCTCTCTCTCTCTCTCTCTCTCTCTCTCTCTCCCTCCCCTTCCCCTCTCTCTCTCTCTCTGTATGTCACAATCATGTGGCGAGTGATTTTGTCGAGAGAAAAATCTCCCTCTCTTTCTCCTTCCTTCCTTATTCCGTCCCTCTCTCTCTCTCTCTTTGTCGCTCTATGGTCATGTTTCAAATGAAGGAAAGAGAGAGAGAGAGAGAGAGAGAGAGAGAGAGAGAGGAGAGTGAGTTTGAGGGAGAGGGGAAGGGGTGTGTGTGTGTGTGTGTTGTGTGGTGAGAGAGAGAGAGAGAGAGAGAGAGAGAGAGAGAGAGAGAGAGAGAGAGAGAGAGAGAGAGAGAGAGAGAGAAATACACAATTACGTGGGCACATGAGAAAGGTAGAACACAATTCCTAACCAAGCAACCGTTAGTGCAGATCTCCCCCCATGCGAACCGAAGCCTGCGGGAGAAATGCAGACAGAAACAGACAGAGAGTAAGATAAATAGATACGCAGATTGGTAAATAAATAAATGATAAGGAAACATGCATGACACCACTCTCCTGACAGTGAGTGAGGCCATCGAAGTTCATGGCATCTGTCTAGTGCCAACCAGTCTGCACGCAGAAATGTCTCAGTGCCCCCCCCCTCCCCATCCCCGTCCCTGACACACATCCTAATCAAACGAACCAATCAATGCATCACAGAATTAAATAAAAAAAAAAAAAATACTTCAACAAAGTAAACAAAAAAACAGATAAAAGAAGATGACCGGCCGATTGCTTTGCGTGCGAAAGTAATGAATTTTGATGCATATTCCGAAGACGATGATGGGCAAGCGAGCGTAGCTGTTTCAGATCTTTCTTCCATCCCAAGCCTCCACAGCGGAGGTTCACAATGGATGAATAAGAAAGCGCAGACGAAAATCGGATGAGAATTTAAAAAAAAAAAGAAAGTGAATAAATAAATACATGAATTAATGAA
>CM065714.1:129097845-129107845 GCA_033310375.1 Conus canariensis | reverse complement strand
TCGTCGCTTTGTCAATTTTTCAGGTGTATTTTCACAAACATTCAATTGAACATTTTTTCTTGTTTTAAAGTATTATTCGTTTGTTACATTCAACCAAATGCGTATTCTATCAGGACCACTTATTAGAAATATGTCCTTACATGAAGAACTTTATGTAAAATGCTTACCCAAACTGATGCCGTCACTGATCTTTGGGGGTAGAACCATTCTATCTTGTCTGAAAGTAGAATGTCTTTTTTTCCCTACAGTTGCACGCCTGCACAGTTCTCTCAAGAGTTTTTGCCATAAAAGTCAAAATGTCCGACAAACCTTTCAGCTTAATTCAGCTTGTCCCGTTCTGTAGCTGCTATCCTTAATGTTACCCATGTTCATGTTAAGGAAAATGAAATCGGCGACTATAAGCGTGCGTTTTGTGTTCTTGGCGAGTTAAGTCAAAAGACCACTGCTGATATACCTTTAAAAAAAACCTAGTGAACTTTTTCAGCGACACAACAACAGAAATCTGAAGTGTTATGTTTGTCAGTTAGCCAGTGTGGCTTGAGAAGGTTGACATAAACCGAAATGTGTAGACATTACCTCATGGGTGCTATGTGGCTTCTATTTTTCATCTTTGCAGTATGTTTTTTTCCCCCTGAGGGTTGGATGCTTTAAAAAAAAAGTCGTTGTTTATGCTTATCCCACGACCCTCTTTACACAAAATGTCGTTCGTTCATTTGTTTGCTCCATTCGACTCTTCATCTCATCCACCACAACCACCTCCGCTCTCTCCCAATCCGAGGGAAACAATGGCCAGCCTTTGAAGTATACATTTCCGATCCAGTTTTTCTAAACATGCCAGTTTAATAATGAGTCTGCTACAGTTTTGAATCAATTTGGCGTTTTCGTTGCTTATACGATCATGATGTGTCACAAGATAGCGCTGCAGGAGCTTCTGTCGGGAACTACAAACACATAATCCGTTGCGTGTCCATATTTCAGCATGTGCACATTTGAAAGTTATAAACCGAAGCTAAGGCAACAAACTTATGGATGCTGGAGGCAAGACGACTCCTTCCCAAGGGATTGTCTTTGAGAAATGTTCTTGTCTCCTAGCCAAGCACATCACGTGCAAATCTACTACAGCCTTAATCTAATACACGTCTGCATCCATCAGAAAAAAAAAACCCAACATAACTCGTAAAGAAACAAACAAAAATAAATATAAGTAAGAAAGACCTGAAGAAGAAGAGAAGAAAAACAAATAAAGAAGAAAGAAGAGAAGAAAAGAAAAGATATAAAGAAAGAAAACGAGAAAAAAAAAAGAAAGAAAGAAAACATGTTCGTATGCAAATCTGACAGCTTTAAAATAATTCGTGTGTAGATCCATCAAAACAAAAACAACACGAAAAGATAAGAAAACAAGGAAAGAAACGGGGGAAGGGGGGAGAGAGAGAGAGAGAGAGAGAGAGAGAGAGAGAGAGAGAGAGAGAGAGAGAGAGAGAGAGAGAGAGAGAGAGAGAGAGAGGAGAGAGAAACTGTGAAAAAAAAAGAACCTCCGAAAATCAAATTCCCATTTGAAGGTTTACGAAAGCTCGAAAATGCAAATCACGCGCTGGGTATGAAATCGAAGAAGGGCTGTGGACCCGGCAGAGTATTATTAAACAACAAACACGTGAAACAAACAAAAACCAACCAGCCAGCCACACATAGATAGTGCGACGTACCTACACATAAAAGCCCATCCATTATGGCTTTCATCTTCTTGCCCACTAACGAATAGGATAACGAAGACCGACTACCTATATAAGCCACGCCAGTGGCATCGTCTTGGCACACAACGCTTATATACTTGCTTCACCCCGTTTCTCCTATCATCATCGGCATCTCATGTTTTAAGCATGTCACAAATGACTGCCTTCACAAATCTATTGAGCTGCATGAGAGATATGATGAACTCGTGTTGGTAAAACCCTAAATCAGTGGCGTAAACCTCCGGCGTCGTTTTATTTCTTTCTTTTATCCAGGCGTGAGCATTGTTCCTCGCTTCAAACATTCTTGTGGTCCATTTTCATTTAATCTAGAACTTTATTCGCATATCTTTCTAGTCCAATAGCCATATCCGCTACTCGAAGCCGCCTTTTCCATGTCGGAACGCACATTACTGGGATTGCAATTTTTGCTCCCCCCCCCCCCCCCCCAATGAAAAAAAAGAAAACCATAAATAAACCCACGCCAGAATATCCACCATTGGTAATGCGTGTGGTTAAAGAAAACTAAACATACCTCCGTGCCTGCAAAACATCTGCGCCCGAGCGCGCGCGCGCGCGCAAGCACACACAACACACACACACACACACACACACACACACACACACACACACACACACACACAGTCGCATGCACCTTTTTGCGACACTCATTATATGTGGCAAAAACTAGTTGGCACCGCTAGCGTACTTCACAAGTCCAACACCATCAAAACAACAACGACGACTTCGGGAACGCGCGGTTACGCAGTCCTGGCTCTAGGGCACTTTAGGCAAAGAGCAGAACATGTGAATTGTTTTCCTTTTTCTTTCTTTTTTTGTTTTTCTTTGTTTGTTTGAGTTTAAAAAAAAAAGGAAAACAGTAAGAACATTCTTATCGTAACTGCAAAAACTTGCTTATGTCATTTTTTCCCTGTCTTAAACATGACAGTTGTCGGCGTTGAGTTAAAAACAAAAAAGGACAACAGTAAGAAACATTCTCATCGTAAACTGCAAAAGCTTGCTTATGTCATTTTTTCCCTCTCCCAAACATGACAGTTGTCAGCAGCGAAACCAAAAGATATCCTACCGCCCCCCCCCCCCCCCATCCATATCCCCCCCCCCCTTACCCCCACGACTGCTCTGCCCGAGCCGATCACCCAATTCTTCACCGAAAATGCAAGCGACTGCAGTTTGCCATTGACTGTGTATGTTGTGAGCATGTAAGAAGTTTGGTGTAATCCTGTGTACTTTTCCAAAAGAAGGAACACAGTTATGGTAAGTGCATCACACGCAGGTCTATTTTTAAAGGACGTTATCTTGGTGTCATGCCAGCAACGTCCCCAGGGGTAAAAAAAAAGGCCTCCATTTTGAATTCATGGATCGAATGTTCAGCGGTTTTTGTTTGTTTGTTTGTTTGTTTGTTTTTTAACCACAGGTTAGAAAAAGATCGAGTTTTGCATTTGTGCTCACTGCAGTGATTAAGCGCTGTTTTCCACTCTTTGGAGCTAGTTTTATTTTCTTTGCATTTTTGGGGGGTGTCTTTTTACCGTGGAGGATGGGGTACATACGAGCATGCTGGTGTGCATACATGACTTAGTCTGCCCATCTGCATATTGTGTGTCTGCCGTGTGCATGTTTCTGGACTCCAGACCCCCTCCTTCCATCCCCCACCATCACCATCATTCTACCCCTCGTGACAATGAATTTTTTTCTTTATTTTTTTCTAAATTGAAAGACAGACATGCAGATTTTTTTGAACCACACTTTTACGTCACGACATTTTTTTGGGTGTCCCTGAATGTCATTTTGGTAAAATCGAGTAGAAGCAAGCACTTGAACCTCATAGACCCATGTCGGTTGATTGGAGAAAAATCCGCCTCCTTCGTTTCCACTCTTCCGGCTTTACACAAATATGGAAACATCTATATCTCTGAAATTCAGTGCACATATGTGCGTTGACGAATATGAATA
This sequence comes from Conus canariensis, assembly GCA_033310375.1. Classification (NCBI taxonomy): domain Eukaryota; kingdom Metazoa; phylum Mollusca; class Gastropoda; order Neogastropoda; family Conidae; genus Conus; species Conus canariensis. The sequence continues at coordinate 129,104,147 of CM065714.1, read as the reverse complement.
TGTATGTCACATTGCCCTCAGTACACTTTTTTTTCCAGTTAAGAATGTTCACTCACTTGCAGAGGCCCAAGTGTGGAAGAGTGTGCGTACGCGCGCGCGTGCGTGCTTGCTTACTGATTTTTGCGCGCGAGTGTGTGTGTGTGTGTGTGTGTGTGTGTGTGTGTGTGTGTGTGTGTGTGTGTGTGTGTGTGTGTCCGTGTAAGCGTGTGTGCGAGCGCCGTACAGTGTGTGCGTGACTAAGAGCAGTACTTCAATGAAGGGTGTAGTCTAGAGAAGGGAGACAATCTATCCGAGCTAAGTAAGGATATACCCCCGCTCCCCCCTCCCGCCCCCCCCCCCTCCCCCCCCCCTTCCCTGCTTCTCTGTCGTCCATGCTCTGCCCGACCAAGAACACATCTGTGGGTGGGCTTCCGAACATGTCCCCTCACTTCTTTTCTTCGCCTATTATTATTATTATTATTGTTGTTGTTGTTGTTGTCACATGATAAGTCATTGCTTCGTGTCTATTTGTCGACAGACCCAAACTGTCTAAAAATAACATGGTAGGTAGGTAGGTAGGTAGTAGCTTGTATAGTCCTCGCGGCTTTCTTGTGCTCCGTCAATTTATTATGTCAGTATTGCTCAAGGGTGTAAATCACAGCGTGTTACGGTTACATATATGAGAAAAGTCCCAGTCATCAAAATCAAATTCTATGTCTTTAAAACTTACATCTGCATCAAGGAGGCTTTTATAGTTGTTAAGTGTGTCAGTGGGTTTAATGTTATTCGGAAGAGAATTCCATCTGCTAACTACTCTGTTAGCAAACGAATTTCTCCTTAGATTAGTATTAGAAAAACGAACAAACAATTTGCCTTCATTGCCTCTTGTGATATCAGACTTACTCACTTGGAATAAAGAGTTAAAATCAATATCGTCCACTTGGTGAAATATTTTTTATGCTTGGATCAGGTCCCCTCTTACCCTTCTGGCTTTTAGAGATGGTAACTCAAGATATCTTAGCCTATCTGCATAAGTCATGTCTCTGCATTCTAGTAATAACTTAGTCGCTCTTCTCTGGACCTTTTCTACCGACACCGATTGTCTCTTAAGCAGTGCGTACCAGATAACATTTCCGTACTCTACATGTGGTCTGATAAGTGCTTTGTACAATTTCAGAAATATGTCTTTGTCAATAAAGGAGAACGATTGTCTAATCAACCCAATCATTTGGTTGGCTTTACTGATCGCTTTTTGTAAATGTGGGCCAAAACTAAGATCGCAGCCAAGGTCTTTTTCCTCTGAGCATTTTTGGATCCTTTCATTTGAATCTCCTGAATCTGGATCAGAATGGCGGTAGCTCGTCATACGGAAACCCGCTGAACAATCGAAATTGAAGCAAAGTCGGCTTAAATGTTGAAACCGACCAGTCATGCCATATTTGGACACTTGATCAGGTGTGAACCCACACGGTGGCGCTTTATGTCACACAAAACGTTTAATTTCACACAATAACGTTTGCATGTGGAATTCTTATTGCGCAGAAGCCCCACAAATTCATAGCAGTGACTGCTTTCGAGAAGTCTGACAGAAAGGAAACACTGGCGACACCGTGCTACGCGCTCATTTCGGCACGAACTCATGTTTCTGTAGGCCTTGGAACAGTTGGCCTTAGCTGTAAAGTCGTGCCCATCTTTAGTTTGAGGCAATCTACGCACGTGAAACAGGTGCGTGTGAGTTTGTGGTATCACGCGATCACCCAGCATCCATCAGACGCACTTCCACCCTCCCCCTCCCTCTCTCTCTCTCTCTCTCTCAACCGGTCAAAATGGTTGAAAAATATGTTGCTGTACGGTGGTGTGATGTGTTGAAGGTAGGACAAACCCGGTCAGTTTTATTAAAGAACCGTGCACGGGCAAGGGTTTCTTGTATTGGGTAGGATAAAAGGTACATATTGCGCACATCGTATTTGGTGTTGACGTGTTTTTGTTGACGAGTGTCTTTGTTGTGTTTTTCTTTATTTAAAAAAAAGTTGTTTTATTTGTTCTGCGTACAGTTACAAAAGAGGTCAATGATACGCCATTCCGACGTTTGTCAAACTCCGAAAGCAAGGACAGGTTCGTTGTACAAAATGTTGAGAAGGCTTAGACATATTAAGGAAACATTTTCGTTCAGTGTCATTTGACTTTTTTTTTCATAGTTTAATCAGTCAGCTACAGTAGGCCTACTTTGATGGAAAGAAGCACAGAAATGTTAAAACACCAGCACACCATGTCTTCCCGACGAAGTCCAGCAACCAATTGGATGGGTGAATTGGTCTCTGTTACTGTTAGGATTCATGTCATTCATGCTGTCCTCATCCCCCCCCCCCACACCCCCCCCCCCCCCCCGCGCCCCCTTGCCTTCGCTTCCCACACCTATCCCATTCCACCCCTTCCTTTCCTTCGGTATCTTTAATACATTTTCAAATGTATGGGTAAGTGGATGTGATCCTTTTCTTCTGTTGCCAGTGTCGGCTTCGTACGCAGTGCGCCCATTGCACCGTTTATTTGGCAGTAAGAAAAATGTCATGGAAGGCAAAGCGGAAACTGACAGAATCAAAAATCCGGTCCTGTCGCAGAATAATGCTGAAAAATGCAAAAGGAAACCTATTCCGTTGTTTCAATGATCTATTCCTGTCATTAGGGGGGCTGAGCACAGCCTGTGTATTAAAGAAGACACCACGTGCAGAGACAGACCTTGCTGCACTGGAAAAAACTAGCCCATTTTTTCCCCTAGGTTTTGATAGGGGAAAAAAAGTCATTTTCCCATCCCCGCAGTGAATAGTCCAGGCCTGTTTGGCCTGGTGAACCAGGCTGGTCTACTGCTATTGGAGAGGACAGAGTGATCTAGTGGGATTTTCCGTGGTTCAGCACTGTCCGCTATCATTCTTTCTCCGCCTTAAACTGGCGAGGGTTACAGGTGGATATCGTGTTTCGCTCACTCGCTCGGAGGCAACTTGATTACGCAAGATTCGCCGAGAGACAGAGAGAATGATGAGAAATGTTAATTGAATTACCGTTGCCTCGCCTTTACTAAAATAAAAAAAAGCTTATGTAAATATTTTATGCACATGAGCGAGGAGCTAGGCCGGTAAGCCCCATCCCCCCCCCCCCAATCCGTTTTCGCACCCCCTCGAGCCTCCTCCTTCCTTCATCCCCTCCCCTCTATTTCTATTTGTTATCCTCAAATCTATTTTCAAGGAAATATGTTGTTACTGTAGTGCATTAATGGTGTAACTACGGTACATTTTAATTCTTATCATTGACTTTTTTTTTTAACCGTAACCGTGTGGCTTTTGATTTTAAACATAATGGAATACACGCTGATTTTCTTTCTATCGGCTCTTCCTCTTGGCGTATGTCCTCGAGAGATTCAGACTGTCGGCTCGCTTGCGATATTTTCGTGAAAAATTTGTAGATGGCGCGCCATATATCAAGCTCGCATGCCAGGCTGTTGCGCGCCTTTTGCCGTGATGCCGAGGTGGGAACTGGTCCTTATGTCTCAATCTTGTGGAGGATCAGAAGCAAAACGTCGTACCTGTCTCCGCGACCACAGTTCGAATTGAGAGATGAAAGATCTGGTTTTGATCCATTTGGAATCGAAAAAGCGACAAAGATTTCAGGATTCGAGGAATAACGGAGTAGCGCCCCTTTGTAATTGTCGGCTCGATGCACGCTGCGTTCACTGTGCCGTGCATTCCGTAGTGATGGTTCATTGTGCCGTGCATTCCGTAGTGATAGTTCACTGTGCCGTGCATTCCGTAGTGATAGTGCCACAGAGGGAAAACCAGAGACTGGCGGTGTCACAAGGTGGTCGAGTATAAACGAGGCATTCCTTAAAAAAGCCTTTTTCAGCGAATCAGTTCGCAAATTTGATTACATAGGCCTATCATTTTCACGAAGCTTTACAGAGAGACAACACAGAGTTACAATCCGCCCCCCCACATCCGATACTCAGTAGTTTTCACCCCACCCTCCATCTTTCCTTATCTCCCCCCCCCCCTTTTTTTTTTTCTTCTTCTGATTTAACAATTGTGAATAGGAAATTCTGTTCCCCCCTCTCTCTCTCTCCCATCTCCCTCTCTCTCTCTCTCTCTCTCTCTCTCTCTCTCTCTCTCTCTCTCACACACACACACACACACACACACACACACGGTTATAGTCTATATATAAACAGTGCCTGCCGAGCGAAAAGTACAATGAAAGCAAATTCACGGTGCTTACTGCTAACGATTGGTCAAAACTGCATGAAAGCTCCTGGATGTTAAATTGAAGGTTTGCCTCATGCTTTTGCGTTTTATTCCCTCACGGTAAGCTGCCGGGGAACATGCGTCCCATCATGACTGAAAAAAAAAAGAAAAAAAGAAATCTGAAGCTCTGGTCCTTGGACTCGCACGGTTAAGAAGACCAAAAGAAAAAACGCACTTATGCTTTTTCACTGCGACATTTTGAATCCTTGATTCGGCTGTATCTACATTTACACCCATTAGAAAAGATAATCTGTTGAGGAAAGACGCCCTGAATAATTCACTGAACTTTGTGTGAACAGACTGGCTTCTTGTGTGTGTGTGTGTGTGTGGGGGGGGGGGGGGGGGGGGGAGTGTGAATAAAACCCTTAATTCAACACCAAGCTATTAAGTTGCAAATGTTTGGATTTAGATTCTGAACATGTCATTTTACAGGCCTATAGGTCTAAATGTATTAATTTATTTCCAAGTCGTGATCAGCTGGTATTCAATATGAACGTTTTATTAAGCATACTAACGTTTTATAATGTCCCAAATGCCCTTTTCTGTAATAACAGTGAATTATTGCATTGAATACAGATCCTCATCATGAAGTTAGCGACTAACGTAGGTTTACATCTGTTCGCAGCGCAGCATATTCTCGGTGACTTCAGCTGTTTTGTGAAGTTTCATCACGTCATTTATTCTTTCCAAAAGATTAGGCAATCAGACTGTCAAGCGGCGAAAAAATTCCCAGTGATCTAACATCTAGCTTAAGTTAAAAGTTTCAAAATTGACAAAGAGTGTATGTATTTGTCAGTTGTGTTCGCCGGGGACTGAACCAAAATAAGCGTCTGGTGTTCAAATTTACTGCCACCCGCCTCACCGTGGTGGAGTCTGTCTTTGAGATGCGTTCAGGCAGTGACTGTGTTCTTCTCACGTGTGAGGGTGTGGTTCGCAGGCAGTTGTTGGCATGCTTTTTTCAGGACCAAGGTTTTGTTTTGCTCACAGTCGTCATGGAATGGTGGGGGTCTTATGGAAGCAGGAACAATGGTGTTTGGTGCTTTCTTTGATATTATTTATCTGAGAGATGATCAGACACTTTGACGATCAGGTGGCTTGCCATCTTGGACGATGGATTGTTAGGATGGGGAGGTCTTGCCTGTAGAATGGCGGGTTTGGATGTTAGGCTTAAAATTGTTGTTTCATATTCTGCTCGTATGCATCATTCAGTGCCCGGCAAGGCTGAAGATGTGCAAGTCGCTACGTTGTTGAACTTGTGTATGGATACGGAACTTGTGCTTTGCGCTAGAGACATAACAGATGTATGTCTGTGGTGCGTAGTGTTCGCATTACGATATCCAAATGAACTTTTATGCTTTTTCCATGGGATCCTGATGTTGCCCTCCCGCCTCACGTTCTGTCTACCTTATCCAAGCTCTCGCGACATTGTACTCTAGCAGGCCGTTTTTTTTTCAGCTAGCTGATCTTGATACATGTCCGTGTTATTTTATGGCTCCTCGTGACCGCTTCGTCTTCTCCTCGCGCATATGCGTATGCAGATTCGATATATGATAGTCTCCGATGGGTCAAGGTAGATATCAAATACAACCGGCACACAGGGATGCCTTTGTGAAGAAATGGGCAGCTTGGATTGTTCCCATATCATCCATTGTCGTGGTGGACAGTCAGTCAGCAACAAACGATCCCACTGTTCACGTCCAGGAACTGTAGGCCCATCCGTCATTGCATCCGTATTCCTAGGATGATAAATTATGATGATTTACATTCAAGATGTTGGTGATATCAGCAGACAGCCCGTCGTACCCCTCTATATGTCGTTTTCATCTTTGTATGGAAATGAAAGGATTGTCCGACCGTCTGAGTAGAATGCACGTGCACCCCGCTTCAAACCTGTGGCAACAGTGAGCAGACGTCGCTGCTCCAGCAGGCTGACATCCATCGCCCTGTCGAATACATCGATCTTGTCTGGGTCATACCGGAATCTTTCTGTATTTTTAGACTGGTTTTCCCCAAGCCATGTTGTTTACAGTCTTG
>CM065714.1:129080345-129082845 GCA_033310375.1 Conus canariensis | reverse complement strand
ATTATTATGTTCACTGCAATCATCCTTCAAAATATAGATTTATATAGACTTAAGCATTTCCTAGCTGAGTGTACACACCAGCACCGAAATCCCGTCCATCTGTGTCTTTATATTTCTTTAACAATCAAAAGAAAGTTAATTATATGCTCTTAAGCCCGCTACCAATATGACATCGGTACACCACAGCCGCGCCCCGCCGACCAAACAACAAGCCAAACCTACCAGCTAAGTTGCCGATCAGCCAACGGGACCCAGCCGCGATACCGCCATGCCAGACAGACTACAACCACACTCAGTGATATTTGAATACCATATGAAATTACCCACACATCCTGAACATATCCTCTCATACACACGCACATATTAAATCCAGGTATCTTATTTTTTGATTATCAATTTTCAAATAATACTTCATAACTGATCCAGTTAGTGTTAAATTCTAGCAGATTCAATTGTACAGTTGCTATGTATTTTTCAAGATTATATCTTCTCTTTAGTATTTTTAGAAATACTGTTATTGAAGGCTTACATCTGTTTATTTTACAGCTAAAAATGTTGTGTTTGGCTATCAGAATTATAAGATCGAATGTTGTATCAGTTGTGGAATTGTCATCTGCTCCACATATTATTGTGTTTTCAGTCAGAGGCAGATTATTCGCTATGAAACACTTTCCTTTTATCAATTCTTGCAATGATTTCCAGAATTCACTGACATGTATGCATCTCCAGAACATATGTTCAGTGCTGTCTTTTTCCTCTTCACAGAAACTACAGTTTAACTTCCCACTACTATTCCCATTTCTTTCAGAGCTACATTAGTTGCAATTATTCGATGCACTATTCTCATTTGCATCCACTTTACCTTAATATCCTGAATTTGATGAGTTTTTCTAAAGCATTTCTTCCAAGGTATCTGTCTATTCAGCTTCTCCGTCCATTTTGCACAACAGTTTGGTTCCCAGTTATCTTTTACTATAAATCTGTAATAAGTTTTGGAACCTTTATCTACAGAATATATTTTCTCTAGTGCTGTGTTGACTTCTGCTTCAATGTTATCTTTTATCTCATTCTCAAACCCTTGTTCTCTGATGTATCGTTTAATGGATAATATACATCCACCATAAGATAGGAAATCTATTTCAATGTTATACTTTGTTCTGAATTCCTCATGAGATAGTGAATCTCCATTTGCTTTGAACAAATCAGATACTCTAAATACATTTCTGGTGTTCCAGTTTTTGTGTTTTATTAGTTTATTTCCTATTTTGATATGTTCATTGTAAAGCATTGGTTCTGCAAGTAGTTCTCTAGCATTTTCGGGTTTTATTTTGTAGTAGAACTGCTTATACGACATGAATACATGTTTCCAGAAAACATTGTCTTCAGTGGTGATGCACAGATGATTTGGAGAGTACTTCTCAATGTTCTCAATAATTGGGTATGAAAAATTCAACATGTCTCTCCATCTGTGTGTTGTTTGTCTCAGTCTTTTTATCCATGTTAATTTTAATCCAGTGATGAGAGCACGCATGTCAGGTAGATTCAACCCACCATCCTGTACATCTTTAATAACTGTTTTTCGACTAATTCTGTCTTGTTTTTATTCCATACAAACCAGTAACACAAGTCTTGTAATTCTTTAACAAATGTGTCAGGTGGATTTGGAAGCATCAACCATAGGTAAGTTAGTTTTGACAGAATTAATGATTTTAAGACAGCAATTCTTCCTAAAGGGGTAATGATTCTCTTAAGCCAAATTTTAAATAGTGCCTTCACTTCTATCATTCTATCTTTGTAGTTTCTTTTTTCCATGTGTGTTAAGTCCTGAGTAAACCAAATTCCTAATATTTTGAATTCTTTTGGATTCCAGATCATCTTTAAATGTTCCATATATCTTATTTCACTACGCTTTTGTCTTCCAAGCCAAATTACTTGTGTTTTCTTTTTGTTTAAGAATAAACCTGATGTTTTCCCAAACCTATCGAGAATCTGGATAGATTTTTCAAATGATTTCTTACTCCCTGTGTTCATCAGTTGAGTGTCGTCGGCAAATTGTGATATCTTGTGTTCTTTCTCCCCGATTTGTATACCTTCAATACTATTTTCTTCTTTGATCATTACGGATAATATTTCTGCACATAATACGAAGATATATGGTGAGACTGGATCTCCTTGCTTACAACCCCTTTCTATTGAGAACCATGATGATGTTTGGCCATTTACGATAACAGTATACTTAATGTTTTTGTAGAATACTTCTATCCATTTACATATATCTTTACCTAAACCTACAGCCTCTAGCACTTTGTGCATAAAATCCCAATCCAACGAGTCGAACGCCTTTTCGAAGTCTAAATTAATTAGCATCCCTGGGATATTTTTTTATGTTGAGATGGTGTATTATGTCATAATATTATATCATATTTCCGTATTGATTCAGTTCTGTTCTGATTTTAATGACAAATGACATACACTTAAACGTCTGTTAGAGTCCATATGG
>CM065714.1:129072845-129075345 GCA_033310375.1 Conus canariensis | reverse complement strand
AATTAATAATACCAACATGCATGTGATGACTGACAAGGTCTTGACAATAGTTATCATTCTATCAAGCTTGTAACTGGTGAGAAAGTCCCATTTGTCCAAGTTTACTGTGAAACACACAACACACACACACACACACACACACACACACACACACACACCACACACACAACACAACACCACACACACTCACTGACAACCGAAGCTGCACGATTATATAGATTAACATGTTAACGCATAACAATAAAAAAGAAGACTGACAGAGATTGCAGGGTTAATGAAAACAGGGTCAAGCACGCAAAACGCAGAGGAAATTTCACAATAGGCCTACAAAAATATATGTGGTTGTTTTCTAATATGTCTTATTCGGATTAAAAAAAAAACAACAAAAACAAAAAAAAAACACCCAACAAATATACAAAATGTACAAAACAATACTCTCGCATAGCTGATAGCATAACAATACAACGAAAAAGAAAAGTGACTTTTTGAACCCAGATTCTTTTACCATACACATTTATCGATTTTTTTTTTGTCTGGTACGTGCAACGTCGAAGAAAACATATTTCAAAAGAAAAGACGATGTTCAGAAATATGGAAATAATCTATGTTACAGCACGAGTTTAGTCAGAGTAACCGTCCGCTTTCATGGGACAGATGCCATTGGTATGTGCGCGCAAAGCATTGTTGTTCCATCGAACAGCCTGAAAGTGCAATCAGAGAAAGAGAGAGAAAATACCAAAACATGAATCTGGAAGAGTACGCCTGTGCCACCTACAAAACACAGGCATTTGTTTTATTCGTCGTTATGCTTTAAATGAAATAATTATTTGACTGTCTGGGTCTGTCTGATGAACCGAAAAAAAGGAAACTCTCTATGCAATGGAATGGTCTGTATACTACTCTGTTGCGTAGTGTGTACCGAATAAGCATTACTCTGTCTCGTGTGTTATCATGTTTTGACTTGAACACCTTAAAGTTCCAAATTCCAAGCTTGTTCTGGCAAAAGTTATTTTCCTTATCTGTTATTTACTGTTTACGTATCCCACGCCTCTTACCCAACCTTTTCTTCAAACTGCAACGCACTGCATGTTGTAAACATGTAAAGCCAGGCTTGTGGAAGGTAAAATTACCCCTCACCCCCCCCCCCACCCCACCCACAACACGATAAAACAACACAGGTACACTATACAAGACGCCGTTCGGTTGTCTCACAAACCAGCATATTGCAGCTCACCACAACACTTCTTCTGGTCGTAGACTGAAGACTTTCCCGCAACTTACACACTAGTTTCTCTTTGTATGCACAACACAACCAGCATCGTTTTGAGGTCGGCTTAACCCGAATTTCAACAACGCAATCTCTCTCTCTCTCTCTCTCTCTCTCTCTCTCTCTCTCTCTCTCTCTCTCTCTCTCTCTCTCTCTCTCTCTCTCTCTGTTCCTTTTTTTTCATTTTCTCGCTACGCCTTTCCAATCTTCCCATCCCATCCCTTCCCACTACAGTCTGATTCTCCTCGTTCTCTCTTCCCATGCCCCCTTCATCCACTCATTCCATGTACTCTCTCTCTCTCTGTCTCTCTTTTTTGTCTGTCTGTCTGTCTGCCTGTCTGTCTGTCTCTGTTGTCTGTCTGTCTGTCTGTCTCTCCTTTTAATTTTCTTTCTCCGCCTCTCCTATGCCAACGCCTATCCCAATCGCTCCAGTCCTATTCCCTTCTCGTCCTATGACCCCTCCCCACCCTCCCCCTCCCCCATTAATTTTCATTCTCTTTTTATTCACTTTCTTTGAATATGTCTCTCAAAAAATAAAATTGAAAAGAAAATTGGTCTTCTCACATGAGCATTGCCATTTCATCTTCAATCATGTCACTGAGGACAGATTAGCTTCAAAAGATCTCTTCATTCCACTGGGTGCGTCCAAATTGGAAACACGTGTCTGCTAAAACTCATGGTTCGGAAGCATATTATTTACTTTCCAGCGTCGCCTGTGTCATTATAAGCTGGTCTATGAAGTTTCGAAGCCAAGAGAAGGATGCAGACGTGTGAACAGTGTACACAGTATAAACAACGATATTGCGAACATGTTGATCGTATTGATTCTGTTTTTGCTGTTTTTGTTGCTGTTGTTTTCTGTCTCAGTTTATCTATGGCATGGCTTCCTTGCCCCTCTTTCCGCCTCCCCTCTTCCCTTTCCATATAAGCTATCTTGGCTGTTTACCCAGTCTAAAGAAAGCAATCAATATCGTGGTCTACCTGAGATACCCCAGCGGAGGAGACACTGCACTACTGCTCGATGGGGGCTTCTAGGATCAGTCGAAGCGCTGCTTCCTTCATTTTTTTTTATTATCTGTTTATACTAACCCCTGCACCTTTCTCTCTCCATCCCTCCCTCCTTCCTCTCTAAGTTACCTATTTTGTCAGTCCATTTCTTCTTCTTACTTCTTTCCACAATTACCCACTGCTTCCCAAACTTACTCCACCATGCCCCCACTTCTGTAGCTATGT
>CM065714.1:129045345-129055345 GCA_033310375.1 Conus canariensis | reverse complement strand
ACAGACAGACAGATAGACAGACAGATAGACAGACAGAGATTCAGAGAGGAAGTATAGGGACTGAGGTGGAGAGGGGGGGGGGGTTGGAGGGGGGGGGGGGGAGGAAGAAAGAAAGGGCATTCTTGTCCAAACAAAATGATTGCATACTCGATTCTAACACCAGGTCAAAAATCTTCAAGTCGACTTCTTCATGCCATTCCCACCAACCATTCCTTTCCCACTCCACCTTATTCAGGTTATTTATTTTATTTTGTTTTGTTTGTTTTTATTTGTGTGAGGCATTTTCAAGACCTGTGAACACTGTGCTCCAAAATCAATGACACCATTACTACATGTCGCTTCTTGTCAGCACCTGCCGTGGAGAGAGAGAGAGAGAGAGAGAGAGGAGAGAGAGAAGAGAGAGAGAGAGAGAGAGAGAGAGAGAGAAGGAGAGAGAGAGAGAGAGGAGAGAGAGAGAGAGAGATTTGTGCAGCTAATATAAGAAAAAATAATGCCAACTATTCCAGCCATGATCTGACTTACGCATTCGTTTTTAATTCTCAACATATATGGATAAAACGAAAGAAAATAATGATCTTCCCTCGCATTCTCACCAGACTCAGTTCAAATCCCTCCTTCCTCCACCTTTGCATGCCCTGCTATTTCTTCCTTCTCCGCCCCCTCCATCCATTTCCCAACGTCCTGTCATAATTAATATTCATCTGACTTTACATTGTTATATTCACACTTCTAATATTTATCTTGCATTGGCGCCAGCAGTCCATTGTAAATCTTCCAACGTTTGTTAGAACATGTCGGGTGGTTGCTATATATCGATGAAATATGTCGAAGAACAATGTTATTCATATCAGGATATAAATGATACATGGAAACAATCCACGACCTCCCCTCTCACTCATACGTGAAGCACCACATACCCTTTCTTCCACCGATTGTAGTTCCTCCCTCTATATCTTCACTTCGTCCCATACCGCCTTTTAACAGTCATATCTGCTTCCTGCTATCAATTTCCCAATCCCTTCTCTTGATATCCTAGCATAATCGATGTTATCCAGACAGCACATATTTACAAGCAAGTTCTTTGCATTGATCTTTCACTGAAGCCAGTAGTATCATCAACAGTCTGTCAGCTCTTGTCGGGCAACGTGGGATCACATCGTCACAAACATCAGTCATTGAATCTCAAGTGTTGATTGTAGACAAAGCCATGCTGTGCATGTGGATGTGTAAATGACAGTCAATTGTTGACTTTGTACAACCAAACAGAGAGAGAGAGAGGAGGAGAGAGAGAGAGACGAGAGAGAGAGAGAGAGAGAGAGAGAGGAGAGACAGAGAGAGAGAGACAGAGAGAGAGAGAGAGAGAGAAGCGGAAGTTTATTCGGTATAGGCAATGGCCCCTTCTGAAAGGGGTACAATACATGGACAATACATTTTTGAATAAACAGTGAATAATTAGTCAATTATATAACATGACATGACAGTTGAGCATAAATCCATACTGACTGAGAAATCTAAGAATACTTTAACTAAGCAGTACACTACGTCTTTTAAATACTTTATACAAATATATGCAAACACTCTTCAATATAATTTCGTTCTGATTCACCATAAGCAATACAACTTTAAAGAGACATGGGCTTTTAAGATATTTTGGGGGATAAAATCATTTTGTAAATCTTGGAAGGCAGGGCAGCACAGCCAAAAAAAAAAAAAAAAAAAAAAAAAAGCATCTTCATCAACATCAGTATACCGACTCTTCCGTGCGAATATTCCAAATCTCATTCTTGCCGTATAGTTCTTCAAATGTCTATCAGTGTCAAGCAAAAGATACGCTTCACAATTCCTAGATGATTTAAATGATGTATAAAAAGCATACCTGTCACTGTTTTGAACGTGTTCCTCCCATTTTTGCCATTGGTTATCAGTCAACCTTTGACGCAGTTCTGTTAAAAAAGTATTGACATTTTCCACACCTTGATTGACCCAGACGAACCCGAACCCATTTTGATTTTAAAAAAAATCTTACCTTTTAATTCTACACTAAGCAACATTTTATACGCCTATGTGGTAATCTTTTCTCATTCATACGCAGAATTTTCAACCAGTAACTAGTACATCGCAAATAGGCAAATAGGGGTTGATGTACATAGGATATCGACCTGTATCCCCATATGCAAAATCATTTGGCGTTGTAGGTTGCACTCCCAAACATCTTTTTAAAGCAAACAGGTGAACTTTTTCTATTTCAGCAACAGCTTTATCCATACCCCACTCTGCTCCATACTGAGCAATTGGTTGAACTTGCGCATCAAAAAGTTTAAGTAACACTACCAAAGAGTTATTATTAAGCATCTACAATTTTCTCAATATACATAGTATCCTCAGCAATTGGTTGAACTTGCGCATGAAAAAGTTTAAGTAACACTACCAAAGAGTTATTATTAAGCATATACAATTTTCTCAATATACATAGTATCGCATGTTTTGCTCTGCTCGCTAGGTCCTGACAGGCAGGTGAAAACTAAGACAGGTAGTGAATTAGACGCCAAGATATTTGTAACAATTCACAACACTCATTGCCTCGCAATTTAAAAACCGTCTCTCCCTTGCTTTCAGGTATCCACCTTTTCGAAAACTACGATGCGGCTCTTTTCCATATTTATCTTAAGTTGAAGTCTTGCAGCTGTACTATGGAGGTTATTTAACTGGGTTTGGAGTCCAACTGGAGTTTCTGATAATAAAGCAATATCGTCAGTTAGTAACACGATAAATGATTCGAAGATTTCAGGTGACAATGTGGCTCCATGACGTCCCTTTTCAATTATTTCTGAGGCCAATTCATTTATGAATAAAGAAAACTATATAGGACTACAGGCACCTCCCTGTTTCACACCCTGTGTGCACAAAATACAGTCAGTAAGTTCATTGCCAGATCATAATTTTGCTTTCACATTAGAATACATATTTTTCATACTCCGAAACAGCTTCCCTTTAACACCATTCGTTTGAAGAACTGGCCAAATGGAATATAATGCCTTCTCAAAATCAATAAAAGCAACGTAGAATTCACGATTTAATGAAAACTGCTTCTGTATAATTGCTAATAATGCGAACATGTGGTCCACTGTAGAGTATCCTTTCTTAAAACCAACCTGATATTCGTCAGTAATATTATACTGTTCTACCGACATCTGCAAACTGTAGTTTATAATAGAATCATATGGCTTGCTGCCAGTGTCACAAAGTGACACTCCTCTGTAGTTTCCAGGATCGTTAACATTTCCTTTTTTAAACAATGATACTATGATTGATTCCATCCAGCCTTCAGGGTATATTCCTCAGTGAAAAAGAGGATTGAAAAATTTAACAAGGAACTGGACAATAATCTCGCCACCAATTTTAAACATTTCTCCAATTAAGCCATCTGGACCAGCAGATTTGCCGTTTTTCAATTTCTTTATAGTTATTATAACTTCCTCTTTGGAGATTGGGTCATCCAGAAGACTAATTTCATCTGTGCTTTCTGAATAATTTACTGTTGCTGTTGTATTGTACTGCCAACATCTTTTGCAAGGAAGTTTTGAAATGCTTATGCCATTCGTTAACAGAAATCACATTATGTGTGTGACACACATTGAATGACATCCTAGAGAGAGAGAGAGAGAGAGAGAGAGAGAGGAGAGAGAAGAGAAGACAGACAGACAGACAGACAGACAGAGAAGGATAGAGACAGTGATAGAGAGGAGTGTGGGGGCTGTCGTAAGGTGGCGGCGTGGAGGTGATGACAGAAAAAGAAAGGGCATGAAATCAACGCATCCTTGATTCTAACAACCATGTCGAAAATCTTCCAGTCTCCCTCTTTCCTCCCTTCCTCAGCAACCAGTCCTTTCCCTCTCCACCATTTTCAGGTTAGGTTTTTGTTTGTTTGTTCTTATTTTTGTTCGCACTAAGGCGTTTTCAAGGTTTGTGGACACTGTGCTCCAAATTCAATGCCCACCATTGCTACATGTCGCCTCCTGTCAGACACCTGTGTACAAAGAGAGAGAGGTGAACAGGCAGGCAGAAAAAGAGAGAGGACCTTAAAGAGACATAAAAGTATTATGTATAATGGTGTGGAAATCACAAGACAGAGGGAGGGAGAAAAGGAACACGAGCGAGAAGTGGGTCGGTGTTGCACCAGTTAATTAAGTTACCTTGAGACTTGCCCATCGATCTGCCCTCTTCCTGAAAGGAAATTACGTCACCGAGAGAAACTGCGAGCGCTCTCAGTCTTGTAATGTTGCCCGGATCTCATGTCTCATGATGCTGTGTTATCTCATCAAACGGATAAGCCAGCAAACGGTAAGCATTTATTGACTAAGTGTGTACATAAGTTATCAGGTAAATAAATATAGTAATCTGACCAAGATTTAGCAGGAGCACATCATACATTTCATTTGTTGCCTAGTTGAAGTATGAGTCAATGATTCCCAAGAAACATTCATGTGCTGAGGATTTCATATAACCAAATATATTATAACTTCTTGTTTTTTTAAATGTTGAACAATTAAGTAGTTGGGGAAAACAAGTGCAGGCTAACAATTCTTCAGTCATTATAGTAATGACTTAGCAAAGATTTGAACTTTTAGGAAAAAAAAAATTGAGATGAAGAAAATAGGGGAAATATATTATGAATATGAGAAACCCTTCACTAGCAGCCTGAGGAACCATTGTAATCCCTCTCGAAGGCACATCTATTTGTATTGCCTGCTCCTAGGCCTTTCGTCCGTTGGATCGGACTCATCAGGAGAACGGTTGATTGTGTCTGTGCTCTTGGTGTCAAATAGAGACACACCACAGTCCATAATTCTGTGGTGTTCTCACCACCACAGGTTCAAAAAAGAATCCAACAGCACCCCCGAAGCAGCCAGCGAAGGGTAGTAAATGGAACAAAACGAAAGTGTGGAGAGGAAAAAAGTTGCTGAAAAACTAAAAGCATTATGCAAACAGTATAAAATGCAGGGGATAATCTTTGAGCCTATGCTTGAGGATCCATTCAAGGATGCAAGGGAGGGTCAAAAGATGTGGGAACAGTCTGAGTGGTCAGCTCTGCTGCTCAATAACCCTAGCATTGTCGCGGCTATGAATTGTACAGAACAACCTTTACTTGGATCTCCTAAGAGATGCAATCTCCCACTGATTGACCAAACAATATAATGCTGAACAATTAAGTAGTGGGGGAAAACAATGCAGGCTAACAATTCTTCAGTCATTATAGTAATGACTTAGCAAAGATTTGAACTTTTAGAAAAAAACAAAAAGAAAAAGAAAAAGAAAAATTGAAGATGAAGAAAATAGGGGAAATATATTATAAATACGAGAAACCCTTCACTAGCTGCCTGAGGGAACCATTGTAATCCCTCTCGAAGGCACATCTATTTGTATTGCCTGTTTTTTTAAATGAGAAAATAATTGTAACATAGCACAAGAAAACATTGTTTTGATACATGTTTATTCCACAAGATATGTTTCTATATTGCAGCAGAGGAGAGAGAGAGAGAGAGAGAGAGAGAGAGAGAGAGAGAGAGAGAGAGAGAGATTCTTATTCACAGTAAATCGGATAAGAAAAAAAAAAACAAAAAAAAACAAAAAACTTTCATTGTTTAAATATTCTGTCAGAATCAGACGAAGGAATCACGCATAAAGGCTGCTAACATTTCATGAAAGTTCTGCATGTCCCATTGTTCCTGCTTCCTCCACATTAAGTGACTGCATACTCTTTCAGTCAAACTTCGACGATCGTCAAGCTCTAGTTTTCTCATTCTTAGTGTGTCGGCTCTTTTCGAGAACTGTTTAATCTCATCATCACAAGTGTCAATGGTTCGACGCCGTGCGTCTCAGGAACTGGCTGATAGGCAGTGTTAACATATTAGTCCTCTAGCTTTGGCAGCTTCGTTTAAGGAGGTGCATTACTGAGAAAACGCCTAAAGGGGAGGAAACTTGGCAGTAGAGTAGAAGAAGGGTGACAGAGAAGAAGAAAAAGAAGAAGAAGAAGAAGAAGAAGATGATGATAGCACTGTCGACAATATACGTTTCTCATTCATGGCATCTGGCGTACATAAAATGAAGCGAAATTTAGAAAGAGAAGGGGTTAGTTACCGCCAAGGACATAGACAAAACATGGTACAGGACAAGTGTCTTGTCCTGCACCTTGTTTGTCTATGTCCTTGGCTGTAACTAACCCCTTCTCTTTCTAAATTTCGCTTCGTTTTCCGCCCTCAATCACTCCGTTTTGGTACATAAAATGATCAAATTTAATCAAGAGTCATTTCAATTGCAATATAATCCTAGAATATTTTGTGATCATAAAAAAATATACAGAAGATGGAAAGAAAGGAGGAGAAAAAGCCCCCATCCGCACCCTAAGCCACCAAACCACCCCACCCATATATCACCCCTCCCTTCTCTCTCCTCCCCAAAGCCCTTAATCTTCTCATTTTTCCACCAATGAAAACATTCTTGCTATCAAGCATCCGGAGTTGATTCTGCTCCAAAACCAGAAACTCATTACACGTCTGTCAACTCTTGTCGGGAAATGTCGGATCCCATCGTCACATGCAGCAATCCTTCAATCCCAAGCGTCCATGAAACTGATCGACAGGAAGTGGGGACACATCGTCGTTATTCTGTAAAGTAGGCCTGATGGTGCAGAAGATTTTGAAAGGAGAGAGAGAGAGAGAGAGAGAGAGAGAGAGAGAGAGAGAGAGAGAGAGAGACAGACAGACAGACAGACAGACAGACAGACAGACAGACAGAGGCCTTAAAGAAACATAAGGGTATTATGTATGATTAGGTGGAAATCACAAAGAGAGAGAGAGAGAGAGAGAGAGAGAGAGAGAGAGAGAGAGACAGACAGACAGACAGACAGACAGACAGAAAGACAGAACAGACAGACAGAGAAATAGAGAGGGGGAGGGAGGGAGAGAGAGGGGGAAGGGAAAGGGAAGGAAGTATATTAGAGTGGAAAGTGAGTTGGTGTTGAAGGAGTTAATTAAGTTAGTTTGATATACAGTACATCGATCTGACGTGTTCCTGAAAGGAAATTACGTCACAGAGTGAAACGGCTTGTGCAGTCAGTCTTCTAATGTCACCCAGATCTTATAACTCATGGTGCTGATTGCAAAGTGAGACGACTGCAGGCGGAAATCTAAACAAATCTTAAATATATGTTAGCGAACCGCCCAGAGAAACGTGGACAAACGAGTCACAAGACAAAACACAACGCGTTTCGACCTCTTAGGTCTTCTTCAGGTGAGACACAAACGAATAAAATAACGAAAATTCACTTAGCTTTGATCGCTTCAGATCGCTTCAGAGTTCAGCGCAAGGAAGAAGGCGTTGAATGAGAACGAGGTCGTTCAGATCTTTCAGTCTAGAAATAAGATAACTTCACTTGCATCGACCCAATTTCCTTGATGTTTTCTAGACTGCACATTGGTTGTATAAAGCCTCACAGACTATGGAAAACGTAGCATGCCTTTGTAGTCTCGTTGAGAGCAAGCGTGCAAGAAGCGGAGAGAGAGAGAGAGAGAGAGAGAGAGAGAGAGAGAGAGAGAGAGAGAGACAGACAGACAGACAGACAGACAGACAGGCAGACAGACAGACAGACAGACAGACAGATAGACGACAGACAGACAGACACAGACACAGACACAGAGACAAAGACAGAGAGAGGAGAGAGAGAGAGAGAGAGAGAGTGGGTACAGACAAACAAACAGGCGGACAGACAGACAGACAGACAGACAGACAGACAGACAGACAGACAGACAGACAGCTGGAGAGACGAAGATATAGACAAAGTTCTGTGGGCAATATACACACCACCTAATGCATAACACAATGCTAGCATCTTTTTCACGATTGTGAAATACATAGAACAGAGAAAGAAAGGAGAGAGAAAGCTCTGCCCCACCTCGCAATCCCCCTCACTCACACGCAACACCCCTCCCTTCTGCCCTCCCTTCCCCCGATACGCTCAGTTTTCCCATTTCTACACGACACACTCTTGCTATCAAGCATCTGGAATTGGTTCTGCTCCAAAACCAGAAACTCATTACACGTCTGTCGACTCTTGTCAGTAAATGTCGGGTCTCATCGACACAAGCAGCAATCATTCAATCCCAAGCGTCCACTAAACTGATTGACCGGAAGTGGGGACACCCGTCCCTGTAGCTTTGGTTGTTCTGTAAAGCAGGCCTGATGATGAAGGAGATTATGAAAGGAGAGAGAGAGAGAGAGAGAGAGAGAGAGAGAGAGAGAGAGAGAGAGAGAGAGTGAGAGAGAGAAAGAGAGAGACAGAGAGAGACAGAGAGAGCGAGAGAGAGAGAGAGAGAGAGAGAGAGAGAGAGAGAGAGAGAGGGGGGGGAGGGGGGCTTTGTGCAGCTAATATAACCGTAAAAGGATAATACAGAACAACTATTCCAACCATGATCTGACTTTGGAATCCTTTTTCATCCTGGACAGATATGGATAAAACAAAAGAAGATTATGAGCTTCCCTCTTCTTCTCACTGGACCCAGTTCAGACTACTCCTTCCTTAACCTTTGCATGCCCTACAACTACTTCCTTCCTCACCCCTTTCCGTCCATTTTCCAATGCCCTGTCACAATATTGTCGATGAAATGTGTCAAAGAACAATGTCATTCAGATCCGGATATACATAATAAATAAAAAGGATCCGTAACCTCCCTTTGCATTTGCAAGTGAAGCATATATTCTAATTCTTCCATCTACATCTTCCCTTCCCCCCCCCCCCTCTACCTTACTACCAATCTTATCGCTCCCCTCTATCAACCTCCCAACCCCTTTTTCTGGATAGCCTAGCATAATCGATGTTATCCAGTCAGCACACATTTATCAGCAAGCTCCCTGCATTGATTTTGCACTGAAGCAGCAGTCTCCTCAACAGTGTGTTGGCTCTTGTTGGAAATTGTTGGGTCTAATCATCACAAGCACCAATCATAAAGCCATACTGTGTGTGTGGATGTGTAAAGGACGTCCATTGCTGATTTTGTACAACCAAAGAGAGAGAGAGACGTGGGGAGGGAGGGAGCGAGGAGAAGAAGAGAGAGAAGGGAAGAGAGAGAGGGAGAGAGAGAGAGAGGAAGGGAGCGAGAGAGGGAGAGAGAGAGAGAGGGAGAAAGAGAGAGAGAGAGAGAGAGAGAGAGAGACAGACAGACAGACAGACAGACATACAACAGACCGACCGAGAGAGGGGGTAAGAGCTAGAATAAGATGAGGTCATAGAGGTGATGTCAGAGAAAGAAAGGGCATTCTTGTCCAAATAGACAGATAGACAGACAGACAGAGAAACAGGCTGACTGACAGAGAGAGAGAGAGAGAGAGAGAGAGAGAGAGAGAGAGAGAGAGAGACAGAGACAGAGACAGAGACAGAGACAGACAGAGACAGTGACAGAAAGAGGGAGAGATTCATTTTCACAGCAATGTGGGTAAAAAAAACATGAAGGAAAAAACTTCATTGTTCAAATATTTCTGTCAGAATCTGATGAAGGAATCATGCCTACAAAAGTAAGAAAATATCGTGAAAGCTTGTAAGTCCCACTGTCCGTGCTTCCTCAACATTAACAAACTGCAGATTCTTCCAGTCAAATGTCGACAAACCGTGATGCTCCAGTTTTCTCATTTCAAGTGTGTCGGATCTTGTCGAGAACTGTTTGGTCTCATCATCACAAGTGTCAATTGTTCGATGACGTTCATCTCAGGAACTGGCTAACAGACAGTACCAACATGATATCCTTCTGGCTTTGGAAGCTTTGTTAACTAGGTGTATTACTGAGAAAACGCATACGTCTAAGTGGAGGAAGTTTGGCATGCAAAGAAGAAGAAGAAGAAGAAGAGAAGAAGAAGAAGAAGAAGAAGAAGAAGAAGAAGAAGAAGAAGAGAGTCCTTTTTCAACCTAGACAGACATGAGTAAAATGAAAGAAAATCATGATCTCCCCTC
>CM065714.1:129025345-129035345 GCA_033310375.1 Conus canariensis | reverse complement strand
TTTAATTGCAAGGGCCACCGACCTATCTGCAATGAGGTTAAAAACAAAAGTAGAACACACACACGCTCGGCGCATATACTGGCATTTGTGTGTTAACTGAGTTATTCTCTTCGTTTCAGTGGTTTGAAAATGAACATAGCTACAGAGCGAGTTACAATTCTCTTTTTCATTTTGCTGTACAAGAAGCAACGAGACTTGATGAATATTTCTAGTATGAGACAAAATGTATTTATATCTTAAATCTTTATCGGATGGACAAACAATAAAAAAAATGTAGAGAGAGAGAGGAGAGAGAGAGAGAGAGAGAGAGAGAGAGAGAACAGAGACAGAAGCAGAGAGAGAGAGACAGAGAGAGAGACAGAGACAGAGACAGAGAGAGAGAGGGGGGTGGGGGTGGGGGAGTGACATTTTCTTGGTAAAGATTCAGCAGATGGTTTTTTTTCCCTACAGACGGAAAGACAAAGACAGACAGAGACAGGGAGAAGGGTGCTTATTGCCCACAGTCATCGATTTCCCACATACTTACATTGACAACACTCAACAGACAGCTCTTCAGCACATGACACTGAAAACCTGTTCAGACGCCAATTTAGAAACCCCGTCAATTCCCTAGACTCGTCTAGAGACCTGGAGTGATATCTTAGAATTCTTCAAAACATCTCCTTGGAACTCAAAATTAGACTTCGTTTTCAAGTTGCACTGGCTGGTATTTCATCACGTTTAACAGCAAAAAAACACAAATAACAACAAACCCAGTCCATCACAACAGCGTCAATAACAACAGCAACCACACTGTGCACAAAACTCATCAGTTGGTGGTGTGTGCCCATGGATTATTAAAAAAAAAAAAAATGCCATGCAGGCCCGGTGAAAAAAAGGGAAATAGCGCGAACGTTTAAAATGAAATATAAAGGGAGACAATTGACATTTTAAAATTGAAAAACGAGGAGAATGTGACAATTCTAAACGAACCAAAAACGCGAAGAACATGAAAGTTTAAAGAACAAGAAAGGAGAATGCATGACATCCCAGAAAGAAAGAAAATGGGAAGAGCGTGACATTTGAATGAAAAGAAGAATCGAGAGAGAGAGAGAGAGAGGGGAGAGGAGAGAGAGAGAGAGAGAGAGAGGAGAGAGAGAGAGAGAGAGAGAGAGAGAGAGAGAGAGAGAGAGAGATTAAAATGCACAAAACAAAAACGCATGACAGGTAAAATGAGCAAAAGAAGGAGACAGCATTGCTGCTCCAACTGAACAAGGCCTTAGATGCTTTGAAACCTTCACAAAGTGGATACAAACGTCCTCTTGCAGCCTAAGCACCGGCGTGTTATTATCACCCATTGTTTCCTGCACTGTGCTCTGCATGATGTTATCATGAGGTTTTATCAGCAGGGTTTATTGCCAAGAAATTCGGACCATAACAGCTTTGCGATATCTTTTTTTTTCGTCAATGTATTCTCGTGCTCACTCCTAACAACTACGAATTCCGGAAAATGCATAAAAGCGGAAAATCGGAACACGATCAACTCTCGTAACGTTTAGCACTTTCCAAAATGTGTATGGGCCGTGCTGATATTTCTCTCTCTCTCTCTCTCTCTCTCTCTCTCTCTCTCCTCTCCTCTCTCTCTCTCTCTCAAACACACACACACACACACACACACACACACACACACATACACACACACACACACACCACACACACACACACACACACACGCACGCACACCACACACACACACACACACACACACACACACACACACACACAGAGAGAGAGAGAGAGAGAGAGAGAGAGAGAGAGAGAGAGAGAGAGAGAGAGAGAGAGGCTTCCACCACGATGTCCCTTTCACGAGATCACGAAGTGAAAGAACAACCTCCTGAAATAACGCACAGCGAAACTCTTTACCCCGAAAAGTCACCGTTTCTTCTCCCGTTTTTGTCCTCTGCGGTAGTACCATGCAAACCACTAGCTTTGAGATCTGAGATGTGGTTACATAAAAAAAAGGTAGCGCGCCGACTAATAAAACCGTCATGGTCACAGAGCCACCGAATCAACGTTGAGGAGGTTGGTGGAAAGCACATAACTGATTAGAAATTAACAGAACTGAAAAGGATGAGAGATATGATTCCGATTTTGGTCTGAAGGAGGGGACTCCATTGACACAACGATTCTCTCTCTGTTTCTGTCTCTGTTTCTGTCTGTCTGTCTGTCTGTCTGTCTGTCTGTCTGTCTGTCTGTCTGTCTGTCTCTGTCTCTGTCTCTCTCTCTCTCTCTCTCTGCATATGTGCGTACAAGCGTGTATGTGTGTGTGTGCGTGCTCGTGTGTGCGTCCATGTGTGTGTGTGTGGGTGGGTGGGAGTTGGGGGGGGGGGAGCTTCAATCAGAACGAGAATCTTTGACGGTTGATTTATTGATTTGCAGAGACGGTTCATGAGCAGATTTTGGTTTACTTGTCCAGAAATCATACTACATCATCCTATCCTATCCTTTCTCTTCGTATTGTGTCGTATCATAACGTATCCTATCCTATCCTATTGTCACGGACGAACATTTGTTTGGGGGGGAGGGGGAGGGGGGAGGGGGCAAATGGATTTTTTTTCTCTGGTCTAGGTTACATGTTACTTCTGCAAGCTTGTTAAGACACAAGAAGCGCGTGTCATCCGTGACTTTTTCTTTCTCTCATCCTCCAACAATTTACTTTAAGCTTTCGTGTGCAGATGCAGTGTAGATGGTCTCCTGACGATGGTTGAGAGATGTTAGAAATAGAGGAAGGATAAGGATGTGCTCCATCTTTTAATGCCAGAAGTAGCTAAAGAACCAGTATATTTTTGGTTTTTGTTTTTGTTTTGGTCAAAGCTTTTGACTACTGGATAGTCTAGCCCAACCGACTGTTACCACTTCCCACTGATTTTTCCACCACTATGCCTACCAATCACCCACACATTCTCTGACAAAGGGCAGTCTACATGTTAAACGGCAATACAAGATATTGATCTCCGTCATAGGGTTTTTCTTTTCCTTTTGCAACTAGCATCCCAGGAACAACCTGTGGGGGTCAGCACAGAAGAGTCGGAGCGCCGTTGCTAATAGCGATCTCCAGTGTCGGGCGTAATTCGTGAAACACCTTCTGCCCTGCCTTGACTCTACAACACAAGAACCACACCCCGAGTTGGACCCTCCGGACCACCCCTGGAGCCAGTCTTCCACCAGGTCAAGTGTTGTAGACGTTTGAAAGGGACTGTTGAATGTGTGGGGGTGAAAGTTGGTTAGGTGCTGGAAAATCTGGAATGCCTTCATTTTTTTATGTAAAGAAGTTGGCAATTTTGCTTTTTTTTTTTCTCATTTGATTGTGTGTGTGTGTGTGTGTGTGTGTGTGTGTGTGTGTGTGTGTGTGTGTGTGTGTGTGTGTGTGTTTAATTCAAGACTGTTTGACGAATTCTGTGTTGTGTAGATCCTGTTATTCAGTGTTATGATGTTTCTTCTTTTATTTCTCTTCTGTGGTGAGTGGGTATTTTGAATGGTGGGCTAGGTTGGGACTTTGTGGTTTTCCTGAGCACCCGGGAGGGCTATTCTTTTTTTTTGTCCACTAGGATAGATAGTTCTGGATAAACCTCTCTTCTTCTTTGTCCCCTCTTACCTTCTATGCCCTCAGTCTGTACTCCCTCTTCTGACTTAGGGCCCTTCCCCACCAGGTCGTGTGAATGAGTGTATGCATATTTGTGTGGTAAAGTTGTGTATTGTCACTCTTGCTTCGTGTGGTTTAATACTTCGAGCGTCGGGGTGTTTGCTTTGCTGCACCGCACACTACAGAACCGCAGTCAGGATGAACTCCACCCCCCCCCCCCCCCGACACCTATCCTATCCTATCCTCTATTCTGCTGTTATATTCTGTACCATACCATACCATGCCACGCCACGCCACGCCACGCCACGCCATACCACACCATGCCACACCACACCACACCATACCATACCAAACCATACCACACCATACCATATCATACTATACCAAACCACACTATATAATGTCATGCCATAACCATACCATACCATACCATACCATACCATACCATACCATACCATACCATACCATACCATACTGTACCGTACCGTACTGCACTGTACTGTGCTATAGTGTACTTCACTATAATGTGCTGTACCGTACTATACTGTATTTTATTACACTATACTGTACTGTTTTGTACTGTACTGTACTATACTTTACTATGCTATCCTATGCTATGCTATACTACACTGTACTTTGCTATGCTATGCTATGCTATGCTATACTGTAACACGAACATGAATATAAAACTCTACTCTGGACCAAAAGTGGGAATCATTCATTTTCCAGCGGTGTTCGCCACTCTCTTTGCTCTTTCCTTCTTGTGGCGACAACCAAACAAGAAAACGTCAAAAGTACAACTATTCTCGCAAACTCAGCACAACTGCTTCCATTTATACAGCCCGTGAGTCCGCGACTGTTGTCACATATGCAGTGGATCAACGTCATGAACGTCTTAGCTCAACTCGTGATGGATAGAGTATAGAAATGTTCTGAAAAGAAGCCGGGATAGACCCCGTCCATTTTGTCAAAAGGAAATAAGGTTACAGTGTGTGTGTGTGTGTGTGTGGTGTGTGTGTGTGTGTGTGTGTGTGTGTGTGTGTGTGTGTGTGTGCGCGCGCGCGTGTGTGTTTGTGTGTGTGTGTGTGTGTGTGTGTGTGTGTGTGTGTGTGTGTGTGCGCGCGCGCGCGCACGATTGTGTGTGTATGTGTGTAAACACAAAACTATGTTCTATTCCAAAAGAGGACATGAGTCTTTGACCGATGCGTTTGCTACCCCCTTAGCTTTTGTGGCGGCACTCAAACAAGAACAGATAAAGAAAATACAAAGAAAGACGAACCAGCCGAGGTGTCGAAGACGATAGCGTGGCAGACTTTTCACAGCTTGATCAAAATACTCAGTCGCCAGTAGATATATCTCACTTCACAAGCTGTGTACAAAAAAAAAAAAAAAAAATGTTGCCATTAAACTGTCATTGGTCGTTACTTCAAAGAGAGTAGCAGTGTTCTACGTCATGCACAGAATCTAAACGACTTGCAGAAACAAACCATGTAATTAGCCAATGGAAATTCCTGATCACGTTTTCGTCACCACATGAATATGGTAAACACAAGAAGCCATTTTTTTTTAGCTGAGAGAGTTGTCGTTATCTGCTCAAGAATCAAGCAGGCCAAGGCCAATAATGGTCAGCAGGATATGACATGGAGATAAGGGAGCAAACATCTTTGATGAAAATCTTTGAATGAGCTTGACATATGTGAGATGCTTCCACTAAATCTACTTCAAAGATGTCCACCCAAAACATGTTATGTGTAGAGCGCAACTCTGATCTGAACAGCATGGTGTAAACTATGTAAGATGCTTCTCTGAACTGACAAGCAAAGGATGTAGATATTTCAGTTGTGTTAGAGGAGGTAATAGAAATGGGTGCTTGGGTGTGCTTCGGTTGTGCAGTAAATCTCCAGTTTAACATTTAACCACATTTTTCTGAGATAGATGAAAACATCTAAACAGAGAGAGAGAGAGAAGAGAGAGAGAGAGAGAGAGAGAGAGAGAGAGAGAGAGAGAGAGAAGAGAGAGAGAGAGATGTTAATCAGGCTACAAAGCTTCAATCCTACAGCCTGATGTTTAGAGCCGATGGTGTCAAAACAAGTCTCCTTAGCAGGATATGTGCAATTATTTTGCCCTAACATGCATAGATAGTCTGCTGGCTTGTCTATGGCATAGAGAATCTTCCGTCAACACATTGAAGTGAAACCAAAGAACACTGCCAGTCCTCATCATCCTGGTAGCAATAGGCAGGCAAGAAAAACACATATGTGTATGTATGTATGTATGTATGTATGTATGTATGTATGTATGTATGTATGTATGTATGTATATATGTATGCATGCATGCATGTATGTATGTATGTACGTATGTATGCATGTTTGCATATATAGGCCCTATATATATATATATATATATATATATATATATATATATATATAAAATATATATATGCATGCATGTATGTATGCATGTATGTATGCATGCATGTATGTATATATGCATGTGTATACATATGTACATACGTATACTTTTTCGTGTTCTGCATTTTCATAAGAATCTTACTTTTCACAGGACAGTACATTATCATATGCATCAATCGCTTCATTCGCAATTATTTATACACTAGCTTTTAAACAGAAAATGAGAATATTCCCTCATAAAATCGTATGGAACAGTCTGAAGTTTTAAGCGGTCCCATACCAGAGAGAGAGAGAGAGAGAGAGAGAGAGAGAGAGAGAGAGAGAGGGAGAGAGAGCGAGAGAGAGAGAGAGAGAGAGACAGACAGACAGACAGACAGACAGACAGGACAGACAGACAGACAGACAGACAGACAGACAGACAGACAGAGAGGCAGACAGACAAAGACTACCAGAGAGAGAGAGAGAGAGAGAGAAGAGAGAGAGAAGAGAGAGAGAGAGAGAGGGGGAGGGAGAGAGTGGGAGGGAGAGAGAAGGGGAAAGAAAGAGAGAGAGAGAGAGAGAGAGAGAGAGACAGAGACAGAGACAGAGACAGAGAGACAGAGAGGCAGACAGACAAAGACTACCAGAGAGAGAGAGAGAGAGAGAGAGAGAGAGAGAGAGAGAGGGGGGGGGGGGGCAGACAGAAATCAATAAGAATATGATTGAAAACACAGAGAAAATTAAAAGCGATTCCTTCACCTTACAACCTTTCTACAAGTAATGTAGAGGGAAGCTTTTTAAACTTATACATTGCTGTGTTCCGGTACGCTGCTAGTAAAAACATTTTTGAAGTTGATCAAGTAGGGCAAGAAAATCCGTTTTGGAAGCTCAGACATGTGAGCAAACATACTCTGATATTGGCAACGGCGAGATTTTAGTTACGTTATGATGAACATCGAGTCTGGCGAGCTAGCAAAGGACGTCAATCCCTCGGGAAAGTTTTATTTGCACCTCAGTAGCGATAGCCAGGCGGCCTATCTACAGACAAAGGACATGAAGACACATCTCTAAGATATGACGGGTGATGTATGGGTATGAGAAAACATCTTTAGAATCAAAGCATCTAAGACAAACTAGACGTACATCAAAACTTTAACAATACTCTGAGAACTTTTTAAACCTTGAATATGTTTCCGAAATTTTCGTGTACAGGATTTTGTAATAGAGTACACTGCTGAAAGTTAACAACAAGTATTCTGTTCACAGTCCAGCCGATCGCAAATGCCACATCGAGACAGGACTAAGTGTGAAGTCTCAATATTTTAGCAGGGAAAATATGAGAATAATGAATTGAGTTCTCTCATTGAATTTATCAATCTGAACTCTTTTTAAGTGGCTGGAATCTTTGATGAAGAAAACGAGTTCAGTGAATTATAATAGGACTGTAAGATATTTCTTGGGAAGGGTGGGGTTGGAATTTTCAGTCGTCACATTTAGGCAATAGATTTTCTCCTGGCCAGTTAGTGTTATATACATTAGGTTTGAAGTATCTATAGTGAAGAAATGAGCAACCGAAGACAATGCAATATCAAATTTAGACGCAACGGAGTTCAGCTAGAAAAAGAATACTTTTACCAATAAAACGTTTGTTAAACACATTTGTAATCATTTTGACTGGAACAAATCTCAACACAAAAACCTGTGCATGGCTTAGAAAGGGACAGGGACATTTATCTAGAGTATTCTGTATATTCTATCAAACAGACCTTGTATACTGGCGTTGATTCAGATCTTAAAGAAAATTTCTGACTGAGTTTACAAAGGGCCATTGCCATTTCACAGAATTCAAGATTTTTACACAAAAGTGTTGAGGATCGGCCTACTTCTTTTCAGAATCTGCGATAAAATATGTGCAAATCACACACTGTAAAAATCGACAACGTTGTAAATCAAAAATAAACTCAAGAACGTAATCGTAACATTGGTAAGATAAAATAGCAGCATTGCAGAATTGTGGAGCTCTTTTGTACGACCGTGTTACGTCAAAAATAGCAGTGCTGTTGATTTCATGAGGACCACCACCTGTTTTCATTCCGATGCACTATAACACTCATTACCGAAGGTAGCATTTGCATAGTCGATCTACATATCCGTGATCTTTTTCACTAAGTATACACACCGTTGTGGAACAGGTCTCTCTGATATTGCAGATGTTTCTCTATCAGTATCCGGCAGGTGAAGATCTGTTCTACTGTGCTTCTGCCTGCCCTGAATCCAGCTTGTTCTTCCGCCAGGTGTTCCTCCGCCTCTTTCTTCAGTCGATTCAAGATGACTCTGAGCACGATTTTACTGGTGTGGCTAATGAGACTTATTGTTCTGTAGTTCTGGCATTGGCGTAGATTTCCCTTTTTGGGCAGGGGGATGATGAGTGATTGAGTCCATTCTGTGGGCCACTGTTTTGTCTCCCAGATCTTCTGACAAATCGATGTTACTAGAGTGACCAACTCCTTCCCTCCATGTTTGAGCAGCTCTGCTGGAATATTGTCTGCTCCAGGTGATTTCCCTGCTGGAAGGCTGCGGATGGCTTCTTCCACTTCTTCTCTCATCACTGGTAGCGGTGAGGATTCCCTTGATGGTGTTAAGTCCCCCTCAAACAAACTGTCGTCTGGCTGTATAGGGTAGTTGTAAAGTTCTTGGCAGTACTGTGTTCATCTGTTCAAAACATCGGAGCTTTCTGTCAGCAGCTCGCCTGAGGTATCCTCGATGACTGACGATCTGTTTTGCTGCGTCTTGGTGAGGTTTTTCAGTGTGGTGAAGGCATGTTTGCTGTTTCCCTTTTCCATGCCTTTCTCGATGTTCTCGCACTGGTTATTGATCCATTGTTCTTTGGCTTCAATCATTTCCTTCCTTACAAGTTTGTTGGTTTTTCGATACTGTGAGGCTTGTTCAGGGCTGGAATTTTTCGTCTTCTTCAGTAATCTTCTTTTGTCGCAGAGGTCAAGGTTGTCGTTTGAGATCCATGCTTGGTGTTTCTTCCTCTGTCGCCCAAGTACCTCCTCTGCTGTTTCGCGGACTGCCTCATTGAAGCTGTTTGTGAGGTCGTTGATGTCACTGTCCAGGAGGTTGAGTGCCGCGAAACCGCTCCCCGAGCTGTGCCTGGAATGCCTCTTCTATCTCTGGGTCTTTTAGCTTCTCCAGGTCAAACTTGATGCGTGGCTGCGCAGCTTGGTACTTCTTCTTCAACTTGATCTTCATTGTGAGCAGCACGAGATCGTGGTCGCTGCCTATATCAGCTCCGGGGTATGTCCTCGTCTTTGTTTTATTGATGCTTGATTTGAAGCGCCGCGGTGTGAGGACAAAATCGATCTGGTTGTGAGTCATTCCGTTCGGCGCATGCCAGGTTGTCCTTCTTGACAGTTTGTGGGCGTAAAGGGTGTTGGCAATGGTGAGCCGTTGGGTGCAGGCAAACTCCAGAAGGCGAAGTCCCCTGTCGTTAGTTTCCCCTGTGCCGTATTGACCCACTGTTCCAGCCCAGTCTTTGTAGGCATCTGGGCCGACTTTGACGTTGAAGTCCCCCTGAACTATGATGATGTCTTTCTTGGGGGCTTTTCTGATGGTGTCTTCTACTTTCTCGTAGAATTCTTCCACCGCCTGATCTTCGTGGCTGGTAGTTGGAGCATACATCTGTATGATGTTGATGTTCTTTGGTTTGGCTGACACACGAATGCTGATGATTCTGCTGTTAACAGGTGTGCAGCTCATGATGCAACCAGTGATTTCTTTGCGTACGATGAAAGCTACGCCTTTTTCATGTAGTGACTCTTCGCCACTGTACCACATCTTGTGTCCTTCCTCTGTGATTGCTTCTCCAAAGCCTGTCCATCTTACTTCCGACATACCCACAATGTCCCATTGGTAGCGTCTCAGCTCGTACTCTAGTTCTTTTACTTTGCCGCACTGACGGAGTGTACGAACATTCCAGGTTCC
>CM065714.1:129007845-129020345 GCA_033310375.1 Conus canariensis | reverse complement strand
CTTCATTTGGGTCTGTGTAATTGAGTACACTGTAGAAAGGAGCTAAGCTTAAGTCGAGGAAAAATTCATTCTTTCTGAAATTTTTGAAGCAGCGATATTGAATGGTTGTGTGGCCCTTATTCTGTTGCTTTGGAAGTTTACAAGACCAAGTGCACAAAATGAGACAGTGGTCGCTTATGCTTTTGTTGCCCACCGTTATATTGGATACCATGGCTTTGTTGTTCGTGTAGATATGATCCAGCAATGTAGAAGATGTCTTTGCGATTCTAGTTGGACTATGAATAAGCTGATGCAAGCCAAAAAGTGTGGTGGTCGCATCCCAGGCAGGCTGCCGTTTTAACAGATAAATGTTAAAATCACCGAGAAGAATGACATTTGGATAGCTCTTATATACATCATCCATCATGTGTACAACGTTGTCATACCGAACGAAAGTGGCAGCGGGATTCCTGTACACATATCCAACTAGAAGAGGGGCTGAGTTGGAGGGTTTTAACTGCAGCCACATGCATTCAACATTATCAGGCTCAAGGTCACGCCGCCTTTTTGTACAGTGAGCGATGCTTCGATGAATATATATTCCAAGTCCTGTTTCACCAGAGTGATGTGCATCGCGTCTGACAAAGTTATAGTTAGTTATGGATAAAGCTGTATCAGTGAAACGGGAGTCAAGGCGAGTTTCACTAAGACCAAGCAGATGAATAGAAGGGGATTCGTTTAGAAGAAAACAGACATCATGAATCTTATTTGGCAGATGATAAACATTTAGAGAGAGAGAGAAGAGAGAGAGAGAGAGAGAGAGAGAGAGAGAGAGAGAGAGTGTGTGTGTGTGTGTGTGTGTTTCCGTAACAGTGACATTGAATATGTACTTGTTTTTCTTCTGGCATAATGTTTCAGTGTGATTTTGAAGTGTTTTGCTTTGTTCACGCTGCTAGCAATACACTCCAAATCCAACTGATGAAAACAGCACACCGTTTCTATCATCATCCCCATCCACACACACACACTAAGAATCACAATTTACATATATGTGTCATGTCCAACAGCAGTGCTTTGGAGGGGAAAATCCCCTTGATCTCAGTACTAGGCTCTCTACCTCCTTTGGTAACGTGTTGGTACGAGCATTGATCATCTGGTCAAAGAGGGGCCTACGACCAGGGTGGTCAAAAATGGGAACACGGTGCTTTGATCAATCTGAGAATCGCAGACACTATTACTGAACATATGACACTACCACATTCAGGACCTTGACGAGAGAGAGAGAGAGAGAGAGAGAGAGAGAGAGAGAGAGTGAGAGAGAGACATAGAGGGGGGAGGGGGGACGAGGGGGGGGGGGGGGACAGCGGAGAGCGGTGTAGGCGATACAGTAGAGATGAAGATGTGTTGTTCAGAATCTAAGTTTCAGATGATAACAAGTATTCTTTATCAAACACATACGTTCATGCTGACATACATAAAACAGTATACTTTTGTTTTGAATCTGAATCAATGAAGTAAATACCAAACTGCCTTCAGTTTGCTTTAACAGTATTTCAAAAACCCAACGGTCTTTCCCTGTGGCCGTCTGTTCTATATTTCCAACATGCTACTAGCTTTCACTTTACACTTCTGGTCTACAAAAAATGTCATTGAAGAAAATAGTAGAGATACATCGCTCAAGCAGTAATCTTTTGTTTAACACAGACATCCCATTTTCCTCTATAAAATCATTGTAATGTTATTAGAATCTATAGACTGATGCAACGACGAAAATTGTCACAATCCCATTACCAGCCTGTCATCCCCAATAGGACCTCATCCACACTAGTGTCAATTATCAGATCTCCGGAGACACTCAGAAATCGATACGGAGAAAACGGGGAATAAACTATGCTGGCAAGCACAGCAGCTCTCCAGATTGAAAACGACCAAACAAAAACATCGAACAAAAACTGCGAGTTTCAATGACCACACTACGGAAGAAAATAAAAACTAAGAGAGAGAGAGAGAGAGAGAGAGAGAGAGAGAGAGAGAGAGAGAGAGAGAGAGAGAGAGAGAGAGAGAGAGAGAGAGAGAGAGAGAGAGAGAGAGAGAGAGAATGCTGTGACACTGGCAAACACAAAACGTTTTCCACCTATCCTAAAGAAAACAAATCTAGTGTTCAGCATATTTATGTTTAAACACCCTCGCCTATTTGAACGGGCCAGGAGCTCTCACGAACACGACCTTTTTGGGTGCTTTTGATTGCAATGTTGTTTTTCATTTCTGGAAAACATTTACATCTTCATTGTCAGAGCAAGCTTGACACGAGGCCTACCCAGTCACTGAACTTTAGGGAAAAGATAGAAAAAGCTAGTGTTACAGACTGTGACAGAACAGGGGAAATAGCTAGCACACAGCTTCCAGACTGGGCTACCATTCAGACTGAGAGAGAGGAGAGAGAGAGAGAGGAGAGAGAGAGAGAGAGAGAGAGAGAGAGAGAAGAGCAGAGATGAGAGAGAGAGATGAGAAGAGAGTACACCCTTCTCTCTACAATCTAATATGCGATATTTATGCACTAATGGAAACAAAGACT
The DNA here is from genome assembly GCA_033310375.1 of Conus canariensis. Classification (NCBI taxonomy): domain Eukaryota; kingdom Metazoa; phylum Mollusca; class Gastropoda; order Neogastropoda; family Conidae; genus Conus; species Conus canariensis. The sequence goes on along the minus strand of CM065714.1, from coordinate 129,017,791 downwards.
TCATATTTTCACCTCCATGTTCTGATTTCCTGTAAGTCACTGCTGATAAAAAGGCACCATGAAGATCATCATCATCAAGCAGAAGAAGAAGAAGAAGAAGAAGAAGAAGAAGAAGGAACCTCCATCATGACACCTCACTGACGGCATCTCGGGAAAGCAAAAGAAAAGGCCCCTGAAATTAGCCTCAGCCAAATTCTCTGCTCACTGTCTCTGGTATCCAATAGGACGAAGCAAAACGTGGACGAGAAGTAATTTCATGCCTCCAAAGTCACCATTTCCTTTTTCTCTGATGGCGCCATGCAAAACGCAGGGTCAAGGACAGAACTAAGATCTGAGTCGCGGAGTCACGCCCGTCATGGCGGCGCGCTGCCGTATGAAGGAGATGAAGTCACAGAGACACCCCAATGCGCATCAAAGAGGTGGGTGACATACGCCTGATTGATCGGATATCGTCTGAATTGTAAAGGACGAGAGATAGGATTCTCATTTTGGTCTAGGGAAATTGTTTCACTGTCAAAATAAAGTCTCCGTCTGTGTGTGTGTGTGTTCTGTCTGTTTGTCTGTATGTTTGTTTGCCAGTCACTCTTATTAAATGTGTGCGTGCATGCGTGCGTGCGTGCGTGCGTGCGTGCGTGCGTGTGCGTGTTGTGTGTGTGTGTGTGTGTGTGTGTGTGTGTGTGTGTGTGTGTGTGGTGTTGTGTGTGTGTGCGAGTGCGAAGGTTTATTTGTAAGTGGTATCGTTAATGCTGCGATAAAATGCTGTGCATTTATGTTGGTGTCTGAGAGAGAGAGAGAGAGAGAGAGAGAGAGAGAGAGAGAGAGAGAGAGAGAGAGAGAGAGAGAGAGAGAGAGAGAATGTTTTGTGACATAATAGATTGCTTTCGTGTTTGGACTTTTGATGTAAATACATATGACTTTTATTCGGGGACTAATAGCCTGTTTTACATCGTAAGCAATGGCTCTTCCCATCTCCTGATGCGGAGCATGATATTCATGGATTTTCCCTCAGATGTTACTAAAAAAAAATATAAGCAGCAACACTAACCTCGCCATATCATTTTCATGGATTTGTGCTGAACAACGCAAACTAATAATGTTTTTTTTTCATGGAAAGATCCTAAAATTATAAAAGAAAATAATATGTGGGAGTCAATCTCCAAATGACGGCAGCTACGAATAAAGAACACACACACACACACACAAAACACACACACACACACACAACACACACACACACACACACACACAGCGCGCGCACGCACGCACGCATGCACGCACGCACGCATGCGCGCGCACGCACGCATACACACATACACACACTCATCCTCTCTCTCACTCTCTCTCATACACACACACATACAGAGAGAGAGAGAGAGAGAGAGAGAGAGAGAGAGAGAGAGAGAGAGAGAGAGAGAGAGAGAGTAAAATTCAAACGAGACAGGAATGTCCATCCCTTAAAGCATCCTTGAAACACACATGCATTAACACATAACTCTGTCTAACTATCCTGTCATGTTCCAGTGTCCTTTAGTGCAATGCTTTTTATCAAATGAAAAGAAACATGTCGAAGCTGACCTCACAGGAAATGAGGCCCCATCCCCTAAAATCAAAGAGGTAAACCAGTCTTGAAGTTAACGCTAGCAAGAGTCTATGCACTTTTTTGTTGAGCAGATGACCTTGTTATACTGACAAGGTTATCTAATCACTTTTAATGTAAATGTTCAGTATGCAATAGCTGAACGGGCATTTTCTCGCTCAGTTTCGTTTTTTTTTTTTTTAACTTTTTGTTTGGTTGTGTTTTGTTTTTGTTTTTTGCTTTTGTTGTGTTTTTTGTTCACTTATCACCATCAAAAGAACAGTTGTAATTTGAGAGCATCAGAAAGGAGGATGTGTAGTTAGATGAAAGAACACAGCGGTTTGGAGAACGATGACACCGTAGGCAAACTTCGCGATTTCAAGAACGATGATAACATTGGCAATGATGGCTTAAACAGGCTTTTCTTTCGCACAGCACTAGGGTACTTCAAATCATTTCAGGACACACGAGTAAAGGTTTATATTTTCTGGGGTACTTTCAGATATGGCGTTGAATGAAAGATGAATGAGAAAAAAAGGAAAACGGAAACACACTGGTCGTCATGTTAAACCCAGAGTCTCGATTATTTTCAATAGGCTGCAACAGAATCATAAGAGTCGATTTCCCCCCCTCTCTCTCGCTTTCTCTCTCTCTCTCTCTCTCTCTCTCTCTTTCTTTCTTTCTCTCTCTCTCTTAAAATCTATTGCTAAATTTATCGCAGAAGCAAATATTCTTCGAAAAAGGAAGCTTTTCAATACTTAAGTAGAATTAATGTTCTTTCTTATTAAGTCCTATTGTCCTCTCAACTGATTGACTAGGCCTGTTGGTCGCTTGCTATTTATGATGTTTACACTAATTTCTATTTGCTTTCTGATTCTCTTTAATTTTGATTTTTCTTAGTTTTGTTCAAGCAGTGTTCCCTATGTCAAATAGCAGGATTTGCTGATGACATTTAACTGTATTCATTGTCATTGTCATTGTCTCTCTCTCTCTCTCTCTCTCTCTCTCTCTCTCTCTCTCTCTCTCTCTCTCTCTCCCTCAGTCTTATGTCTCTCTCCCTCTCTCTCTCCTTCTCTCTCTCCCCCTCTCTTTCCCTTTCTCTCTCCTCTCTCTCTCTCTCTCTTCTCCTTCTCTCTTTCTCTTTCTCCCCTCAGTCTCTGTCTCTCTCCCTCTCTCTCCTTCTCTCTCTCCCCCTTTCTCTCTCTTGCCCCCCCCTCTCTCTCTCTCTCTCGTCCCCTCTGCGCGTGTGTGTGTCTCTGAAAATACATTCTGGACCATAGTGCACTGTGGCTCTATACCTAAAGTTTGGTAGTAGCTTCGTATAACTGCAAAGCAAAGTCGATGCCACCACTACCATGTTGAGAGCCAATGGGGATAGAGGATCAGAAGCCAGGGGGAGGTAAACGGGTAGTTCAGACATGCTGATGCAAACGAGCCAGGCACTGCAGCTGTAACATATAGACTTGTTCTGGCGTTCTTTCAGCGAGCATGATGGAGGCTGACCACTGATTTACTGAGCGCTGGAAAGCTGATTGCCCGCCCCAAGTTTATGTCGCTATTACCGTGTCTGGGAAGCAGTATATATCACGGTGAAACTTTCTTCTTATATTATACAAATACTTCCTCTTTACTTCCTTGCACCAGTATTCAACAGAGAGAGAGAGAGAGAGGAGAGAGAGAGAGGAGAGAGGGAGAGAGAGAGAGAGAGAGAGAGAGAGAGAGAGGAGAGAGAGAGGTGTGTGTGTGTGTGTGTGTGGTGTGTGCGTGCGTGCATCGTGTGTGTGTGTGTGTGTGTGTGTGTGTGTGTGTGTGTGTGTGTGTGCGTGCGTGTGTGTGTGCGTGTGTGTGTGCGTGTGTGTGTGTGTGTGTGTGTGTGTCGTGTGGTGTGTGTGTGTGTGTGTGTGTGTGTGTGTGTGTGTGTGTGCGTGTGTGTGTGTGCGTGTGTGTGTGTGTGTGCGTGTGTGTGTGTGTGTGCGTGCGTGCGTGCGTGCGTGCGTGCTGCGTGCGTACGTGCGTGCGTGTGTGTGTGTGTGCGTGGTGTGTGTGTGTGTGTGTGTGTGTGTGTGTGTGTGTGTGTGTGTGTGTGTGTGTGTGAAGGCGGTGAGTGAGGATGGGGGTGTATATATGTGTATGCTAGTGCGCGTGTTTTTGTGTGTGCTAGTTTTTGTATGTGTGTCAGTGTAACTATGTGTATGCCATCGTGCGAGGGTGTGGGGCGTACGCTTCGATTTCTTCTCCACGCCTCTGCCCTTGGTGAGCTCGTGGCAAGGTCGCCAGTATCGGCAACGTCATGGGGACTGTCGCTGGACGGACCTGGTGGCGCTCTTCGCAGAGGGATGCTCACTCACTCTGGCGCCGTGACTGAGCAATCATTGTCTTGAGTAAGGGAATGACTTGGTGGTGGCCTTCGTGCGCTGGATGAGATCAGAAACCACTGAACAACACTGAAGTGACTCGGCAGCAGTACAGTGTATCTTTTTTGGGAACGGGAAGGGGGGGGGGGGGTGCGGGGGGAGGTTGTCTCATGACAGTTTGAAATTGACTGCTCTCAGTGGACCGCCGGGTGCTGGGTCTGTGACGGGTTATGTCAAGATGCGGCTGTGTATAGGGACCCGGTATGAACGGTGTGACTGTGATGCCATGGAAGTGGCACAGACAATGAGACACGGAAAAATGTATAATAGGATCAGCTGTCGTGACCAACTGATCAGCATCGCAGACTCCCGGCTGGTAGGTCGTGGGTTCGATTCCTATCAGAACCATTTGCTTGCGTGATTTTTCTGCTCCCACAGGCACCTATCCAGAGCTGAGTTTGTTTGCTATGGGCTCAAACTGGGAGGACTGCGGCTACACAGTCGAGTTTCATCCACTTTATGGAAGCGTCTCTGAGTGTTGCTCAATTTTCCCGATCAATACTATAGATGTGTGCATCCCCCGGGCCTGTTTAACGCTGTGATGTACCGCCCTGTCGTGCTGTCTCAGACCAGAATGGAAACCCGCAGCATCATCCTCATCCTCATCATCCTCATCGAGCAGCATAAGAAAAAAAAATCAAATTCTGTGACCCTTCATGCCCTGCTCCCATGGTGACCTCAGATTGGATTGTCTGTCCACGTCTGTGCCCTTGGTTTGATTCTGTCGGGATCACCGACATTGGCAAATTGATGGGGATTGTTGTTGGACGGACGTGGTGGCGCCCTCCAGTTCGGAGAGCTTAGGCATGTTGGATCAGAACAGACAGCACTAAACACCACCGAAATGACTCGGCAGCAGTGCGCTGTCTTCTCTGGTGGGTGGGTTGTCTCACGACGACTTGACACTGACTGCTACGGATTGTCGGTGCCGGGGCTGTGGCGGATTGGGCCGGGCTGTGACTGTAGACGAGGATTCGGAATGAGCTGAATGGGTTCAAAGCCACAGAGGGGCCCAGAAGTTGGGACAAGACACACACACACACACACACACACACACACACACACACACACACACACACACACACACACACACCAGTATATTAAAGCATTATGACTGAATGAGCGCCAGTAGGCTGCTCTTCGGCCGGCTCTACCTGGGTAGGCAGCCCGTTGAGTGAGTGAGGTAGTGTGTTTATTGTAAAGCACTTAGAGCTTGGTCTGTGACCGAGGATAGGCGCTATATAAATACCCAATATAATAATTATAATAATAATTATATTAACACACCATAGAACATAATGAAAAATAGTAACATACGAGAGAACATAACAAAATTGCAATACTATGTAGTATGATACCATACCAATATAAACATGAAACTAAAGAGGAAAACAAATCATATAGAGAGGTTTTTGCCATTGTGGTGAAAGCCAAGCAAGAAACAGATCAAAGACAGAACGCAGAAAGCAGACATGGAGTCACCACAACAGCCTCACTAATACAGACATTAAGTCAGCTGTAGTCACACTGGCAATATTTCAACGTCAAAGATGTCTAGGCTGCACGAGTATTGGTAGGGTATACCAATGAACGGAAAAAGAACCTGGGGCAGACCTCGTATTTTTGTCAGATGGAAACAGGGTTTCCTTCCTTCTCTCTCTCTCTCTCTCTCTCTCTCTCTCTCTCTCTCTGGTGTGTGTGTGTGTGTGTGCGCGTGCGTGCGTGCGTGCGTGTGTGCGTGCGAGCGTGCGCGCGCGCGCGTGTGTGTGTTTTGCATGTGTGCATGCGCACTCGCTGTGAGTGTGTGTATGTGTGTGTGTGTGTGTGTGTGTGTGTGTGTGTGTGTGTGTGTGTGGTGTGTGTGTAGGGAGGGAGAGAGAGAGAGAGAGAGAGAGGAGAGAGAGAGAGAGAAGAGGAGAATGTCTGTTTTTCCCTAATGCTTGCCAAAAGATGTGTGAGAAGATTTTCTGCGTTACAAAATCGCCAGTGTTAACCTCTCCCTTCCCGTTCTGCGGGGGGAAAAAAACCAACAAAACAAAACAAAACAAACAAACAAAAAAAAGTTATATTGGATCACGTGACGTTGCGCCAATGGCAGCACCACTACTCTACTTCATGCACATCAATCAAAGTTTAATATTTAGCTTTAATGATATGAACGTAATCGGAAGTATGAACACCCAGTGTTATATTTTCAAAGAATTCGCCAACAGGCAATAGGAAGAGTCTTGGGGGTAGAGAGAGAGAGAGGGGGGGGGGAGAGAATGAGAAAGAGAGAGAGAGAGAGAGAGAGGAGAGAGAGAGAGAGAGAGAGAGAGAGAGAGGCAGACAGACAGACAGATAGACGGACTGAGACAGAGGCACACAGAGAGACAGAGACAAAGAAAATATCCGTTGAAGACAACAATCCCAACTCTAGAAGTCGGGCAACGTGCCCGCATATAGCCAAACACCTGGAGATCTTTTCTTTATCCTCTTTGGTTGTCCTTTGCCCCACTGCTCACGTAGGCTTGATGTAACAGGGCTAAAAGTGTCCATCGCAGAATCCTAAAAAAAGTAAACGTCAAGGAACAAGCCTTGTTCCCAGCCGAGTGAAGATTCCGGTCACGTTCGGCTAACCAGATGAATCCGGTAAACACAGAAGCCATACGTTTTAGCAGAAACTCCGGCCGTTCTCTTTTCTCTTGGGGCAAGAAAGCGTCCACGCACCACACAACCCTGTGGAATGGGGCGGTGGGAAGAAAAGGGGAAACAAGTGGACTAAAACCTTTGACTTGATCGGGGTTACAAAGTCCACGGCCACGGCATCTATGCCAAAGATGTGGGCTCGGGTGATGTTATTTATGGAATGTATCTCTGGATTGAAAGCGGATGGTACATAGATATGTATTCATCTATTCATTGTAATTGGCAGTTATGGAAGGAAGTGGGATATGCGATTCATTCTGATTTAGGTGTGTGTGGGTGCGTGTGTGTGTGCGTGCGCGCGCGCGTGCGAGCGTGCGTGCGTGCGTGCGAGGGTTCGTGTGTGTGTGTGTTTTGTGTGTGTGTGTGTGTGTGTGTGTGTGTGTGTGTGTGTGTGTGTGTGTGTGTGTGTGTGAATGCTGTTTCACCGTTTTTTTCACTTTTTTAAATAATGCTTCCTCGATCTTACACTTGTTTTGAAATGGGAGTGTATTGTTAACAGTTTGGTTATACAGCTGGTGTGGTATTGCCCAGTGTCACAAATTGTCCGTAACTCTTTCATTTAATCTTCATGTAAGGTGTTGTCATTACATTGTATCAATTGGTTTGGCTCCTCAACAATACTAATTTGAACTGCGCCGTATTAGTGCAACGCGTCAATTTATTTTCTTCAAATCGTGCAGACTCACCCTGACTATTGCAATCCCTTACTTGCAACTAATGAACGTTGCTCTTAAAATATCTTAATAAAACCCCAAAGCTATAGAGCAATGCAGCTTGTCTGATCCGTAGAAATCTTCGAGCCAAACATGTCACCCCCGACTTGTCCTTTGTGCTGGCATTCGAATATAGAAAGAAATATATAACCACTGGATTGTGCACTGGTGCAAACAACTCAACTCGGGTTTTTAGCTGTCCGGCAGGAGGAAAGAAATACAGGCTAGAACTTTTCAATCTCATCACTTGGCATCATGTCGCACAGCATGGAAAGGCTGGAGGACAGAAACAAAGTACAGTGTTACTGAAAACACGGCAAAAACAAACACAAAACCATGCGTAAATGTGACACACAATTTCACCCCCAATACACAGATGTACAATTGAATCATCAACAAAAATGTTTTCTTCAGACGTCAGTAATAACACACATAAAAATGCGCAAAACCACACTCCCTAGATGTCTGTCAGCAGTGGAATGCCCATCAGAAAGCTCGTTAACAGTGTGCGTTTACTTGTTGTTCGTTTGTCCAGTCTTCTTGAAAAAGATGCTGAGATAACAGAATGTGGTGGTAAATTAAACTGTCAATCAGATTTTTAAAAAGCAAAAAATCTTTTAAAAATCATTCTGCATTACACATTGTATAGGATGTTGAGATACAGAATGTGTTGATAAATTAAACTGTCGATCAGATTTTTAAAAAGCGATAAATCTTTCAAAAAATCATTCTGCATTACACGTTCTATTGATTGTTATATACAAGCTTCAAGAATCCTTTTCAAGAGTCCGTTTTCGTATTTGTTCTGATTGTCTCGTCTACGTATTTGTCCCAATGAATGGGTGTCACATACAGCATTAGTTTATAGTTGTTGGCAAGTAGCTGTTTCTCTATGGAAGCAAAAGGTAGTGCATTATTTATATTGTTGTTAAGATTAACAATACACAGCTGAAAAGGATGGGAGGCGCCATTTTAAGGAAATGGGTCTCCTTGAGAAAAGTGAGCAAGTGAGCGAACCACACACACACCCCACACACACATACACAGAGAAGAGAGAGAGAGAGAGAGAGAGAGAGAGAGAGAGAGAGAGAGAGAGAGAGAGAGAGAGAGAGAGAGAGAGAGAGAGAACGACCGACCGAACGAACGAACGAACGAAACATTTTAATCAGTATAGGCCATGGCCCCTTCTGATGGGGGTACAGTATAAGAATAACCATTCAGAAAATACAGCAATCTTACATCGTCTGACAAGTAGCTGACAGATAAGCATATCCAATATGCACAGTAACTGTAACAGCTAAGTTCATTCAACTGAGCAAAATTGCGCGCCTCTTAAAGGCTTTGTATTAGTACATGCAAATGTTCTTTCAAACTCCTTCATTGTGATTTGCCGTAAGTACAGCAGCTGGAAATGAACAAGGGTCTTCATAAAATTCCCTTGGAATATACTCACGCCGTAAATCCTGAAGTGCAGAAAAACAACGTAAAAAATGTAATTCATCTTCACTTGCCTCTTTGCATAAGGGACACACCATATCAATGTTTTGAGACTTTGTATATCGGTGCTGATGTACTTTGATATCTGTAATTCCGAATCTGCATCTTGTCAGATGACTTTTAATATGCCTATCAATATTAAGTGACAGATGTATCTCACAGCTATTTGATGTTTTAGAAGCTCTGTAAAATGAATATCGATCACTACTCTCGATGGTTTCATGCCAGTTTTGCCATCGATTATCTACCAGTCTTTGTCGTAACTGCTTCGAAAAAGCATTTACATTTTCAACGCCTTGATTCATCCAGACGAATCCAAATCCATTATGAAACAAAAAGTCCTGAATGACTGAAACCTATGACTTTTTACCACGCAATTCTAGTCCTATAAGCATGATACATACTTTACGAGGTGATCTTTCATCATCCATTCGTAAAATGTTCAGCCAGTATCTAATACACTGCACATATGAATTGATATAAATATGATAATGATTCACAGAGAGAGAGAGAGAGAGAGAGAGAGAGAGAGAGAGAGAGAGAGAGGAGAGAGAGAGAGAGAGGAGAGAGAGAGAGAGGGAGAGAAGAGTAGAGAGAGACTTGCGGTAAATTTCCTTGGTCAGTATTGGCAGTATTTGTTTTCCGACAGAAGGAAGACTACACAAAAAGAAGGGGGAATTTCAGTCAAAACAAAACTAGTTATCCTTTAAAAATCTGACAACGTAACAAACACATAGAAAACGCAGAAATGTTTAACACTAATTTTTTAATGGCCCTAGTCCCGCTTCTTTCCCGAAGCGATTTCCAAGTTAATCTGAGAGTGCAATAAGTCACCATCGCAGAATCTCAAAGACCTACAAAGGCAAACCATGTAGTTAGCCTAAGGAAGGTCCTGGTCACGTCTTGATCACAAGATGAATCTGGTACACACAGAAAGCCATACGTTCACGCAGAGGCAGCCAACGTTCTCTGTTGAAAAATAAGGCTATTGGCCAGAATAGTTTCGGAAATGAGACGTGAAGAAAAGGGAAGAAAACCGAAGTTCAACCAAAAGGTTT
>CM065714.1:128997845-129005345 GCA_033310375.1 Conus canariensis | reverse complement strand
AGAAAAAAAAATCAAAATGCACGAAAAGAACGTTTTGTCACGACATCGTGGAAAAACCCAGAAACAAATGGCAGGCTACAAACTAAACGAAACTGTAAAACTAGCGCAGGAAATCATTCCTTTGGCACAAACCGTTGGTGGTCCTCATTATCCCACGAGCAACGAGCAAGCAACAGACACGAGCATTACTGAAGACGAAAAATGCACGAACCAGTCAAATCGTTCGGTCGACAGAAGTTAAAAGGTGCACTTAGTTCTTCTCTTAATACGTGTGTGTGCAACGCTTCATTGGCGATCAGCGCAGCTGAAATGGATGAGTTATTGGTTGTTTGATTTCAGAAATCAGGTTTCATTGAAAAGAAGAGAGAGAGAGAGAGAGAGAGAGAGAGAGAGAGAGAGAGAGAGAGAGAGAGAGAGAGAGAGAGTGTGTGTAACAAGAGACGAGAACTGTTAACTGAGAGACAGGCATAAATCAATAAAGAAAAAGGTTGGTTAAACTCAAACTAGATTCCTTCTCTTCTAAAGCCCAGAACATGAAATCTTCGAACAATGCTGAAGAGGGTTGTTTTCTTCTTCATTATTAAACTTTATTGCTATTCTATGTATCACCTATCACCTCTCACTTGCAGACCGATGGGACGCCAGAGCTTCCTCCACTCCTCCCGTTTCTCAGACTTTTTGGGCAGTTGCTGAGTGTCAGGCCAGTCCATTCACTGACGTTTTTGTTGTCTCGTTCGTCATTTCTTCAGATGGATTCCCCCGTCTCCTCGACAAAGGTGGCAGTATGTCGCAGGTCCTCCAGTCCTCCGTAGAGCTTCCGGGCTACTGGGATTGGGTCGGGCCAGGTTTTCTCCCGGAGCGCTTGGTGGAGCGGACAGGACTGCAGCAGATGTTCTGTCGCCTGGTTGCCTGTTCTGCAGGGACACTGCTCTGTGTTGCCGATGCGGAGTTTAATGAATAGGTGGTGTCTCAGGCGGTTGTGGCCTGTCCTGAGCCTGAAAATGACTACCTGCTCTCGTCGAGTCAGCAGGTAGTACGGATCACTGACGTTGTCCTCCCATCTCTTTCTCTGTCTTCCTCTCGTTCTGCCGCCTGTCACTCTTCCTTGTAGAATGGTTTTAGCAAGTTCTGTTGATATTGATACATGACCATACCATCTTATTTTCTCTCTTTTCACTGTGGTCAACGGGTCTTCGTATGGTCCAACGGCTTGCCTTACTCTGGTCTGGACCTCCAAAAGAATGGGTAAGAGTAAACAGCATTGCCTCACTCTAACGGTTGTCTTGAACCAACCAGTCTCCTATAGTGCCATTGAAGAAAACTGCGCTAGTGGCTTTGTTGTAGAGGCATTCTGTGGTTCTGATCACATTGGCGTTCATATTGCGCAGTCTCATGGTCTCCCGTAAGCCTGCATGTCACACCCTGTCGAAGGCTTTTATCAAAATCGACAAAAATGTGTTACAAGTCCTGCTGGCGCTGTTGATATCACTCACGCATTATCCTCTAGTTAAAACTCTGTTCAGTGGTACTCTGACCTGCTCTAAGACCTGCCTGTTCCTCAGTAACGATCTCCTCTGCTTGAGGCTTCAGTCTGTTCAAAAGGATCTTCAGCATCATCTTGCTCGAGAACAAAGGCAAAAAAAAAAAAAAAAAAAAAGAAAACCACGGCTGTATATTCAGACGCAGTACATTAATTAAACAGCATGCTGTTACTCGCAAAGCCTTTGCAAAAGAGATTAATAATCATTTTTGACTGGGAACAAATATCCACCAAATAACCCGTGATGAGCTAACAAAGTTGAAAAAAGAAAACCAGAGATATCTCATTTCCCAGTATTGTGTGCAGGCCTGCACAGACATAGAGTGGTATTGACTCAGGTCGATATGGGTATTATGCGTCATGGTTTTGAAAGACCAATGTCATTTCACAGAACTGGTGATCACTAGACACAAGTGGATCGCAGGAACTGTTGAAGTTGGCTTTTTTTAAAGGCTTGTCATAAAACCGAGGTTTCAAATATGATAATGCAATAGCACAATCGAGTAGCTATTTTCCTGATTATATAAAGTAAAGAAACCCGTGCTGTAATTTTTTTTCAGTAAGTTTACTGTCGCTGCGTCATTGTCAGGACGCCCTGTAACACTCGTTTCTTGAGGTAACGCTTGACTCTTTAATCTAATTATCTGAAATGATTTTAAAGCGTACACATCCATATGTATAGAGCTAGAATTATGCAACGAAGCATGGTCGATAACACCCACGTTCCCTTACAACGTATTTATTGCAGACCCTGTCATCGTTTCAAGCACCACTTCTGCAATTTCTACAGACTCTGAAACTACCTGTCAGGGAATGAGAACACTATCTCTGCAACCTTCGGCATTTTGATAAACTGATGCTGAGTGACAGGAAGGAAGCAAGAAAAACGTATGTAATTTCATGCGCGAGCGAGCGCGCGCGCGCGCGCACACACACACACACACACACACACACACACACACACACACACACACACACACACACGCACACGCGCGCGTGCGCGCTCACACACTCACACACTCACACTTCCTCACTCACTCAAACTCACTAATTTACTCAGAGAGAGAGGGAGAGAGAGAGAGAGAGAGAGAGAGAGAGAGAGAGAGAGAGAGGAGAGAGAGAAACAGACAGACAGACAGACAGACAGACAGACAGGCAGACAGGCAGACAGACAGACAGACAGACAGAGAAAGTGCCAAAGAGAAATACCAGTAGAAGCTGGACACTTGAACATCATTCTTCCCACCCAGAACTGATGACACGACATGAAGCTTCCAGAGCATACAAGTACAAACCTGTAGTAACTGGTACATTGATCGCAGTATTTCAAAATTCCAGTCATTTTCCTGTATTTCACATTATTGTCGTGGTATGTTATGAAGCCCCTATTTTACACTTCCAATCCATGAAAATGCCATTTGAACAAACAATTGCGTTGCATACACAGTAAAGTTGAATATAGAAATCCTACCTACTTTTTCAATATTGTAATGTAATTAGATCTCATAGATCATGATCCGAGGAGAGAAAGAATGCCATAGTGTCATTACCAGTCTGTTATCTCCTTTGGTATCTCCTCTGAACAATTATCAGTCAACAAAACGCTGCAGAGACTCAGAAATGGGTTGGCAGTAAACTAGGAACAAAGTGCCTTGCAATCGCAACAGCTACACAAATTGCCACTGACTGGACAGCAGTATCCAGCGAACATGGACAAAGACAATGACATTGCTCTACAGGCAAGAAAATACAGAGAGAGAGAGAGAGAGAGAGAGAGAGAGAGAGAGAGAGAGAGAGAGAGAGAGAGAGAGAGAGAGATAAGTGGAGAAGAGGAAGAGGTATTTTGGAGTGGAAAGTGGGTCGGTGTAACCAGTTAATTAAGTTACCTTGATATATTGCCCATCGATCTGCCCCCTTGCGAGATGGCGTTGGGTCACTGTGGGTCACACTGGTACTTCTTTTGTAAAATATGCGTGTATTACACCGAATAACCAGACTGGTTAGTATGCTTATAAAAGAAACACGAAACGAACGAACTGCCACTACCATCTTTCATCTGTACAGAAATGTACTGGTCCTCGATGAACGGTAATAGGCTACAGAGCTCAAACACTACAGTCTCTTTTCACCATTCCATCCATTTGGTGGCGTCCAGTCTCTCAGTCACCCACATCAGCTGTTCTTTCTGCTGGAGGGAGTCTTGAAATGGTCAGAGCGAAATGGTGAAACCCGTAGACACAGACACAGTCTCCGAACACACACACACACACACGCATGCACACACACACGCATGCACACACACACACACAACACACACACACACACACACACACACACATACACACACACACACACACACACACACACACACGCATGCACACACACACACATGCGCGCGCGCGCACGCGCGCACACACACACACACACACACACGCATGCGCGCACGCGCGCACACACACACACACACACACACACACACACACACACACACACACAGGGCAGGGAGGGAGAGAGAAAAGAGAGAGGAGAGAGAAGAGAGAGAGAGAGAGAGAGAGAGAGAACGAGCGAGAGAGAGAACGAGAGAAACAGAGACAGAGACAGGCAGACAGACAGACAGAGAGACAATGCTGTGCAAGGAGTGAGGATGGGTAAAGAGAGAGAAAGTAAAGAGGGGTGGATTGATGACTGTTGCAATGTCACAAGACACATGTGTATTCTTTACAAGTCAATTAAAAGAATCTGCTTCCTACATAAATTGAAGAAGCAAATTTGTAATGTAACTGGATTTCATAGGCAGCCATAGTTCTCTGTTCGAAAAAAAGCGGCCATGGACTAGAATAGTTTGGGAAAATGAGACGTGAAGACAAGAGAGAGAGCCAAAGTTCAACCCAAACTTAGCATTAACTTGAGTTATGTAGGAAAATCCACTATATCCACGTCGAATGTCATACCAAAAAATGTTATTGAGAGAGACAGAGAGAGAGAGAGAGAGAGAGAGAGAGAGAGAGAGACAGACAGACAGACAGACAGACAGACAGAGACAGAGAGACAGAGACAGGCAGACAGGCAGACAGACAGAGAGACAATGCTGTGCAAGGAGAGAGGATGGGTAAAGAGAGAGAAAGTAAAGAGGGGGTGGATTGATGACTGTTGCAATGTTACCAGACACACGTGTATTCTTTACAAGTCAATTAAAAGAATCTGCTGCCTACATAGATTGAAGAAACAAATTTGTAATGTAACTGGATTTCATAGGCTGACCCAAGGACGAAAATTGTCACAATCACATTACCAATAATCATGTCATCCCCTAAGGGATCCCATCCAGTCAAGCATCAATCAACTAATCTCTAGAGAGACTCAGAAATTGGCTTGTAGAAAACATGGCGAAAACTGTCTTGGCAAACGTAGTAACTTCGCACATTGCTATTGACCGAACAACAAAGTCCAGTGAACTAATGTAAAGACAATGACAACCCCAAAACAAACAAAAATCCTAGAGAGAGAGAGAGAGAGAGAGAGAGAGAGAAGAGAGAGAGAGGAGAGAGAAAGAGAGAGAGAGAGAGAAGAGAGAGAGAGAGAGAGAGAGAGGAGGAAGAGAGAGAGAGAGAGAGGAGGAGAGTGAGTGAGGTGATGAAGTCATGTACGAGGGTCACTGAGGATAGGGAATGGGGAGTTTGGTGCAGGAATGAGGTTATCCTACGGATCCCACCAGTATATATAAGCAGGTTTGAAGCAGGCAGACAGGCCAAATGGCTTGTAAAACAATGAATAAAAACAATCTAGCCGTTTGCCATCACTGGCTCTGATCCACACAGAACAGCTCTGATAACTAGGGACTGGTTATAGGTTACAGAGACCAAACAACGCCATGGTGTCTTCAAGCATTTCATCTTGTATTGTTGTGTTCTAGAGTGGCATAAAATTACTATGAGGTAACGGAAATACGTCCTCGCAACTTTGCAAGAGAGAGAGAGAGAGAGAGAGAGAGAGAGAGAGAGAGAGAGAGGAGAGAGAGAGAGAGAGAGAGAGAGAGAGACGGAGACAGAGAGAGAGAGAGAGAGAGAGAGAGAGAGAGAGACGGAGAGAGACAGAGACAGTAACGGTGACAGAGACAGACGAACGAAGAGGAGAGAGAGAGAGAGAGAGATGAGAGAGAGGAGAGAGAGAGAGAGAGAGAGAGAGAAGAGAGGAGTGGTGGGTTGGATAAGTAGAACTTGACGGCTCACAAGAATCCTTAGTCAAAATTCCAGTTTCCTGTATATTAATATTAACAAGTAATTAGATTCCCTGGACTGATCCAATGATTAAAAAGTTTCACATTACCATTGCAGCCTCTTATCTTCTGTATCATCTCATCTAGTCAATTATCAATAATCTAACCTCTGGAGAGATTCAGAAAATGGAGGAAACTGTCTCCATAAAGATAGCAGTCTTGCAGATTGCAACTGGCCAAACTAAAATAAACCAAACAAACAATGGCAAAAACAATGACAATATCAACAGAAAAAAAACGAAAGCCTGAGAGAGAGACTGAGAGAGAAAGAGAGAGAGAGAATACGAATACGAATACGAATACGAAATTTAATGATTAGGCCTACAGCCCATATCATGGGAGTTGAGTTCCAAGTACAATATGACAACAATTATTGTGTAACATGTCGAACATTAGACACACTATCAGAACATGTTCACCAATGGGAAAGCAAAAGTACATGCTAGAATACCAGATGAATTGAAACTGGTTTGCAATTCTTTTATATCAGGAAAAGCCGTCTCAATTGCAATGATTTGAATATAAATGTTGCTAGATTATTTATTACGATATTATTCTGGTTTGCCAAAAGCATTGATAATCTAAAACATGATGGGTATTTATAGAACTTGGTGGGAATATACTGTTCCCTTAGTTCCTTATATTTCGGACATACTAAAATGAAGTGTATTTCCGTTTCTCTAACAAAACAAAATGGGCAGTGCAAATTTTCTCCTGAAACATTTTGACAATGTCGTAAACGATGAGGTCTTAATGATGAGACACCAAGTCTTAATCTAGTCAAAGCATTTCGCACAGGAACATGTTTTACTGTAGTTAGATGAAAACTAATAGATAACTCCGAATTGAATGAACAATAAAAAGAGAATCTATCTCTTGTTGTTATGCCAAAATGCCATTCCTGCTTATAACACTCTATTAGTCTATTTTTAAAGGTTGATATGAACAAATTGCAGTTTCCGACACCTTGGCTTTCCCAAACGTGTCCAAAACCATAACGATATAAAAGATTCCGCATGGAGGACACCCAAGTTTCTTTATCTTGATTCTGCAGAGTTAGTAACATGTTATATGCTTTAAGTGGTAACCTATTCAGAGGCATTCTCAGAATGCGTAACCAATATTTCAGGCATTTAACATAAACATTTACAAAAAGTGGATATCGTCCAGTCTCACCATAAGCTAGTATATTTGAAGAATGTATTTTTATATTGAGAAACCTTTTTAAAGAAAAAAGATGAACAGATTCAATTGGCTGAAGATTTGTTCTTATACCCCATATCTCAGCCCCATACGTCAGCATGGGCTGTATTTGGCCATCAAACAGTTTGAAAAATACTGCAGGAGACGAATTACCAATTGACCATAAAATACGAAATATTGCAATTACCCCTTTTTTGCACGACTGGACAAATCCAAAAGAGAATGTGTATATGACAGACGGGTAGAAAGGAATATACCTAAATATTTATACATATTTACAATCGAAAGTGTTTCATTTCCATATTTCCACCTTTCACGAATAGAAACATAACCACCATTTCTAAATATAACAATATTAGATTTCTCTAGGTTCACAATTAGTCCTAATCGCTTGGACACATTCCACAAGATATTTAGTTGAGTTTGTAATCCGTTTATAGTATCTGAAACTAGCACAACGTCGTCTGCAAAGAGGAGGATT
>CM065714.1:128985345-128987845 GCA_033310375.1 Conus canariensis | reverse complement strand
ACACACACACACACACCACACACACATACACACATAGAAACACATATACACATACACACACACGCGCCCACACACACACACACACACACACACACTCACACACACACACACACACACACACACACACACACACACACACACACACACACACACACACACACACACACACACACCACCTACCGAAACCTTTGGATTAGTTTAATGATATATAGGAAGACCCTCAAAATTTACGGCAAAGGTGACTGACTACCCAAGAAATGTTATATATGGGGTGTAACTGTGATTTCAACCGAACGGGATGCAAATGATGCTAAGAGAAATCAAGGGAGATCAGAAGAATGCCTAGCCTGATTAGTTTTATTTGTGAAGTAATTCTTCAATTCAACGAATAGCCACAATGTTGATTAAGACAAAAGTGTTTTGAAAGGGAGGTGTGTGTGTGTTTGTGCGTGCGTGCGTGCGTGCGTGCGTGCGTGTGGGCATGAGTGAGCGCGCGTGCGTGCGTGTGTGTGTGTGTGTGGGGGGGGGGGGAGGATGGCGCGCGTTTGAGCGCGCGCGCACGCGCGCGTGTGTATGCATGTGTGTGTGTTTAGGAAATGGAGAGAGAGAGGGAGAGAGAGTGAGTGAGAGAGAGACACATAGAGAGAGAGAGAGAGAGAGAGAGAGAGAGAGAGAGAGAGAGAGAGACAGAGAGAGGCGTAAGGCGAAAGAAGGTGAGGGAAGTCAACTACTGGAGAGAGAGAGAGAGAGAGAGAGAGAGAGAGAGAGAGAGAGGGAGAGAGAGAGACAGACAGACAGACAGACAGACAGACAGACAGACAGACAGACAGACCGACCGACAGAAATCGATGAAAACTGGTTTAAGATAGTCTTGAATTCAAACTACTCTTTCTGGTTAAAAGCCCAGAATTTGAGATTCTAGGAGAAATGTAGAGGGAGGCTTTTAAACTGTATGGCTATATTCTGGTATGCCACTATTAAAAGACATGTTGAAGTTGATCTAATAGGGCAGGATGACTCCATTCGAAAAATTCAAGCACGTGAATAGATTTGCCAGGTAACTGGCCACAGCGAGATCTTCATTCCCGACTTGGTAACACATCGAGTCTGGCGAGCTAACACAGAACGTCAATCCATCTAGAAAGGCGCTCACTTCCCATGCCTCCTGGTGTGGGGAAGCAAGTGGTAACTTGTGGAAAGTATACAGAAGTATACAATGTGGTGACAGGCAGGCAAGGTAGGCAAATAGAAAAAGAGACAGGCAGAAAGGTTTTTGAGGTCTCCTATCATAACAGAATGCGGGTGGAATATCGTGATGAACACGATGTGATAGTTGACATTGGTAGTAAAAGTTTACGGCCGGGTCTGAACATAAACGGTCTCTTTGTAATCACAAATAAACTCAATGGGGCCACTGGAGGGACTCATAAACTGGTCAGAAGGAAGTAGCTATATTAAACAGCCTTTCTTTTCGAACGCGCTCCCAGACATTCGGACACACACACACACACACACACACACACACACACACACACACACACACACACACACACACACACACACACACACACACACACATACACACACGCACACACATACACACACACACACACACACACACACACACATACACACATGCACAGAGAGAGAGAGAGAGAGAGAGAGAGAGAGAGAGAGAGAGAGAGAGAGAGAGATTACTTCACCAAGATCGAATAATATGCGTACTTTTCTCCCAAAATTATAGACTTGTGTGATTTTGAAGGAACCACATTGTTAACACTGCAAGTGTCCTCGTAAAGATGCCTGGGGCTCTTTCAATACAATATTCTAACCCTGGAAGATCTGGGCAAATAAGTTCCTGTTTCCTTTCTCCCTCTTCTATGTTTGTCTACCGTTCCTTTTTACGCCTTTGCTGGCATGTGGTCAACATCCATCGCTTCGTTCTAGACAGTTTTTACAGGATTTTTTAAAAATTATCCTCTGTTCACTCTGTTCATCTCCTGTGATAATTCAGTGGCATTAGCTCCATGCTGCCCATTCCAGCTCGCATTTACAATCAGATCCCGGCTTGTCCTGGTGCAGTCCAGACACTGGCAATCCACAGGGAGCAGCCAGCGTCAGGTCGTCATAAGGCCGTCCACCAGAGGAGACACTGCACTTCTATTACGTCACTCTGGTAGAGTTCAGTGGTGCCTGTTCTGATCCAGTATATGCAGGGGAACCACCAACTAAGACCTCTTATGATAGCAATAACCGCTTAGCTGGCGAACTAGTGTGAGTGATCATCTCCCTCGGGGGGTCACAAGCAAGTCCGTCCAGCGTCTGTCCCAATGAACATGCTGATAGCAACGACCTCGACACGATCCCACCGAGGACAGGAAACTGAGGTCACCATTAGAGCAAGCCATATAGAGGAACAGAATTTGAAACTTTTGGTGATTGATGAGGATGAGGATGAGGAAGGTGATGTATATGAAGCTCCATTCCTGTTTGAGACTGC
>CM065714.1:128975345-128977845 GCA_033310375.1 Conus canariensis | reverse complement strand
TGACACTACGTGTCGTCTTCCATGGTCCCCAGGAATCCCAGGAACTCTGAAATTTGGTGACAGGGTGGGGCTGAGATATGGAGTAAGTTGGGGTGGGTGGGTGAGTGGGTAGGAGGGGCTGAGGGGGTGTGTCATTTAAACGGCCTCAGTCCAAGCACAGCTGAAATCCTTGTTGGAACGCCGTTAAGAGAGAGAGAGAGAGAGAGAGAGAGAGAGAGAGAGAGAGAGAGAGAGAGAGAGAGAGAGAGAGAGAGAACTCAGAACTCAGAACTCAGAAAAACTTTATTCAACCAGGGATTGAGACTTTAGGCAGAGCCTATTCTTCCTCTCTGCCCTTGCCTTGTTCAGCTACAGAGAGAGAGAGAGAGAGAGAGAGAGAGAGAGAGAGAGAGAGAGAGAGAGAGAGAGAGAAGAGAGAACACTGAACACTGAACATGTTTAATGTCATTAGCTATACAGCCTTAGTGACATGGGGGGTACAGCACAAAATAATCATATCAAAAACGAAAGTAACAAACATGAAATAAACATCAATCAACTGAAAGCTTGAAATACAAGCAAAATAGGCCAGTATCTCGACCATCCAGTTTGATATTATTCATAGAAGCAAATATGTAAATACCATAACCAAAAATATTTTACTACTTCCTGTAGCATTCATTTTTCACTTGAACGTTGTAAATTCTAGTTGATGATGACCTCTGCTCGAAATTTCAATGCCTCTGCAATATATCTGGCAAGTGATTTCACTGAACAGACAGAGTCAGAGACAGAGACAGTGAGAGAGAGAGAGAGAGAGAGAGAGAGAGAGAGAGAGAGAGAGAGAGAGAGAGAGAGAGAGAGGATGGTGATGGAAAGGGAGGTAGAGGTACTATAGTTGAATCATCAAAACCCAGGGACTTTGTGACCAAACCTTATTTTTCTCCAGATATGAAGCAATCACACTGGTTTACTATTTGATCTAGAACTGAACTGTACAACAACGAAAAACAGCTCAATTAAACACTCCCTTTCAAAAGAAAGCAAAAGATTTGTTGGAGCAAACCATGTAATTAGCAACAGGGAAATTCTGGTCACGCTTTGTTCACAGCATGCATCTGATAAACACAGGAAGCCAAACATTGTAGCAGCAGCAGACATCGTTCTCTGTCAAGAAGCTGGCCTTGTGCCAGAATAGTCTGGGAAATGAGACGTGAAGGCAAGGGAAAAAATGACCAAGCCCTTTGAATTAGCTTGAGAATATGAATGAAGTTTCACTAAGTCCACGTCAAAGGTGCTAACCCAAGAAATGTTATTTATGGGGCATAACTCTTATCTGAAAAGGTTGGACTGCAAATCATTTTAAGAGGACTTCAGGGAGGTTAGGCGAATGTCCTGTCCGTCACGTTTTCCCTGTGCGGTACTGCTTCAATTTAATGACTATTCATATTTCAGATTAAGAAAAAAAATATTGTTTTTTAAAAAATGTGTGTGTGTGTGTGTGTGTGTGTGTGTGTGTGTGTGTGTGTGTGTGTGTGTGTGTGTGTGTGTGTGTGGTGTGTGTGTGTGTGTGACATTACTTTGTTACATAGGTTTAGGTTACTGTAATGAAACAGTTGTACAGTTTAATGACCGAATCCTAACTTGCTCACGCACTTGTTCAATAAGGTTTCCGTTGCTTGTAAGCTTGTTATTCCTGTTTCCATAGCATTACCAACCATTAGAAATGGTTTACCTTTATTTGTTTATCGCTTGTATATCTGTTTATCCATTGCTTTTTGGTCGTAAAACATTAAGAATGCTTGCCTCTTCCTGGTCAAGTAAGATTGTGTTATCATCAGCTGGACTTGGTTATCTCTCAAATCATTTGTTTCATTGCAGTTGGCTTTGAAAAGGCAAGGGAAAGGATATGAGTAAAAATGTTTCTGTTAACTACATAAAAAGTGTTTGCTGAAGAGAGAGAGAGAGAGAGAGAGAGAGAGAGAGAGAGAGAGAAGGGGAGGGGGGTGGACGGACGGAGAGAGAGAGACACAGTCAGAGAGAAGACTAGAGAGGGAGAGAGGGGAGAGAGACTATAATTCAAGGAAGAAACCTGCTTTCTTACAGTTTAGCATCGAGAGCTAATTTTGCAACAGAAAAAAGGGGTAAAATACTCGTTAACAGCATGCATGTGTGTTTGTTTTGTCCGATAATATAAAAAGAAAATCCTCGAGCTTCTCTGATACGCAGAGAACATTCTGTCACGACATCGCTGAGAATCCAAGAAACACACGAGAACCTATGAACTAAACGAATCAGTAAAATTAGCACAGAAAATCATTCCTTTCACACGAAACGTTGCTGATCCTGGAACTTCTCATTATTCCACTAGGAATAATCAAGCAACAGAGCAGTATTTGAAACTGGCGTTGTGAGTGTGAAAAATAGGACTAATCAGATTGATCAGTCAACGGAAGTTACATGTGCACTAATCCCACTCGAGTGCATACGTGTGAATACGTGTGCATACAATGCTTCGTTG
>CM065714.1:128967845-128970345 GCA_033310375.1 Conus canariensis | reverse complement strand
CCTTTGCTAGCATGTAGCCAATACTCCTGTCTTCGTGCTATACAGTTTTTACACTGTTATCCTCTCTCTCTCTCTCTCTCTCTCTCTCTCTCTCTCTCTCTCTCTCTCTCTCTCTCTCTCTCTTCTCTTTTCTCTCTTCCTGCCTCTCCTCCTCCTCGATTATTGACCTTCCTCATTCGCTGAATTCTGCAAACGTTCTGGCAACTGGTAGCTGAACGGATTTTAATTCACATCACGCCAAGTAAAAAAAAAATCCTCTACAATCTCATGACCTGTCTCTTCACCTCCTGCGGGATCATATTGTCAGAAGCATTAATTACCTGTTGAAAATTTATTACGAGAGAGAGAGAGAGAGAGAGAGAGAGAGAGAGAGAGAGAGAGAGACAGAGAGACAGAGAGACAGAGAGACATAGAGAGACAGAGAGAGAGACAGACAGACAGATAGACAGACAGACAGACAGACAGACAGACCAACAGACAGGCAAAGGGACATACACACATACATACAGACAGACAGACCGACAAATATATAAGATAGACAGAGAGAGAAAGGCAGAAGCAGACAGAGCAGAGAGATAAAATGAAAGGTAAGGATGTGTGTGTGTGTGTGTGTGTGTGTGTGTGTGTGTGTGTGTGTGTGTGTGTGTGTGGTGTGTGTGCGTGCGTGCGTGCGTGCGTGCGTGCGTGTGTGTGTGTGTGTGTGTGTGTGTGTGAGAGAGAGAGAGAGAGAGAGAGAGAGAGAGAGAGTGCACTGATATGTGTGTTTGTCTGTCTGTCAGTCTGTGTTATAAACGCTAAAATGTTCACCATGTATATATATCTAACAAGGAAAACTGCATGTTTTTATGTTGTGTGAGGAATAGTTATTATGATTCAGTCTGGTTCCAGCATACACGCCAAGAGTAAAACTGCGGTTTTGTAACCAGCACGCTAATGGAGAGAGAGAGAGAGAGAGAGGGGAGAGAGAGAGAGAGAGAGAGAGAGAGAGAGAGAGAGAGAGAGAGAGAGAGTGTGAATGAATGAATCAATGAATGAATGAATGAATGAATGAATGAATACTATAATCAGAAGGCCATTGACCCATTCTGATGGGGCCTCAATGACAATATAGTTACAAACGGTAATCATATACAGTGTAAGTTCATATATACAGGTACAATGCATAGTGCCAAATTGACCATCTAGCTAATGACGACGACACGTCTTGCAAAGGCTTTATACAAGTATAATGACAAGTTTCGCATCGTTAAAGCGTCAGCTCATGAAAGTAAGAGGCATAACTTGAAGAAATATGGATTCATATAGTACTTTCTTGGGATTAGTTCTTTTCTTAAATCACTATAAGCTGGACACACAAGGGCAAAATGGATTTCATCTTCCTCAGCAGATGAACATAATGGACATAACAATTGTGACTCAGTTGTTCTTGTATACCTTAACGAATGTGTGAATATAGATGAAACCCCAAATCTAAATTTAGTCAGAGCATTCTTTACAAATTCAATTATATTCAAAGACACACAAAAAAACTCCAATTAACTCTTTTCAAACCTTCTATAAAATCTATAGATCTCACTTTGTTTGCGTGTAATTGTCCCATTCCTGCCACCTGCAATCGATTATTCTCTGTCTAAATTCTTTAATAAATGTTGAAACCGATTCAACACCTGATTATCCCAAACATAAGAAAACCCATTTTTGTCTAAAGTTGTACGAACATTTGTAACCCACGTATGCTTTCTTTTTTCGTCAAAGGAACATAATATTTTATGTGCCTTATATGGTAATCTGTGTTCCCCCATACGAGCTATTTTTAACCAAAATTTAATGCAGCGTACATACGAGTTAAATATAAAGGATATCTACACCCAGGAACTTTTTAAGACCATATGTTTGTACCTTTTCTGTTTCTAAAGCTGCTTTATCCAACGCCCATATTTCAGAACTGTACTGTAATGTAGGTTGCACTTGGGCATCGAATAGTTCAGGATAAAAAATAAGACATTGAAGAACTTAACCAAAAACGTAACAACATGATGACTTGAATACTTAACAAAATTCACCTATTATACCATCTGAACCAGTCGATTTTGAATGCTTTAATTTTCCCAATGCAACAATAACTTCTTTCGTGATTGGCTGATTAAATCATCTTTCTTCACTGTCTTCCACTGAACAACCATACTCCTCTTCTAACTCTGTGTTAGCACCTTGTTTGTTAAGAACATTCTTAAAATGTAAAAACCAATCACCAGTACTAATGTTATTGGACAAACCACCTCGTTTAGGAACAATTTTGCGGACTGCTTCCCAAAACTTGTACTAATTACCGACAGAGGAAACCAAATCATCAAGTTGCAAACTTCTGTATTCCTTTTCTTTTCTTTCCAAAAGACTTTTGTATTCTCTTCGTGCTTTGCAGTATCCTGTCCTGTCACTATCTTTCAATGTTCTGCAAACCTTCGAAAGTAATGTTCTTACTTTTTTCTTGCAATGTTAC
>CM065714.1:128950345-128962845 GCA_033310375.1 Conus canariensis | reverse complement strand
AATGCTTACATGGTCGATAAATGAGTGTGAAGTTTCATAATGTTTAAGAAAAAAACGCTGAGTGTAATAACTGAAACTGTAACTAGATTATTTTTCCAGAACATTGCTTTTTCATTGGCGAAAAACCTTCACTGGAGAAACGCAGTCGACTGAATAGTGACAGGCATGTAACGTGGCTGATTTCATAGGTAGGTGAGGATTAAAATGTCAATCATCACACTTAGACAGTATTATTTCCCCTGACCAACAAATGTTAGAGAGAGTTTTTAAAAAATGAAGAAGATGAAGAATGATAATAAAAACCACTACGACATCAAATTCAGATGCAATGCAGCTTGTTAAAAATCTATGTTATTTTTTGAGAGATCAATGCCATTTCACAGTACTTGATGATCGATAGTTACAAGAGGATCGCAAAGTCTGTACAAAACCTGTCATAAAACTGGTGTCAATCTCGCATAGTAAAAATCGATTACTTTGAAGCGGAAGTTCTAAATGGAATCCAATCATAGAATCAAACTGCCATTTTGTATGACGATGTAATGTAAGGACATTGTGCTGTTAATTTACTTCAGAAATTTTTACTGTACATTTTGTATCAACAAGACATCTAATAATACTGATTTCTTAAAGTAATGCCTAAATGTTTAGACTTGATATCTTAAATCATCTATGGATTATACTAAATAAGAGAGAGAGAGAGAGAGTGAGTGAGAGAGAGACAGACAGACAGACAGAGAGAGAGAGAAAGAGAGAGAGAGAGAGAGAGAACACACACACACACAGAGAGAGACATGTTGGGAGGGGTTGAGTGGTGGGTAGAGGTCAATTTGGGCAGGGCAGGGAAGACAGGGGGAAAAAGGAGGGGAAAGCGGGGTGAAAAAAAAACAACAGACAAACATGAGATCAGAGGAGGAAAGTGTAATTACAATTTCAAGATGCAAACAGTGTTTGTGTACTTTTAGCAAAATGTAGTGAAAATGGTCTTTTGTTCCCTTTCAGAACCAAGTATATATCGAGAAGCACTGTTTCCTGCCTGTACAATGAAAGACAGAAGAAACTGCTACATTGCTTTCATATGAATGTTTCGGTCAAGTGGTTTTTCCTTTTGTCTGTCTATTTGACACTGCCATACTATAATATTATGTTTCATTTAATACTTCAAATCCACAATGCGCTAGTTCACATATATACAGTACAGTTCAACACATAAAACCTATTTTTCACTATTTTTAAGGTAGTAATGAAGTCAGGTTACAGAGACTGATCCAAGGAGACAAATGATGCCACAGACTCACTTCAACCTATTATTCCCTATGAGATCTCATATGCACAATCATCAACCATCTGAACTCACAACAGGTTCACAAACTGGTTGGTAGTAAATGGAGAACACTTTGTCTTGGCAAGTATAACGTCTTCGGAGACTGCAACTGACAAAGCAGCCAGGTTTGACAAAAATGGGCAAAGAATAACAATGGTACTAAAAACAAGAAAACCCAGAGAGAGAGAGAGAGAGAGAGAGAGAGAGAGAGAGAGAGAGGGAGAGGAGACAGAGGCAGAGAGAGAGAGAGAGAGAGAGAGAGAGAGAGAGAGAGAGAGAGAGAGAATGTCACTCTGTGGGTCACTCTGGTAAAGGCTTTGTACAATAAACATGTACTAAGTAAGAGGCCTGACCAACGTTCTTACAGATCAAAAACAAAAACTGACGAGTTACTGCAACTGCTTCTCATATGCACAGAAATGTATCAGTCCTCGATGAATGGTAATTGTGTGGTCTGGTCCAGACCGTAAACAGCAATGGATCTCTGGATGCAGAAGTGATGCTGCGCATTTCAAAGGCCACCTTGCTTTTGGAAGTCTCTCAAATAGTCTGTGGCAAGACCATGGCATCAGACTGCGCACAAAGATTGCCGTGTACAGAGCTGTGGTTCTAAGTACTCTCTTCTACTGTTGTGTGATGTAGACCACGTACCGCCGACACATCCAACAACTCGAACAGGTCCATCAACGATGCTTGCGCAAGAGTTGCAGCATCAAATGGCAAGACAGAGTGCCCAACCTACAGGTCCTGAAAAAGTGTGGCTTACCCAGCATTGAGTGTATATTCATCAAAACTAGCCCAGGATACGTTGTCCTTTTGGACAGCAGAATTCCAAAGATGCTGCTTTATGGACAACTAAAGGAAGGACAGCATAACCAAGTAAGGCCTCTAAAAAGATACAAAGACACGTTGAAAGCCAACATCAGAAGCTGCAACATCGACACTGCTTCCTGGGAAGATGTCGCCCTTCACAGAACACAGTGGAAGCAACAGAGTACCCAGGGCACAAAGACATTTGAGCGCGACAGAGCAGTCTCCACCCAGGAAAAGAAGAATCAGAGAAGATGGCGCCCATCCTTGTGGGACTCTATTCCATGCAGTGTCTGTGGAAGACTTTGTACCTCAAAAACTGGTCTTCATTCCCACATGAGGACTCACATCAGCAGATGAACTGCCTGCCTACTCATCCGTCGGACACGACGGGCGAATCCATAATCAGGGGGGAGAGAGTATAGGGCAGGAATGAGGTTACTCTGCGGATCTCACTGCTACTCAGTCTGTAAAATTAGCAAGTATCAAGTAGCCAGACTAGCAAGCTTACTCGTGAAAAAAGAAACACTAGTGGTTAGCCGTCGCTGGCTCTGATCCACACACAGACTTTGCTGGCACTCCGGAGTGGTTATAAACTTACGAAGGCCAAACAATGCCGTCTTCTTAGCATCAAATGGTTATGGTGTCACGTCTCTTCATCAGCAGCTGTTCATCGTCCTGACTGCTGGAGTGAATCGGAGAACGACAACAAGGAAATGGCTAGATATCGCGGTAGTTTCACACACACACACACACACACACACACACACACACACACACACACACACACACACACACACACACACACCATCTTGCCCAGACACACATCTGATTCTTGTATTCACTGTGGTGCCTGAAATCAGATAAGGGGAATACGCATCGAATTGAAGGGCAGAGAGAGAGAGAGAGAGAGAGAGAGAGAGAGAGAGAGAGAGAGAGAGAGAGAAGAGAGAGAGAGAGAGAGACAGACAGACAGACAGACAGGCAGACAGACAGACAGACAGATAGACAGACAGACACATAGAAACACAGACGTACAGATACACACAGACAGACAAAAACCGAGAGAGACAGACACACAGACAGAGAAAGAGATAGGCTAAGATGGGTAGCTGGTTTGAAACTGAGGTGACGGCAACCAGAAATTGAAGCAAGATTAAAAAAAGAAGGAATTACTAGTCCGCCAAACGAAGGAACAAACTAAAGGGTAAAACACTGCGTGTTTTTAACTCTTTAGTCTTCTTCAGACAAACAACAACAACAAACATTCAAGACAATGAAATCGAAGGATAAACAAGCAGTCACTAATCTCAAATTGGGTGCAAAAATTGAGTCAGGAGAATCAAGTCAGCTTAAGTATTCATTCTCTTAGATATTGTACAATCCTTTTGAATGTTGCAGCAAAGGGCAGTTTATTTTGTTTCGATCATGGTTTTCGGGACGTGGGTTCTGAATTTTCGTATGTGACAATTGTGTGGTGTTTGGTTCATCTTTTACATATGCATTATTGAAAGAACATTTATAAAAACAGAGAATCATATGGATAGGTTTTAGAAATACATGATGATGATAACTGACAAAATAAGAGGAGACACACAAAGAAGTTAAACGAACATGAATGAAAGGAATATCAGAAAGAAAAAGTGAATAGATATTTTTTCAGACAGAGGTGTCAACTAACTTTTGAAGAAAAAAAAGACAGGAAAGGCATAGAAATAGAAGAGACAGACAAAAAGGCTTTTAAGTTCTCCTGTCTTCAGTATCATGAAGGTGGGTTGCTGTGACGAACACACTGTCCTAATGACATTTTTGTTAACATTTACACAGGATCTGAAGAGAAACACTCCCTTTGTCATCACGAACCCTGCTGGAAGGAAGGATCTATATTAAGCCAGCCCTTTCACCAAGACGCACTGAGACACAGACATTGCCACTCCCCCTGCCCCCCCCCCCCCCACCCGCCCAAGACAGAGAGAGAGAGAGAGAGAGAGAGAGAGAGAGAGAGAGAGAAAGGGAGAGAATGAGAGAGACAGACAGACAGATGGACAGACAGACAGACAGAGAGAAAGAGGGACAGAGAGAGAGAGAGAGAGAGAGAGAGAGAGAGAGAGAGAATATAAATTCAGGCTAGAATCCTGCTCTATTACACTTTAGCATGGAATGCTAGTGGCGCAATACATAAATAGAGGTCTCGTTAACAGCATACCTGTGTTTAGTTTTGTCCAGTAATGTAAAGAGAAACTCCTTGAGGTGCTCTAATACGCAGAGAACGTTCTGTCAGGATATTGCAGAGAAACCAAGAAACAAAGGAGAGTCTATGAACTAAACGGATCAGTAAACTAGCAAAGGAAGTCCTTTCTTTCGCACGAAACGTTGCCGGCCCTCATCATTCTGCGAACAACAATCAAGCAACAGATCGACGGTGGTATTGAAAACTGGAGAGTGAAGGCTACAAAATACGCCGACTAAGGAAGTCGTTCAACTGAGCCGGTGAAAGTTACAAGCGCATGAATCTTACTCGAATCAATGTATATACATACTTCATTAATCATCAGTCCAATTGAAATGAATGAGGTATTGTTTTGTTTCTCGGTTCATTTACAGGAAAAGGGTTTGATATGGGTGGGGAGAGAGAGAGAGAGAAAGAGAGAGAGAGAGAGAGAGAGAGAGAGAGAGAGAGAGAGAGAGAGAGAGAGAGAGAGAGAGATGGGAAGAGTGGCACACCAAAAGACGACAAATGTTTAATGTTTGGTACTGGAAAATATGTAATTTAAGACCATATACAATGCACAAGATAATACCGATAATAACTGGAGGACTGTGTAACGCTGAAATACTTTGAAACTGTTTACATGATATTGAGAAATGTGTGAGATATCTCTTCATTTTTAAGGCAAAACATGAGTGCAATAAACGGAACTCTCTCTAGATTCTTTTCCCAAAACTTTTATTTCTCGCGGCAAAAATCCTCAGTGAAGAAAATCACTCCAGTGAATCGTGATAGAGTTGTAACCAATCGAATGAGCCGGACTGAGATGTCACTCATTGCACTCGACAATATTATCTTCCCTGACCAGTAATTGCTAGGAACAGTATGAAACATTAAGAAGATAAAGAACATTTATAATAAAAATCAATTGTTGCTTAAAACTCAGACGCTATGCAGTTTGCCAAAAAAAAAAAGTGTTTTTTTTTTTTAAAGACCCTTGCAATTTTACAGAGTCGACGATCACTACACTCACGCTGATCGCTAAAGGTTGTTCTTTTTTAAATGGTTCAATTAACGCCTGTCGTAAATTTGGTGTCATTTATGTACAGTAACATTCGATGACGTTGGAACTGAATTTCTAATTCAGATGTAGGATGCTGCAGATACTTTGTATGACGATGTAAAATAATTGGTACCGTTGATTTACACTGGAAAATTTTACTACCAATTTGGAATCACCTAGAAACATCACAACAGTTATTTCTTGAGTAATGCTTCATTCTTCAAACTGGATGTTTTAGATAAATCATGAATTATAAAAATTGATATGACGACTTTCAAAGAAGAGGACTGGAACCTTGCCATGAAGCAAGCTCGATATTCCTCACTTTTCCATACAACGGGTTCATTATAAACGCTCTGCCTTTTGGTGGAGTCACATCATTTCAAGCATCAGTTCTGCAATCTCGCCTGACCCTGAAAGTGTCTGTCAGGAAAGAGGACCATTTTCTTTTGCCAGCCTCAGCAACTCGGTAAACTGATGCCAAGTGCCAGACAGGAAGCCAGAGAGATGCACACACACACACACACACACACACACACACACACACACACACACACACACACACACACGCGCGCGCGCGCGCGCGCGCGCGGTGCGCACACACACACACACATGGACACACACACACACACACACACACACACACACACACACACATGGACATACACGCGCCCGCATACACCTACACCCACATCCACACCCGCACAGAGAGAGAGAGAGAGAGAGAGAGAGAGAGAGAGAGAGAGAGAGAGAGACAGACAGACAGACAGACAGACAGACAGACAGACAGACAGACAGACAGACAGACAGAGACAGAGACAGAGAGAAGGATGTTACTTTGCAGGTCACACTGGTACATGCTTTGTAACATAAACGCATACCAAGTAACCAGACTGGCCAACGTGCTTATAGAACAAATACGAGTTACTACGAGTACCTCTCATTTGCACAGAAATGTAGCGGTCCTTACAGAATGGTAATAGGTCGCAAAGCCAAAACAACGCAATGGTCTCTTTTCACCACCCCAGCCAGTTTAGTTGTGTCGCGTCTCTTCGTCACCAACGTCAATCATTCTGTCTGCTGGAGTGAGTCAGGGAATGAATATAGAGGGAAATGAATGTACACCCCAGCAGTTTCACAGAGAGAGAGAGAGAGAGAGAGAGAGAGAGAGAGAGAGAGAGAGAGAGAGAGAGCGAAAGAGAGAGAGAGAGAGAGAGAGAGAGAGAGAGAGAGAGAGAGAGAGAGCGAAAGAGAGGGAGTGAGATTGGATGTATATCTGTTTTGCAAGCACAATGGATCAGTCTCTTTTTGAAAGAAGTGCATCGGTAAAATAGCTTCGATATACTCCACCACAAGTGACTGATTAAAACAACACATTACTTTCATCACTAAGACCCCTCACGCCTCACTCCATATCCCTACCCCCAAACACTATCAACAAAAAAATCAAACCCCCCCAAAAACCTCACAACATTAATGTAATCTACTCCACTTTGTCCTATTTTTCATAAAACCCAAACTCTATGATCTCAGTATTAGTTCCTTTACCGCCTGTGTCGAAATCTTCAATGATATGGGTAAAGTGGACACACAGCCCAGTTGGTAAAATACGGGAAAACAGTGTTTTAACCAATCTAAAACTTGCAGAAAAACATGATTAATACAAAATATTTCCAAATCTGAGAGAGAGAGAGAGAGAGAGAGACAGACAGACAGACAGACCGACAGACAGATAGACAGGCAGGCAGACAGACAGGCAGGCAGGCAGACAGACAGGCAGACAGACATACTCGCAGACAGACAGACAGACAGACAGACAGACACAGAGACTGAGACAGAGAAGTGGGAATGAAAGGAATAGCGTGGAAAAGATGGGGGTTGATGGGAGAGACAGAACACAGTAGATGATGGATTATTCACTATTTCAATATTTTGAAGACACATGCGAGTTCATAACAAGAATGGCATGAATAAAAACTATCTGTATTTGAAACTTTACATGGCACATTGTTGACAGTCTGCGAGAACGCCTGCATGAGAATACGATTGCATTCATAGTCATGTTTAAAATTTCAAACCGTCTTTCCCAGTGTTCCATTATTCTACACTGTCACTGTGCTATTAGTTTTCATTTTACATTTTCGGTACATAAAAATGCCTTTGGAAAAAAACTCATCACATACAGAGTTATGAATAACAGAGAGGTGACATTTTTCTCCATTACAACATTGTAATGTTATTTGTTTTACTGGCTGATCCAAGAAAACGATTTGTCACCATCCCATTACCATCCGTCATCCCTTGTGGGATCTCTTCCTCTCAAGACAACCATCAATCAGTCACCTGATCTGTGGAGAGATTCAGAAGTCAGCTGGAAGAAGACAGGGAGAAATCAGTCTCGGCAGACATGGCTGCTTCGAGAACTGCTTTTATCTGAACAACAATGTACAACAAACAAAGAAGACAAAGATATCAACAGAAATAAAGAAAACATCAGAGAGAGAGAGAGAGAGAGAGAGAGAGAGAGAGAGAGAGAGAGAGAGAGAGAGAGAGAGAGAGCGACAGACAGACAGACAGACAGACAGAAACAGAGACAGACAAAGAGACAGAGAGAATGAGGGGCTGAGGTGGAAGGGTTTCGGATGGTTGAAAGTGGAGAGTAATGTCAGGAATGAGGTTTACTCTACTGGTATCACTGGTACTTTACTTTGTAAAACTAGCGAGTATCAGGTAGCCAGACTTGTCAACGTGTATGTTAAACGAACGAAAGACTAGGGGTTCCCCTTCACTTGATCTACTCCACGCACAACTGTGTTGGTCCTTAGCGGCGACTTTTAAAACTCACAAAGACCCAACAACGTCACGGTGTCTTGTGAACATCATATTTTGTGGTGTCGGATCTCTTCATCCCCACCCACTCTCTCTCTCTCTCTCTCTCTCTCTCTCTCTCTCTCTCTCTCTCTCCTCTCTCTCTCTCTCTCTCTCTCTCGGCTGGAGTGACTTAGGAAACAAAAACAAGGAAATAAATAGACATCCCAGCAGTTTCACACAACACACACACACACACACACACACACACACACACACACACACACACACACACACACACACACCACACACACACACACACACACGGGCGCGCGCGCGCATTCGCACACGCACACGGACACAAACAAATACACTCCCAGAGAGAGAGAGAGAGAGAGAGAGAGGACAGACAGCAGACAGACAGACAGACAGACAGACAGAGACAGAGAGGGATGGTGAGAAGAGACAGACGACAGAAGACAGACAGACAGACAGACAGACAGACAGACGGACAGACAGTCAGAGACTTCAAGACTGGGAAAGACAGCCATATGTTTTTACCATCGAGGTTGAATGGATATTTGTTTTTCTCCTACCATAATGCATCCCAGTGATTTTTAACTTGACATTGTTGACAGTGTCTTCCAGCAAGAAAACATGAGAGAGAGAGAGAGAGAGAGAGAGAGAGAGAGAGAGAGAGAGAGAGAGAGAGGAGAGAGCGAGAGAATGACAATGATAATGACAATGTTTTAATGTTAAGGCTCCAGCCTGTAAACATAGGTACACGTAAATAATGTAGTGACTATCCAAACAGACGGATGATAGGAATCAGCTTAAATTTGTACAATAATATTTTCTTCCCTGTGTCTGAGTGCATAAAAAATATACATAGCTACATCACGGATGATTCTGATTTCCTCACTACAGAATAAATGTTGGCACTTTACCTCGGTTGACCAGTAGAGAGAGAGAGAGAGAGAGAGAGAGAGAGAGAGAGAGAGAGAGAGAGAGAGAAGACAGACAGACAGACAGACAGACAGACAGACAGACAGACAGAGAGAGAGAAACTGAGAGAGAGAAAGAGAGAGTGAGAAAGACACACAGAGAGAGAGAAAAGAGAGAGAGAGAGAGAGAGAGAGAGAGAGAGAGGGAGAGAGCGAGTTGGGTCGCGAAATAATATCAGAAGCAAAGACAAAGACCAAAACATCCTTTTTCTTTTATTTTGCTATCGTATTGCTGTTAGATTATATAAATTGTTTCAAGGATGACAATTGTCACAATCCTATCACTGTCCTGTTGTCCCCACTGGGTTTCATCCACTCAACCATCGACCGTCTAATCTCTGGGGAGGTTCATATATATATATGGAAAACTGAGAGCGTGCTCTTTCGGCAGGCACAACAACTTCGCAGATTGCTACAAACAGTACAGCAACAGATTGCTACAAACAGTACAGCAATTTCCAGGAAAGAAAACAGAAGACGATGGGAACAACACTCACTAAGAGAGAGAGAGAGAGAGAGAAGAGAGAGAGAGAGAGAGAGAGAGAGAGAGAGAGAGAGAGAGAGAGAAGACAGACAGAGACGAAGACAAGACAAGACAAGACAAGACAAGACAAGACAAAATTCTTTATAAACGAGGATAATGGATAAGCACTGGCGTGCTTTTTTGCATCCAGTCCTCGCCCTGAGTAGGGACTACTACATGCAGTGAAATGAAATAATGTAAGAAAGCAAACAAGCAAACAAAGCGGTCATGCAATCATAATGGAACATCAAATGAAAATAGAAGAGAAATGAAAATGAAAAAAAAAAACACAAAAAAACACAATAATAAACAAACAAAAAATAAAAATAAAAATGAAAATAACAATAATGAAGAGGAAGAGAGAGAGAGAGAGAGAGAGAGAGAGAGAGAGAGAGAGAGAGAGAGAGAGAGAGAGAGAGAGAGAAGACGGTTGTTTTGTGGGTGGTGGTGGTTTGAGCGAGGAACGGGCGAGAGATTAAGGGCCAGCAGTGAAGTCACATTACGAATTACAGTATTTCTTTTAAACAAACAAACAAACAAACAAAAAAACGTATGCCAACCACATACACCAACTTGCTTGTAGAAGAAAGTAAAATTGGCAGTATGCCACCATGGCCTTCATCCGTAGGGGAATGAAATGGTTCTCGGGGACTGAAAACAAATGCCAAACAATGCCATGGGGTCGCACTTGCAGAGAAAATTTGTCTCCGGCGACAAACACTGTGGTGTAATTCTACAATGACAAGCAGACTATGAAAGAGAGAGAGAGAGAGAGAGAGAGAGAGAGAGAGAGAGAGAGAGAGACAGAGACAGAGAGACAGAGAAGACAGAAGACAGACAGACAGACAGACAGACAGACAGACAGACTGATTGACAGACTGATTGTCAGACAAAAATTGAGAGGGAGAAAGATTACATACACCAAAGTAAAATAAAGAGGAAGTTTTTAGCTGGGATGGGTAGGCTGAGATGGATACAAAAGCGAAGTCAACTCAATTATTCATTCTCTCAAATGTGTCACATCCTTCTGCAAACTGTAGTAAAGGGCCATACATTTTAATGTAGTGATACTTTTCCGAACAAGTGCTCCAAACTTTCCTTTGCAAAAGTTGTTTATAGTATCTCACTAATGTCTCTTTGTCATCCGTGTTGTACTGGGTCTTTTCTTTGTTTCTATTCTTGTTTTTAACTTTGAAATAAAATCTTTGAAATAAAACATTATGGAAAGAGAGTCTATGCAAAACATGTAAACACGTGGATATGATACAGAAACGCATGATGATCATTCACAAAGTAAAAAAGAACAGCAAAAAAAAAAAAAAAAGTTAACGGAACGTATGTATCCCCAAAACCCTTATTTAAGAAAACAAATTAGTGAATGGTTTATACACAGAGAGGTACTGTTGTACCTCTGTGTCTATAAATCCTTCACTAATTTACAACAGGCAGGTAAGACCGACAAGCAGATGAGACAGACAGACAAGCTTTGGGGGTCACCTGTGACCAGCAAGAGAGTAGAATGTCGTGACAAACACATTGTGATAATGACATTGGTGTTAAACGTTTAAATCTGGTCGAATCATAAACATTATCTTCGTAATGACAGACAAACGCAATGAACCCACTGGGGGGATTCCAGAAATTGCCAGAAGGAAGCAGATATAAATTGGACCCGGCATCCCCCCCCCCCCAAGCAACACATTCACACACAGACACAAACACCTACACGAACACAGACACAGCCTCAGACGTTAAGAGAGAGAGAGAGAGAGAGAGAGAGAGAGAGAGAGAGAGAGAGAGAGAGAGAGAAGAGACAGACAGACAGACAGATATACAGATATACAGACACACAGACACACAGACAGACAGACAGACAGACAGACAGAGAGAGAGAGAGAGAGAGAGGAGAGAGAGAGAGAGAGAGAGCTCGTGTATGTATATCTGTCTGCCTGTCTGTCTATATTGTAACCATTACAATCTTTACCAAGTACATCGAACTAGGAAAGCTGCACGTCTGTTGACCACAGACCAGTTGCTATGATTCACAGTGTGGTTCTAGCACAGAAGTCAAGAACAGTGCTGCAGTTTTGTGTCCAGCACACTGGCGTGCAGTCAGGTCTCATTGTCACTAGCGTCAGTCATCGGCTCCCCAGGGACCGAAAAAAGAGACGGCAGAGAATGGGGCCTGGTTGTCCTGGCAGCTTCAGCCCTTCCAGACTCTCCTACAGAGAGAGAGAGAGAGAGAGAGAGAGAGAGAGAGAGAGAGGGTGAGAGGGAGACGGAGGGGTGAGAGAGAGAGAGGAAAGGAGGGAGGGAGAGACAGAGAGAGAGAAAGAGAGAGAGAGAGAGAGGAGAGAGAGGGACGAGGCAGACAGACAGTCAGACAAACAAGCAGGCAAGCAGACAGACAGACAAATAGACAGACACAGTCAGGGCACCAGACATATAGGGAAATACAGAGGGACACAAATTGTCAGGAGATAAACACGAAGAGGAGAGAGAGAGAGAGAGAGAGAGAGAGAGAGAGAAGAGACAGAGAGACGAGAGACAGAGACAGAGATAGAGACAGAAGACAGAAGAGACAACAGAGAGACACAGAGAGACACAGAAAACAGACGACAGACAGATAGACCGACAGATAGACAGAGGACAAACAAGAAACAGGACAGACAGACAAAAAGACAGAGAAGAAACAGACGACAGATAGAGACAACAGAACAGGGACAGACAAAAGGATAGAGAGAGGCACAGAAAGTGAA
>CM065714.1:128935345-128940345 GCA_033310375.1 Conus canariensis | reverse complement strand
GGGGGAACTCACTAACATATAACTCCTGGTCAGATACCGATATTTCGAAACCTGATTGTTTCTCCTCAGTGACCGCGGAAAGTGGTAATTTGACTCCTCTGCCTTTTCGGTTTTAAGAAGAATGCTATCCCACAAAAAGCTGGTGTGCAATACCGAAGTATGTTTGTTGAGTTTTCAAAAAACCAACCAAAGGTGCCACCTAAGAAGCAAAAGAAAATCATGAAAGAGCAAAACAAGCAACATTTTCTTGTAAAAAGAAGAAAATAAAAAAATAACCTCTTAAGACAAAAGTGCTGAGGGCCAGTTCTTGGAATGAATCCGCAAGGGACTAAATTACAATAAACTAATAAATTCCAAGGATAAGTACCGAGCACCATTCCAGCAACTTACAGAGCAGCTTGGTGTTGCAATGACTGCAAAAAATATTCAATTATAAACAAAGCTTGCTCTTATGTCTAAGATTGAAGAAATAGGGGGAGATAAGCATTCATATCTGCAGTGGTAGATAATTCTGCCTAACTAACAGTATGTGCTTGAGTGGGTGAATGGGGAAAATAAAATAAATGCTTCTCAAAATGAGCCTTCAGCAAGCTTATAGTCTCCAAGAGGGAGACCGTCTCCAAGGGGGGGGGGGGGGGGGGGGGGGGAACTCACTAACATATAACTCCTGGTCAGATACCGATATTTCGAAACCTGATTGTTTCTCCTCAGTGACCGCGGAAAGTGGTAATTTGACTCCTCTGCCTTTTCGGTTTTAAGAAGAATGCTATCCCACAAAAAGCTGGTGTGCAATACCGTAGTATGTTTGTTGAGTTTTCAAAAAACCAACCAAAGGTGCCACCTAAGAAGCAAAAGAAAATCATAAAAGAGCAAAACAAGCAACATTTTCTTGTAAAAAGAAGAAAATAAAAAAATAACCTCTTAAGACAAAAGTGCTGAGGGCCAGTTCTTGGAATGAATCCGCAAGGGACTAAATTACAATAAACTAATAAATTCCAAGGATAAGTACCGAGCACCATTCCAGCAACTTACAGAGCAGCTTGGTGTTGCAATGACTGCAAAAAATATTCAATTATAAACAAAGCTTGCTCTTATGTCTAAGATTGAAGAAATAGGGGGAGATAAGCATTCATATCTGCAGTGGTAGATAATTCTGCCTAACTAACAGTATGTGCTTGAGTGGGTGAATGGGGAAAATAAAATAAATGCTTCTCAAAATGAGCCTTCAGCAAGCTTATAGTCTCCAAGAGGGAGACCGTCTCCAAGGGGGGGGGGGGGGGAACTCACTAACATATAACTCCTGGTCAGATACCGATATTTCGAAACCTGATTGTTTCTCCTCAGTGACCGCGGAAAGTGGTAATTTGACTCCTCTGCCTTTTCGGTTTTAAGAAGAATGCTATCCCACAAAAAGCTGGTGTGCAATACCGTAGTATGTTTGTTGAGTTTTCAAAAAACCAACCAAAGGTGCCACCTAAGAAG
Organism: Conus canariensis; assembly: GCA_033310375.1. Classification (NCBI taxonomy): domain Eukaryota; kingdom Metazoa; phylum Mollusca; class Gastropoda; order Neogastropoda; family Conidae; genus Conus; species Conus canariensis. The sequence continues at coordinate 128,938,863 of CM065714.1, read as the reverse complement.
CAAAAGAAAATCATAAAAGAGCAAAACAAGCAACATTTTCTTGTAAAAAGAAGAAAATAAAAAAATAACCTCTTAAGACAAAAGTGCTGAGGGCCAGTTCTTGGAATGAATCCGCAAGGGACTAAATTACAATAAACTAATAAATTCCAAGGATAAGTACCGAGCACCATTCCAGCAACTTACAGAGCAGCTTGGTGTTGCAATGACTGCAAAAAATATTCAATTATAAACAAAGCTTGCTCTTATGTCTAAGATTGAAGAAATAGGGGGAGATAAGCATTCATATCTGCAGTGGTAGATAATTCTGCCTAACTAACAGTATGTGCTTGAGTGGGTGAATGGGGAAAATAAAATAAATGCTTCTCAAAATGAGCCTTCAGCAAGCTTATAGTCTCCAAGAGGGAGACCGTCTCCAAGGGGGGGGGGGGGGGGGGGGGGGGGGGGGAACTCACTAACATATAACTCCTGGTCAGATACCGATATTTCGAAACCTGATTGTTTCTCCTCAGTGACCGCGGAAAGTGGTAATTTGACTCCTCTGCCTTTTCGGTTTTAAGAAGAATGCTATCCCACAAAAAGCTGGTGTGCAATACCGTAGTATGTTTGTTGAGTTTTCAAAAAAACCAACCAAAGGTGCCACCTAAGAAGCAAAAGAAAATCATAAAAGAGCAAAACAAGCAACATTTTCTTGTAAAAAGAAGAAAATAAAAAAATAACCTCTTAAGACAAAAGTGCTGAGGGCCAGTTCTTGGAATGAATCCGCAAGGGACTAAATTACAATAAACTAATAAATTCCAAGGATAAGTACCGAGCACCATTCCAGCAACTTACAGAGCAGCTTGGTGTTGCAATGACTGCAAAAAATATTCAATTATAAACAAAGCTTGCTCTTATGTCTAAGATTGAAGAAATAGGGGGAGATAAGCATTCATATCTGCAGTGGTAGATAATTCTGCCTAACTAACAGTATGTGCTTGAGTGGGTGAATGGGGAAAATAAAATAAATGCTTCTCAAAATGAGCCTTCAGCAAGCTTATAGTCTCCAAGAGGGAGACTGTCTCCAATGGGATAGCATTCTTCTTAAAACCGAAAAGGCAGAGGAGTCAAATTACCACTTTCCGCGGTCACTGAGGAGAAACAATCAGGTTTCGAAATATCGGTATCTGACCAGGAGTTATATGTTAGTGAGTTTCCTCCCCATTGGAGACGGTCTCCCTCTTGGAGACTATAAGCTTGCTGAAGGCTCATTTTGAGAAGCATTTATTTTATTTTATTTTCCCCATTCACCCACTCAAGCACATACTGTTAGTTAGGCAGAATTATCTACCACTGCAGATATGAATGCTTATCTCTCCCCTATTTCTTCAATCTTAGTATATATATATATATATATATATATACATGTAAATATGTGTGTTATATATATATATATATATATATATATGTGTGTGTGTGTGTGTGTGTTGTGTGTTGTGTGTGTGTGTGTGTGTGTGTGTGTGTGTGTGTGTGTACATAGGTATATTTACAATTTTATCTACAAGTGAAAAGAATGTCATCCGCTAAAAAGTAGAGGCTGTATAACTTACAAATGAGGGCAATACACTCGTTATGATAAAAACATCATTAATCAAACAACGATGTTCAATCTGCGGTCATTCACTAAACAGTATTCTCTTGCAGACAAGAAGTCAGACCAAGCCTTCGCAGTCGACATTTGTGCTCATCAGACGAGTATTCAAGTCCGGCAGCTTTAACCGTATTATCAATCACTGAAAAATAGCTGTAATACGGTGAAATAGCACAGTGAAAGAATGTGGTGTAAGTGGCATCAGACAGTAAATTGAAGGCTTGAGGTAAGTGATGTGGAATGGAATATAAAAGAAAAAAACACAAAAAAGTGATTGTAATCTACTCCGACATTCGGGAGGACTGGTGGTACTGAAGCGCATGAAGTTTTCCAAGTAAAAAAAGGATAATTCGTTAATTTCTTTGTCTGAAAATCCTCTAGCCCTTTAAGACACCTTTGATCTGGTTTTAAATAAAAACTGGCATAGGTGTTAACTGAAAAGAACCTGAATTGGAAAGGAAATTGTTTAATCTTTGTCTTTGTTTTCCATCTCTTGTCTATTTTATTAGCAAACGTGAGTAAATACGTTGGCTACGTTATGTGCCGAATTGTGCGGACTTCACTGCAAATGGTAGTAATTGGTATTGCCAGTTGTACATTATTGTGCTCTTAGTCCATTAAGAACTGGTATGTGGAGTTGCGCTCTGAAAAATAACAACCCTTCAGGAAGTTTAAAAGAGAGCTGCTTCTCTTCTTGCTCAGTTTTGATCTCGTTATCCTATTCTTCGTTCTCGGCACTGATAAAACAAACAAACCAACAAACGAAAACTTGCTGCTTATGTTATAAATACCGTTTTGACTATAGTCCCGACCTTCTCCATTGAACCATATGCAGTTTTTTTTTTCTTTCTAGCATTTGAATGACTGGCATCTCGTTCTTCACAGTCTGAAATCGCTTGGGTTTCATACTCAAACATGCCAGAAACTTGTGTTGAGAGCATATGTCCATCTGAAATCTGTTGTCTCGTTTAATTTTCCGCTTTAAATTCACTGTATTGACGAGCCCTGCCCTATCCCTCATCTCTCCAGTCCACTACATTTCGTACATCGCCTGTGGCCGTCGCCTTGATATGAGTATGAGTGGTCTCTGTGTCTGTACACATCTCTCTCAGTCTCTCTGTCTGACTGTCTGTATCTGTCTCTAAGTCTACCTGTCGGTGTGTCTTTATCTGTTTGTCTCTGTCTCTCTGTCTCTGTCTCTGTCTCTGTCTCTCTCTCTCTCTCTCTCTCTCTCTCTCTCTCTCTCTCTCTCTTGTATGCGTGTGTGTGTAACTATGCTAGTGCTATGACATAACATTGTGTGCGTGCGTGCGTGCGTGCGTGCGTGCGTGCGCATGCACGCGCGTACCAGAGCACGCTGCGGCTGTTAGATGGGATGATTGGATATATGAAGATGCTATGGTAATGGGCCGTTCCTGGTTGTGTATGTATAGATTTATGTATGTGGTATGTGCGCTAAGCCATCCTCGCTGAATAATAGCCGGTTTGTGTTTATCAATATGTTCATATAGAAGGGGATATTAACGCATAGGTCTTTCGTGGGGCAAGCGCTCTATAATTCTTCGTCAGCATATATGGCAGGCAAGACAAGAATATAATGTTGTTCCAGAATACATTCCAGCAATGTCAACAGGGAGATATCCGTGTGATGAAGGGGATGAAGTGACAGTCGCCACTCTAGGGGGGGAGAGAGAGAGAGAGAGAGAGAGAGAGAGAGAGAGAGAGAGAGAGAGAGAGGAGAGAGAGAGAGAGAGAGAGAGAGAGAGAGAGAGAGAGAGAGAGAGAGAGAGAGAGAGAGAGAGAGAGAAGAGAGAGTGGGTGGTGGGGAGAAGGCCCCACAAGTCCAGCTCGATAACAAGGCAATTTGTTTTGAACAAGTATGCAGCTGAGG
>CM065714.1:128925345-128927845 GCA_033310375.1 Conus canariensis | reverse complement strand
GGCATCTGGACGAAGAGATCCACCCCCTTTGTGCAACTACGTGAACAAAGGAAATGTTCATATCTAGAGCGAGTTGATTGGTTGATATCAACACTTTCCCATCTGGACTTCTCTGCGTCACACATTAAGAACAAGAAGGCAGGGAGCAACCATTTTGAATAAAAACTTACTTTGCCTAATGTTTTTTTTATGTATCGTGTTGTGTCTGTAGCGATGAAAACTACCATGAATAATACAACAGCAGTAAAGGCGTGCGGTGAACAGCAGATAATCGTATTGTAAGGTTCTGTAAACCCGATCAAGGGTCCTTTTACTTTCAAATCTGGGTTGAATGCCCGTTAAAGACACACTAGGGCCGATTGTGCTGCATGAACAGCTACTATCAAGGACACTATTAGCAGAGGCAAATAGCATGACAAAATCACTAGCCTACATTATTTGTGACGATGGCAGCAGCAGTATTCCTCCAGAGAGACCTGACAAAGAATGCGTAATGTCCACGGAGTGTAGGAATCAAGACTGATGCGACAGAAAGCTCCTGCAGTGGGATTTAGCCATGTCCCATGATTGGATCAAGTGTCTGAATTAAGATGCCGAACAGTGGCACATCAGAACGTCTAGAATCCGTGATGTTCGGTAATTCTGATGAATGGTCGCTGACTGTGTGACACTGGACATGGCTAAGGATTGGTCACTGTAGTCAGGTTTCTGCAGACAATTCACATTCTCGGAAGTCCCTTCCCCACTCCCCTTCCCCCAAAGCCCAGTAGGTGTTTGGTATACTAAGAAGAGAAAAGAGAAAAGGAGGTAATTTTTGACAAGAGTTAGAGGAGGAATGGCATAACAAAAGCGATTTAGTGGTCATGCCCACATAGTTCTTGGAAGTCTTTCTTTTTAATTCTGCTTTTGCTTCTTCGTTTCCATTGTCCTGAATGTTGTTTGTTTCACCTGAAGAAGACCTAAGAGGTCAAAATGCGTCGTGGCTTGTCTTGAAATCTCTTTTCCCATAGTGTCTTTCAGAATCAGTAACAATTCTTTTTTCAAAATTTTGCTTGCAGGTTATAACACGCGAGTTCAACGACTGTAATATTCCTGTTTCTGCATTTTTTCATTATTCTTCTCTCCTTTTCTTTTTTTCCAATTTGGGGTTCTATCTGATTTTTTTGGCAGTTGGTGTTAGTAGCTAATGATTGAGTTACGTCAGTGACGTCGTTCTATTTTAATTTCAGTCTATATTCTGCCCTTTGTGTGTGTGTGTGTGTGTGTGTGTGTGTGTGTGTGTGTGTGTGTGTGTGTGTGTGTGTGTGTGTGTGTTTTTTATTGGTTTATGTTGAAAGCGGCAAGGCATGTGACAAGCTTGGATCTCATTCCCCCTTAATCATCTCTTTGTTATCTGACTGTCTGTCTTGTCTCTGTCTCTTTCTGTCTCTCTCTGCCTGTGTCTCTCTAGTTTTGTCTCTGTCTCTGTTTCTGTAGTAGACTCATTCAACATTTAACTCTACAAAAACCGTTGCTCGCATGCAGTCATGTTTATTTCCCTGCAGTGACTTCCCTTGTTCCAACAAGTCAATACGAGTTACTTCCCGTTTCAGATACCACATTCCTTCCCTCCCAAGTTGAAAACTTTCCCTTGAATAAAACAATTAATGAATGCATTTTTCTGAAACATAAAAGAAAAATATTAATAGAAACTGTAGAATTAACCTGATACTGTCATTTCTTTATCCAACAATTTTTTTTATTTATTTTTTTCACTAGTTCATGATATAGTGTTTGAATCTGACCGGAGTTGATTTTGCTCTGCAAGGTCGCTTTTCTTCTGTCGCTTCAACCTGAGGCTGTGATGTGACTTCTTCCGCTGAATTTCTGTCAGGATCAGCATCAGCTTCTGTAGTTGCACTGGGTGAGCTGATGGTCTTTTCCTGTCCTGGCTCCATTACTGAGACACTGTCTGGTAATGGCACTTCCAGATCCTCTGTATCCATCCTCGTCGCCAAAATGTAGTAGATTCATTCAACATTTAACTCTACAAAAACCGTTGCTCGCATGCAGTCATGTTTATTTCCCTGCAGTGACTTCCCTTGTTCCAACAAGTCAATACGAGTAACTTCCCGTTTCAGATACCACAGTTTCTATCTCTGTGACAGAGAGAGAGAGAGAGAGAGAGAGAGAGAGAGAGAGAGAGAGAGAGAGAATTACAATGACAATTTTATTGAGTAAACAAAATGTTCATTTCAAGGGGATCAAACACAAAAATCTATTCAATTTTGTAATAGGTCCTACGTTAGGTGATATTGATTCTCTCTCTCACTCCCCCCCCCCTCTCTCTCTCTCTCTCTCTCTCTCCGTCTCACTCCTCTTCATTTTCATTTTTTATAGTTCCACTGTAGCAATATAATTCGATATGTATTTTCTTTCCATATCAGATATCACTTATTCTGCTAGCTTTACAATTCGAATTTCCGATCGTCTTTCAAATGCTTTATACAAAAACCGAGAC
>CM065714.1:128915345-128920345 GCA_033310375.1 Conus canariensis | reverse complement strand
TTTGGTGAAAACTTTGGAATTAATAGGTAGCCAGTGCCAGGATTTTGACAGAAAGATGCTGCGATGGTCTTGGGGCAGACTGATCACCAGACTCACTCGTGGTGTTGTTCTGGACTGATAAACGGACGGACAGACAGACAAAGACGGACAGACGGACGGATAAAACGACAGGCAGACAAACAGTTAGACAGACAAGCAGAACAATAGGCAGATCGATCGATCGATATGTTTGGAAGACAGAAAGAAAGAAAAAAGAAAGAAGATAGAGCAGATAGATAGATAGACAGAGACAAACAGACAGACAGACAGACAGATAGATAGATAGATAGATAGATAGATAGATAGATAGATAGATAGATAGATAGATAGATAGATAGACAGACCGGTAGATATATAAATCTGTAGACGTACAAACAAACAAAGAGACACACAAATGCATAGATAATGAACGATGGATGGTTGGATGGAGAGAGAGAGAGAGAGAGAGAGAGAGAGAGAGAGAGAGAGAGAGAGAGAGAGAGAGAGAGAGAGAGAGGAGAGAGAGAGAGAGGGATCTCAGACAGGGTGTCACATGAACAGAAGAAACGGTCTAGGAATCTTCTTAATCATCCATCATCACCACTAACACCATCTCCCACAACGATCATGTCTGCGTGTGCTGTGGTATCTTGAAGATGACGGTGAAGTTACCCGGCTCTGATTTAGTAGGGGTTGCTAAAATTCAGAAACTACTTGAACAGGGCGAGCCGTTTGAAGCAAACGTGACCCCCCTCATATATAATTTGAAGGAGATCGACGTAAAGATGAGAGAGGAAGATGGAGGAAGGGGAAGGGAGAAAGGAGGGGAAGAAAGATAAGAAGATGGACCAGCCGCCGTGGCGAAGTGGTTAGCGTCGCGGACTCCCGGCTGGGAGGTCGTGGGTTCAAATCCCATCAGAGTCATGTGGGTTTTTCTGCCCCGACCGGCTCCTACCCACAGTTGAGTTTGCTGCGGACTCAGTTGGGAAGACTGGGACCACACAGTCGAGTTTCATCCACTTAATGGATGCGTTTCTGAGAGTGCTGCTCAAATTTCATGACCAACACTGCAGGTGCCTGTATCTCTCGGGCCTGGTTGACACCGGGATATATTATGAAAGGAAGCGTAGAGTACAGCCCTGTAATGTAGTCTCAGACCGAAATGGAAATCCGTAGCATCATCTTAATCATCCTCATTCTCATCAATCAGCATAAAAAAGTCTCAAATTCTGTGGCCCTTCATGCCCTGCTCTCATGGTGACCTCAGTTTCGGTGTCCTCTCCACGACTGTGGCTTTGGTTTGGTTCCGTCGGGGTCACCGGTATCGGCGAGTCCATGGGGGCTGTCGTTGGACGGACGTGGTGGCGCCCTCCGGAGAGAGAGCTCACTCACGCCGGCTCCGCGACTAAGCAATTATTGTCATCAGTAGGGGGCTTAGTAGGTGGTGTCCTGCGTATGTTAGATCAGAACAGGCGCCACTGAACACCACCGAAGTGACTCGGCAGCAGTGCAGTGTCTCCTCCGGTGGGTTGCCTCTCGACGACTTGACATTGACTGCTCCCTGTGGATTGCCGGTGCCGGGGCTGCTGCGGGGCCTGCCGGGCTGTGGCTGTGGACGGGGTGTCAGATTGAGCGGCGTGGGTGCACTGCCTCTGAGGTGGCGCAGAGGTTGGGACAGCCAAAAAAAAAATTAAAATAAAAAAAAAAACAAATAAGAAGAAGATGGGGGAACTGCTCAAGATAAAAAGACTGATCTGCCGAAACTACGTTGAAACAAAAAAAAAAGTTTTTGACTTCATTATAATACCCGCGAAAAACTAGAGCTGTACTTGCAAAATTTAAAAACCGGGACCCAAATACAATTGATTTTCAAGGTCACGAGAGCAACAGATTTCAAACTAAACTGCAATGCCAAAATTAATAATAACCAAAGCAATCTGTACACTACACGGAGTAATCATAGATCAATATATGTTCAGCCAGATACATAGTGCCAGACCTCCATCTTTGTTGTAATATTCTATAGACAATTTAGGTCTTCTCATCTGAAGTTTGCCATGTTTACAACTGCAAGAGAAAACTGTGTATGGAACAGCGTGCATGCATTTATTGATCCTTGGATTTCGTAGGTTGTTCATATATTAACATCTCACTGGTTTTTGTGTTGTTGTTGTTGTTGTTGTCGTCGTTCTTGTTCTTGTTTCGGGGTTCCTTTTCAGTCTTTTCGTTGTTGTTATTTATTTCTTGTGAACATGTGAAACATTTGTTCTGAAAATTTAAAAGAAAATTTCTTGAAAATGACAGTGGTGGTGATAATGAGACTATGACGATGATGGTGATGATGATGATAATGATGATGATAATGGTAGTGGAGGTGGTGGTGCTGATGGTCTTGGAGGTGGTAGTTATTCGTCAAATGTAGAATGATTACTGGTCGTGTGCGCAATGGTCGTCTTTATGTGTCAGGCAAGCCGCGAAGGAAAATTATAAGCGACTTAAATGAGATATCATTTTTCTTAATTACAATAACTCGAAGGGGAGGAATGCACTTAAACACAACAAAGAGAAAGAAAAGTGAAAGGGAAAGAAATAGACTGATGTAAGAAACAAAGACAAAAATAGAAAAAAAAACAAAGATAAAGAAGAGAGAAATGAATAAATATATACAGGTAAGAAAAGACATTTAAACGAAATATACAAACAACGAATGATAACCGCATCCTTTTCTGATCTTTTTCATACTAAGATTTCCAATGTGCGTTTTCCTTACTCAATTTCCCTTTGAATGGAGTAAACTTTCAACTTTCTTTCTCAGCATAGCAAATTCTCTCCCTTTTTTCCCTTCAAGTCATGTCTTGAAACTATACTTTTTACTCAGTCACATCCGTGTTAATACTTGAGTACGTGTGTGTGTGTGTGTGTGTGGTGTGTGTGTGTGTGTGTGTGTGTGTGTGTGTGTGTGTGTGTGTGTGTGGTGTGTGTCCTTTTAAGTCTACATCAGCCTGAGATGTGCCAAAAGTCACCATCACGGAAAGTAAATCCAGACTGACCTCCCCTTTTTCTCCAAAATCACTCCCATCCTTCAACATGATCCGGAAACCACCCATGAGGTGAATACAGGCACGTCGCAATGTTCGCTTCTCTGTCACATTGAGCGGGTGAGTTTGGGCAGGCGCCTAAATTCACCACATGGCGTGTTTCTAGACCAAACCCCAAATCATTCACTGGAGAGTGGTTTTGGAACAGGATGTGGAACACTTCAGGCTTAGATCCAAAGGTCAGCCTGGAAGTACGCCATGCAGGCGCTTGGTGGGGGAGAGTTTGGGCACGTATGCTTTCTCACATGCTGGGGAGTAGTTTCGTGCGTGGAGTGATAACGGAATGTCAAACCGGGCTAAGTCATTGAAAGCTGGACGACACTATTCAACACTATGGCTGTAGCATCGTGTCCCTCCCAAGAAGGCTTGAGAAAGAATGTACGATGTCCCCTTTGTACTAAGACTACAGACTGATGCGCAGAATCCTGCTGAAGAGGGTATGATAATGTCCCTTGATGAGATCAAGAGTGCAGAAATAAGATGCAAGTGTCTTGAAACAAGATGCTGATCGATCGTGGCCAGCTAGAATGTCCAGAACCCATGGTACCGGGAAGGCGTAAGGAATGGTCACTGAATGTGTGATACTGGATATCCCTAAGGAATGGTCAATGACGAAAGCTGTCTGTAATCGATATTATCATCGGTGCTATATTTGCCACCTTTGTCAGCACGATGATCAAGATCCGGGGTTTGTCTTCTCTGCGAAACAGAGGCAACGGAAAAAGGTTACTCTTCCAAAAAGGGTTGAAGGAGTAAGTAAATCCATACTGATCCCCCCCCCCCCCCCCCCCCCCCCCCCTTTGCTCCAAAATTTTCCCTGCGTTCAAAATCCAAAAACTGTCCCAAACAATAAAACACATCAAATAATGCACATTACATCTACATTAGAACGGGGAGTGGTGCTGGAGCTGATCCTGAAGTACCCCTCCCCCCCCCCCATCCCCCCACTATTTCCAAACCGTTTCCCGATGAGTAGCATAGGGAATGATCCAGAAACGACCCCTGAGGTGAATACAGGCACATAACAATGTCTCCACGTCTCTGTCACATAGAGCGGGTGAGTTTGTCGTTAATGGGTGGGCTCGGAAATGTTAATATGTTTCAGAAGATTTTTAGGCAAAGGATGGTAGACTGTTATCAGCAAGATTGGGTTAGCAAATTAAATTCAAGTGATCGCTTCAACACCTATTATTCATTCATGTCTCTCTTACAACCAGAACCTTATCTAAGCTATTTAACGGTTAAAAAATTTAAACTGTATTTCACGAGATTTCGTCTTGGCTTAAACGACCTGAATATAAACAGCAGATACAAAGAAAATATGAAAGCATGTTCTTTTTGTAATCAACTTGAGAACGAACTCCACGTTCTATTGAGATGCAATGCTTATATGCCTTTCAGAGAAAAATACATACTGAAGCACAGACAATTTCAGAACGTGAACTCTGTTGAACCAAACAATTACTTGCAAACGAAAATGTGCACATTACAAGAGATATTGCTATGTATATTTTATTATGCACTGAAAAAAGAGAAGAACTCGTATCCCACACAGTACGAATAATAAGTTACCCTCATAAATTAGCATTATCAGTACATCGAAAAATATACTTTTGTTGTCATTTCTCTTTTATCTCTTTATGTGTGCACTGCACCTCACAGTGTTATAGACCGGAGGCCTGAAGCATTAAAATTGTGTTCAATTGTGTTCAATTGTTCTCTCTCTCTCTCTCTCTCTCTCTCTCTCTCTCTCTCTCTCTCTCTCTTCTCCTTACAAACACACACAGAGACTGGCAGACAGACACAGACAGACAGACAGACAGACGGACACACACACACACACACACACACACACACACACACACACACACACACACACACACA
>CM065714.1:128867845-128880345 GCA_033310375.1 Conus canariensis | reverse complement strand
TCTCTCTATCTCTCTCTCCCTATATAAATATCTCTCTCTCTCTCTCTCTCTCTCTCTCTCTCTCTCTCTCTCTCTCTCTCTCTCTCTCTCTGTCGATAGTCTTGATTGAGAGGGAGGAAGGGAGCACACATAATTTCGGCAAGAGAAGGCTGTCCGGGAAGAAAAAAGAGTAAACTTAAAGCAAATGTTAAAAATGTGAACACACGTGTAGGAGGGTATTTGAGAGATGGCAGATGTCCTGTCTGTTGATCTGGATCTACATCAGAAAGTCAGGGGGAAAAGGTATGCTTGCCATAACATGGCAGACCAAGCAAATGAATTAAGGTCTCGTTAGGAATCAGTGGCAAGGACGTTCAAACAATTCGGCAAACCACGCAACTGGACATTAATAGATACAAATAACAGCGACCGAGGTGAAAAAGTTCAACAGTTCAGCCTTAGCTCCTGCTTCTTCTCGTTCAAGGTCTGCTTTATCATTGATACAAACTATACGTAGTCTGTATGAACTAGAGCTCACGAAGGAAATCCTTTCTAATTAGGTTCAGCCATTATTTGTTCCATGGAAATCCTTTCTAATTAGGTTCAGCCATTATTTGTTCCATGGAAATCCTTTCTAATTAGGTTCAGCCATTATTTGTTCCATGGAAATCCTTTCTAATTAGGTTCAGCCATTGTTTGTTCCATGCGCCATACATACATTGTTACATCTAATAGTAGACAGGAATAATCAATCGCCAATACGGTCGGTCGGTAGGCTTGAGAAAGACAGACAAACAGACAGACATACTGACAGAAAGAAAGACAGAAAGAAAGAAAGAAAGAAAGAACGAAAGAACAGAAAGAAAGAAACACATCTGTGACAATTCTTTTACGAGTTAAAACAAAACCATTTGCACTCAGGGGAAACCATGTTAGGTGTGGTCTGAAGTAGTTGTACGTAAGAACAGTGAGTTATTTTCCAGGCACTGGAATTAAACAGATGAAATAAGCGTCTACTACTCAGTGTCTACTACCCAGAATTCACTGTTATGAAAGAGTGTCATCGACTGTTTGTCACACTGTGCCATCTTGATACATTACGTGTTGCCACTGTTTTGTGTATCTCAGACAGGCAGGGGAGTAGAGCAAGGGAGTGATTAAACTGGTCAGGCACAGCGAAAATAACCTAGACGACGTCGACAGATGTTCACACGTCTTTTCCTTCTGTCTCTTCCTGTACCTCTCCACCTAGTACTTATTGCTACTGACCTGGGACGGACAGTTTTGCAATTTCACTTGCACTGTGACTTACGGCTTGCTAGAGGAGGGGCTGGGCAGTTCCAGACTGTACAACTTCCTCTGCCTTCGATTTTTGAACGTAGACAGAACGAACATGCTGGGTACAGTTCATAGATCTTTCTAGAGCAGATGGAAGGCCTTGGACAAATTGCTTCGAAAAAAGGCAGTTCTCTTGTACCAAAAGCTGCAAAATGTGACTTGCTGGTAACCAAACATGTAAAACAAAGAGTGAGAGAGAGAGAGGAAGACCGACAGACAGACAGACAGAAGACAGAAGACAGACAGAGACAGAGACAGAGACAGTCAGAAAGAGAGAGAGAGAGAGAGAGAGAGAGAGAGAGAGAGAGAGAGAGAGAAGAGAGAGAGAGAGGGGGGGGAGAGAGACGGAAAGGGAGAGAGAAGGCTGCCATAGTCTCTTTTATGTGCAAAAGGTAATTCGCTTGCATGGATCAAATATCCAGTCAAATGAAGCAGAGGCTGAAATAACCACAGCGCGCACCATAAATTTATACAAAAACATAATATATGCAGGACAGCTTCTCTTACTGTAAAAAAAAAAAAAGAGAGAGAGAGAGAGAGAGAGAGAGAGAGAGAGAGAGAGAGGAGAGAGAGAGAACCGAGAGAAACGTATCAAAACAGCATAACTATTTTGAGATGGAATTATGTTTTTGTTTCACTGATTGGTTGTTTTCTCTGTCATTATACACCGGCAGCCGTGTAAGATCTCAAAATACAAAGGCCATTCTCACATTTTCCCCTTGTTTTATTTATATTCTGATTCATTTCTTTCTTTTCATTATCGTGTGTGTGTGTGGTGTGTGTGTGTGTGTGTGTGTGTGTGTGTGTGTGTGTGTGTGTGTGTGTGTGTGTAAGGTGGGTTAACCTTTATGGATCAAAAACTGTTTTCATGGAATTTTGGGAAATGTAATGCAGAAAAGTATTCAAGTTGTCAACGAACAGGCGCCTGAAGGAAAGTTATTTCTGCCTGATTGTCAAGAAAAATACCTGAAGATTAAAATAAAACAAAACGTGTGCATGAAAAAGAAGTCAAGAACCTTGACAGCCTGAACGTGATCGTGAAATACTGTTTCTAATTTTTCTAATTTTTCTTATATCCTTACTGCTAGATTGCTTTGTAAGTCCGTACTGATCAAAAATAATTTTGGGGTTGTCATTTTTCTTCTGTGGCGAACTTGCAAAGTCACAAAATTAGGCTGCAAGGTCATTCGTGTTTGAACATTGGTGCAGCAAAAGCAGTTTCTGATTGAAAAAAAAAACATATGCCAAAACATATAATTGGCAATCACAAACTCTATTATTCTTCCCCTGAACATTTACATTATTGTTCTAATTGCAAGTCTGGTGGCAAGAAAAAAGTCCCTGGCTAGAGCACAGTTTCTAAAGCGATCTAAACTGCTTCACACCTGCTAGAAAACTACAGTACAAAACCTTCAACATCATGAGGTAAATAAGCACGCCAGACATCAAAATCGTCTTAAAAAATAAGCTTAAGACACAAGATCTAAGTTTCCCATTTCCACACAGATAAAAGATTTAGCAGTGTTGTCCACACACACACACACACACACACACACACACACACACACACACACACACACACACACACACACACACACTCACACACACACACACGCACACACACGAAACAAGATGGCAGGGTGAAAAAAAAACAAGCACTGCTGAAACAAAGTGGTTCTTTAGATTGGATTAAAGAGAAGCTACAGAGAAAAGAGAGTATCAAATTTCAAGCAGATGGATTCCAGACGGCCGGTCGGACTCTGAGAGGGAAAAGAATGTTGACCAAAGGAATTTGCCCAGAGAGATGGAAGATAAGGAAAGTAATTATCAGGGCTTAGAGATGGGATGTGGGGACTAAGAATCTCAGATAGAATTCAGAGCCAGTACTGGTGATAGACGAGACTAAGACTGGAGAGTGTTTGGTGAAACCTTTGGATTAAACAGGCAGCCAGTGCAAGGATTTCAAAAAGAAAGGTGCTGTACTCGTGTTGGGACAGTCTGACATTAGAGACTCATATACAGTATTGTTCTGGACTGATATACATATAGGCAGACTGATAAAAGGAACGACAAATTGCAAATAGGTAGGTAGACAGACAGTTGTATATATATATATATATATATATATATAGAGAGAGAGAGAGAGAGAGAGAGAGAGAGAGAGAGAGAGAGAAAGATACATAGATAGACAAATAGATATATACATACATATTGATGTTTAAATACGTAAATAGATACTGGGTAGATGAATAGATGGAGAGATAGATAGAAAGATAGACAGACAGACAGACAGACAGACAGGAAAACAGATAGATAGAAAGATAGATAGGTAGATAGACAGACAAATAGATAGATAATTAGATCAAGAATTTTCAAACAGGGTGAAATAGAAACAAAAAAGAAAAGCAGGCCCAAGGATCTCCTTCGTCATTCACGTCACCACCACCATCATCTCCAACAACCATAATGTCCACGTCCACTGTGGGATCTTGAAGATGACACTGGAGTTGCCCGGGCCTGATTTAGAAGGGGGTTGATAAACTCAGGAAACTACTTGAAAGGGGGGAGCCGTTTGAAGCAAACGTGACCTCACCCACACATCATTGGGAGAAAATCGATTCAACGGGGTGACAGGGAGATGGAGGCAGGGGAAAGGAAAGGGGAACGGAGGGGGGGGGGAGGTGGAGAGGCTTCATACGATGATACACTTCAGGCTGTGCTACCAGGACATAATCCAAGAAAAAAAAAAAGAAAATGACAGTGATGTTGATGATGAGATTATAATGATGGTGATGATGATAGTAAGGTGGCTGTGGTGATGCAGCTAATGTTGAATGATCACTGATCGCGTGCGCGATGATTATGTTCAGGGATACGTCAAGTCGAGTAGGAAACTGAAAATCGAGTTAAATCAACTGGTTGGCTTTCTCCAAAGAGAAAAAAGGAAGAAATGTACTTACATGCAACAAAGAGAAAGACAAGAGAGAAGGAAAGAAACAGACCAACAGGGTCAGAAACAAAGATAACAAAATAACAAAATCGAAAAAAGGGAAGAACTCAAAGAAAACAGAGTGAGAAAGGAATACATAAACACAGGTAAAAAAAAGAAAGAAATTACGTCCATTTATATGACCCAAGACGGAAGAAGCCCATCTTTTTGTGACTTTTCATTGTCATATCTAGGCTTTCCGAGTTCTTTCTGTCTTTCCTTCAAGCGCCCTCTGTGTTAAAAAAAAAAACGAAAAAAATAAGGAAACAAAACAAAACAAAAAAACCCTTACTTTCTCTCTCCACAGAGCTAGTTCTCTCTTTTTTTTCCCATGCAAGTCTCTTGAGACCACACTTTTTTTTTCACTCACCTATGGCCTTTTTTCTTCTTGCCTTGTGAAAGTGGTGCGTGCGTGCGTGCGTGCGTGCGTGCGTGCGTGTGTGTGTGTGTGTGTGTGTGTGTGTGTGTGTGTGTGTGTGTGTGTGTGTGTGTGTGTGTGTGTGTGCGTACGCGCATGTGTGTGTGTGTGTGTGTGTGTGTGTGTGTGCGTGTATGTACTTGCGTGCATGCGTGCGTGCGTGCATGCATTCAACAGCGCGCGCGTGTGTGTGCGTGTTTCTGTGAATGTGTTTGTGATGATGATGATGATGATAATGATAATGATGATGATGAAGATGATGAAGATGATGATGATGATGATGATTTTAATTGAGAGTACCCATGTAGCGGTTACCCTGCTAAAGAGACTAAGCTCTAAGCGCTATGTAAAAATGCTCTCCTTTACACAACACTATGTCCACCTGGATAGAGCTAATTGAAGATCTTCCAGCTGGCGCTCCTCGTGTCATTCAGTCAATATCAGTCGCTCAATTTTCTTCTTCCATTCTTCGATTTTTCACGCATGACACGTGTCATCCATACAAACAGCCAAAGTCGGCTTCTCTTCCGAAAACTGAGATGGGATTTTAGGTGTGTTAACACAGATGTTATGCGTTCGTTAACACACGAAACCTTGGTTTATAATTTCATTGGAAGGACTCTTCAGGAAATGAAATCAGAATCAATGTTAACTGTGATGGAGAACATCTCCCTCTGCCGAATCAGCCCGGCGGTTATTCGAACCTTTAACACCAGGATCACAAGAAATACGTGTCTCTCTCTCTCTCTCTCTCTCTCCTCTCTCTCTCTCTCTCTCTCTCTCTCTCTCTCTCTCTCTCTCTCTCTCTGCGTTCGTTTCTGTCTTTGTCTCTCCCCCTTCCTCTCTCTCCCTCCCCCTTCCTCTCTCTCCCTCATTCTGTCTTCCCGTGCCTGTTTGTGCATGCGTGAGCATGCGTGTGCGTGCGTGCACTGCGTACGTGCCCGCGCGCGTGCATGTGTGTATGTGTGTGTGTGAGTGTGTGTGTGTGTGTGTGTGTGTGTGTGTGTGTGTGTGAGAGAGAGAGAGAGAAAGAGAGAGAGAGAGAGAGAGAGAGAGAGAGAGAGAGAGAGAGAGAGGGGGAGAGATGGAAGGACAGAGAGGGGATTAGACAGAGAGAGAGAGAGACAGATTAGATAGATAGATGGATAGATAGGTACATAGACAGATCGATCGATCAATCGACCGATCGATAGATAGATAGATAATAGATAGACAAACAGAAAGGTGTGGATAAAGATATAATATTCAAAAGCTCACACATCTCACAATTGTTCCAAACCTCAGGCAAAGAATACAATTAGCGTAGTTGATAGACCTGATGTGCTGTACTAATTCAAATTACCCAGCAATTCCTGGCATCATCTGACAACGCTTGAAATAATTATCAGCACCTGACTAATCTGACAGCATCGATGTATCTGACATCACCTGGCGTAGGTTGACAACACCTGACATAACTTGACAAAACGTAACGTCTGAAAACTCCCAGCAGAACTTTACGACAACTGACAGTAGTGACAAGATCTAGGAACATCTGACATGCCTGACATCTGTGATGTCTGTTTACACCTGTTCGACAACACCTAAAATATCCTAAAACCTCCTGATTTATCTTAGGAACTCCTGGCATATCTGACAACCCCTGACATACCTGAGAAGAAATAGCATCAACTGACACGCCTGATGACTTCTGACATGTGTCACCACCTGACAACACTTGACATATCTGACAACACCTGCCACATATAAGAGATCTGACATATCACGAAAACACCTGAAATATGTGACAACATGTAAATTTCGTTTGGCATATCAACTCCCACATCTTGACAAAACCTGACATATCTTGACATCACTTGACATGTCTTGGCAACACACGGCGGATCTGACATTACCTGATATATCTCACAACGCCTGACAAATCTGATTAAAAGTGGCAAAATCTAACATATCTGATAACACCTGACATATTTGACATCACTTGACATATCTTGGCAACTCACGGCGGATCTGACATTACCTGATATATCTCACAACGCCTGACAAATCTGATTAAAAGTGGCAAAATCTAACATATCTGATAACACCTGACATATTTGACATCATCTCAAATATCGTGAAACACATGGCGTCTCTGACACTACATAATGTATCGGACAACATCTGACAAGTCTGACAACATCCAGCAACACCTGACCTGTTTGACAATATATGACATAATTTGACAACACCTGGCGTATCTGACAATGCCTGATGTAATAACAAACCTGACAAAATCTAGCAACATCTGACATATCAGACAATACCTGACGTATCTCGACAACACAAGGAGTACCTGATGTATCTGACAATATCTCACACATCTTGACAACACCTGACGTATCTGACGAGAACTGGTGGATCTTTAAATACCTGACATACCTGACAACACGTGGCAGAAAGTGACAACTCCTGAAATATCTTGACCACATATCTGACATTACCTAATATATCTTTAAACAAGTGGCACTCCAAAAACGCCGATCAACACCCGATACATCTGACAAAACGAAATATCCTTACAGTACCTGACACACGTAACAAGACCCAGCAACAGACAACATATTTAGCAATACATGAGATATCATGACAACTCCTGACACATCTTGATAACACTTGACATACCTTGAGAACACTCTTACAATACCTGACAAATCTGACAACATCTGAAATACCTTGACAACATTTGATATATCTGACAGCACCTAACATACCTAACAAAATCTAGCAACACCTGACATCTGATATAACCTGCCAGTCCTGCTAAGACCAGCAACTCCTGTAACATCAGGAAACAAACCGACATATTTAACAAGATCTGGCATTATCTGACATCTGTCAACACCAACAATGTGTCAAACTTGGCAACCACTGACTTGCCTAACAACAGTTTAGCACGTCTGACCAAATTCGACACGCTTGACAACAGTCAACATACACAAGAAAGGACAGAATCTCACACTCACCTGTCGAGCCGTGGAAAACTGCGAGTCCCAGGAGATGACAGGTATCCCTACACTGTCCAACAGCCGAGTCAGGTAGGCACTGGCATTACTGAAAGTCCGCGACACCTTGGGGTTGTTGATGTGCAGCACTGTCACCACATTGTGCTTAAACGTGTCGTTGCATAACGCGCGCAGGATCTCCCCGGGCCCAGGCACACGATTGGTCATCCACGTCATCACTGAGGTGGCTTCCACTGAGAGGGCGTCCGCGTGCGGTTTTCACTCTTGAAGAGAAGCGTGAAGTTGCCAAGAGCGTGTTTGGAGGAGGTATCAGGCATGATGAGCTGAAGAGCTACCTTGGGGCTGGGCTCAGGCTGCACGGCGGAGATGAACACCCCGGTGAGCAGGAAGAGAGCCTCCCCCAGATTGCTGACGTTCATGTTGACAGCGTCATCGGACACGTCGCCCGCAGCGGCTTTGGGCACTGGGGAGGACCTTGAGGTGGTCGTCATCGTCCACAAAAAGATGACCAGTGCCAGCACGATGGACATGGTCAGTCGCAGGTGAGTGGCTGGACACATGTTTGGTGGAGGTAGTAGGAGAGCGTGTGTGGATATGATGAGGTGATGTTGGTGGTGGTAGTGGTGGTGAATGCTTTGGAGACGGTAAGAAGGCCTGGCAGGACGTAGTTCACATTGTGTTTTCAGTCCTTGTAGGGTTTTGCACTGTTACTGGCCTGGGCTCTAAAGTCTGCAAGTCACACAAAATCCAAAGTTACGTTTCATTGGCAAAGTTGTGTAAAACTAGGGGGGGGGGGGAGAGAGAGAGAGAGAGAGGAGAGAGAGAGAGAAGAGAGAGAGAGAGAGAGAGAGAGAGAGAGAGAGAGAGAGAGAGAGCAAATAAATGATTGCGAATTATGGTTTAGTTCGATTGTGTGTTTGCCTGTGTGTCTGTCTGTCTGTCTGTCTGTCTGTCTGTCTGTCTGTCGGTCTGTCTCTCTCTCTCTGTGTCAAGGTCACCAAAACCATCTTCACACGACTCACCAAGTTGTGATTTTGCTCTATGACTCCCGGAACTATATATTTGTTTGTTCGTTTGTTTTACACTTTATATTCCATTCACCGACGACTAACTGCGTAGCATCACACCCACATAACACAACATTGTTAACAACACAAGAAGCCAGCAACGCCCCATAAACTCACAAGCCAACCAACCAAACCCTAGGGGGTCGATGGTAATCCACATTGTTGTACTCCTTGCCGCAAATCGATCACAGATCATCCAGCATGAGCCCCCACCACTCACAAACAAAAAGACATATCACGCCAATACGCGATCGAGTCTTCAAGAGACACTGGCGGGGAGATGCGCAGGGGGGAGTCTAGCAGTTTCACCGGGGAAGGAAACTTTCTCTGGTATCACCCACCATTCCCATCCCACACGCCGCGCGCCGAAACGACGAAACCTCGCGAAAACATCTGTGCTTGTTGGGTAGTTGTAGTAGTAGTGAGGATGGAAGGGAGTAAAGCTGCGAAGCGGCTGAGTGTGAAGGGATAGAGAGAAGGAGGGGGACGGGGTGATGGTGGTGATGGTGATTGTAGTGGGATGCTTTGGGGCAGGACAAG
The DNA here is from genome assembly GCA_033310375.1 of Conus canariensis. Taxonomy (NCBI): domain Eukaryota; kingdom Metazoa; phylum Mollusca; class Gastropoda; order Neogastropoda; family Conidae; genus Conus; species Conus canariensis. Next base: position 128,871,009 of record CM065714.1, on the reverse strand, counting down.
GATTGGTTACCTTAACTGTTAAAGGTGGGAGGAAAAAGAGAGAGAGAGAGAGAGGAGAGAGAGAGAGAGAGAGAGAGAGAGAGAGAGAGGTGGTGTGGGGGTGGGGGTGGATGGGGGAGCCAGCAAAAACCTATGACACTGTCACACAAGCTGTGCTAACAAGGCGGGCAGCAGCGGCAACTCGCCGCATCCCCATCCGCCGCCGTGTAATTACAGCGGGAGCCTTGTGGCGATACAGGGGAAGCACAGGGCGAACAAGCTGTGGCGCGCCATCGCTTTGAAACAAAATGGGATGCGGGGCGAAGGGGAGGGGTGGGTCAGCAGGGGTAGGAAAGGAGATGTTGAGGTGGTGGAGGAGGGAGGGGTGGGGGGGGGGCTGACTTCAGGAATGAAGGAGAAGGTGGGGTCTACAGGAATGGGCAGTGTGTATGTGTATGTGTGTCTTGGCGGAAAGTGGGAGGAGGAGGGGGGGGGGGGGGGGGGGGGCGGGAGTTCACATTGATTCACATTCTCTATCTGCTGTGTTAGGCTATGTCGTTTCACGTTTTACACACACACACACACACACACACACACACACACACACACACACACACACACACACACACACACACACACACACACACACACACTTATCAGACGTACATGAAGTTCAGAGAATGTTTAAGTTCATGTTTAATTGCATTTAGCTACCTTCATCATCTCTGTACAGTAGTTGTTGGAAGTTTTGGAAAATAAACAATAAATGACAGTGCAAAGCCATTGTATTTGATTGCTGACACTGACTTTTTGTGCTAACTGCTTAATTGCTCGGCAGTTTTTAATTAGTTCGATAAACAATAGTGACATTACAGAAAATATGTACACAATGTAGCAGTATATACATCATAGTACAAAAGAAAGAACTGAAAAAGGCATTTTTCACTATAACACACCCCACAAGAACTGGTGCTCGTGGCACTCAATATTGTACAACACATACATACATACATACATACATACATCATACATACATACATACATACATACATACATACATACATGCAAACATACATACATACATATATCCATACACACATACATGCATGTAAACATACATGCATACATACATACTACAGCAACAACGAAAACAAGAACACCACCACCACCACCACCACTAACAACAACAGTAGAAATGAATTAACAAAACTACTTACTTCCCCTCCCTCCGTCCATTTCAGATAAAAGACTACCTACCTCGAAGTTAGCACGCTGTGTTTCTGTCTGTCTGTCTGTCTGTCTGTCTGTTTGTCTGTCTGTCTACCTTTCTCTGTAAAATCCCTAACAACTGACCACACCTCTCCACCCATCCAACTTCACCTTATCGGTTTGTTCACTTATTCATTCAGTTATTTATTTATTAATTTATTCACTTATTTCTTTTTTTATTTGTTTGTTTCTTTGGTTTTGTTTTGTTTTTTTTTTTACTTAATTATGTATTTGTTTTCCTTTCCATTGCGAGTGCAGAGCCTACGTTCACAGAGGCTGCCGGGAAAAACGACCCTGGACATTTTTGATAGATGCCAAGTGCACCAAGCATTCATCTGTGGCGGCTGTCCCACTGTGCGAGTTATCTCACTCTAGTGGCACAGCTCGGTCATTGTGACTGGCATCCTGACATGTGGAAGTGGATCGCTTATCTCTCTCTCTTCTCTCTCTCTCTCTCTCTCTCTCTCTCTCTCTCTCTCTCTCTCTCTCCTCCCTCCCCTCCCTCTCTCTCTCCTCTCTCTCTCTCTCTCTCTCTCTCTCTCTCACTCTCTGTCTCTTAGCTTTGGGGATTCTTCTTGTGGCATTTCGCGACTGAAAAAGGATGTTAATGGAAGAGCAGTGGAGGCTGAAGTTTATTTTTCTGTTTTGTTTTGCCAACCTTCCTTGTTTTACTGGATGCCTGTCTTTTTTCCCCTTTTCTTTTACCGTTTAAGAAGATAAAAGGAAAACGCACTGAAAGAGAGAGAGAGAGAGAGAGAGAGAGAGAGAGAGAGAGAGAGAGAGAGAAGGAGAGGGGAGGGAGGGGCTGTGTTTCCTAATGTACTCCATTTTGTGTGTTCGTTGTTTGTATGTAAATTGTTCTAAACATATAGCATGTTGGTATATGTTCCTCTTAAGCAAGCAGGATATTCCCCACCTCTGTTAAAATGAACAGGGTTTGGCATTTGGAGTCCTTTCAAGGGCAGTCGAAGCCCTCTTGTGAGTTACAGCCGTGAAAAAAAGCGTGGGTTTGATGTCTGGTGAACAAGTCTGGTTCTCTGTCAGGTACACAAAGTACAGCTTGACTCTTGTTATTCAAACAAACAGAACAAACACAAACTAACGAACGAATGAACGAAGGAACGTTCGATCGATCGAACGAAAGAACGGACGAGCAAAGAAACAAAAAGAAGGGAATGGTCGTGTTCTCCTCTCTCTCTCTCTCTCTCTCTCTCTCTCTCTCTCTCTCTCTCTCTCTCTCTCTCTCTCTCAAACACACACACACGCACACTCACAGACAGATAGACAGGCAGACACACAGACACACACACAGACACACACAGACACACAGACACACAGACACACACACACACACACAAATACACACACTCTCTCTCTTTTCTCACACACACACACACACACACACGCGCGCGCGCGCATGCGTAGAGAGAGAGAGAGAGAGAGAGAGAGAGAGAGAGAGAGAGAGAGAGAGAGAGAGAGGGTAATTTGTCTTGGAGGGAAAGCCCTGAAACCGGACATCTTATGTACCAACCTTTTTTTTCTGTGTTCGCTTTCTTGTTTTTTTGTTTGTTTTGTTTTTTTGCCTCATCTACTCTTTTATCGATATTATCATTAATTACCATACCTTTCTTTGTTTGCTCACTGACCCTGGTATTTATGTTTTTGCAGTTTTATATTGTCTTTTTTTTCAAAGTAAAAACAAGTTTAAAATTGGTTTGATTTATTTGCAATCCACTGTGGGCAGAGAGAGAGAGAGAGAGAGAGAGAGAGAGGAGAGAGAGAGAGAGAGAGAGAGAGAGAAGAGAGACAAAGAGACAAGAGAGAGAGAGAGAGAGAGAGAGAGAGAGAGAGAGAGAGACTATGCGCCACTCTTGGTTCAAAACAGTATTTTTTCCTGTTTGTCTAACCCACTGATC
>CM065714.1:128850345-128857845 GCA_033310375.1 Conus canariensis | reverse complement strand
TAACACTTTCCTCGAATGTAAAAGAAAAAGTGTCAGGTTGAAAATCAGGAGACCCACAGATGGAACATAATGCATAGAGGTTCTTCACCTTACTGCTGACCAGAACCTGCTATCAATATATTTTCCATTTCCTAGTAGTGCCAGAAGAATGATCGATTGTTCCAATAATATGTTTGTGAGCATCGCTTGGACTCTCGCCATCACTCTTGCAAGACGTAAGTCGTTACTATACTTTTTTTTAAGTAGTTTGACTGCAGGATGGATTATCGGGTCGGTCAGGCAACCGACCGGAGGAGATACCGCATTGTTGTTGATTTATCTTGGTGATGTATGATGTGACGGACCGTTTTTCATCCGGTCACAAAGTTTCATGTGCGACCGTGCTTACCGGAAGGTAGTTGTCCGGAAGCCGGTTGCAAAATTTAGCTGACTGCTACTCACCGGCGCATTGCTATATGCCGGGTGAGTTGCACCGGTTAGGCAGTCTCTGCAGTGATTCCGGCATTACAAGTCACAGAAGGCCGAAGAGGGACTCAGCCGTTTTCTGGTAGCAGTCAGGTATTTATCATTGAATGTTTATTTATTAACAAACTAAAACTGTATTCCCGTTTAGGAGCGACTGAAACTTCCTCAGCGCTCTTGTGAAGGTTTTATTTTAAAATGAAAGTATTGTTGTTCTGTTGTCCTATGACTTGATAGGGTAACAAAACGAAATTGTTTCGGAAAATGTGAATAGATGAAGTGAGTGTTATAAGAAGTGGTCTTCAGAAAAAAAGAAAAAAAAGATTTTGTTTATTTTGTGACTTAACTGGCTATGAACTTCATGATGAAGAAAAAGTGTCTATTCTAATATGGTTTGCAAGAAGATGGAGAGTTTTGAAGCTATGGATAATAAGCTCCCAGAGTGAGCGACATAGACTTTTGTTTTTCATTCTGATGTGTGATGTGTTTACATGGGTATCAATATATATGTTGTTAAACAAAAGTGTGGTGGAAATCTTTCCCTTGCATATATTGAGGCTGATGAACTGAAGTGAAGTGAGCGTTCTTGTGTTACAAGAAAAGAAATGAACATTTCCTGAATTGACAAAAGACATGGTGATTATATGAAATGAATTGAACATTCTTGTTCACAAGAAAGCAAATGAACAGTGTGTGAATTAACGAAAGACATTTATAGTTTGAAAAAATAATCATCAATTGTGTAATCATTGTGTGTAATGAATTGCATTCATGGTTTATTGAAGAGGATCCGATGGAAATCCTTTTCCCTAATTTGGAAGACTAGATTATGAAAGGTTTATGTGGAAATCCTTTCCTCAATTTGGAAAACTAGAGTCTGAAAGGTTTCCTGTGCAATGTTATGATTCCGAAAAAAAAAGAATATTGTAATGATGAACAAATATGCTGATGTATGGCTCAAGTTCTAGTGAAATATGATGTGGCTAATGAATATGAACGAATATGCTGATATGTGGCTCAAGTTCTAGTGAGATATGATGTGGCTAATGAATATGAAGATAGTTGTGATTCTAATGAATGGTGGCCATGATAATTAAGGTAGTTAATCAGTTTCCCCCAGGTTGATAGTGTTCCCTGGATTGACGGGGACTGACTGCTACTGAGGCTAGGGCTGGGGCCGTAGCTGGTTGACGCCCCGTTCTCCACCTGTTGCTGCGGGTGTGGAGAGGCCGGCCTGAGCGTCGACAATCGCCCTACCACTGCGCCCGTGACCGGTCAGTGTTGTGCCGGTGAAGAGGAGACATCGCTCCTGCTTCTGTGCCAGCGACCTGCGTTCGAGGACGTCGCTGTGTGTGGCATGTGTGCCACAGCTTTGTGTTAGTGTTGCGAGCCACAGCTCAAAAGTGCTTGAGCTACATCTAGTGAGAGAGACTGTCGCCGAGTGCTGGCAGAGACGCCACGAATGAGCTTTTTTTTTTTTTTTTTTTTTTTTTTTGTGAGCCACAGCTTTGAAGAGACTCTGTGTCAGACTTGCCTCGTCGCTGCCGTCGTCATCATCATCGCTGGACCCGGCAGTTGTCAGTTAGAATTGTATTAGTTGGTTATTTGTGTACACCTGATGGTGGGTGTACCATCCCATGCTTGATGTGTTTATTTGTATATGTTTGTTGATGGCTCGGGCAGCATAAAAAGAAAAGTGTTATATTGTTGCCTGGCTGTACATGTTCGGATGAGTGGGTGGGTGTATGTGAATTAAGGAAAAAAGTCGTGCATGCATCCATAATTTCTGAGTGGGAGTCAGACAGATATCCACACACGCGCTTCCATCCGTAACATATGAAAATTCCTTTGAGAGAGAGAGAGAGAGAGAGAGAGAGAGAGAGAGAGAGAAGAGAGAGAGAGAGGAGAGAGAAAGAGATTGATTGATTGATTGATTGATCTTTAATACGCAAGGATGAAGATTTTAGGCCAAAGCCTAGTCTTACTATCTGTCCTTGTCATGCATACATTACTTCAACACATATCATTCATACTGACAATTCAGCATAGCAACATGGTAATCTAATTCTACAATGAAAGCAAACTATTCATAAAAGTACTAATGAGATGGGGGATGGTGAAACAAGGAAACTTGCAAACAAACAAAACTACGGAGAGAGAGGTCAGAGGAGGGTGGGGAAGAGAGAATGGTAGGTAGGGGGAGGAGAAAAATGGGTTGTAGACAGAGTGGGAGCGGGGTTGAGCGATTTTAACGGAGTATGCTATATGTTTAGACGATGTATTCAAAGTATGGTTCGCAGAAAACTTTGCGAATGGGCGCTAATAATTTCAATCGAATAATTAAATTACTGAGACATAAAATGTTCATGCAAATGTTTCTTGAAAAGAGAGAGAGAGAGAGAGAGAGAGAGAGAGAGAGAGAGAGAGAGAGAGAGAGACAGACAGACAGACAGACAGACAGATACACAGACAGACGGAGACTGAGACAGGTGTGTGACTCTTCGATGAAAGCACAGGTTGTTGTTGTTGTCGTTGTTGTCGTTGTTGCTGTTGTTGTTGTTGTTGTTTCTTTATTTAGCTTCCAATCTGCCACAGAACCATTTTCGTCGAGTGTTGAAGTGTGGTGATTGAATGCCTCAAGGAAAAGCAGCAAAAGAAAATGCAACGCAGAGGTAAGAACGAAATCGTCAGGAAGACATGAAAGGGACATAAATCTTGTTCGTGGCTAACAGTTATCTGTGGTTAGAGGATTAATGGGATTCCCGCTCTCCGCGGCTCGGGACAATGTCGTGAGAGCCTCTCGTCCTCCGACTTTCGCCGCCTCTGAAGATATCGACAACTACATCAATCTACACATGAAGAAAAGAATACCAAAAAATGAACGATGTTTTTTCCCTGTCGTTTCCAACAAAATCGCTGACGGTGGTACGAGGACGGAAAGGTAGATGACACACAAGCTGCTACACGCACACATATGTAAATAGGTGTTTTAGAGCAAAATATGCTACTCTCTCTCTCTCTCTCTCTCTCTCTCTCTCCTCTCTCTCTCTCTCTCCTCTCTCTCTCTCTCTCTCTCTCTCACTCTCTCTCTCTCTCTCTCAAACAGACGCGCATATGTAGAATCATGCATGTAAACTTGTCTTGAAAAAAAAAATCTATAGAAGAAAATCAGACGCGCATATGTAGAATCATGCATGTAAACTTGTCTTGAAAAGAAAAAGATCTATAGAAGAAAGTTTGTCTATTAATTGATCTCAACGGTTAGAATCATTGGGTGCCTAATCATTGACTAAATTTAAAAGAAGACTGTGGAAGATATCACGAAAAGACCAAAGGCAAAGAAAAGAAAAAAGTAGGTATATAGATACAGATATTGATAGACACATAGGCAGATATATATATATATTATACAGAGAGATAGATAAATGCCTAGACAGACTCTACACATTACCTATCACAGTACGTAACGCATTCCACTTGAGTCATACAGGCAGGATACTGTAAACAATAGGGGAATGACTATATCTGTCCGTGGGGACTTTGGTGAATGTAAATGCGCGATCTCGAGGCAACTTTCCCCTTCTTGAAATGGTTGTTGGAGTTGGTTAATGCAGGTTTTGTTTGTTAAAATTTTCTGGCACGGAACCCTAGCAGTGTAAAATTATTCCTGAGTGGAAACTCGTACTATCACCTAGATCAGCCAACTCCTCGAGTATTTCAGACACGTCTAAATGATGTGGTTGCTGATGCCCCCCCCCCCCCCCCAGCATATGTTTCCTAGGTGTGTCTCTCACACACACACACACACACACACACACACACACACACACACACACACACACACATATATATATACACACACACACGCGTGCGCGCGCGCGCGTGTGTGCACATGCACGTGCACAGAGAGAGAGAGAGAGAGAGAGAGAGAGAGAGAGAGACAGACAGACAGACAGACAGACAGACAGACAGACATACACTGACAGAGGTAAGGGGGAAGTTGTGGTGGTGAGGAGGAGGACGGAAGGAGAGATGCAAGACATCCAGAAGAAGAAATGTCAAACTTCTTTATTTCCGTGCCCATTCTAAACCCATGAAAAGGGGATGAGAAAGACTGTGAAAACTGCCCATCAGAATTGGGATGTGAGGAGATCAATGAATGGCCTTCGATTTACCCGTTCCCACTGGTCGACAGAAGAGAGAGAGAGAGAGAGAGAGGAGAGAGAGAGGAGAGAGAGGAGAGAGAGAAGACAGACAGACAGACAGACAGACAGACAGACAGACAGACAGACAGACAGCCAGCCAGCCAGCCAGAGACAGAGACAGAGAGAGGGGATACCTTTTGCTGTGGCTTCTTATGGTCCTCTCCGTATCCTTATTCATAGATCAGTCTCTTTATCTATGCCGTATTCTAAAAGTGGTCTACTACCCATGTCTTATCCCCACACTCATCGCCTGCTCCCCTCCTCCCATACACAGCAACAACCAAACTCATCCTACCGCTAACATAGCATCAGCAGCCAGCAGGGAGTTATCAATATCCAATACTCATGAGATCACACAGAAAAGACGAAGCTGCACCACACAGTCAGACCAAAAAGCCCTATCTTGTTTCCCACATAATATATCATTTCCTTCATTCCTGGATTTGGTTCCCCCTACTGTGACCCAATTTACAAACCCTAAATGCAAGGCGTCAATTTGCCGGAGGAGTCATAACGAATGATTTCTTATCATCAGGGTGTACAAAAATCTTTCCCCAGATTTAGATATACGATGGAAGGAAATGCAGGAGGGGGAAGGGAGGGGGGGGGGGGGGCGAAGAAAAGCGGGTAAGGCTGGGGAGAGGTTGGTGCTATGGATATTACCAATAGATAACCGGCGTGACGTCCTGTGCGGTTGCCATGGAAATAGACCAAACACGTCATATTTTTTTGACAAAGGGGGTTTCCTAAACAGGTCATCGAACAGGGAAACGGTCGGCCAATTCAGTAGCTTCGAATTGCCCTTGGAAGCACGACGTCTATATACAGCTTTATGTTCTGTGAGGCTTTATATGACGAAGTTCTAAATCTATGCTGACTTCATATGTGAGGTGTGTGTGAGTGTGTGCGTGTGCGTGTGCGTTGCGCGCGCGCGCGCGCGCGCGTGTGTGTGTGTGTGTATGTGTGTGTATGTGTGTGTGTGTGTGTGTGTGTGTGTGTGTGTGTGTGTGTACGTGTGTGTGTTGTGTGTGTGTGTGTGTGTGTGTGTGTGCGTGTGTGCATGTGCGTGTGCGTGCGTGCGTGCGTGTGTGTTTGGACTGGGTTTATCGTTCTGGCTTTCTAAGCTGTTAAATATGTCTTAATTGTATTCAGTATGCATGTACACACACACACACACACACACACACACACACACACACACACACACACTCACACACACTCACACACGCCCCCCCCCCCCCCCCCCCCCCCCCCCCCCCCCCCCATGCAGATTCGAACAAAATGTGTAGACTTTCAAGCACCAAGGTATATGCAGAGGTCAAAAGGGCAGACATACACTGGACGTTATTGAAAAAAAAAACAGAGTCAAAGATAATAACAACAAAGATTATGTTAATAGTAGAGAATTTCCAGAAGACAGGGCAACAATCTGTGATTTGTAAAACGCATTCAGGCGAGGGAAAAAGACATGTGTCAAGACTTCCAAGAACAAAGGCGAACAGGGTACAAAGGTTCAAACGCAGCGAACGACTTAAAGAAAGGGAGAAAAAAAAATGATGGAGTTACAGAAAGTGACAGAGAAGGACAAATTACTGCCATAGAATTTCACACACACCCTCACTTCCTCTCTGTCCACCTTCCCTCCTCATTTCCTCCCATCTCTTCCACTGGCACCCCATAGGGAGGACAACCAAAGCCAAAGCAAAAGCTGGGATCTCAGGTGTAGGTTAGATGCATATTTGAGATCCATACTCTCAGCAAATGAAGGCACCTGTATGTGTCTTGAGTGCTCGTAGGACGAAGCTCAGTCAGTACAATATACAAAACTATTCTTCATTGTCAGCAATTACTTTTTTGGAGCATTGGTGGCGTAGAGAACGACCGTCTTGGACGCGATCTATGGCGCTCAGCAAGAGAGACTGCACCCGTCTGTCTATAAGACCCGTGCATTACTGTTTCCTGTCATGGGCCTTGAAGCAATATTTTGCCAGCTGACTGGTTTTTCATGCTCAATAAGGGGCAGAAGAGACAGGCTGTGCAAGCACTTCTAATGGAGTCGCGATCATACAAACACTGAACAGCCACTAAGAATCACATACTCAATAAGGGAAAACTGCACCTCTACTGTGGAATATGACATACCACGATTAACGTTTGACATGAATTACAAGCTCGGTTCTTTTCTCTTCATTTTTTATGATCTCTCAGCGCCATCATACTCATCCTGCTTATCGAAATTCCAGCCATACACAGCCACGTCCTGGAATCATCATGTCACAGGTTCAGCGCTCATTGAGAAGGGTCGGCTAGTCATTAGGTCACCTACAGCACGAGATTGTATGTTGCTGTTGCGTCGTTTGTTTTCGTTTCGTGCCGACGTGTGAAGCTGTTAACACACACACACACACACACACACACACACACACACACACACACACACACACACACACACAACACATTGCTTCCTGCAGTGTTGGATTCTGATTTCCTCCCTGTGGTGGCTGCATCAATGCCAAAACATTGTAGGTGGTATATTACTGTTTGATGCCATATGCGGACTAACATAAACAGGCCTGTTCTACAAATGCATTTCACCCTAGAGAAGAAACTCATTTCCTAACAGCCATGACTGTTAATTCTACTCAAAAGACAGATTTCGATCGTTCCCGTTTGCTGTCAGTGAAGGATTTAGAGTCATTTTCATTTTCCCATTTCTCGTCCCTATTATTCTAGTCCCTATTATGTGTGTGTGTGTGTGTGTGTGTGTGTGTGTGTGTGTGTGTGTGTGTGTGTGTGTGTGTGAGAGAGAGAGAGAGAGAGAGAGAGAGAGAGA
>CM065714.1:128830345-128845345 GCA_033310375.1 Conus canariensis | reverse complement strand
TTCTTCAGCTTACAAAACAAGTTTGTTTTTGTTTTTGTTGTTGATGTTGTTTCTGTTGTTTCTTTATTTATCCTTCAATCTTCCAAGAACCATTTTCGGCGATTGTTTAAGTGTGGTGATTGAATGCCTGAAGGAAAAGCAGCAAAAGAAAATGCAACGCAGAGGTAAGAACGAAAACAACAGGAAGACATGAAAGGGACATAAATCTTGCACGAGGCTAACAGTTATCTGCGGTTAGAGGATTAATGGGATTCCCGCTCTCCGCGGCTCGGGACAATGTCCAGAGAGCCTTTCGTCCTCCGACTTTTCACCATCTCTGGAGATATCAATAAATACATCAATCAGTACATAAAAAAGGATACCAAAAATAAACGATTTTCACCATATGCGCCGACGGTCGTACGTGGAAAGAAAGCTAGTTCACACACAAGCTGCTACTCGCACACCTTTGTAAAATACACATTTTAGAGCATAGTATGCTTCTCTCTCTGTCTCTCTCCGTCTCTCTGTCTCTGTCTCTCTCTGTCTCTCCCTCTCTCTCTCTGCCTCACACACACACACACACACACACACACACACACACACACACACACACACACACACACACACACATACGCGCGCTTGCGCAGAATCATAAATGAAAACTTGTCTCGAAAAAAAAGCTATAGAAGAAGGTTTGACTGCTTATTAATCTTAGCAGCCAGAATCATTCGGTCCCTAATCATTGACGGAATTTAAAAGACGATTGTGAAAGATACCATGAAAAACAAAGAAACAGAAAAATATATAGATATATAGAGATACATACATAGATAGGCACATAGGCAGACAGATAGAGAAATGAATACAGAGACAGACAGATGACTAAACAGATTTTACACATTACCTATCATAGTACGTAACGCGTTCCACGTGAGTCAAATAGCCTACATGTGGGATGCTATAGACAGGGGGGGGGGGGGGGGGGGGGGGACTATGTCTGTCTTTGGGGACTTTGATGAATGTGCGTGAATGATTTTAAGGCAATTTATCCAATCTTTTTACGTCTGTTGGGGTTGGTTCATGCAGGTATTATTTGTTTGTTAAAATTTCCTGAAAGGGAACCTTGGCAGTGTGAGGTTATTCCTCAGTGAAAATCCGTACTATCACCTAGATCAGCCTACTTCTCGATTATTTCAGAGATGTCTAAATCCTGTGGTTGCTGATGTCTCCTCACATGGTGGCATCAGTTTCGTTTTCCTCTCAGCATATGTTTCCTTGGTGAGTTCACGACAAGGTTGCAAGTATAGGCAAGTTCATGAGGGGGAAGGGGGGGGGGGGGGAGGGCGTTCACTTACGCTATTTCCGCAGTTCAGCAACTTGTGTCATCAACGGGATCTTACAAAGTGTTGTCCTGTGATTTACTAATCAGAACAGGCATTACTGAACACCACCCAGTGAATCTACGACAGTGCAGTGTCTTTTCTGGTGGGCTGCCTTATGACGAGTTTAACTGCACCTATGGCTATGTGTGTGTGTGTGTGAGGGGGGGGGGGGGCGCACGCGCACGCACACGCGTTTTGCATGGAAGAAAAGTATAAGCAGCTTATTGAAACATTGAAAAGAAAACAAACTCCCTGCTGTCGAACCTCTCTAGTGTATCAACAGACTCTCTTTATCTCCAAATTAGTTTATCCAACAAACGAGAAAATGGGTGTACTGTGTGAATTTCAGCACTGAAGATATTTCGAATTGTCCCTTTGGACAAAGAGTTACCAGGCTTTCCTCTTGGCCTTTGCCTGTGATGAATATCAACTCACGTATGTGTATGTGTGTGTGCGTGTGTGTGTGTGTGTGTGTGTGTGTGTGTGTGTGTGTGTGTGTGTGTGTGCGTGCGTGCGTGCGTGCATGTGTGCGCGCGCGTCCGTTCCTTCTACTTTTTTCTGGGCCCTTTCTCTGTCAACTAGAAGCAAAATTGTAAAAGCAGATATAAAATGAATTCTGAATAAAGTTACAGGATAGGGAACGCTCTCTCTCTCTCTCTCTCTCTCTCTCTCTCTCTCTCTCTCTCTCTCTCTCTCTCTCTCTCTCTTAATTATTCCCCCTTTTCAGATGCAGTTTCGATGGGTCATTCTCAAAGTTTTCTTTGCGACTCCTCAAGTTTTCAGAGATGTTTTCATCTCAAATTTGATTTGTTTTCATGTCTGAAAGAAATTATAAAGTTTGAAAAGCATGTAGTTTATAATGAATGTGAAAATCTTTACCATGTAGGTTTGCATCTTCACGTCTATAATTGTATTCATACATCATCAGTGCCAAGACACACAAACAAACACAAGAGGGTGCTCTCATATGCACACACACACACACACACACACACACACACACACACACACACACACACACACGCACGCACGCACGCACACACACGTGCATGCATGCATGGGTGGACACAGATATATGGTACAAGTATATAATCTCTCTTTTCTCTCTCTCTCTCTATGACACACACAGAGAGAGAGAGAGAGAGAGAGAGAGAGAGAGAGAGAGAGAGAGAGAGAGAGATTCATTTACGAGCACACGTTGTAGACAGGATCCGAAAAGATCCACAACTTACAAACGACATACGACACATTTATCTCTGCATCACAGCTAGCCAGCCAATAAGGTTAACAGGCGCGCTAGGCAATTCAGTCCACAAGGACCATTTAATATTTGGTTGTCATGAGGAGACCCATCAGAGGAGACACTGCAATGTGGCAAAGGTCTTTATTGCTGTCGCATGCAATGTGTCCTGAGTCAGAATGCACATGGTAGCCTTTACTGATGACAAAACATGCTTCATCGTGAACCCAATGCACGTAAACCCCCTTCTCTGCCCCCAGAATCTCTCAACTCATCACCCCTCCCCCACTCTCCAATCCCCTACCTTCCCTCTTGGTATATATATATATATATATATATATATACAATAAACTAATAAATTCCAAGGATAAGTACCGCACCATTCCAGCAACTTACAGAGCAGCTTGGTGTTGCAATGACTGCAAGAAATATTCAATTATAAACAAAGCTTGCTCTTATGTCTTAGATTGAAGAAATAGGGGGAGATAAGCATTCATATCTGCAGTGGCAGATAATTCTGCCTAACTAACAGTATGTGCTTGAGTGGGTGAATGGGGAAAAATAAAATAAATGCTTCTCAAAATAAGCCTTCAGCAAGCTTATAGTCTCCAGGGGGGGAGACAATCTCCAATAGGGAAGAAAACCACTAACATATAACTCCTGGTCAGATACTGACATTTCGAAACCTGATTGTTTCTCCTCAGTGACCGCGGAAAGTAGTAATTTAACTCCTCTGCCTTTTCGGTTTTAAGAAGAATGCTATCCCAGAAAAGGCTGTATGCAATACCGTAGTATGTTTGTTGAGTTTTCAAAAAACCAACCAAAGGTGCCACCTAAGAAGCAAAAGGAAATAATGGAGGAACAAAACAAGCTACATTTTCTTGTGAAAAGTAGAAAATATAAAAAGATAACCTCAAACACATACTGTTAGTTAGGCAGAATTATCTACCACTGCAGATATGAATGCTTATCTCCTCCTATTTCTTCAATCTAAGACATAAGAGCAAGCTTTGTTTATAATTGAATATATATATATATATATATATATATATATATATATATATATATACATATATATATATATATATATATATTAAAATCAAGTATAAAAGGAATATTAAAATCTACAATATTGTTTCGAACTCTTGCTCTCGTCAGGATGATGTTTGGGCCACCCACCACCGGTGTATTATCCAACCTGTCATGCAATGAAAGAGTATTCAACAACGCAGTAGTAGAATACCAAGAAGCCCTGCAAAAAAGTGGTTATAACTACAAACTACAATACAACCCTGATAACAACATGAACAAAAGCAAGAAAAACAGGAAAAGGAAAATCATATGGGATAACCCCCCATACGACGGGAAACTTAAAACAAACATAGGGAAAGAATTCTTTAAAATCTTAACAACATCGTTCTCAAAAGAACACAAACTGTCTAAAATATTCAACAAAAACACCGTCAAACTATCATATTCATGTATGCCCAACCTTAAAAACCTAATTGATGCATCCAACAAAATGAAAACCAACACAACAAAGAAGGGTAAAGAAAGGAAATCTTGTAATTGCATCAAAAAAGAGCAGTGCCCTTTAAGCAATAAATGCCTCTACAACAATATTGTATACCAAGCCACTGTGACATCAGAAAATGAAAAAGAAACATATATAGGGATTACTGAAAACCACTTCAAAACCAGATATGCAAACCACAAACAGTCATTCAATAAAGAAAAATACAAAACCAAACAGAACTGAGCAAATACATTTGGAAACTTAAAGATGCAAAAATAAACTATAACATATCCTGGAAAATCATTAAAAAGGGCATCATCATACAGTAATATTTCAAAAAGATGCAACTTATGTTTAACTGAACAATGGCTAATACTATGTAAACCACACTTAGCAACTTTAAACACTAAAACAGAAATAGTAAACAACTGCAGGCACAAATGGAAATCGTTGTTAGTGAACACACCCCAAACAACTACCTGAACCCCCCCCCCCCAAAAAAAAAAAAAAAACAAAAACAAACAAACAAACAAACAAAAAAACACGTGCAACTAACCCGCACGTGTAGACAGTGACAATTGGGCCCACACGCTATAAAACACCGGCGGTGGGTGGCCCAAACATCATCCCGACGAGAGCAAGAGCTCGAAACAATACTGTAGATTTTAATATTCCTTTTATACTTGATTTTAACCACACTTTTTTAAACAAATGTTGCTCCCCAAGGGGTCGAGCGCTTTTAAAATCATTTTAGGCATTTTAACAATATTCATCTCTCTCTATATAAATTTTGTATATATATATATATATATATATATATATATATATATATAGATAGATAGATAGATGGATAGATAGATAGATAAACATATATATATATGTATATATATACATATATGCATTTGTACATATACAGATATAGATAGATATACAAACATATATATATATATATATATATATATATATACATACATATACATATACGCATGTGTATACACACACACACACACACACACACACACACACACACACACACACACACACACACACACATATATATATATATATATATATATATATATATATATATATTGTAATATATATTCCCCTCATCTTCAATTTTTTTTTTAATTCAAATCTTTGCCAAGTCATTACTCTAATGATTGAATTGTTAGCCGGCACTTGTTTTCTCCCACTGCTTAATTGTTCAGCATTATAATGTTTGGTCAATCAGTGGGAGATTGCATCTCTTAGGAGATCCAAGTAAAGGTTGTTCTGTACAGTTCTTAGCCACTCACAATGCTTGGGTTATTGAACAGCAGAGCTGACCACTCAGACTGTTCCATATCTTTTGATCTCCCTTGCATCCTTGAATGGATCCTCAAGCATAGGCTCAAAGATTGTCCCCTACACTTTATACTGTTTGCATAATGCTTTTAGTTTTTCAGCAACTTTTTTCCTCTCCACACTTTCGTTTTGGCGTCATATACTTTACCATGTCAGACCATAGCATTCAACGGCAGTTAGCCAGCTCTGTCAGGCCGAATTTTTTCCGTGGCCAATGCAGTCATAAGACAGTCACGTGATGTCACCCCACTTCCGGCCCCGGAAGAAGCCAGTGTCAACTTCCTATACGTCATTCATCTTCGGCCTGCCGTCAAAGCAAGATAAGTCTTGTGCTCTGTCTCGCCTATACTTGCCTTTGTGTTAAGATTGCTGTGTTTTGTTTCTATACTTGATTCAGTTGTGGCTTGCACTAGACCCTGAGTATTTTGCCGTGTGAGGCTCTTGGTGGGAGCGTATTTATTAAAAGAATTATCTTTTTTACCGGCACTCTCGGGAGCGTATTTATTAAAAGATTTGTCTCTTTTACCGGCACTCTCGCGACTTTGTTACTCGCGATCGTCGGCACCGCTCGCCGGTCGTGTTCCCCCACCATATTGCCGAGCCTCGGGTTCAACACGCATTTTGTGCTGGTTCCACTTATTAAGGTTTAGTGCTCAATAATACCCTTCACAGGTAGAACGTGTTCGAGTAAGGGTGCGTGACACTGATCTGCTTATTAAGATTTAGTGCCCAAAAAGAGATTGCTATTAATAGCCATACCAGTCACCCGACCGGTGGCGTGTACGGGTAGTTCGAGTTTCAGTCGATCTCTCGAGCACTTTGCACGACGCCACACGGACGATCGAGATTAATTGATTTTCTCGATCGGCCACCTTGTCTCCTCTTTGCGGTCGTGTGTTCCGGGTTTGCTCTATCCACCTGTGCCCAACATGGTGAAGGACACCGCCGGGTCGAGCCACTCCACTGCTCGGAGTTCGCTCAATTTCCCGGAGAACCCGCGGGTCGATTCCATCTCGGAGCAATCCGTTCACACCGATGAACGTACGGTTCAGGTAGACAGAGACGACTCCTCCGCGGAAGGGACGCGTGATCTTTCCTCGTCTACCAAACCGACGGACGCACGACCGCGGCGTCCCAAGGCTGATAGGCAAGCGGCCACCATTTCAAAATGCCTTTCATTTGATCTGCCTGCAAAGTCTAAGGGCAAAGCTCCCCTCAAGGTGCTGCCCAAAAAGTCTAAGGGCAAGGCTCCCCTCAAGGGGCCCTGCCGAGCAAAGACTAGCCAACGGAATTCGCCCTCCCCCACCCCTTCTCCATCGGCCAGCTTGCCCTCTAGCCTACGGACTCGCTCGGAGACTTCTAACTATCATGCTGAGTCACGCGAATCTCGGCCCCCGGGGCACCTTGCCGAGCCGCGGACCAGCACGGGTGACGGATCTGGGATGGAATCACCATCCGTCACTCGCCTTGATGAGTCACGTATCTCCTTTTCCCCCCAAATTGATACGTCCACTCATAGCGCTCGGCCCCACCGGGCACAGGTGCAGCCAACACCTGAGCTCGATGAGCGCTTCGACTCCGGAAGCAGCCTTATGGTCACCCCGACGCACGACCTCGGTGGTGTCCATAATCCTGGGCGTGCGGGCACGCCGCGCCATGGGCCCGGCCGTGCCCATGCACAAGGACGGTCGACCTACCCCGATCGAACGTCACCTTCTTCCCTAGGGGTATTGGACGTTGGGGAACCGACCTTTTCGGATCCCCATTTGGGCAACGTCCGCGGTCCCGCTCCTCCGGGGGGAGGATCTACCAGCGGGACCAAGGGTAACCTGACATATTCCTCCAGGGGGAGGAACACGGGACCGCATCCTGACCAATCCGCACTTTCGCGGGTTGGGGGCTCGACTTCCGCATCCTCCTCCATACCATTATGGCCCTCCCAGGCCCATTCCAAGGACGTGTATGGTACAGTGCACGGACCTGGACGGGGACGACAGGCCACGGCCTCTCAAGACCCCCCCAACAGTGATTCAGGTTACCCGGGTCCCCGGGGATTTTCTGCCTACACCCCAGGGCCGCCACAGCCCGTTTACCTCCCCGGGGACCGGTGGCTCTATGCCCCCGAGAGAGACCAGTGGCTTAACGCCAACACCCAGTACGACCAGCTATATGGTCGAATGTGGCACCCGGCCTCACTTGCCTGGGTCGACCTTGGTCTCCCTCCTCGGGAGCTGTCCGATCGGCAGGACGATGTCCCGGCCGCCGATTATAGGGCCACCGGGGACTCACTACAGGCACCCCTCGACTTACCTCCTGATGACGGGTGCTATGAACCCTCTCAGGACCAGTACCTCCCTGAGGCGGACGATGAGGAAGAACTAGCCTCCACCTCATTGTACGATGTCCGCACGATAGAACGGTGGCGACCAGACCTCGTTAGGAGGGAGGCCGCACCCGCTGACGAAGTTCTCTCCCTCTCCCATTTCGCCGGTCCCCCCCGGCCCAGAGATCTAGACCAAAGATCGTTGCCCCCCAATCCCTCGCCTCAATTTGGGAAGGCCCAGCAACTCGCGCCAGGGGTGCGCACGCCATCCCTCCACCAGGACAGGGACCCCTCTCGGCCCCACATGCAGCCCAGGTCGGTTTCCTCCTCGGGGACCGCAAGAACCCCTCAGTCTCCTCCTTGTTTACGGACAATCCCGTGACCAGGGAGATGGGCATTTCCCAGTCGGACCGTCGGTTGATCCCCCACCTGCCCCCCCCCTACTTCCGGCACCATCTCATTTAAGAACCTAAAGGAATGGGACCGAGTAGCCAGGATGGGCATCCTCCACACCACGGCGGGACACACCTACTTGGGCATGCTCCTTCAGCGAGCGGAGGCTCTATGGCCGGAGGATGATGGTGCCATCCCAGTACCGGGGGACTCGGGCTCTGAGGAGCACCAAGAGCCTGACCCTCGCTTGTTCAGCGATCCTTTCATGCGACACTTAGTTAACAGGATTTCGCATCACCTTTCGGCTGCGGCGGACAGCGCAGCCAGAAGCCACTTCAACTGCTTGTTGGTCGCGAGAGATGCCGTGCTGGCGCGGACCTCTCTCTCCCCGACGCTTAAGGCAGCCCTGCGATGCATCCCGGGCCAGGACCAGTCGCTCTTTGGCGACTACTCGGCTGACGTCATAGCCCAAGCAGTTGAGGAACGCAAGCAGGCTGTGTCCTTTGCGCCCAGGCCACCGCCACGCCCTGCTAGACCCCCACTTCGTTCCTTCCCCAGGCACAGACCCTATCCCAGGCAATCGCCTTCCCGCACCGCACGGCCCGCCAAGCGACCTAATCTTCTCCCAAGGCCTAAGCCAAAACCCCATCAGCAAAATTTTCGGTTCGGCCAACAGTCACGCTCCCGGAGCTGACTAGGGAGACAGCCCGAGGTGGACTTAGATCAGGTAGCACCCCCCCTCGCCCTATCCCCCTCCCACCAGCCCAGACCCTCGCCCCCCCGGGCGGGCAGCCTCTCCCGGCATGCCCACCAGTGGAGACGTATGCGCCTCAACCCCTGGATAGTGGCGGTGCTACAGGAAGGGTTTCGCCTTCCTTGGGCCCACGAGCGTCCCCCCCTCATGCTATCTCCCCCTCCCTCCCCCAACGAACCCTCCCCGCCAAAGCAGAAGCTCTTCGCACGGAAGTCCAAGAGCTCCTCAAGAAAGGGGCCATCGCGGAGGTTTCCTACCCAAACCCCGGCTTCTACTCTCACCTCTTTGTGATCCCAAAAGCCTCGGGAGGATGGAGGCCCATTCTAGATCTTTCGCCCCTCAACAAGTTCCTCAGGCCCACCAAGTTCAAGATGGAGACCCCACCCAGATCCGAGACTCCATCCATCATCTCGACTGGGCCACATCCATAGACCTGAAGGACGCCTACTTTCAGATCCTGATTCACCCGGTCCACAGACGATTCCTACGGTTCGTCTGGCAGGGCCGAGTGTTCCAGTTCAGGGCCCTCCCTTTCGGCCTATCACTGGCACCCTTCCTCTTCACGAAGGTTGTCAAGGAGATGGCCTCCCTAGCCAGGCAGGAAGACATCCGCCTCCTAGTGTATCTGGACGACTGGCTCATCTTGGCCCCCTCCCGGGCCCAGTGCCAAGCCCACACCACCCGCCTCCTGAGTCTGTGCTCCACACTGGGGTTTGTCACAAACCCCAACAAGTGCGAACTCACTCCCAGCCAGAGGTTCTCCTTCCTGGGAATGAGTTTCGACACAATCTCCATGATAGTCTCCCCGACCCCGGAGAGGTCTGCACGCATAGTGGACCTCATCTCCCGCCTGTCACAGACACCCCACACCTCGGCCAGAACCCTGTCCTCCCTCCTAGGAATGATGGAGTCCCTGTCTCCCCTCATTCCCCTGGGGCGGGTCCCCAAACGCCAACTTCAGAGGGAGTTCCGCCGACGTTGGTCACAGACCTCCGACCGCTGGGACCAGGTCATTCCCCTCGGACACTGGTTCATTTCGGCGACGGAGGAGTGGCTCACTCCAGCCACTCTCTCCACCGGGGTCCCCATCTCCCTCCCAACCCAACCACTGGAACTTTATACAGACGCCTCCAACTTGGGCTGGGGGGCCCACGTGGAGGAGAGTCACGCCTCGGGGGAGTGGGACTCACAAACTGCACGCCTCCACATCAACATCTTGGAGCTGGAAGCGGTCAGGCTAGTCCTTCTCCAATTCCAACACAAGGTCGCGCACCGACTTGTTCTCCTCCTCACGGACAATACGTCGGTAGCTTGCTATGTCAACAAAGGGGGAGGGGCCCGCTCCATAGGCCTCTCCCTCAGGACAGAGGCCCTCCTTCGCTGGTGTCACGCGCGGGGAATCACCCTCCGCGCGAGACACATAGCAGGGAAACGCAACATCCTGGCGGATTCCCTCAGCAGGTCGAAGTCTCTCCTCCACACGGAGTGGACCCTCAACAGACATACCCTGTCGGGGGTATGGGAGCATTGGTTTGTGCCCATGATCGACCTGTTTGCCACCAGGTTCAACCATCGCCTGCCCCTGTACGTCTCCCCCGTTCCAGATCCCCAGGCGTATGCAGTCGACGCACTATCCCTCCCCTGGACGGGCCTACTGGCATATGCCTTTCCCCCCTTCCCCATCCTACACAAGGTGATCAGGAAGGCGAGGCTGGAAAGACCCAGGCTGATCCTCGTAACGCCATGGTGGCCGACCCAGTCTTGGTTCCCGGACCTCAAGTCCCTCACCCACGTTCCCCCCCTCCGGCTCAGCCCTCGCTGGGACATGCTGAGACAACCCCGGTCAGGTCTTCCTCACTCCAATCCCAAGATGCTTCGCCTACACGCGTGGCTTCTATGCCAGCCCAACTGCGAACATCTGCAGCTACCCCCCACTCGGACAGACCCCAGTCCGTCCTAGACACACTAGCCGGGGCAGGGGCCTCTCAGGGATTACGGGACTTAACCTCGGCATCTCGCAGAGCCAGCACCGAGTCCCTCTACAACTACCGTTGGGAGAGATGGATAGCCTGGTGCTCAGATAACTCTGTTCCCCATGACTGCCCCTCCAACATCCAAATAGGAAATTTCCTCTCCCACCTATCCTCTTCCCTTAAGCTGTCGGCTAGCTCCATTCGGGGCTACAGATCAGCTATCTGCACCACCATTCGTCAACTCGGGGGCCCTTCTTTTGACAATGACTTTCTGC
The DNA here is from genome assembly GCA_033310375.1 of Conus canariensis. Lineage (NCBI taxonomy): Eukaryota > Metazoa > Mollusca > Gastropoda > Neogastropoda > Conidae > Conus > Conus canariensis. The sequence continues at coordinate 128,834,160 of CM065714.1, read as the reverse complement.
TCAGAGAGGTGTCTAGAGGAGTTGCTCTACGGGAAGCTCAGTCCCCTAGGCGCATTCCCCTCTGGGACCTTTTTACGGTCCTCGATGCCCTCAGAAAACCCCCTTTTGAACCCATTGCTTCTATTCCTTTTGACCTCCTCTCCCTTAAGACCACCTTTCTCCTCGCCCTGGCCTCGGCCAGAAGACGAAGTGAGATTCACGCCCTCAGCGGTGACCCCAGAGATATCGCCTTCCACAGGGACGGCTCAGTCTCTCTCAAGTTCCTTCCGGAGTTCTTGGCAAAGAATCAAGAACCGGGCACCCCCTCTCCCTTCCTCGTCATCCGTTCCCTGACGGACATCTTGGGAAAGGGAGAAAAAGATGGAGACATGGACCTTTGCCCCTCCAGGTGTCTCAGGTACTACTGGGAACGCACACGCCCCAGGCGCTCCTCCCAGAGACGACTCCTTATCTCCCTCAACCCCAACAATACTAGAGATATCTCGGCGGGAACTATCTCCAGGTGGCTCTCCAAGACGGTGAGATCTACCTACGCTCAGGCGTACAAGGATCTCCCTGTCCTATCACCCAGGGCCCACGAGGTCAGAGCACTGGCCACTTCCACAGCGTTCCAGTACTCTGTCCCCGTGCGCCACCTGCTGGAGGCAGCCTACTGGCGTTCGGAAAATCCCTTCATTAATTTTTACCTGAGGGATATCCGCATGACCAGAGCTGATGGGTCTAAGGGGATTTCCTTTGTGGCGGCCAATGCAGCCATATCGGTCAACCCCAAGAACCACTAGGGCGCTCGCCCTCCTCCGATTCCTTTAAATTCTGCTATGGTCTGACATGGTAAAGTATATGACGCCAAAATGGGGAGTTTGTGTTATACTCCCTGTTTGGCTAGTATACTTACCATGTCAGACTCTAATTCCCTCCCTACCTTCCCCTCTGGCGCCAAGGTTCTCGGGGTTACCATACACCAGGCCTCGCTGAATGACGTATAGGAAGTTGACACTGGCTTCTTCCGGGGCCGGAAGTGGGGTGACATCACGTGACTGTCTTATGACTGCATTGGCCACGGAAAAAATTCGGCCTGACAGAGCTGGCTAACTGCCGTTGAATGCTATGGTCTGACATGGTAAGTATACTAGCCAAACAGGGAGTATAACACAAACTCCCCATTTTGTTCCCATTACTACCCTCTGCTGGCTGCTTTGGGGGTGCTGTTGGATTCTTTTTTGAACCCTTGGTGGTGAGAACACCACAGAATTACGGACTGTGATGTGTCTCTATTTGACACCAAAGAGCGCGGACACAATCAGCCGTGTCTCCCTGATGAGTCCGATCCAGCGGACGGAAGGCCTAGGAGCAGGCAATACAAATAGATCTGCCGTCGAAGGGGAGTACGATGGTTCCCTCAGGCAGCTAGTGAAGGGTTTCTCGTATATATAATATATATATATATTCCCCTCATCTTCAATTTTAAAAAAAAATTCAAATCTTTGCCAGGTCATTACTCTAATGATTGAAGAATTGTTAGCCGGCACTTGTTTCCTCCCACTACTTAATTGTTCAGCATTATATATATATATATTTTGTTGTGTGTATGTGTGAGGAGACTCGTGCCCCAGGAACTTTAATCACGGAGCAGAGAAAAAAAAATGGGGAAATGTCAAATCACGGGATATGAGCGTTGATGAAATGTAGAGAGGTGGACAAGAACACAAGGAAAATGGGTTCGAAAAAGGAGGAGGGGGAGAGACTGGGTGGTTGTGGGGCGGGTGGGGAATTAGCGACACGTACTTATTGTGATGTGACGGGCGTGTGGAGGTGGGTGTGTTGGGTGGGGGGCTGGGGATAGAGAGCGAGAACATCTGTGACTTGTTTTCATCAGTTGCTGATTGGATACCTGGCTTCATTTTTGTCCCTGAGGAAGACCTGTTACAGGCCAAAACATTGGGAATAATGATATGAATCTGTTTTATTATCTTCGTTTTATGTGCGTTTAGTATAAACAGCAAGTAAACAATCAGGATTCTGGTTGCTGATGATAATTATCAAGAACCCAAGGATGTTACCATAGAGACAGGCCAGATAGGTAATACTTTTTATGGTAGAAATCATGCGGTAAATAAGGTGTTAGGTAAGGAACTGCCGTCTAACTTTTGTTTCAGCTGCAAATGGCTACATAATGTTGGTAGCGGTATATTTTTAATGCAGACTTTAAGTCACAGGGTATAGGTGGTGCTTATGTGTGTGGTGTGTGGACGTGTGTGTGTGTGTGTGTGTGTGTGTGTGTGGGAGGGAGGGAGGGAGAGAGAGAGGTGGGCAAGGTTAAAAGTCATCAAGACAAAAGGCAGTGATCCAAAATCAATTGTAAATATGACAAAGGTAGTTCTGCATTACTTTAAGCCAGTGTGTGTTTGGTCTGAGCATTTGCTTTTGTTCTCCTGGGACCACACTATGACAAAATATAATTTCCTTTACCTTCCAAAGAAGTTACTATTTACGAGAGAGAGAGAGAGAGAGAGAGAGAGAGAGAGAGAGAGAGAGAGAGAGAGAGAGAGAGATCAGTGAAAAAAGGGTAGCTGTCCCAGAAAATCCTGCAAATGGCTGTGACAAATTTAGCTCCGTATTACTCTCAACGAATCAATTCAGCAGACGGATGTTTGTCCTTCGCGGGCGAAGATGACCACGACTTCTACTATCACTTTGTGGTGGTGTGTGTACAAAGGTGGCTGATCAGGCCGATCCTCGCATTGAATAGTCTGTTGCAGTGTGGACAGGGCAGACTTGGAGATGAGCCAGGCTGAAAGGTGGTGTTTGCTGTTTTTCCAAAGCTGACGTTTTTGGTCCTGTGCCTTCAATCGCCTCGTTTCAAAGTCTGTCACTCCGGATTTGATCATGGTGCGCCAGGTTGAGCGATCTTATGCAGCTTCTTCCCGGAGGCAGGGGTGATACTACAGCACTTCAATGTGGCCTTCAGTGTGTCTTTGTAGCGCTACTTTGTCCTCCTTGGGAACGATTGCTTTCCAGCAGTTCGCTATATAACAGCCTCTTTGGGAGACGATGTCCTGTCCACCTTAGCTGACAGCGTATTAGTATTGCATGAGTGCTCTCCATATGGGCATTCAGAAGTATCTCTGCAATTGGTAGTTTGTCCTGCCATTTGATGTGCAGTAAGGTTCTGAGGCATCTCATGTGGAATGAGTTCAGCTGTGTTGTATGTCGAATGTAAACTGTCCGAGTTTCAAGGCATACAGCAGAGACGGCAATACAACTGCACGATACACTTTGAGCTTGATCTGCAGACTTATTTCTCGTCTTTCCCACGCCTTGTCTTGGAGTCTGCCACAGGATGAACTAGCCCTAGCAATCCTTTATACAATTTCCTCGGTGACGTTAGCAGTTCGTGAAAACGTGCCACTAAGGTAGACAAACTTATCTGCCACTGTAAGTTTCTGGCCTTTGAATGTGATGTTTGGCTTTATGAAGGGGGTTACAGGAGGTTGTGGATGTAGTACTTCAGTCTTCTTCATGCTGATTGTGAGACTGAAGTCGTCACAGGCTTTCGCAAATCGATCGGTGCTCTCTTGCATATTTGACGGTGTGGTAGTATCAAATGCCCAGTCATCGACGAAAAGGAAGTCACGGGCAGTGTCTTCCTCGACTTTGGTTTTCGAGGAAGCTACAAGCCAAAACCAAAGTCTAGCAGACTATCATGTGCTGTAAGGCACACACACACACACACACACACACACACACACACACACACACACACACACACACGCACACACACACACACACACACACACACACACACACACACAGAG
>CM065714.1:128812845-128820345 GCA_033310375.1 Conus canariensis | reverse complement strand
TTGCTACCTCAGTGGCATTGCACCCACAATGCTCATTCCGATCCCGCGTCCACGTTCACAGCCTGGTCCAGCTTTCTGCTGCCCCGGCACAGGCCATTCATGGGGAGCAGCCGATGTCATGTCGTCAAGAGGCAACCAAACGGAGCAGACACTGCACTGCTGCCGAGTCACTTTGGTGGTCTTCATGGCGCCTCTTCTGATCCAACATATGCAGGACACCACCTACTAAACCTCTTACTGACGACAATAATCACTTAGTCGCGGAGCCGGAGTTCTCTCTACAGAGGGTTCCACCACATTTGACCAACGACAGCCCCCATGAATTTGCCGATACCGGCGACCCCAACTGAATCAAATCAAGGCCACACACGCGGAGAGGACATAAAAACTGAGGCCACGATGAGAGCAGGGCATGAATGGCCACATAATTTGATACTTTTTTACGCTGATCGATGAGAATGAGGATGATAATGATGATACGGATTTTCATTCCGGTCTGAGACTGCATGAAGGAATGTACTGTACGCTTACTTTCATAATATATCCTAGCGTCAACCAGACCTGAGAAATACAGACACCTGTAGTGTTGGTCAGGACATTTGAGCAACACTCTCAGAGACGAATCCACGACGTGGATGAAAGTCTTCCCAATTGAGCCTGTAGCGAAAAATCTGGGTAGGAGCCGGTTTGGGCAGAAAGATCCTGCATGGCTCTGCTGGGCATCAAATCGACGACTCATTTTCTTTCTTATTTTTCATGCTCTATTGCTCTCTTCCTTTGTCCTCTCCCCCAGAGACATCACACTAATCCAGCCCCAGCCCCATTCTGCTCATTATGACCTGTCTGTGCACAGTTGATGATGATGATGGATTCTCCCGTCGTGTCCGACGGATGAGTAGGCAGTCAGGTCATCTGCTGATGTGGGTCTTCATGTGGGAATGAAGACCAATTCTTGAGGCATAAAGTCGTCCGCATGACGCTGTATGGAATGGAGTACTACAAGGATGGGTCCCGTTTTCTCCGATTCTTCTTTCCCTGGGTGGCAGCTGTTCTGTTGCGCTCAATGTCTTTGTGTCATGGGTACACCGTTGCTTCTACTGTGTTCTGTCAAGGTCTACATCTTCCCTTTCTGCCATAGCACCCAGCAACTACAGTTCATAGGGACCAGTTAATGTCTGGTCTTTAGGGACATACTGCAATGGTCATGAATGCCTTCCATCGTGTTCAGTGGTGATGTTCTGATCCCAAATACGTAGGACTTCACGTTCTTAGCGCCCTTTTGATAACAAGAACTGCTTGATCAGAAAACCAGAATGAGTAAGCACTTTCACCTTTCCCCTATCCTCCTTGCCTTCGCTTCTCCTTAATTTGTCATGCTCTGATGCTTTACAACTAGCAAGACATCAGTCAGAAAGAATAAAAGACATGTAGTCAGTCACCGTATACCACTCTTTGCTTTGGTCTAAGGACACTGGATGGTGGTGACTACTATCGGGAAAGGAATGTCTCACGATGTTGCCATAGAGACAGGCCATGCGTCGCAGTTGTCTTTTGTTCATCGGAGAGGAAGGCTGGAGGGTGGGGGTGGGGGTGGGGTGGGGGATGGGCTAGAAGAGAAATTCTGCGGGTAATGAGGGTATTGGTTGGGGGAAGGGGAACCGCCCACAAATTTCTGTCTCAGCGACAAATGGCCCCAGGATATCTGTAGCTGTATGTAACAAGTCAGCATTTTATTTCAATGGGCACTGGATTTAGGTGGTGTTTCATCTGTGGGTTCGGTGTGTGTCTGTTGGTGTATATATGTGATAAGCATACATGCATACTTGTGTATGTGTGTGTGTGTGTGTGTACGTGCGTGCGTGCGTGCGTGCGTGCGTGCATGCGTGCGTGCGTGCGTGCGTGCGTGTGTCTGTGTCTGTGTCTGTGTGTCTGTGTCTGTGTGCGTGTGTGTGTTCTATTACTGGGCCTATTTCTTGCTCTGTTTGTCCAAAATTCGGTAGTGGGCATGAATTTCAAACAAAGGACTAGAAATTGCAGGTATTAATGGAAGCAACATCTTTTGTAATGAAATAGGTTGAAAGAAAAAAGGGGAAAATAGTAGACTGAAGAAAAAGGTGAAAGAAAATACAAGATTATCAGAATATGAACATTGCTCTGTCTATCTGTCTGTCAATCTGTCTGCCTGTCTGTGTTTCTGTCTGTGTGTCTGTCTGTGTGTCTGTCTGTGTGTGTGTCTCTCTCCCGCACTCTCTCTCTCTCTCTCTCTCTCTCTCTCTCTCTCTCTCTCTCTCTCTCTCTCCTCTCTCTCTGGATATTGCATGTGTGTGTGTGTGTGTGTGTGGTGTGTGTGTGTGTGTGTGTGTGTGTGTTGTGTGTCTGTGTGTGTGTCTGTGTGTGAGTTGGTGAATGTGTGTGTGTGCATGCCTGCGTGCGGGCGTGCGTGCATGTGTGTGTGTGTGTGTGTGTGTGTGTGTGTGTGTGTGTGTGTGTGTGTGTGTGTGTGTGTGTCTGTGTGTGTATGCAGGTGTGTGTGTGTGTATGCAGGTGTGTGTATGCAGGTGTGTGTGTGTGTTGGACAGAGAAGAGAGAGAGAGAGAGAGAAAGAGAGACAGACAGACAGACAGACAGACAGACAGAGAGACAGACAGGCAGACAGACACACAGACAGAGAGAGGGGCGGCTGCAAAGGAAGGGAAGAAGCTGGCAGGGAAAGAGCGCAGCAGTCCAAAAGTCCCGCAGGTTACAAATTGTGGTTGACAAATTTAGCTCCGTCCTACTTTCAGTAAATCAATTTCAGCGGATCTATCAGCGCTATGTGGCAAGAGATAGGGCAAGATAAGATTACTGACTGGAAAGCAGAACGCATAGACTGTCACAGGACTGGGGAAGCTGTAGAGAAATACCACAACATCTGGCTTCTGTCTTTTAACTGACGGCAACATCATTTTGTTTCTTTGTTTTGTGTTTTTACTACATGAAGAGATAATATTGACTGTCTGTGATGCAACTGATTCTGTCTATGCAACAAAGTCTATATTGTAGGTTCATATAGTTAATCTTGGATGGCATATTGTAATTGGAAACATAAAAAGTTGATCCCAAACCTAAAACTCAAGATGCAAATTGGAGGAAAAACAATTAGTATCTATTACTCATTAAGCAGTGCACAATAAGTCTGACGATGATTCCCAACGCATTTCATTGGTTAAACCCCAGGCTTAAGTTAATGCACTGGATTTTCCCTTCGAGGAAAAAGTATATAAACCAGTTTTGTCACCAAATGTGAAATCGATTCATTCTCCCTTTTTTTCTGCTGACGCCCCCCCATCCTCTCTCTCTCTCTCTCTCTCTCTCTCTCCTCTCCTCTCTCTCTCTCTCTCTCTCTCTCTCTCTCTCTCTCTCTCTCCACCCCTCGCTTTTACTTCACAAATGGACGCATATGCAGCCACACGCACCACACACACACACACACACACACACACACACACACACACACACACACACACACACACACACACACACACACACGCCCATATCCAAGCAGACAGACAGACAGACAGACAGAGAGTTCGGTACCATTGTACTCAATCTGAACTGTCAATCAGGACTCAGAGCTTGACGAAGCCAGAAACTATGGCAGAGGAGAGACGACGTTCTGCTGAGCTGCTCGCCAATCAGATTAGCCGAGTCATTTCACTTTTAGGAATGTAGTGCTCTATGAGTGTAGGTCTGGCTGAATCAGTACTCTCTCTCTCTCTCTCTTCTCTCTCTCTCTCTCTCTCTCTCTCTCACAGATACACACACATACACACACAAAAAAGCACACACACACACACACACACACACACACACACACACACACACACACACACAACACACACAATGCGCGCACGCACACACACACACACACAAACACACACACACACACACACACACACACACACACACACACACACACACACACACACACACACGGAGAGAGATAGATAAGAGAGAGAGAGAGAGAGGGACAGACAGACAGACAGACAGACAGACAGACAGAACAGAGAGAGAGAGAGAGAGGGTGCATGTTTTTGGCAGAGAGAGAGAGAGAGAGAGAGAGAAGAAGAACAGACAGACAGACAGACAGACAGACGACAGACAGACAGACAGACAGACAGAACTGATTCCGACCACAACTGACTAAACATAACAACTGTACGACGACTCAAACTTCGTCTCAATGGTCAACCAACGAGGTTACCAGGCCTGTCACGAGCTGGTGCCCAGAGTGGCGAGAGGGAGTGAGAGAAGATGACAGACTGGGACACCAGAGACTGAAGACTGCCACAGGATGGCGGCAACCTGTGGAGAAGTATCCCGCTGTCTGGTTTCTGTCACTTTAATCAATGGGTATGTCAGTCTCAGCTCCCATTATTTTCTAGGTAATTATGAGATAGTTCTGAATGTAGTTGTGTGTGTGTGTGTGTGTGTGTGTGTGTGTGTGTGTGTGTGTGTGTGTGTGTGTGTGTGTTGTGTGTGTGTGTGTGTGTGTGTGTGTGTGTGTGTGTGTGTGTGTGTGTGTGTGTGTGTGTGTGTGTGTGTGTGCTGTACACACTGGATCCAGTTTTGTCTAAGAAGAAACATAAAACAACTGAAATGAGAAAACACACACGCCACACATCGCAAACCAACAACACACACCTCACTTCACAACAACACAACCACACACACCATTATTTTCAACAAAGTATGTGATAATTCCGAATGGTGCATGCGCGCTGCGCGCGGTGTGTGTGTGTGTGTGTGTGTGTGTGTGTGTGTGTGTGTGTGTGTGTGTGTGTGTGTGTGTGTGTGTGCATGGGCTACGGTGGTTCAGTTTTTGTCTTAAAAGGGACAATAGAACAAAATGATATAAGCACACACACACACACACACACACGCGCGCGCGCGCGCGCATACAGAAGTAACGGCAAGCGAGCACACATGCATGCAAATTTAGAGAGAGAGAGGAGAGAGAGAGAGAGAGAGAGAGAGAGAGAGAGAGAGAGAGAGAGAGAGAGAACCAGACAGACAGACAGACAGACAGAGGATGGTAGTGTTGGGGGTGGTTTACAAGTCCCACTGCACGAACAACATTCCACAAAAGATAGAAGAAAACGTCACAAAATCAGAAGAAAAAAAGAAACGAGGCAGGCTTTACCCTGCTGTGCAGCCAGTCAGATCAGCGAAACCAACACGTGTTCACATGCAGTGAAAAAATGGGGAAAATACGATTATCGAATGGGTTGTAAGGAACTGAAGACAGCCACTGCATGGCGGAAAATTAAGACAAGTGTCCACTTGTTCCAGATGCGCGTCTACCTCTCTCTCTCTCTCTCTCTCTCTCTCTCTCTCTCTCTCTCTCTCTCTCTCATTTGCCAAAGTGGCACCTGCAGCGTCACGTTTCTTTGATTTTAGTGCCTGTGTGTGTGTGTGTGTGTGTGTGTGTGTGTGTGTGTGTGTGTGTGTGTGTGTGTTTTGTTTTTTTAGTTTCTGATCTATAAATGCTGAATTTCACTCCATTGCTTCGGCGCCATCAAATGAGATTTTTCTATATTAGCACAAACGCTATTTTCAGATTGTACATTTTCTGCAGCTTGTGAGTGATTGTTATAAATCCAGTCTTTTTATGTTTACTGAAAATCTTTTTACGATGGACCTTTCCATTGCTCTTCGTATCTTGCACTTTTCAGTTGCGCCGCAATGTTGGCAATTTATTGTATTCAGACTTTCTTTTGCTCCATGTGCCATTCCAAATGAGCTTTTGAGTAAGTAAGCTAGAACCACAGCCCGGTCCATTCCTGAGAGCAAACAATTGTCAAGAAAATGTCTTTTTCAAAGTAGTCTAAAGTTTATATTTTGTTTAGGGCTAGGCCGGCTATGTCATAATTATGAGTGAGCACTTCCACCTTTCCCCTTTTCCTCCTCGCCTTTCTTCTTTTCATCTTGGGCCACTCTGATGTTTTACCACCAGCAAGATATTGGTCACAAGACCAGAGGATGTCACAGTATACCGGTGTCTTTCTTGGTCCAAGAAAGACAAGGACACCTGACGTTGGTGACTACTATAGAGAAAGAAACGTCTCACGATGTTGCCTTAGAGTCAGGTCATACGTCACATTTTGTAATGAAGAGGAAGATGGAGGTGTTGTGTGTGTGTGTGGGGGGGGGGGGGGGGGGGCGGCAGGAGGGATGGATGGAAGAGAACTTGTGCTCGTAATGAGAGTGTTAGTGGGAAGGAGGTGGGAAACCGCCCACAAATTACTGTGTCAGCGATAAATGGCCTCAGGATATCTGTAGCTGTATATAACAAGTCAGCATTTTATTTCACTGGGCATTGAATTTAGGTGCGTTCATCTGTAGGTTCGGTGTCAGTGTGTACGTCTGTATGTGATGAACGCGCATGCATGTGCATGCGTGCGCGCGTGTGTGCGTATGCGAGCGCGCGCGGGCGCGCGCGTGTGTGTGTGTGTGTGTGTGTGTGTGTGTGTTGTGTGTGTGTGTGTGTGTGTGTGTGTGTGTGTGTGTGTGTGTGTGTGTGTATGTGTGTGTGTGTGTGTGTTTAGTGGTGTGGTGTGTGTGTGTGTGTGTGTGATGGTTCAAGAAGGAGAAGAGGTAGGGTTGTGTGTGTGTGTGTGTGTGTGTGTGTGTGTGCGTGTGTGTGTGTGTGGTGTGCGTGGTGGTGTGTGTGTGTGGTGTGTGTGTGTGTGTGTGTGTGTGCTGGCGCGCGTCACGTGTGTAATGTGTGTGTGTGGGTGTGTGTGTGTGTGGTGTGTGGTGTGTGTGTGTGTGTGCTGCTGTGCGCGCGCCATGCGTATGTGTATATATTAAAAGAGAGAGAGAGGAGAGAGAGAGAGAGAGGGTGGAGAAGGCTAGGGAGGAGCTGGCAGGGAAAGAGGACAGCAGTCCTAATTCCCGCTGGTTACAAATAACGGATGACACGTGTAGCTCTGTACTATTTCAGCTCATCAATTGTAGCGGATCTAGCATGCGCTATACAGTAAGAAGCAAGACACGATAGACTTTCAGAATAGAAGGTCAGAAAGCGTAGACTTTCACAGGATTGGGGAAACCTGTAGACCAAAACTGCAATGTCTGGTTTCTATCTCTTAACTGGTGGCAACATCAGTTTGTTCTCTGTTTTTTTACCTGTTTATTTTATGAAGAGATTTTTGCGGCAGTCTCCGATCCCAGTGATTCTGTCTACACATGAATGCCATCATTGTAGTTTTAAACAGCTAATCGTGGATGTCATATTGTAAATATCAACAACAAAATGATCTACAATCTAAACCTCAGGGTGGAACGTGGAGGAAAAAGATTCAGTATTTCTTACATGTAGAACAATATACAAGTAGTGCCGTGGTAAATCCCCACACATTGCTTTTGGCAAAATGCTGGCTTCAGCTGATGCATGGGACTTCCTTGTTGAGAGACAGAGACAGAAACAGACACAGAGGGACAGATAGACAAAAAGAA
>CM065714.1:128785345-128792845 GCA_033310375.1 Conus canariensis | reverse complement strand
CTGCTCGCGTCTCTCACTGTCTCTCTGTCTGTCTGTCTGTCTGTCTGTGTCTGTCTGTCTGTGTCTGCGTCTGTCTGTCCGTCCGTCTGTCTGTCTGTCTGTCTGTCTCTTTCTCTCTCTGTCTGTCGCTCTCTCTCTCTCTCTCTCTCTCTTTCTCTCTCTGTCTCTCTCTCTCTCTCTCTCTCTCTCTCTCTCTCTCTCTCTCTCTCTCTGTTAGTGTCCCAACAAACATCCAACAATCTTGTTTCTTAAGAAAATGTTATACCAAACATATCTTAGCTCTGAGCTTAAACGTTTTCGCTACTGGATTAAAAACGACAACACTGCCACTGCCAACATCTCCACCACTACCACCATTATCAATATCCTGAGACGACTTTGCGCAGACTACCTGAAACAGTGCACACAATACTGCTAGAGTTTGACAATATTGGTAAAAGAAACTATTTGTCTAAATTTAGAAAGACCTGTACATGAGCGTAGGTTTGCCTATGAACAGTTAAGTCAGTTGAGACAGAAGACACTTTGCCGTTTATTTATGAAAGACTTGTTGACTGTAGATGGTGAAACTGGGATTTCGAATAGAAATGCCCTTGTTTTCGGCAAGTTGTTCAGTTATTTGCAGTGTTTGCCAACCTTTCTTCTTCTTCTTCTTCTTCTTCTTCTTCTTCTAAAAACGCCTAGTAAAATATTGTTTAACACCTGTCATGACAAAGTTGACATTTTCGCTACCAATATTTTTGTCCACTGTTTTCGCCCCAGAGCGTCAGAACACGATTTGTTCAATATGTCAAGAAAGGGTGGCATTTATTCTCGTGCCTCTGTTTCTTTCTACAATGGACAGGTACCAGAGACAAATGTATCACCAGTTCTGTTCAATGTTATTCTCCTGATTCCATCACAGACTACAGATGATGTACAACATTTTTTGCTCGTTTTCCTTTTCATAGTAGTAACAGTATTTATACAGCATCTATTTTGCACAGAAAAAAAAAAGTGTTTGAGTATTCACACATTCACAAGCATGCTTACCTAAACTTTAGAAAGTTGCTGGTAGACATATAACCTAGGAAAAATTAAAGAGATTAAACACATTAAAGGAGAACATCAGATGGGAAAAATGTTTTAAGGATTTAAAAGAGTCCTATTTTGATTTTGGACAATGGGGAAGATTTCTTTATTCTAGAAATGTGAACCAGAGACGCAGCAAAAGCTGCGACCGAAAATTGATTCTTTCAATCTGGGGATTGGGAAGGAGTTTTCAAAGCCTCTCAGGAGTGAAGTGTTTAATATGATTGATGTGAATATGAATTCGCCATTTCCACATTTTTATATATTTTTGTTTGGGGAGTTATGGCCTTGCCAGTAACGAGGAAAACGGACCTTTTAGGTGGTGCACTGTTAACATCACACACTTTTTAAAAAGTGTATTATGCATAATGGCTACCAGACTAAACAAGTCACTCACTTAAAGAAGGCTGCTCACTGTGTGCGTAGCTTTCGTCGGCAATCCGGCCGACTTCTTCAGCGCAGCTGCTGGGTTGAGAACTGGATTCAGTGTGCACCGCTGTGAGCGAACTCACGACAATGCGACTGAATGAGTGAGGAGTACACCGATGGCAGGTTGTGTCGGCCCCGGTCGCGGTTAAGGGTGGGGTTCCTGGCGGCGATGTGGACTGCCTCCTTTACTCCCCTCTGGAACCATCTTGCTTCTCTGTCGAGCACTTGCACGTTGTCCTTTTCAAATTGATGTTGGGTGTGGGTCAGATGTTCACTCTCTGGAGATGACTCTCGTTTGTGTTCCTTTAGTCTCTTGTGCAGGTTGCGCTCAGTTTCACCGATGTAGCTATGGTCACAGTCCTGGCAGTCTATCTTGTATATCACCCCTGATTTGTCCAATTTGTCTGTTTTGTCCTTGGGGTGGACTAACTGGCTTCTGATGGTGTTGGTGGGCTTGACGTGGACACTGACTCCCAACTTTCGGATCTTCCTGCTGAGAGCTTCAGTGACGCCGCTGACGTACGGCATGGAGACGTGCCCTCTCGAAGGGGTTTGACGTTCAGTGGAGGGGTGGGGTATGATTTGTTTTGCCCCCGGGATATCCCAGTCCCACTTCTGGTATCCCGACACACTTAACACTTTCTTGATGTGCTGCACCTCTTCTTCCCTAGCGGTGTCGGTGGAGCAGATGGTCTTCGCTCGGTGGGTGAGGGTGCGAATTACTCCCAGCATGTGCTCCAGTGGCTGGTGACTGTCGAATTGCAAATACTGATCTGTGTGGGTCGGCTTTCTGTAGACGGAGAAGGCGAGGCCTGTCTCTGTCTGGGTGATGCAGGTGTCCAACATTGCGATGCTGCCGTTCTCTTCTACCTCGTAGGTAGACTTGATGGTTGTTGAGATGGGTCATGAAGTCTTCGACCACCGATCTTTTGAGCACAGTCATGGTGTCATCCATGTAGCGGCCCCGGTAGCGAGGAGGGGTGTGGAATGATGCCAAGGCTTTCTCCTCGAAGTCTTCCATAAAGAGGTTAGCTACAATAGGACTCACAGGGGACCCCATGGCTGCACCCTCGGTCTGTTGGTAGAACTGTCCTTCAAAGGTGAAGTAGGTGGTGTTGAGGGAGCAAGATAGCAGATCATAGATGTGATCCACTGGCAGGTTGGTGCGCTGCTGAAGGCTGCTGTCGTTTCTGATGATGTCAATGTTGTCCTTAACAGGGACACTGGTGAACAGTGCTGTGACGTCATAGGACACCAGAATCTCATCAGGCTGTGGTCCAAACTTGGACAACTTCTTCACCAGGTCTGCAGTGTTGGCAATGTATTATGCATCTCTAACAAATAGAAAGACAAAAATTGTGTAACGGTCTACAATAGAAGTCGACCATTTGGCAGGTCCATGTAAGCATACTTACAAAACTTAAATTTTGACAAAGTTTTGAACTTATGTTTCCCAAGACAGAGCGTCAAACCTGATACCAAATACCTTTACTCGACATCATCATGGAGATCTTCAGTCTTCAATTATGTGAACTCCAATGTGAAAGGCAATGCAGTTGCCCATGTTGGACTAAAAGTCTGCAAGTTATAATGAATGCATTATGGGCAACAACAAAAATAAATAAAATGAGGTCAAGTGATTCTTATTAAAAAAAATGATAAACAGAGTGGACTGAAGAAATGAATGTTAAACACGTGAGTTACCGTAAACTGTTCAATAGATTAATATTACCTTTAGATAAGGTATGTTATCAGATGTTACTAGACATATAGTCAGATATACAGAGTTTTTTTTTCCATTTTATTGAAAATGGTCCAATGTTTGAAGTTGAAAAATAGTATTTGTTTGACTGCTTTTGTGATTGTGCTGATTTGACGATTTATATTTTTTACTTCGTTTTTGTAAATCGTCTTTGAACTGATCAATGGTACAAGTGCAAATGATAACTTTGCATACATTGCGGGTGTATTTCTATATATTCTTTGTGTTGTATGAATGTGCACGTTCAACTGCGTGTCCAAATATTAAAATGAAAATCATTAAAAAAAAAAAAAAAATTGTAAGTCTGCGTTTCTTTTCTGAAATCTCTAGCACAGGTTCGAACAATCGGGGTAAAAATAAAACGGCAAAAAGTGGCACCAAAATCGATAGAGAAAACCTCTAAACAGCAGGGACACTCTGCAGAACTCAAGACATCCGTCGAGGTCGAGCAGAATACGGATCCACCATAATGATCCTGTTAGGAGCACCACAGACCCGCACCAAAACTCAAAAGCTTCATCGTTGAGCCCGATGCTAATACCATGTCTCATTAAACCTGGTTTAGTAGTATTTGATCGGGTCCTGGACCAAATGAACCCTGTGGTCCGGATTAACAAGAAGGACTGGTACCGAAATGTACCAGATTCTTCAATGGGTCACGCTCCAACTTCACACCAAGTTTTGTGAAGGTCGGTTAGGTAGATTAATGCATAATGCGGCTAACAGACACACAGAGAAACCATGAGACGCAGGGCAAAACATCACATCCTCAGAGATAATGAAAACAAGATTCAGGAAACAAAAGCGAAATGAGCTACAAAGAGACATTAATTTGTGTGTGAAACACAGTTAATGTGACTTGATTGGTGTAATAATTATGATTTAACTTCATTTGTTTTTCATGAATAATGTGATTTGATTGATCAGTTCGGAAAGCTGTTTATTTGTTAAGAGAGAGAGAGAGCTCTCTAACACTTGTTTGTCGAATAGAATTGAATGTGTGAAAAATGGGTTTGCGTCAAGACTCCATAATTAATCTCTCTCTCTCTCTCTCTCTCTCTCTCTCTCTCTCTCTCTCTCTCTCTCTCTCTCTCTCTCTCTCTCTCTCTCTCTCTGAACCAAAGTTCTATTCCGTCTGTCTGTCTGTCTGTCTCTGTGTGTCTGTCTGTTTGTTGGCTGGCTGGCTGGCTGGCTGTTTGCCTGTCTGTCTGTCTCTTTCGATTTCCTCCCCTCTGTTCTCCTCTGCTTTTCGCACATGTATTGATGAGGATGAAGTTCATTATTCTCTTGGATCTTCCTGCCCAACCTGATTTCAGTCAAGATCTTGTATTTACTATGCATTCCCTCTATCAGCTTTCGTTCGGTTTTTCACACTCCTGATGAGGAGAAAAATGCCAACCACTTTTACAAGATTATACTTTCTATGAACATACTTTAAAAAAAACCCTACATAATGGCTAAACAGATAAAGTGAAATAGTACCTACTAAGAATTCACAGCTTAAAGTGTCATTGAATTGCAGGAGACCTACATACATTCGGACAGTGTATGGATTGAACCCTTATAACAAACCAAATTGTCAGTCTCTCTCTCTCTCTCTCTCTCTCTCTCTCTCTCTCTCTCTCCTCTCTCTCTCTCTTCTCTCTCTCTCTCTCTCTCTCTCTCATTGCCCGTCACTAAACAGACAAGGAACGTAAAAATGAAAGAAAGAAAGAAGAGAAAAACAAATGTAACACCACATTTCCCTGTGTGATTCCTGAGTTGGCATGCGATTTGAAATCAGACCCCCAAATGGACTATTCAAACACATTCCATCTCTCACCTCTATCCATTGCGCAGGCAGACACAAAAAGGGGAAAAGCCGTGATTGCTTCTACCCGAGTCATCGTTTTGGTGGGGTGTTGTTTTTGTTCTCCGCCATCGGTTGTTTCTACAGTTTCTTTTATTTATGTCCTCTACTTCGCTGCATTCTTCTACTTCTTTTTATTTTTTTTTTCTCTTTCTTCTTTTCCGAATCACGTCGACTGCCAACAGAATAATGACGAGGAGGAGGAGGAGGAGGAAAAGGAGGAGGAGGAGGAGAAGAAGAAGAAGAAGAAGAAGAAGAAGAAGAAGAAGAAGAAGAAGAAGAAGGAGAAAAGTGCAGTAAGGAGGAATAGAGAAGGTAATGAAGGAAGACAACAAAGGGGAAAACGGAGAAAGGGAAGAAAAGAGAACAAAAGGAGAAATAGAAGATATAAGGGGTTGGCAAAAGAGGAGGTGTAGGCAGAAAGGTTCAGGGAGTAAAAGGAGAAAGAGAAGGCATAAAGAGAAGAAGAGTAGAAGAGAGAAGAAGAAGAAGAAGAAGAAGAAAAGAAGAAGAAGAAGAAGAAGAGGAGTAATAGTAGTAGTAGTAGTAGTAGTAGTAGTAGTAGTAGTAGTAGTAGAAGAAGAAGAAGAAGAAGAAGAAGAAGAAGGAGTAGTAGTAGTAGTAGTAGTAGTAGAAGAAGTAGAAGAAGAAGAAGAAGAAGAAGAAGAAGAAGAAGAAGAGAAGAAGAAAAAGAGGTAGAAGAAGGAGAAAAGTGCAGTAAGGAGGAATAGAGAAGGTAATGAAGGAAGAGAACAAAGGGGAAAACGGAGAAAGGGAAGAAAAGAGAACAAAAGGAGAAATAGAAGAAATAAGGGGTTGGGCAAGAGAGGAGGTGTAGGCAGAAAGGTTCAGGGAGTAAAAGGAGAAAGAGAAGGCATAAAGAAGAAGAAGAAGAAGAAGAAGAAGAAGAAGAAGAAAGAAGAAGAAGAAGAAGAAGGAGTAGTAGTAGTAGTAGTAGTAGTAGTAGTAGTAGTAGTAGAAGAAGAAGAAGAAGAAGAAGAAGAAGAAGAAGAAAAGAAGAAGAAGAGGAGGAGGTGGAGGTGGAGGAGGAGGACGAGGAGGAAGAGGGAGAGGAGATGACGCAGAGGAAAGATTGTGTTTATCCAAAGAAATCCAGACAGGATCACAAATTAAGAAATGAGTCAATCTTACAGACAGATGTTCTTGAATATCCAAGCCTCGCAAAAGTGAACGATGGAATGGACGAGAGAAAGAGGGGGGTGGGGGGAGGGAAGGGAGGGAGGGGAGAGAGAGAGAGAGAGCATAAGAGAGAAAGAGAGAGAGATATGGAAAGATGGTATATGAGGTGGAGAAAGAAAGATCTGTGGAAAGGAAATGGAGAAAGTGAACTCTAGCCTCTTTGAAATAGTGACGTAGATGAAGGTTATGAAAAAAAGCCAACTCATTCTTAAAATTAGTTTACACTGTATTTGTACTGGACGTACAACAATAAACCACATTGTTCTGTTCTTTTGTTTATGCTTACTTTTTAAAGGACATCATGTCTATGCAAATAAAAATTCTCTCTCTCTCTCTCTCTCTCTCTCTCTCTCTCTCTCTCTCTCTCTCTCTCTCTCTTCCCCCACTTCTCCTTTTCTTTTGCTCGATCTTGTGACATTCCGTTGGAAACAAACTTTCCTTTGTGGGGAAAATCTTTTTTTCTTGCTCCACTTTATGTTTAGACTGCTGCAGTATCACGAGTCATTACAAATGTAGCATAGACACAATTATGATAATGTTGCTTTTCTTAACTGAAAATCTTTATATATGTAAAGAACGAAACTACGAATTACTCACAAAGAGAGAGAGTGAGTGAGAGAGAGAGAGAGAGAGAGAGAGAGAGACAGACAGACAGACAGACATACAGACAGACAGACAGACAGACAGACAGACAGACAGAGATTTACTCATAATAGACAACGATCCATAAAAAGTCATAACGTAAAAACGACATACAACTGTATTTCTGTGTTACAGTTGGCCAGCCAATCAGGTTTACAAGCCTACTGCGTGCTGATGCCCTGAGAGGCAAGAGGTGGATATGAAATTACCGACCGGGACACCACAGATGAAGACAATCACAGAATGGCAGAGACATTCAGCGATGTTCTCTCACGTCAGGCCTTCATCTCACTCAGTGACATGTGTATAACAGCTCTGTATTCAGTTTCTATCGTCAAGAAATACAGTGAATGTTGGACACCTTTTGTGCTTTTAATAAACTTTCTTCATTTTCTATCGTATCTTGTATGCCTTACTGGTGTCCTCCTTTGCCCTCTCCGGCAAAATTATGAGGCTACCCCAGCCCCATGCTGCTCATTCTGACCATTTCCTGCACAGCTACTTCATGGAATGCTGTCTTAGCTCCCAGAAATAAACAGTTCACAGT
>CM065714.1:128767845-128777845 GCA_033310375.1 Conus canariensis | reverse complement strand
TTGCCTTTTGGAGATTCTGGCCATCTCTCTCTCTCTCTCTCTCTCTCTCTCTCTCTCTCTTCTCTCACACACACACACACACACACACACACACACACAGAGCACCATAGCCACAACACACACACACACACACACACACACACACACACACACACACACACACACACACGCACGAACACACGGATGCAGGCATGCACACACACGCACGCACGAACGCACGGATGCACGCATGCACACACACACACACACACACACACACACACACACACACACACACACACACACACACACACATTTAGTTGAGTGAAGCAAAGCATAAACACAACAATGACATCAACAAATGAAATTTAGCCCACAAGGGAGGATTCATTCCAGAGGAACATCAGATGCTACAGCCCCCAAATCAATATCTGTATTTGCTTCGTTGGTTCATAATGAAACCCACATGGGAAAACATGTTTCTAGTGGACAGCCTGTGGTAAATCGTTTTCTCCCAAACGTGTCATTTGGTCAAATTTATGGCGTAAACATCTCTTCCAGTGAGACTCTCTCTCTCTCTCTCTCTCTCTCTCTCTCTCTCTCTCTCTCTTTTAGTTTCACCTCAAACACCCAACTATCTTGGCTCTTAAGAGAAATTGAATACCCAGTATATCTTATCTCTGTGCTTAAACGTGTTTCCTATGGATTAAAACAACGATGACAACACTACCACCGCCATCACCACCATCACCACCATCTACCACAACCTCACACGACTTTGCGTAGACAGCTTGAAATGGTGAGCACAATATTGCAAGAGTGTGATACTATGGGTAAAAGAAACTATTTATCTAAAGTAGGAAAACTAATTCATGAGTATGGGTATGGTTTTGAATCGTTCAGTCAGTTGAGACACCAGAGGTTTCGGTCTACAAAAGTACTGATGACTGTAGATGGTGAAATTGGAATTCAGATTAGAAATATGGTTTCTCCAAATTGTTCTGTTATTTACAGTGTTTGCAGCTCTTTCTTGTTCTTCTTCTTCTTCTTCTTCTTCTTCTTCTTCTTCTCCAAACACCACTTATTGATTATTGTATAAAACATGTAATGACAAAGTTGACATTGCTGCTTCCAATATATTTGTCCATGGTCTTCGCCTTGGAGCGTCATGATACGTCCAGTATGTCGAGAGAGGATGACCTTTATTTTCGTGCCTAGTTTCTCTCTGCAGAATTGACAGGTCACATGGAAAATTGCATCACTAGTACATTTTACAAACAGTCATTCTGTTCAATTTCATTATTCTAATTTCATCACAGACTACAGACGATGTACATTATTTCTTGGTCTTTTCTTGTTAATAGTTGTCACGGTCGCTAAGCCGGACGGCCCTACCACCCTTACCCACGCCTATCACACACTAGGTCAGACAACACAGCACACTAACACAGTTTTACAATCACGCACGCTTCTTTATTTCACACACACTCCATGGCGCCACCACTCACGCACATCCACAACTGCACACAAGTATCCCAATTCCCGCTGACTCACCCTACTCTACTGTAATGACCTGGAAGACCCTAACCTAACCTGAAACACCAGTTGCGGTATACCACTGTGACCTGGGGACACAGCGATAGCCCGCACACGTGGTGACTAACTACTAGGGACAAGGATTTACCAAAGGGACTCTAATCTCTTAACTACTGCTACCACCCACACCTCTTCCCAGGACTCACCCTTCTCTTTTAACCCGGGACCACTACCAAACTGGTCGCTGCGTCCCTAAGGGAGGCAACGACAAGTACCCTACACTGTGCCGGCCACTACGTCCTAAAAGGAGGCAGTAGCTAACACCCCTAACCCTACTGCCTAACGCTACACCCCTTCTACCACAAACATGGGACAACCCATCCCGGCCCGGAAAGCTCCAGTCCTCGGCGCTGTACGTGGCCCCTCACAGGCTGACACCTCCCCGGAAGACTCCGCACCCCGGCGCTGTCCGTGGCTCCTCCGCGGGCCGACACCCTCCCCGAAGACTCTGCACCCCGGCGCTGACCGTGGCCTCCCGCAGTCTGACTTCTCCCCCGATGGGCACGACCCCCAACGCACACACACACCAGACGCCCTCTCGACGAGTCTGGGGCTCGAAGGACGCCTCCTCCTCTGAAGGCCCCGTCGGACACCAAGGGTGAGGGGAAAAGGCCTGGTGCAGCGCCCTCTCACAGGACGCCTGAACAGGGACGAGGAACCAGCGCCGGAGAACTCCCGGAAGAGCACCGGTAGCCGGAGGAGAGCTGCCCCACAGAAGGCAGACGGCCTGGGTGGTCTCCCTCTCCAGGGAAAACAACAGGCACTGGAAAGCGCCGCTCACCTGCCAGCACGCGGCAGTAGACTGCGGTGATCTGGCCCCAGCCTCAGGACGGAACAGGATACCTGCTGACACAACTGTAGGCCCCTACTGTAATGTTGCTACTACCCGAGTCATCAAGGCACACAGGCTACTTGGTAAAGCTTTAACTCTCCATCTCCCTTGCCTACTTCCCACTCGGGCATGAGAGTGACCCCTTGAATTTCGAACACATCCCCCAACCCATTACTCACTTTGGGGTTATCAGACCCGTTTCCTGCCAACCCTTACAACAGCAGTAAAACAATATTCTCTCTGAGCCAATCCACGCTATTACATATGAAATTATGAATCACACCCAAATCTCGGAAAAGAAAAGAAAACTAAGCGATCCCAATGCGGACTTCACGGGTCCCCTTAGGACATACTAAATAATCTAGGAAATGGGCAATTTCACAAGGAAATGTCTCCACACAATAACCAGTAGTAATACACATCTCTCAGAGGAAAAACTTATCAATTTCATCGGTTTACAGTTCCAGCATGTTCACACAAGAGAATCGGCTCGCAGCCACAATCCTTCACATTCTTACCCCTCTTTGCACTGTCAATTATAATCATATATCCAAAACATCATGATTTGTTTGCCACAATTTCCATCCAGCACCTCACTCTCATGTCATCTCTTGTCAGATAGCCCAGTGGTTAATCCTTGTTATGCCAACACAACCACACTTCATACAATATTACCTGCTGCACATCATCCGTTTTTATCCTATCGACTGCTAAGCTACTCGCCTTAAACTTTACCTTTCCCTTCTTTCCGACTACTAAAATTCATAACTGGGTTGCCTCCCCACAACCTAAGATATCTTTCTCCAACCCCGTTCTGTCACAAATACATACATCCCTGCACGTGTGACGACTGTCACTTTCTTACAAAACTTCTAACCATATGGACTCACTGTCCTGTACCAAATGCGTACGCCACCAATACAGTCTGCACGCGCACGACACCCGCGTCGAGAACCCTAACTCGTAACGAAAGTGAAAAGACACCAATATAAGTTGAATGGTTACGACTGTACCCCAGTATAAACCACTCGACCACAAATTGGCCTTGGCCTTACTACACAGTTAACCGATTCCAATGCTGTGCAGGTCAACTCCGGAATCGTTAATCAATTTCAACGAACTCCTACTATTTACAATTGAGATTGAGCACAATCATCAAACCCCTCTATGATTCACGCAGACACATCTGCACCTGACTCATATTATGATCCTCAACCAAAAAGCAACCTCGTATTACCTTCTCATTGAACCCACGGAAATTAACAGACTAACCACAAACAATATCTACATCACCGCCCATCAACGGTTATTATATCGAACCCACATTGTCTAGCCAAACTGTCACATGACAATCGAACTCAGGAACCACTATGTACACTACTTACAGAATATACCGAAAAGAGGTAACAACACAAACCGGCTGACAACAAATTCCAATCACGGAACCAAGACAACATCATACCAGACAACCAGTATAACGCAACGAACACCATACAACTAATCCCAACCTGAGACAACTACAGTACAACTCGCCATAATACAAGACAACACAACGAACTACAGCACAACGAACCTAACAGATCACCAACCTGGACATACAGACGATCAACCACACCAGTTCTGCAACTGGCTGACAGTGGCTGCCAACAAGGACGACACCGACTCAGCACAGGCCAAGGGCACCCAAACCCGACGAGGACCTGGCACTAACTATATGACTCGAAGTCACTCTTCAAAAACTACCGGCGCTGCCGCCGCACCTACAAGGAGTACGTCCACTCCGACGAACACCAGGGACCGAAGTGAAGCTACCCCAACGCATTCCGCCCTGGTCGGAATCAAGCGAACTCTACTCACCACACAAAACAACGATTGGTCAGAGAAGTGTATCCCTCCGCAGAGCTGACACGCCTGACCAACGGACTAGTTGTTGCTCGTGCAACAACACGACAATTTACCACAACAACTCACAGACTTGACAACACAACAACAGCCGATATCCTGCCCCGCCTTCTCTGGCATAGAACCAAAGTAACAAAAGGGTAACAATCGGGAATGAAACCAACCTCCCGCTTCCATTCCATTCCTTCAATAAGTGAAGACTGGAATGAAAGAATATTGTATGTCCTATTTCCCCAGGCTCCTACCTAGCCTAATCTTTCTACCTAACCCTGAGGAACTTAACCTAACTGTAGCTAACTAAACCCCAACCTCACATACGCGCGAGCGCACACACACACACACACACACACACACACACACACACACACACACACACACACACACACACACACACACACGCATACGCGCACACGCTCTCTATCTTGAACCCCCACTACTCTTAAACACATGGACATACTGATTTAGTACCGTCGATCGGTGACAATAGTAGTAACAGTTTTATGCAGCACTTATTGTGAAAAAAGCGTTTGAGTGGTCACGCATTCACACTCATGTAACCATAACTTTAAACAGAACAGTCGCTGAAACGCAAGTAACATAGGAAAGATAAAATGGAAGGAGAACATCAGATGGGAACAATGTTTTAAGGTTAGTTTTAAAAGAGTCCAGTATTGATTTGGGGCTAAGGGGAAGAGGAAGCTCCTTCCAGAAATATGGACCAGAGACACAGCAAAAGAGTCGGCCGACAATTGAGTCTTCTAATCTGGGATTCGGAAGGAGAATTCAAGACCTCTCAGGGGCAAAGCGTTTAGTGTGATTTATGTCAATATGAATAAGCCATCTTCACAATTTTATATCCTTTTTTTTTAAACATCGAGATGAATTCTTTTCAGTGGTGAACTCTTCACAATGCCCACATTTTCAAGATACATTTTCGTCATTGACAAACATCATTTTTGTTTATTTATTTATTTCATTTTATTTTATTTGGGGAGAAGGGGGGGGGGGGGCAAATGGAATTTTCCCTTTTCCAAAGTTTACTTGTCAGTTCTGCAAGCCTGTTGGGACACAAGAAGCGCGTGTCGTCCATGACTTTTCCTTCTCTCATCCTTGAACCGTTCACTTTAAGCTTTCTTTTTTCAGTTCTTTCTTTCTTTTGTCTTTTTTTTCTTTTCCCTTCACCTTCCATGAGCAATGCCGTATCGTGTAGATACACTGGTGTGTTTTTGCATGTGGTGCAGGGCTAGTGTGATATGTCACCTTTCGATGGGTGAGTTGTGTTACCTGGCATGGGACTGGAAAAGAGGAGATAGAGTCACTCGAACCTTGACTGCTGAGTGGGGAGAACTCCTTTCTCCGCCAGCTGGTATTTTCCCTGAGGTCTCCAAGACCTGGTCTTCACTTCGCTGTGGGACGCTCAAGTCGTGGTCATTGGCGTTCACTCTTCGTTGGTCCGGGACGGCGACCTAGTTTTTCTTCCTCAGTCCAAAAGCCGCTATAGTAATTACTTCATTTTTTCGGTGGGGGTGGGGGGTGGAGGTTATGATTTAAATTTGTAAATTTTCGCTTTTTTCATGTTTGAACAGGCGGTTCAAAACTAAGTCATATTTCATTTAAATAACACTTCGGCGGGTGTTCGTTACTGATGTGACAAATGTTTCGTTGTCAGTGCGAACATGTCGAAATTGTAACCAATTTGTTGGCGAAATAATTCATCGTTGGCATGGAGCTTTCAAATTATCACTGTTCAATATTTTATCAGCTTGCATGGGCGGGTAACTTCACGCTTTGCTTGTATTAAAGAGCAGGGTAGTCGGAGATTAAACTCGCCATTTTGAACAGTTTCGAATGCAGACAACTGGGGTCTTTTATGGCTGTTTTGTCGCACTTGTCTCCGTTTTTGCTGCTGGTATCGTGCATTTGGTCTTCTGTCATGGAGTCGAATCGCGGAACGTTGGTGGCGTGTGTAGGACATCATATTTAAGCTGAGGAGTGAGGAGTCCTTCCTGTCGCGCCCCTGCCTTCTGGCCTCGCTCGTATTGTAATTGTTTGTTTGTCTGTGTGTCAGGAGAGTGAATTAAAAAGTGTCTTTATGTTGGTTTGAATTATTGGTTTCTTTGTCAGCAATTAAAAAAAAAAAGAGAAAAATTCAAACTAAAGATACCCGTTATCATATCATTTTGCATGCTAATGGAAAATGTTTATTCACTATGGAAAAAAGAGAAACTCCTTCATAACAGGGATAATGTCAATTGGGTTGAAATATCTACTGACTTTTAATCGTATGTCCCGTGGTCGATCCGTGGGATCGGCGTTGTGTCCTTGGGAAGACACTGTCCTCCAATTGTCCTCACTCCACCCGAGTGTAGATGGTTTCCTGAATGCGGTTCGGAGATGCTAAAAGTAATGGAAGAAGGGGGATGTGCTTCATCTTCTAATGTCAGACGTGGCTAAGGAACCTATAGATTCTTATCATTTCTTTTTTTCTGTTCAAAGCTTTTGACTACTGGATGTTCTAGCCCCACCGACTGTTACCTCTTCCCACTGACTTTTCCACTACTACGCTTACCACGCCCCACACTTAAACTGGCAATGGCGGTCTAGATGTTAAACGGCAATACAAGATATTGGTCTCCGCCGTAGTTGTTTTTTTGTGTGTTTTTTTTTGTTTGTTTGTTTGTTTTTTTGCATCTATTATCCTAGGACCAGCCTGTGGGGATCAGCACAGACGATCCGGAGCGTCGCTGCTAGTGGCCACTACCAGTATTTGGCGTAATTCCTGAAGCATCTTCTGCCTGTCCCCCCCCTCCCCCCCCCCCCCCCCCCCCCCCCCCCCCCACCTTGACTCGACAGTCCAAGAGCATAACTCCGAGTTGGTCCTCTGGACCACCCCTGGAGCCGGTTTTTGTTTTTGTTTTTAAGACTGCCAAACGAATTCTGTGCTGTGTAGACCTGTTATTCTATGTTATCATGTTTCTTCTCCTATTTCTCTTCTGTGGGTGGGTGGCTAGTTTGAGAAGTGGGCTAGGTTGGCACTTAGTGGTTTTCCTGGGCACTCATGAGGGATCTTGCATTTTGTTTGTCCACTAGGATAGTTAGTTCTGCATAAACCTCCCTTCTTCTTTGTCTTCTCTTACCTTCTATGCTTTCAGTGTGTGCTCCCTCTTCTTACTTAGGGCCCTTCCCCACCAGGTCGTGTGAATGACTGTATGCATATTTGTGAAATAAAGTTGTGTATTATCACACTGACCTCGTGTGGTTTGGTGGTGTGAACATTGGGGTGTTTGCTTTGCCACACGCACACACTACAGAACCCATCAGGATAGTCCCCCCCCCCCCTTCCCTGACAATTTTGCTTCTCTAAGAACTAGCTAAGGCAATAGTTGTGCAATGGTCTACGATAGGAATTGACCCTTTAGCAGGTCGACGTGAGGCGTACTGACAAAACTCTAATTTAGACATGGTTTTGAACTCATATCTCCCAATACAGAGCGTCGAACCTGATATTATTCACCTCTAGTCGACATTACTATGGAGATATTCAGTCTTCATGTAAGTTGTGATGGGAAAGGCAATGCTGTTGCCTACGCTTGACTAGGAGTCTGCAAGTAATAATGAATTTATTATGAGCAACGGAAAATATGTGACTAAAACATAGTCAAATGTGTGTATGTGTGTTGTGTGTGTGTGTGTGTGTGTGTGTGTGTGTGTGTGTGTGTGTGTGTGTGTGTGTGTGTGTGTTGTATTGCATAACCAAAAGTTAAAACGAAAATTGAATGAAAAGATATATTAAGTCTGCTTTTCTTTTCAGAAATTTCTGGCACAGACACAAAGAATCGGGAAATGAAGAAAACGTCAAAACGAGAGAAAAGACCTTTAAGCTGCATAAGTACTCTGGAGAACTCGAGACTTCTACTAAGGTCGAGCAGATTGTAGATCCACCATATGATCCAGATATGCGCCATGGATCTGCACCAAAATTCAATAACTTCGTCCTTAAACCTGTTTAGTAGTATTTGATCTGATCCTGGAACGGATCCACCCTGCGATCCGGATTCACTCAATGGTTTGGCACCAAAATGTAACAGATTCTTTATTGGGCCATACTCCAACTTTCCACCAAGTGCCATGACATTCGTTGGGTAGATTATTCATAAAACTACTCACAGACAAACAGACAAAGCAATAGGAGCTGGGCGAAACAACGTCTCCAAGACAATGAAAACAAGATTTAGGAAACAAAGTGAAATGAGCCAGAAGAGACATTAATTTGAGTGTGAAGAACAGTTCATGTGACTCAATTGGAGTAATATGATTTGATTTCACTTTTTTAATCCCATAAATGTTATGATTTGATTGATCAATTTGGAAAGCTGTTTATTTGTTAAGAGGAGAGAGCTCCTTAGCACTTGTTTGCCGAGTCAAATTAAATGTGTGAAAAATGAGTTTGTGTCAGAACTCTATGAATAAATCCTCTCACTCTCTCTGTCTCTCTGTCTGTCTGCCTCTGCCTCTGTCTCTACCTCTGTCTGTCTGTCTGTTTGTTTCTCTGTCTCTGTCTTTCTGTCTCTCTCTGTCTCTCTGTCTCTCTGTCTCTGTCCTCTGTCTCTGTCTCTCTCTCTCTCCCCTCTCTCTCTCTCTCTCTCTCTCTCTCTCTCTCTCTCTCTCTCTCTCTGCATTTCGTACATGCGTTGATAAGAATGAAATTCATTTCTGTCTTGTGTCTCCCTGCCCAACCTGATTTCAGAAACATTTATCTTGCATCTACTAGACTGCTGTCCACTTTCGTTTGGTTTCTTTCAACTACTGATATGTAGCGAAATGATAACCACTTTCACAAGGTTATACTTTCTATGTACATTCTTAAACATCCTATGTATTTGCTGAATAAATAAAGTGAAATAGTACCTACTACGAATTCACAGCTAAAAGTCCAATTAAATTGCTGGAGACCTACATAAACTCTGACAGTGGCTTGAAGCTTTTTAATAAACCAGATAGTGATTGTTCATCTCTCTCTCTCTCTCTCTCTCTCTCTCTCTCTCTCTCTCTCTCTCTCTCTCTCTCTGTGTGTGTGTGTGTGTGTGTGTGTGTGTGTGTGTGTGTGTGTGTGTGTATGTGTGTGTGTGTGTATGCCTGTGTGTGTCTCTCTCTCTGTCTCTATCTGTCTGTCTCTATCTCTGTCTCTGTCTATGTCTCCGTCTCTCTCTTCCTCTCTCTCTCTCTTTCTCTCTCTCTCTTTCCCTCTCTCTCTCTCTCTCTCTCTCTCTCTCTCTCTCTCTCTCTCTCTCTCCCTCCCTCTCTCTGATTAATGGCCCGTCATTAAGCAGAAAAGCACCGACAGAAAGAAGACAGAAGACAAAAAAAGATCATAACACCACATTTCCTTGTGTGATTCCTGAGCCGGCATTCGATTTGAAATCAGACCCCCCCAAATGGACCATTCAAAACACATTCCATCTCTCACCTCTATCCCGTTGCACAGGCAGTCACAAGAAGGGAAAAGCCGTGATTGCTTCTTCCCAAGTCGTCGTTTTGGTGGGGTGTTTTTGTTCTCCGGCATCGGTTGTTCCTGCCGCTAGTTTTATTTCAGCCCTCTTCTTCGCTGTCTTCTTTTTCTTCTTGTTTTCTAGCTTTTCTTTTCTTTCTCGTTCCTTCATTCTTGGATCATGACAATCGCCTACAGAATAA
>CM065714.1:128750345-128762845 GCA_033310375.1 Conus canariensis | reverse complement strand
AAGAACAATGCTACCACCGCTAACCCCTCCACCACCGCCACCATCATCAAAACCTCAGACGACCTAGCGAAGACTACCTGAAACAACGTATACAATGCTTTTAGAGATTGACAATATTCTTTAAAGAAATAATTCTTCTGAAGTGAGAAAACTAGTTCATGGGCATAGGTTTGGTTTCGAATAATTCAGTCAGCTGAGACTTTAGGTTCCGTTCGTGTTGTCTATGACAGACGTTGACTGCAGATGAAGACAATTGGAATTCCAAATTGTAATATGGTTGGTTTCTATAACCAGTTCACTTACTTTCAGTGTTTGCTAACCTTTCTTCTTCTTCTTCTTCTTCTTCTTCTTCTGACAACACTTATCAAACATTGCTTAAAACCTGTCATGACAAGTTTGTTCTTTCCAATATTTTTGTACATAGTTTTCGTCTTAGAGCATCAGAACATGATTTGTTAAATGTGCCAAGAGATGAGGGCGTTTATTTTCGCGGCTAGGAAAAATAAAAAGATCAAACACATAGACGGAGAATGTCAGACTGGAAAACATTGTTTTAAGGTTAGATTTAAAAGAGTCCAATATCAACTAAGGGAAGAGAAGTTCGTTCTAGAAATGTGGACCAGAGACATAGCAAAAAAGGCGGCCGATAATTGTTTCTTTTAATCTTGTGATTCAGAAGAAGAATTCAAGGCCTCTCTCAGAGCGAAGCGTTTGGTGTGATTTAAGTCAATAGGAATAGGCCATCTTCATATTCTTTTCATATCCCATTGTTGTTGGAGTTCTGGCAAGAAACGACAAGAAGGTTTCTTTTCTGTGGTGCACTTTTCACATCGCATATATATTTAGGTGTATTTTGCTTCTCGAAGAAGCAGAAAAGACAATGATTGTGTAATGGTCTACAGTAGGATTCGACGACTGAGCAGGTCGATGTGTGGCGTACTGACAAAACTCAAATTTTGACAAGGTTTTGATCTCATTTCTCCAAAGACAGAGCGTCGAACCTGAACTATTCACCTCCACTCAACATTATCATGGAGATCTTCAGTCTTCATACATGTGAACTGTAATTGTGAAAGGAAATGCAGCTGCCTATGTTGGACTGGGAGGCTGCAAATAATAATGAATGTTTTACGAGCAGCGAAAAATAAAATGAGAGGAAGTAAGTCATATAAGTGTTTTTAGTTTGGTTAGCAAAGTGGATTTCATCTTTTGATCCGGATACACACAACGGATCAGCACCAAAACTCAAAAACATCATCCTTTATCCAGATTCTATCACTACATGTCATTCAACCTGGTTTAGTAGTTTTTGATCGGGTCTGGACCGAATCAACCCCATGATACACACACAGGGTTGGCGCCAAAATGTAACAGATTCTTCACAGGGCCATACTGCAACTTTACACCAACGTTCGTGAGATGAGGTTTGGTAGATTATGCGCAAACTTGCTGACAAGCATACAGATAAAGCCAGAGGCACATGGCAAAACATGGCAAAAACACCACCTTATCAGAGACAATGAAAACAAATTCACGAAACAAAACGATATGATGTTAACGAGATATTAATTCGTGTGTGAAACGCAGTTCATGTGACTTAACTGGAGTAATATGAATTGACTTCACTTTTTTAATCCCATAGATAATATGATTTGATTGATCAATTTGGAAAGCTGGTTATTTGTTTAGAGGAGAGAGAGCTCTCTAACACTTGTTTGTCGAATCAATTTGAATGCGTGAACAATGGATTTGCGTCAGGACTCCATGAACAGATTCTCTCTCTCTCTCTCTCTCTCTCTCTCTCTCTCTCTCTCTCTCTCTCTCTCTCTCTCTTCGTACAGAAGCTCTATTTTCTCTGTCTGCCCGTCTCTGTCTGTCTGTCAGTCTGTCTATCTCTCGGTCTGTCTGTCTGTCAGTCAGTCAGTCGGTCTGTCTGTCTGTCTGTCTGTCTGTTTTGTCTCCTCTCTCTCTCTCTCTCTCTCTCTCTCTCTTCCTCTCTCTCTTCTCTCTTCTCTGTCCGTCTCTCTCTTCTTCTTCTTCTTCTTCTTCATTCTACCATCTCGTCGTCGTCTCGTCTCTCTCTTCTCCTCTGCATTCGGTACATGTTTTGATGGGAATGAAATTCATTTTTTCTCTGGTGTTTTCCTGCTCAACCTGATTTCAGACAAGATGTTGTATCTACTAGATATTCCAACTGTCCACATTCGTTTTTTTTCTACTCCTGATGAAAAGCAAAAGGATACCCATTTTTACAAAGTCTTACTTTCTTTATACACGCTCAAAAAGAAAACAAAAAACCTAAGAATTTGCTAAACAAATAAAGTAAAATAGTACTTACTAAGAATTGACCTTAAAGTCTTATCAACTTATTTATAAAGCTTAAAGTCTGATCAACTTGTAGGAGACTGGCTTGAAGCCTTATCATAAACCAGATTGTCAATTTTCTCTCTCTCTCTCTCTCTCTCTCTCTCTCTCTCTCTCTCTCCTCTCTCTCTCTCTCTCTGATACATCGCCCCTCAGTAAAGCAGACAAGCAACGAAAAAAAAGAAAGAAAGAAGAGAAAAACAAATATGACACCACATTTCCTTGTGTGATTCCTGAACCGACATTCGATTTGACATTAGACTTCCAAATGGACCATTCAAAACACATTCCATCTCTCACCTCTATCTCGTTGCACAGGCAGTCACAAAAAGGGGAAAAGCCGTGATTGCTTCTTCCCAAGTCGTCGTTTCTGTGGGGTGTTGTTTTTGTTCTCCGGCATCGGTTGCTTCTGCAGTTTGTTTTATTTCTGTCCTTTCAATTGCTGTCTTCTTCATCTTCTTCTTTTTTTCTTGTCTTCTTCTTTTGTGGATCACGTCAGTTTCCTACACATGAACGAGAAGGAGGAGGAGGAGAGAGGAGGAGGAGGAGGAGGAGGAGAGAAGAAGAAGAAGAAGAAGAAGAAGAAGAAGAAGAAGAACAAGAACAAGAAGAACAAGAAGAAGAACAAGAAGAAGGAGAAGAAGAAGAAGAAGAAAGAGGAGGGGGAGGAGGAGGAGAAGGAAAAGTAGGTGGAAGAGCAGCAGGAGGAGAAGGAAGAGGAGGCGAAGGAAGAGAAGATGGAGGAGGAAAGAAAGAAAGAAAGAAAGAAAAGAAAAAGAAAGAAAGAAAGAAAAGAATGAAAGAACGAAAGTAGTAGTAGTAGTAGTAGTAGTAGTAGTAGTAGTAGCAGTAGAAGAAGAAGAAGAAGAAGAAGAAGAAGAAGAAGAAGACCAAGACCAAGACCAAAATGAAGATGAAGAAGAAGCCATCTTTGTGTCTGTCTGTCTGTCTGTCTGTCTGTCCGTCTGTCCGTCTGTCTGTCTGTCTGTCTGTCTGTCTGTCTCTCTCTCTCTCTGTGAAAACCTGGCCAGGTAAGAAGTCATTTTTATTATAACCCGGGATTAGGAAGTATTGATATTTTATGTGTTGATTTGTTCATTTTGTGTAATTGGATTTTTCATGTTTGATTATAAGTAGCATAGAAATTGTATTTCTTGTGCTCAGTCGTGTTAGAAGTGAAACGAATGCATGACATCCCATTCCCAGAGAGAGGTGAATGTTTGATGGGCGCATGAGTGTGCATATGCGTGTACGAGTGCAAAGATAACCTTGGTGTGTTAAACCTGACTAATAATACATCAACTTAGTGCACTTAAGCAATACCATCACGATTTCCCCCGTCCTGGACAAAGTGGCGAGCCTGCCAGGATTGCATGGCCCAAATTAGTCTCAGGAGGGAAACAAAGTGAGTACTAGAGTAGTACTGGGGCGAAGCGTCCACTAAAGGCATATGATTTGACTGAAGAAGGTTTTAGGCGTAAGTTTCGCGAGGCGAGAATCGAACAGGGTGAGACATACACACAGTTCGGAGTTAGACTGGATCACTATTTCAACAAGTGGGTAGAACTTAGTGGAGTAGACAGTGATTTTGAAGGCCTCAAGACACTGGTGATGAAGGAACAGATACTTGATGGTTGTGGGACGGGCCTCACAATCCACATTAAGGAAAAAGGTGCAACCACAATAGCTGAGGTTCATGAGACAGCAGAGACTTACCGGGAAGCGAGGCGTGATTTGCCTGAACAAGAGGAAAGCCCGGAAGCATATTCAGATGATGGCAGACCAGCACATATCTCACGCAACGGGCCCGTATTGCACGCCCGTAGGCCCACGGCATCACGTGAGCAAACAAGGGTGAAGGCCCACGTGGTTAAGGCTGTGGATGAGCGTACCTGTTTCCTATGCAATAAGACGGGACACTTGGCTAGGGACTGCATATTCAAGTCACAAAAAGCAGCAGCAATGAGGGTCAGGCCAAGTGAGAGGCAGGTAGAAAAAGATGAAAAAGATGACAGTGTTATTTTGTCTGGACTGTGCTGTGTGTTCACAGATTCAGGCGATAACATGGATGTGCACAAAGGCAGAGTTGGGGACAATGTGGTTAATGTCATTAGAGACTCTGGGTGCACTGGCGTAATGGTGAAGGAGTCCCTGGTTAAGAAGGGACAATTCACAGGTAAAACACAGGGGTGTAGACAAATAGATGGAACAGTAGCACAATTCAAAACGGCCCTGGTGTTCGTTGATACACCATTCTATAGTGGAGTCATACAGGCTTTGGCTGTCCCAAAGCCACCGTATGATCTGGTAATTGGAAACATTCCAGGAGCACGCGGGTATGGGGACCCAGACCGTGATTTCTGTGTTAAATCAGGGAAAAGAAATCACGGGAGAGAAAGGCCCCAGGCAGTCACACACTCCAAAAAGCATTGGAGCGTGTCCAGTGAGGCTAACCCCACTCACTTACGGGAGGAACAAAAGGGCGATTACTCTCTTAGAAAACTGTTTGGTTTCGCTCACACAAGGCAGAAGAAGCGTGTTAAGGTGGGTACCATCAGTTTTGAGATAAAGGATGAAGTGTTGTACCGAACTTTCACTCACATGAGTTCAGGGAAAACGAAGAAGCAGGTTGTCACTGCAGCAGAAAGGCGGTGATGTCCGAAAATCATGTGACGTCAGCCTCGGGCCATCTCGGTAGAAAGGCCACACAAAAGGGTGTGACGCGGGAGTACTACTGGCCTGGTATCCTAGGTGATATCAGGCATTTCTGTTTACATTGCAACACATGTCGCGGGGTACGACAACGTGGGTTAGAGAGTGAAGAAAGAGTGACGGGACCGTAGGCCAAAATAAAATGGTCGGGCGAAAAGTCAAGTAGTGTGTGCGTGTATCTTTTGCAGCGTCGTGTATGCTGACGTGGCTGGTTGCGGGCCACGTGTATGAAGAGAAAGGGGGAGAATTTCCGTAGAAACAATGTTAGAAAATGGTGGAGATTTCAGACTGGTGTTGATATTTGCTTGGTTAGTGCGTATGGTATTGATTTTTCTCAAATTTTGTTGTAAGGTAAATCTTGCATGCGTTCTCTGGTGTAAGGAGGCTTATTAGAGGCCTAGATTAGAGGTGGTTTAAATGAGAGAAATTGTGAGAGTTTCAGCTCCTTGAATGTGTTTTAGCCAATGCAGGGCATGTCTTGAAGAGGGGGGAATTTGTCAAGTGCGTGAAACCTCTCACAAAAGGCATTAAACGCTTAGAGGCAAAAGGGACGTTGTACGTAGTATACAAATAGGTAATAGACCCATTAACCAGTGTGCCTTACCCATCGCACACGGCCGAACTGTGTCGAGGAGGACGAAGTGGTCAGGTGACAGATGGCACCTAAGGTAGTAGCGAGTTTGAACCTCCCGACAGTGAAAGGGGGGAGGGACGTAACCACTAGGACCTCGAGCGTCAAGTGGGCGCTACATTACTCAGTCAGCTGAGGTTGCTTTGTGAACAGTCTTTGAAGAGCAGGAGTCTTGGACTCGTTCGGATGGTATTGCCGTGGGTCACTGGGTTGGTTCTATTGTCAGGCTGGTTGAACGCGCGTGGATGTTGTTATCGTAGCCCTCTTTAAGATAACTACTGTGTTAAAGTGGCCTCCGAAGTCGGCGGGGAATTTTCGATGTCCGTCTGGTGCCAAGTGTTTGTTTGCTAATCAATTAGGTAGGGATGTGTGTAAATGCAGATGTGTGAAGAATGTAGCGAACGGAGAATTCAGGGTACTTGTGAACAGGGGGTTTGAGAAGCAGCATGGACAAAGGCATGGCCTGAAGGGGAATCCTTTGTTTCCCTCCCTATATAAAGTGAGGGAGAACAACGAGAGTGAAAAAGAACACCAAGAGAGAGAGAGAGAAGGCAGAGGAGAGAGAGAGAGAAGAGAGAAGGGTGGGCAGGACAGAGAACGGGTCGAGAGAAACGTGGTCTGGGAGATAGAAGAGACAGCAAAGTCTTAGGGAAAGACAAGCTGGAAGAGAAGAAAACTAAGTTTGAAGCCCAGAGGTGGGTGAAGACAGACAAACTGAAATTGAACCCAGAGGTGGGTGAAAGAGACGAAGAAGAAGAGTTCTACGTCGAGATCCCAGAGACGACCACGAAGACCCAGTCCTGAAACCTGGAGCCAGTCAACCAAGGCCTCGCCATCAAGCAGTGCTGAAGAAGACGTGAAGAGACTTTTCAAGAACTGTGGTGTGGTGTGAAAGCGTGGTTGTGTATGTGAAAACCTGGCCAGGTAAGAAGTCATTTTTATTATAACCCGGGATTAGGAAGTATTGATATTTTATGTGTTGATTTGTTCATTTTGTGTAATTGGATTTTTCATGTTTGATTATAAGTAGCATAGAAATTGTATTTCTTGTGCTCAGTCGTGTTAGAAGAGAAACGAATGCGTGACATCCCATTCCCAGAGAGAGGTGAATGTTTGGTGGGCGCATGAGTGTGCATATGCGTGTACGAGTGCAAAGATAACCTTGGTGTGTTAAACCTGACTAATAATACATCAACTTAGTGCACTTAAGCAATACCATCACGATTTCCCCCGTCCTGGACATACATCTTGTTTGAAAAGATTCAACAAGAAGGAAACGATCATAAGTATGAATATAACTTTATTTAAATTTTCTCTCCTCCTCCTCCTCTTCCTCCTCCTCCTCCTTCATCTTCTTCTTCTTCTTCTTCTTCTTCTTCTTCTTCTTCTTCTTCTCTCTTCTTCTCTTTTCTCTCTTCATTTATTCTTTATCCATCTATTGCTTTTTGTCATATGTTTATTAATTTACCTATTATCCATTTATTTATTTTTCTTCGTTTTTATGGATCGTTCTCTTGTATTGTTGTCTTTTTTCAACTTGTTGGATGTCTTTGAGTCAGTCATTGTTTTCAAAGTTTTATGTCACATTCATTTTTTGTTATTTTTTTGTTTTGTTTTTTTCCCATTGCTGGTTATGATTATTTCTCTTCTGTCATTGCTTTCTCGATTAGTCTGAATGTACAAAAGGAAAGGTATACTGGAAAGAAAACGGAAGCGGAAATAGAATAGCGAAAAAAAACCTGCACGGATGCAACTCAAACAATAACTAGGGGGGGGGAAAAGGCCATTAGATCCCTTGAAACAGAATGCAGAACAAAAAAAAGAAGAAGAAGAAGAGTAAGATAAAACGAAAGATAACAAAGAGAAGGGGAATAAGGAACCCTGAAGGATGAACAAGCTGACAATCGTAATAATGCAAGACAAAGACAGATCGAAAGAAAGAAAAGGTAAAAGGAACAAAATAAGCCAAAAGAAAAAAAAGGAACAAACCATTGAAACGGTAACATTGTTTTGGTTTGTATACTATCACATCCTCTCTCTCTCCTCTCTCTCTCTCTCTCTCTCTCTCCTCTCTCTCTCTCTCTCTCTCTCTCTTTGTGTGCGCGTGCACGCATGTGTGTATGTGTGCGTGTAAGTGTGTGTATGCGCGCGCATGTGTGTGTGTGTGTGTGTGTGTGTGTGTGTGTGTGTGTGTGTGTGTGTGTGTGTGTGTACTTGCGTACTTGCATGTGTGTGTGTGTGTATGTGTAGGTGTGCGCGCACGCGTATGTGTGTGTGTGTGTGTGTGTGTGTGTGTGTGTGTGTCGTGCGTGTGTGTGTGTGTGTGTGTGTGTGTGTGTGTGTGTGTTGTGTGTGTGGTGTGTGTGTGTAGGCTTGCAGTGGAAAGGGACGTAGGTGTATGTGTATTTACGAGCGCGCGAGTGCACGCGCACATATGTACAGGAGTGTTGTGGGAGGTTGGCCTCAACTGTACCCACCACCACAGTTTCCTTTCTTGATATTCTTCTTCTTCTTCTTCTCTCTTCTTCTTCTTCTTCTTCTTCTTTTTCATATTCTTTTTCTTCTTCTTTTTCTTTCTTTCATTCATTCTTTCTTTCTTTCTTTCTTCTTCTTCTTCTTCCTCTTTTTTTCCATATTTCCCCTCATTTTCTTCCTACTCCTCTGCCTCCACTATCACAATTTTCGGATCCTCCCTTTTCCTCCATCACACTCCTTTTACCTTAGCTGCGTCTAATGTCTCTCTCCAGACACCACCCACACACCCATCCACCCACAAATACCCCCCTTCGCCCCCTCCCCCCATCGACTCCCCCCCCCCCCCCCCCCCGACACTCACAACAACAGTGTCTGTCCTTTTTCATGATGTCTTCTTCTTCTTCTTCTTCTTCTTCTTCTTCTCCTTTTTCCTTCTTCTTCTTCTTCTCTGCTTCTGCTTCTTCTTCTTCTTCTTCTTCTTCTTCTTCTTCTTCTTCTTCTGCCTGTTCATTTCTACATATACACTAGTGTTTTCTATTATTTTAGCTGTTCATGATGTCGTTGTTATTGTTTTCGCATGAGTCCTTGTTTTTCAGTTCTTTGTCGGATTATTTTTTGTTCCCATTGATGTCTTACATAACGATGTTCCCTCGCTTGAATACCTCCTTGTGAGCTGGACAGCACCTTAAAGAAATTTACAACCTGTTATCGGATACACATCATGCTCAGATCGTTATTTCTGTGCTGTCCAGTCATCCTTGTGAGTGGCTTCATCCTCTGTTTCTAAAACAACCCCCACCCCCACCCCCGCCCAAACCACTGCCTACACACCCACGCCTTAGACTTCAAATGTCCCCTCTCTTCTTCCCAATATGCACACCCGCTCCGTCCCACAAACATCGAACCACCCACCTCCTCCTCATCCCCACCCGCCTCTTTCTTTCCGAACCACTCTCACGGTTGTTTTGTTCCCAACACCTAAACGTCTGCCTTTAAAAAAAACCCGCAGATTCATCTTTGTCAGATATTGTTCCTTTTCTATGAGTCTGGCAAGAAGGAAATCGAAGACATCCATCTTGGCTCTGTAAATTCCACACAGTATTTCGTCTTCTTTTTGTTCGTCTTCTTGTTCTTGGTTTCTTTTTTTTCTTTTAGAGTCAGGATTTTGATGAAGAAAAGAGAAAGGCTGGGTGCAGAGAAATGGGTGATGTGACCAAATTTCTGAAAGGAAAGTAAAAGCACAATTGTATTGATATGTTCGTCCCCGGCACTGGTCCGTTTGAATCACACACACACACACACACACACACACACACACACACACACACACACACACACACACACACACACACTTGTCTGCACGCACGCCCGCACGAAAAGGGTTGATGTTAAACGGTTTCATGAATGTTTTGAGAGTGTCTTTGAAGCGTTATTTCTTACCTCCATGGGAGCGCACCCTTTGCTGCCGCTCACTGCAGAAGTCTCTAGGTTAACCGGTCATCTGGGATGCGAGCTACATGACCTACTCATCGGAGCAGAGACAGCATCAGGATGGTGTGATGGGTTAATTAACCGGTCATCTGGATGTGCGTTACATGACCTACTCATCGGAGCAGAGACAGCATCAGGGTGATGTGGATGCTAGGCAGGCCGGCTTGGTCAAGCACCTCTGTGTCTGGAATGTTGTCCTGCCATTTGATGTTTTACAATCTTTCCAGGCAGGTTGTGTGGAAGTGACTCAGCTTCTTGGCATGCCGTTGGTACACTGCCCATGTTTCACAGGCGAAGAGAAGTGTGGGGAGAACAATTGCTCTCTGCACCTTTACCTTGATCTCTGGAATGATTCCTCTTCTAATTCAAACATTGTCGTGTAATGTACCAAAGGTTACACTTGCTTTTTCAATTCTGACGCTCACTCCATCGTCGATGGTGACATTCTGAGACAGAGTGTTGCCAAAGTAGGTGAATTTACTTACTGCAGCGAGTCTCACACCTTTAACGGTGATGTTAGGCTCAGCGTAGGGTCTGCTTGACGTGGATTAATGCAAACTTTCCATCTTCTTTGTATATAATTATGGTGAGACCGTAGTTTGCGCAGGCTGAAAACTTGTCAGTGCTGGATTGCAAATAGGTTTCTGAGCCAGTATTGAAGGCGCAGTCATCAGAAGACAGAAAGTCCCTGATGATGTCTGCCATAACCTTACGTTTTGCCTGCATGCCTCTTGAGTTTAAACAGCGTTGCATCGGCTCTGAATCTGATGTCAATGTGTATGTCTCCTTCTCTGAAGGTGTCAGTCAGCATTGCAATGACTGTAAGGTGAATAGTGTTTTAGGTATTATCTCACTTTTTACCTGGTCAATTTTCATGCATTTTCTTTAAATTTCCTTCTAAAGCTAATTTCATGGTGGCCAGTCAAACATTCACATTCTCCCCACCTACCATGAACTGTACTTCTCAGCCCCGGCAAAACGAGTTTATGCTACCAGAAAAAAAAGCCCAATAAACTCCAAATAATTTCTAGTCGTTTAGACATTTGGCTCTACCTGTAACTTCAGTAAACATACGCTCCAACTCCAGCATTCATTTTGTTCTTCAAATGGGTTCCATGAGAATCTGTGGTTTGCAATTCCTTGATTCCATCCGACCATCATAGCTGTTTTAGTGTCTTGCTCTTCTCAAAAGTGCGTTCTTTTTTTCACTGAGACAGACGTTTCACTTTGACCGATTTTGGTACTGCTTTCGAATGAAAAACAAACGAGCAAATTGGAGACACAAAGGGTTTCCATCCTACGCACGTCAGTCGATTATCAGTTCTCTCTCTCTCTCTCTCTCTCTCTCTCTCTCTCTCTCTCTCTCTCTCTCTCCCTCGCGCTCGCGCGCGCGCGCGCGCGCGAGCTCATGCTTTTTTCAATAACCTTTCGTCCTAATTGGTTTTATTGGTAGAAATGCAATTATGCACCGAGTTGGAGGTGAGAGAATGCAGTAATGTTTTGGTGACGTTTTTATCGTCTGTCCCTGTCTTCGGAGAATGTTTTCCTTCATCAGCAGGCTTTGTCTTCAACTGCCTCTGCTGATTTGTTTTCTGTACTTCGTCTGTTTTCGTCTGTCAGCAGAATTACACAAAAACTTCTGAACCATTTGTAACAAAACGTAACAGAAAGATCGAATATGGCCCAGGTTCGAACGCATTAAATGTTGGTGCCCATCCATTTAACGATACATATTAAACAATATATGTATTGAGAGTCCATTCAGTAGGACCATTAAAACAATTCGTTAGTGTAAAATATTTAATGGCGATCTATTGTTATATTCTATGGTGTATCAAGAAAAAAAATGTAGTATTATATACGTTTATGTTTAATACTTTCCATCTTCTATTCAAAAAAAAAGAGAAGAAAAACAACATTGATATAGTAAATTTATTAGTCCATGGTTACTATTAATCGCCCAAGGGCAACTATTTTTGTTTTGTTTCTTGCTCTCATACGTTATGAAAATGAATAATGAAAAGGTTTACTTGTTGGCTTTTTCCATGCATGTCACAATAACATTTTACTTTTTTGTCCTTGAATCATGGTGCCAATCCAGATGAAAGGGCATATTCAGGATCCGTTCGAGTTTGGATGCGTCAAGGTGCTGTCTCGGGTGCTTTCCTAATCTTCTCATGATTTTCTCTGCGATGCTTACTTCGCCAAGGTTATTCTTTTATTGTTAACTATGCTTTCGTCTGCTTTGTGTGTTTGGCATTTGGGGAGAGAAAGGTGTGGGGACGGGTGGAGCTGTGTGTATGGACGAGTGGTTGGGGTAGGGGGTAGGGAAAATGGTGGAGGATTTAGGATGAGGGCTGATGCAGGTTTTACATATTCTTTTTCTTTCTTTTTCTCTTTCCTTTCTTTTCCGTTCCTTCCTTCTTCATCTGTCATCTGCCTAAGGGACTCGCCAATAAAAAAAAAGAAAGAAAGAAAGAAGCCAATTAACCAGCTAACCGACCAGAAAACCAACCAACCAACGAACATACAAGAATACAAATAAACAAACAAACCATTATTTATGCTTACTCCACTTTCCTTTTAACATGAAATTCTCTCTCTCTCTCTCTCTCTCTCATCTCTCTCTCTCTCTCTCTCTCTCTCTCTCTCTCTCTCTCTCTCTCTCTCTCTCTTCTTCATTGTTTGGGAAAATGGACTGACATTTAAAATGTTATGGACTCCTTACCCCTTACTCTCTTTCGCTGTTATTTAGTTTTCTACCTTTAAAAGAACAGCACCAGATCAAGCACCTCCCGCACATTTCACGAGACTGAAATTTAAACCG
>CM065714.1:128742845-128745345 GCA_033310375.1 Conus canariensis | reverse complement strand
AAATACCCCATTCAGGAAATTCATCACTAATTAGATTTTTGTGTCGGGTATGTCGGGTGTGTGGTATCCATGCATTAACAGATACGAACTGGGCATTTTAGTGGCATTTTTTGCAAAGAAGAAGAGTATGTAGGTGGGGTGGTCATTGGTTAAGGGTAGTGATGAGAGCTAGTCTAAAAACATTCATCATCTCCTTTAACAGAAAACACAGCTATTGTTCTTCCTGTGTTACAATGACCAGACCAGATTAGGATG
The DNA here is from genome assembly GCA_033310375.1 of Conus canariensis. Classification (NCBI taxonomy): domain Eukaryota; kingdom Metazoa; phylum Mollusca; class Gastropoda; order Neogastropoda; family Conidae; genus Conus; species Conus canariensis. Next base: position 128,745,090 of record CM065714.1, on the reverse strand, counting down.
TTTCTTTTGAGCATTGTTATATCTTTGCACTTGTCATTGACTTGGGCTTGAAACATGAAACCCAAGGAAAGGGAATCAAGTGGACAGAAAGAAACAGCCTCTCAGATCTGGATTTTGCCGATGGCATTGCCGCTCTTGCAAGCACCACGAAAGATCTGCAGGTGCTTGTAGACAATATCAGCAAGTTTGCAGGCAACATTGGCCTCATAATCAGTGCCAAAAAGACTAAAAAGATGCTGACCCGTAAACACAAAGTGCCAACAGACGTTTTCATCGACCAAAAGCAAGTGGAAAGTCTCATCAGTTGTAGAGGTCTTTTGTTCATCATTTTACGCTGAAAATAACAAAAATGTTATAGCATTCTTTAGTGTACGAATCAGCTATCTTCCAGGCTTTCTTTTTATTTACAAGCTGAAAGATTGGAGCGATTGATATTAAAAGTATTTGGAGACTGAATATTTTGCCTCTTTTATTTTAACTAAAATTGTATACATTAAAAATCCTTGGAGAATGTACTTTGCAAAAAAGCAAAAAAATCAGTATGTCCATCTCATACAACATTCTGTCACACATAACTATAGACCTAGAAATTGATTCACACAGTTATCCATAGGGGACAGTGCGAGAAGCCTGAAGGTAGGAGATAGGTCTTTTCTGTCTCTTCTTCTCCACTATCTTCTCAATAGCAATATTTTCATATCACATATTTCGTCCCACCCAAACAGTCACACGCCAAGGGTCCTAACTTCTGTCAGTTGAAGGGCTGCTGTCGTTATAGAGAACTATCACTCATGACGGCTTGCCACCAAATTAATCACCAGAGAAGGACCTATTTTTCTGATCCATTTCTGTAGTATTCTGCTGCACGTGCTTTGTGTCAGTCCACCCACACAGAGAATGACATCTGAAGCATCAGCTTGGTGACAGAAGTCACTTAATTCACTCAGGACTGCAGACTCACTTAGAATTATTCACAAAGGTGAACTGAGTTCAAGCCCATCTACAGAACAATAAGACAATTTTAAACCGGACAAACAAGTATATCAGCATATACAATGATGAAAGATCATCGTCTGCAAAGATCAACAGCATGGCCGGGTAACTTTCATACAATACATTTATTGCATGGTAGCACACATTTATTTTTCATCCATCTGGCAAATGCGTTTTATTTTCTAATTGGAAATAGAAAGATTCAGGCAGGCATTGTGTCGTCTGGGGAAAATGATGTAATACGTAAAGAACAGAAACTCAATAGACAGGGAGCTCCTGACCCACTCTCGGCTACACAGGGCCTTGCCCTGTTATTTGCAGCGATAAATTGGATGTTTTTTTTTTTTCCGAATGGGATGACTGGGAATAATTTCACTAAAACGGATGCGCGTCTCCGCGCGCCCATTCACGAAAAGAGAGGAAGCGAATGATGCCTGAGTTCAACTTCCTGGTGACTGGTGAAAGACAAGACATCAATGAATCTGCCCAAAGCGTGAAGCGGCCAGGGTTAGGGTTTTACATTGCCCACAGCAAACTTGTCTCCTGTGACAATGCACCTCGCACGTTTATACAATCCCATGTGGTATTAAAATGACAACATCGTTTTCTCACGTTCCAGCCAGTGGCTGCTCCTCTTCTTTGCAGTCGACATGATTTCTGTCTATCTTTTTTTTGTGCTTAGTCCTGTTTATGTGTAAAAGTAATTCTGAATAATGTGTCGGTGAGGATTTCTTTTTCTGTGAGTTGTAAGGATTCTAAACGATGTGTCTGTAGTGGTATGCCACTCCCTGTGAAAAAAAGATATAAAAAAGGCATTCCACCAACAGTGTTGTAGTGTATTGTACGGTCTAACAACGTATTGTGTTGTATAACATGGTATTGTACTGCATTCTGTTGTGGTTTACTAGTGGTATGCATACGTATCAAATTGGATGAATTGCGTAGCGTTGTTTTAATAGTGCTGTACTGCACTGTTTTGCACAGTACTGTATTTATTGTGTGTACTGTCGTATTTACAGCTTCACTTCCAAAGGCTTTTCTATGTTAAGTAATTTGTAATGTTTATTTTAAAACCACATGCTACTAGTGTACAGCGCCACTCGAACCTCACTGATATAATTCCATTCCAACTATCTGGTAATTGGAAATGAAATGAGGCAGGGAACAGCAAACGATAAACAGTAAACAAGTGAAACCTAACACAGAGTAACTTTTATTCAAGACTGGCACAGCCTTTTAAACTTGAATAAAG
>CM065714.1:128720345-128730345 GCA_033310375.1 Conus canariensis | reverse complement strand
GAAAGACGCCATCCAACCAATTAAGCAACCTATCAGCCAGCCAACCAACCTACAGACCAATCATCTAACCTTCCAACCAACCAATCAACCAACCAACCAGCCAACCAGCCAACCAACCAACCAACCGAAAAGGAAACAAATGAACAAACAATTATTTGTTTCCTTCACGCCCTTTAAAATTAATTTTCTGTCTGTCTGTCTGTCTGTCTGTCTGTCTGTCTGTCTGTCTGTCTGTCTGTCTCTCTCTCTCTCTCTCTCTCTCTCTCTCTCTCTCTCTCTCTCTCTCCATCGTATGGGCAAATGGACAGACATTTAAAATTTTTCTGACTCCTGACCACTAACTCTTCTTCCCTCAGTCATTCTTTTCTTCCGTCAGAAGAACAGCGCCGGATCAACCACCTCTTCTTTCCTCTGTGATTCTTTTCCTCTGTCAGAAGAACAGCGCCAGATCAATCACCTACTGTAAATTTCACGAGAGGGAAATTGAAACTATCCATCTTACACACTGCAGCACTGGAACATTGTAACCTTGTGAAGGAAAACGGGGAAGGGCAGTGAAATCAATTTGATAACAAACTATTGAATAAAAGAACTACCGCCTGTCATACAGCAGACTGGGTAGGGTGCAATCGCGAACACAGACACATCCACAACATGGAGCCGGGGGAGAGAGGAGAGAGAGAGAAGAGAGAGAGAGGAGAGAGAGAGAGAGAGAGAGAGAGAGAGAGAGAGAGAGAGAGAGAAGGAGAAAAGAGATTGTGCGTGTGTCTGCGCGTGCACGCTCACGCACTGGTGTGTGGTGTGTGTGTGTGTGTGTGTGTGTGTGTGTGTGTGTGTGTGTGTGTGTGTGTGTGTGTTTGTGTGTGTGCGCGCGCGCGCGCGCGCGCGTTTTGTAGTTATTCTTTTTGTAAGTGTTTCTTATGTGTCTGTGTTTGCTTTCAAATTAACGGTAGAGTCTGCAATGTCCGACAAGAATAATGTAACAAATCCATCGTGATATGAGCAAATGCTTACGTCAGAAAACCATCTGAATCTGAATATCTCTCTCTCTCTCTCTCTCTCTCTCTCTCTCTCTCTCTCTCTCTCTCTCTCTCTCTCTCTTTGTGGTGTTATCAGCACCAAAGAATTCATCATTTAAAAGAGTTCCGCCACATGTTACATTCACATCGATGTGGCAAGCGTGCACGTCCGTCTTTTTTGGTTTCCCTCTGTTTCAATGATACCTAGAGGAACTGAGTGAAAGGCAGGATGGATTTCTGCTCTGCAACCTTTATGTGAAATATTCTTATCTGACTCATTACAACGTATTCATGGGTAGGCCTATAGCCTTTACGACAACGTTATCAATCTGAAATCTAGTCTTAAGAAAACGAGTGCTTTTTCATCGCCCAAAGCGCATGCCCTACCACAACAAAAACTCGAAACAAGACTAACATACCCCACATACCCATCCTAAAACAGTAATCTGCACACACACACACACACACACACACACACACACACACACACACACACACACACACACACACACACACACACACACCACGCACAGAGAGAGAGAGAGAGAGAGAGAGAGAGAGAGAGACACTATTCGTAAAATTGAAGGACTTACTTTAATAGTTCTTTACAAACGATATCACAGCAAAATGGTGCCTAACGCTAAACCATAAATTCCCCATGGTTCGGGGACATGGTAAAAGACAAACATCTGTCCGATACCTAAGGGGTTTAACAGTATCAAGGGGTTTTGTGCCGTAGATGACAAAGAAGACTAAAGAAATGTAGGAGTGGGAGAGTTGGTCTGAACAGGTCGCTGAATAAGATAATATGCAGTCAGTCAGACATTTATATCCAAGAGGTCATTGTGATAGATGTATCACCTTTGCATATATGTTTGATATTTGACAGACTTTTTTTTTTTTTTTTTTGCTGTCCCAACCTCTGCGCTACCTCAGAGGCAGTGCACCCACGCTGCTCATTCCGACACCCCGTCCACAGCCACAGCCCGGTCGGTCCCGCCGCAGCCCCGGCACCGGCAATCCACAGGGAGCAGTCAATGTCAAGTCGTCAAGAGGCAACCCACCGGAGGAGACACTGCACTGCTGCCGAGTCACTTCGGTGGTGTTCAGTGGCGCCTGTTCTGATCTAACATACGCAGGACACCACCTACTAAGCCCCCTACTGACGACAATAATTGCTTAGTCGCGGAGCCGGTGTGAGTGAGCTCTCCCTCCGGAGGGCGCCACCACGTCCGTCCAACGACAGCCCCCATGGACTCGCCGATACCGGTGACCCCGACGGAACCAAACCAAGGCCACAGACGTGGAGAGGACATCGAAATTGAGGTCACTATGAGAGCAGGGCATGAAGGGCCACAGAATTTGAGACATTTTTTATGCTGATTGATGACAATGAAGATGATTAAGATGATCCTACGGATTTTCCATTTCGGTCTGAGACTACATGACAGGGCTGTACTCTACGCTTCCTTTCATAATATATCCCGGCATCAACCAGCCCGAGAGATACAGGCACCTGCAGTGTTGGTCAGGAAATTTTGAGCAACACTCTCAGAGACGCATCCATTAAGTGGATGAAACTCGACTGTGTGGTCCCAGTCTTCCCAGCTGAGTCCGCAGCAAACTCAACTGTGGGTAGGAGCCGGTCGGGGCAGAAAACTCCCACATGACTCTGATGGGAATCGAGCCCGTGACCTCCCAGCCGGGAGTCCTCAACGCTAACCACTTCGCCACGGCGGGTGGTGATATTTGACAGACTTTATCAGAAACTGCCAGTGCTGGATTCTCTTCGTTACAAATTCAGCATTAAGTCAAAAAATTATATCAATAAATGCATATGCATGTATGTATGTGTGTATGCCTCTATGTATGTATGTATGAATGTATGTATGTATGTATGTATGTATGTATGTATGTATGTATGTATGTATGTATGTATGTATGTATGTATGTATGTATATCAACAAATGCATATGCATGTATGTATGTGTGTATGCCTCTATTTTATGTATGTATGTATGTATGTATGTATGTATGTATGTATGTAATGTACGTACGTATGCATACATACATACGTACTTACATATATACAACAATGCTATGTATGTAAGTACGTATGTACGTATGTATGTATGTATGTATGTTGTATGTATGTATGTATGTATGTATGCATCATGCATGCATGCATGTATGATGTATGCATAGTGTATGTATGTATGTATGTATGTATGTATGTATGTATGTATGTATGCATATATATGTGTGTGTGTGTGTGTGTGTGTCTGTGTGTGTCTGTCTGTCTGTCTGTCTGTCTGTCTGTTGTGTGTTTTTCTATCTGACTGTCTTTTTGTCTGTCTGTCTGTGTCTCTGGGTGTGTTTGCTCGCACTAGCACCCCCCCCCCCCCGTCCACCCCCACCCCCACCCCCACCCCCGCCGGCTTTCACATATTTTGGCTGCGTAGCATGTTACAGTGAACATTTAAGCACATGTGGCGCTGACAAACGAGGCAAACGGCAAGTACTGGACGGACGTCAAAGAGACAGGAGAAAGGACACGAGACAATTATCCCCAACGTTTTCCTTCATGGGTGAGCTCTCTCTTCAGCTTCTGTTCTCCCGGCCCTCTGATTTGTTCTCTCTATTTGTTCGTTTGCACAACACCAGGGCATTATGGTGATGTAGGCAATCTTGAGAGAGAAAAACACACACACACACCCCTCCCAAAGAAAAACCATGAACAAGCAGAAAGCAAACAATCAGAAAGGAACAGAAAGCAGGACATTGGCAGAAAAGACCTTTTGCGAATGCAGGGGTTCTTTGGTCTTTTTCGTTTTGTTTTGTGCCTGTGTTTGTTTTCTTTGTACGAGTGTCTTTTTTTTCTCTTTAAAAGAAGTGAACGCGTGTCGAAATAACAGGTATTCATCTTCTGACGCATCCCATATGCACACACACACACACACACACACACACACACACACACACACACACACACACACACACACACACACAAACAAACACTCACATATGCATACACATACACGGGCGCGCTCGCGTCGCGCGCGGTGACTTGCACACTAATAAGTTTCTACTTTTGAACAGACCTACATGTACAGAAAGGTTGAATACATTTTCCTCATTCATGTAGAGGTGTTCTGTCTTCCAGGTAAAGTAACTAGAAGGTAGATCGCAGACTTCCACAAAGCAGAAACGAATCCTGGATCCGTCTTCTGATCCGGATCCAGTCATTTTTGTCTGTCTCATGTTACCACCGATTTGTTTATAATCGCTTCAGGAGTTTTTACGTTATCTTGCTCATATGCAAACTAATCAACAGGTGCGTGTGGAAACTATGTTTCCTTGCTAAGAGCTTCGAGGCCAGGGTGACAGATTAAAGGTGAGGGTAGGTGTGAGGGCAGGTAGCAGACATTTTTTTCCCGGGTGCAGCGACGAGGAGGAAGGGTGGAGGGGAGGCGAGGCCAAGGGGTGGAAGAAGGGATGAAAGGGGAGGAGGAGGAGTGGAGGTGCGGTCCTAGCGACGCGATTCAATGTTTTATAGCTTAAAACTAACACACCAGAACCCTTGAAAATGTTCCTATCCTATCAGCCCAAATGTTAGTTTCAGGTTTCGTTTAATTAAGGAGGTGTCACTGCATGCAGACGTTTCCACGTTGCACTACATATGCCAAGTCACGAGGTCAGCATGGGCAGGGCTCACAGCAAGATTCATGACAAAATAACTGAATAAATTAACAAATGAATGAATGGAAACAAATGAATGAATTAATGAATAAAAAGACAGGCAGGAAGAAAGACAGAATAGAGCTGAGGACAGGGTGTTAAAGATTAGGTGCCTGATTTACGCATAAACCCAGCTTAACATGGTCAAGTCCTAAAGTATAGTAGCTGTGTGTTTGTTTAATATGTTTGAGAGCACGCCATAAAATATTGCAACTTCTTCTGCACTGATATATTCAATTATGTAATTCGTCAGATCACTACGTTCATCACTTAATGTTCTCACTTAATGTGACAGGCGCGTAATATTGTGAGTGGCGTGTGTGTGCGTGCGTGCTGCGTGCGTGCGTGCGTGCGTGCGCGTGCGTGCGTGCGTGCGTGTTGTGTGTGTGTGTGGTTGTGTGTGTGTGTGTGTGTGTGTGTGTGTGTTGTCGGTTTTTGTTGTTAAATGTAAGTGCTGTAGCACTGAAACCATAAGATCTATGCTCTTTATACGGTGATGACGATTCTCCTCACTCACAGCGTGAGCACTGTGGACATGTAAACTAATCCCCTGTATACATGAGCTGTACGCTGACAGCGCCACGTAGCTCATTTATCAATCATGGCAGCCCGCCGTTGGTATTGACGCGAAAATAAACCTAATACCGGACGATATTCAACTCACGTGCCCCATGTACGAAACCCATTACTCATAGAATTTTGTGTCAGATATGTTGATGTGTTGCATTCATGCATTCATGGATACGAACTGGACATACTGATGCGGCAATTTTGCAAAGAAGAAGAGTAATTCGGTGGGGGTGGGAGTGGGTCGGGGGTAGGGATAACAGGGGATCCAGCAACATTCATCATCTGTTATTACAGGAAACGACAGCTATTGTGCTCCCTGTTATAATGACCAGACCAGATTCGGATGGTACTTTGAGCCTTGTTACATATACTTGTCTTTAACAACCAGTTGATGTATAATAGCATTCAACTCTTTAGTTTCAAGAAGTTTCTTCTCCTCAACTTACACTGACGAGAACTATGAATCATGGCAGTCTTTGTTGTACGAAGCAGTTTATTTCTTGGAGTTCTATCTTTTTATGAACAATCTGAAAGATCAAAACATTCAGAAGTATTTTGGTCTTTGGACAGTTTGTCTCTCCTCTTTTACCTAAATTTGTAAACAGTAAAATCTATGGAAAATGAAGTTTGCCGTAGAAAACAATTAAATAACGGAATATCTCCGTACCATACCTTATTCTGTCGCACATCATTATCGACTGAGAAAGTAATTCCAACAATTATCCACAGAAGGAGGTACAAGAAGACTGGGATGGAAGCTGGGACTTTTCCTTCTCATCTTATCCATGACCTTCTCAGTAGTAGCACTTTCATGTCACATAATTCGTCCCACCTAAACAGTTGCACGCACAGGTTCCTAGCTTCTGTCACTGTTGAAGTGCTGGCTGTCCTCACGGAGAGCTATCGTTGACGATGGATTGCCACCAGACTTGTCACCAGAAGAGGACTCGTTCCTCCGATCCATTTCTGTAGTATTGTGCTGCACTTGCTCTGTGTCATTCCACCCACACAGAGCATGACGTCTGAATGATCCGGTTAGCGACAGAGGTCACGTAATTCATTCAGAAGAGAATACTCACTTAGAACTATTCAAAGAGGTGAACCAAGATCGACCCTGCTATTCTTGCACGCTGGACTATAGCATCGTCATGGAGACAACCATAGGTTCCAAATCCCATGTGCATTCTGAAGAGGAAAAAGACATTTGTAAACCGGGCAAACATGCATTCCAATAAATAAAACAATGTAAGATCATCTTCTGCAACGGTCAATAGTATAACCAAGTAACTGTCACAAATTTATTCTTCTCAGCACAAATTTGTTTTTCATCCATCTGGCAAATGCATTTTCGATTGGAATTCATCGTATCCTGCAGACGACATGCCGTCTGGGGGAAAATAATGCAAAGCGTAAACAAGACAAACTACAACAGACAGGGAGCTTCTGACTCACTCTTGGCCTTACGGGGCCTTGCCCTATTATTTGCAGGGATAAACTGGATGTTGTTTCCGAATGGGATCACTGGGAATAATTTCACTAAAACGGACGCGCGCCAATTCACGGAACAACAGGAGGCGTCTGAGCCCAAGTCTCTTGTGGCTGATAAACCGCCAGGCATCAGTGAATCTGCCCTAACCCGTGAAGCGGTCAAAGTTAGTGTTTTATCCGCACAGCAAACTTCTCCCCTGTGACAATATATGCCACACGTCTGAAAGATCCCATGTGTCATTAAAATGACAAGATTTTCCTCACATTCCACCCAATGGCTGCTCCTCTTCTTTGAAATCGATATAGAGAAAAGTTTACAATGAAGTCTCAATGATGATTTATTTTTGTGTGAATCAACACGATTCTAAACTAGGTGTCTGTTGAGGTTTGCCTCTCAGAGAAATACGAATATAAAACCAGTCATATCTCCAATAGTATTGTAGCGTGTTGTACTGGCAATGTTTTGTGTTAAAAAAAACATGATATTGTATTGTATTGTTTTGGATTGTAGTCTGTGGCGTATCATGTATGGAACTGGATAACATTGTAGAGTACTGTCTTAATTGTGTTGTACTGCAGTTTTGTACAGTACTGTAGCATACTGTGTGTACACTATTGCACTGCGGTGCTATTATTGCATCACATTAAATGTTAATGCTTTTCTATAAAAATTTATAGTACACCTTAACTTCCTAAGATTGTTGTATGTTAGGTACTTTGCGATGCTCATCCCCACCCCCCTCCACAAAAAAACGCTACCTGTCTACAGCGCCACTCGTTTGCTTCTTCGTTCTTTTCTCTCCTAACTACTGTTTCTGTACTTCAGCAATAACTCGCTCGCTTGTTAACCATACTGGGATTATCTAATTGGTGAGGAACGAATATCAAACTTCCTGTGTTTATAGTGGACAGTGTTAACAATTCCTTTCTCTGCCGCTCCCCTTCTAACAAAAATCACATCGGTAAATATTCTCGCACACGTTGTTTGATTTTTTTTCCATGAGGAATGTGCAATAATTGTCATATGGCATATGGTTTGATTAGTCATTTCATTGTAGAAGGAAACTATCATGTATGGAATGTGACTCATCTTTACAATCATTTATTGAATGTGACTCATCTTTACATTCAAAAGAATTCGACGACAATCATGATGACATTGAAGTATATTCATGCTGTCAAGCTTAATTAAGTTTTCTTCAAACTGTCATGCTTTTGATAATATAACATAGCTTGACATAGCCAATATACATATATTTTCTTTTCGTACTTTTGCCTGTCCTATCCTCAAACACTCCCGCGTCTCTCTCTCTCTCTCTCTCTGTCTCTGTCTCCGTAGGGGGTCACGTGACGTGAAACGTAGCGAAAGAGCGCACATCGAAAGAGCTGCAGTAAATTCGCTATTTCATCGTCAACATGCCAGTTACTGGACTGCCAGCGACTGTGGAGAAGACCCCGAGTGCCCTGCTGACGGACAACACGGTGACAATTGGAAAGTGGCCGGAGAAGGAGACAGCACGGTGGTTGTGCTACGTCTCAAGCCTGCCAACTCGCCAGTGTCAACAAACATGGCGGACCCTGTCCTGAATCGGAATACAAGGGTGCAATATTATAGAAGAAAGCCACCCAGTCAGATTCGACGTGACCGGGAAAGGGCCAGACAGCAACAGAGTCAGGCAAGTACGAAGCGGGATCATGACCTCGATACGGTACGCCCACTGGATGCGCCGTTCTTGCCTGACACACAGTCGGAAATATCAGACACACAGGAGTACGTTTTGTCAACACGGCCGAACCGGAATGACAGCGACCAAGACGAGGACGAAGCGCCGTCTGATGTGTTTCAAGTGAACGAGGCCAACGAAACTTCAGGCATGATTGACTGTGACAGTTCTATCATTCCACAACTTGAGACGGACATCGAGCCGATGATAGATAGTTCTGTTGGTAGTTTCAGTACCAGTGTCGTCAAAAGCTATGTCGCTACCCTCACAGATAGGTCTGTACAAAGACGATTGAGGGACAAGGACAGAAATAAATCCTTCCGAAAAGTGACAGTCCAGCGATCGACCGACACTGATGTGCTCATGTGCGAATCAGACGATCTAGTTCAGGAATTTACCTGTGCGGCTACCTCTGATGACAGCAAATGTGTCTTCTGGTATGTGAAGCAGGACGACAAAAACATGCTGACAGAGGAACGTGGTAAACTTGCCAGTCTCCATAAAGGGAAACGTGTTGTCAGTACACAACACGCCGAGATCCAAGCACGTGCGGCACGGGAGATGGAGACGCTGCACGGCCTGATCCAGTTCTACCTGGGCTGACAGCCAGTGTTCACGAGACTCCTATGACGGACCGGTTACTGTGGGACAGATGCCAAGAGGGGAAAAAAAAAAACAAAAAAAAAACATTGTTTGCCATGGTTTCCATGTCGGACTTTCCGCGATGCCTTGTTAAATTGTTTTGTTGTGTTATTGTTCATCGCGCCGTCTTGCTTATGAAGCTATACCGCTTTATAGCAATAATAATCATCATATCATATCATATCATATCTGTCTCTGTACTCTCTCTCTCTCTCTCTCTCTCTCTCTCTCTCTCTCTCTCTCTCTCTCTCTCTCTCTCTGTGTAAATACAAAACCCTAGTGCAAAACCAGTCTCTCTCATAAAGAAAGCCAGATCTGTTATCGACGAGCATGAGCAACAAAATATCCCAGAATAAATTTTACATTCGACCTCCAATTGTAAGGTTCCAGCCAGCTTGCTTTAACGAACTGACACACGACACCTTCCCTAAAGAGAAGACATATAAACTGACAAAGTCATAATCACAAACCTCTTCCTTCACAAATCCCTCTAGATCTGTTTGCGCCGATGCCACGACATGATTTCCATCTAACACTCCATCCCATCAGACGCTCATGATGCTGTCTCTGGAATTTAATTCAGGTACTCACCGAGCTGGTAGAAACTCAGCTCCCACCATTATACTGATTCCTCGGTAGGCTAACAGACCTGCTCTGAAAAATCAGCGGAGGGGGAGAATGGCAAATCTCTGGACGGGAACGTGAGGTGAACCATAGTGCTAGTGCTTCATAATGGTCCTCCTGAGGGTCCTGACAACGTGGAAGTGCGTATGATCGAGATGCTTAATTTTCGAATCGGTAGAAATGTCGCTTTTAAAA
>CM065714.1:128685345-128712845 GCA_033310375.1 Conus canariensis | reverse complement strand
GGAAGTGGGGGGATGAGGTGAGGTCAGGGGTAGGAAGTGGGGGATGAGGTGAGGTCAGGGGCAGGAAGTGGGGGGATGAGGTGAAGGTCAGGGGTAGGAAGTGGGGGATAGGTGAGGTCAGGGGTAGGAAGTGGGGGATGAGGTGAGGTCAGGGGTAGGAAGTGGGGGATGATGTGAGGTCAGGGGTAGGAAGTGGGGGATGAGGTGAGGTCAGGGGTAGGAAGTGGGGGGATGAGGTGAGGTCAGGGGCAGGAAGTGGGGGGATGAGGTGAGGTCAGGGGCAGGAAGTGGGGGGATGAGGTGAGGTCAGGGGTAGGAAGTGGGGGGGATGAGGTGAGGTCAGGGGCAGGAAGTGGAAGGATGAGGTGAGGTCAGGGGTAGGAAGTGGGGGGATGAGGTGAGGTCAGGGGCAGGAAGTGGGGGGATGAGGTGAGGTCAGGGGCAGGAAGTGGAAGGATGAGGTGAGGTCAGGGGCAGGAAGGGGGGGGGATGAGGTGAGGTCAGGGGTAGGAAGTGGGGGGATGAGGTGAGGAGGAGCTGAAGGAGTCGTAGTGGAGCGATTTTTTATCTGGAAAAAAAAAAAAAAAAAAAAAAAAACTGCACTGACCAGAAACTTGAAACTTTCCTGTCCCCACCAATCTGTCTCCAGCCACCACCCACCTAACCTGTCCCCTGCCCCTGTCCACCTTGATCACGCCTAACTAGATATTGTAGCTTCAGCTTCAGGTTCATCAAGATGTCACTGCATGGAGGTTAGTCCACATTGACTCCACGACAAGTGATACGCCATCAGGCCGGTATGGTTGAATAAATAAGTGAATAAACAAACGAAGAATTAAATAAAAATAAACAAACAAAATATAAACAAACAAATGAATACGCAGATAAGTACATACGTAAATAAATGAATGATTAAAAGAACACGTATATATATATATATATATATATATATATATATATATATATATATATATATATAGTGTGTGTGTGTGTGTGTGTGTGTGTGTGTGTGTGTGTGTGTGTAAATAAATGAAATCAGAAGGAACAGAATTGGTTTCACGTGAACAATCTGCCCTGGGAACTTTGACCTTCGCTGAATCAAGACTTCACCCAGGCATCACTATTTATCATACAGTAATGAGGGGATGGGGGGGGGATTAATGACGTAAAAACCACATATTACGTCAACTAGTTTTGACGCCGACTTCCATGGTCAGCTGAGGAAGGTTTGCAAAAACCGAAAGCGCTTCTGTAAAATGCTTTGGGTGTTTGTTTGTTGTTTTTTTTTTAATTTGAATTAAGGAACAGAATTGAGAATGGAATCTTAATTATGATTTGCCTGATCTCCGCATTGACACAATGTACTAGTAAAACCAGTGCTACATAGTTACATATATAATAATAATAATAATAATGATTTCTTATATAGCGCTTAATCAAACGAATTTCTCTAAGGCGCTTTACAAAGTCATACTACATTCACCCTTCTCATATACAATAATACACCTTACACCCAACTACAAATACTATTACTACAATAACTAACAAATCCTAATCCTACCAATGTGACATTCACTTATTCTTCAAATATCACTACAAAAACTTAATCCTATAACGTTCAATCATACAACAAATACATATAATAGAGAACATACACATACGCTACATTTGAAAAGGCCCAGACGGCTATGAGTTAGGTTGTACCCCCCCCCCCCCCCCCTCTCCCCACAGCATTGACTAATTATGAGAAAATAGATGGGTTTTAAGTTTAGACTTGAAAGAAGAGATAGAATCTGAATGTCTGAGACAGTCTGGCAGTCTGTTCCACGTCGCTGGAGCTTGAAAAGAGAAAGATCTTTCACCAGTAGTAGTCCTGAAGCGAGTCATTCGCAGAAGGCGGTCGTCAGCACAGGAGCGTAGTTGTCGAGAGGGGGTGTAGATTTTAAGGAGATCTGAGAGATAAGAAGGTCCATTTTCAAAGAGAGCAGAGAAAGTGAGAGTTGAGATTTTGTACGAGATACGGTTTGAGACAGATAGCCAGTGAAGAGAGTGGAGGAGAGGCGAAATGTGAGCATGTTTTCTTGCTCTACAGACGACTCGGGCTGCATGATTTTGGATTCGCTGTAATCTTTCTATCAGGTATTTTGGAAGGCCGGCCAAAAGTGAGTTGCAGTAATCTATTCTAGATAAGACAAATGCACAAATGAGAGTTTTTGTAGCATCTGTAGAGAGAAGGTGACGTACAGAGCTGATTCTTCTTAGTTCTAAATAGGCATATATCCAATATTCATTTCATATGTTTCAAGAGCAAGCCGTAAAACATTAAAGCTTCTTCTACAATGATATTGCTGAATATTTAATCATCAGATTCACTCTAGAGTTCATCACTCTGTGTGATCTTTGAATCTAAATGTAGTGACTGTTTTGTGCGCGTACTTCCAATGCAAATTTTCTGGCACAGTAACTTTGAATTCAATGCCCCTCAACATGGAGATGACATTTCGACATGTCCACTGCATGAACATTGTGGAAGTTTTAAACAAATCCGTGTCAGTAACAGCTGTACGCTGACATCGCTACAGAGCATGTCTATCAACCTTGGCAAGCCACCATTAGTACTGACGCCGAAATGAGGCCTCCAGACTCGATACTATGCAAGTAAACCACTCCATGGTAGAAACTTATGACTTTTGAATTTCTCATGCCAACAATGCCAGATATGTTGCATGGATGGGTTTTACACTTTTCGTGTACTCTGAAGGGGAAAAAACAAGACATTTCTAAACTGGTCAAATAGGAACTTCCGAATATAAAACGAAATAATGCACAAATCACTAGCCAAGCCAAGTAACTTTCGAATAATGTCTATTGCCTCACAGCGCATACATTTTTTTAAATCCACCCAGCAATTGCATTTTAAATTGGAATTCAAAGTATTCTGACTGGCTTCGTGTCGTCTGGGGAAAAATAATGCGAAACGTAAACAACAGAAAGGGAAGCTACTGACCCACTCTTGGCGACACACGATCTTGCCCTGTTATTCGCAGGGATAAATTGGATGTTGTTTCCTAATGGGATGACTGGGAATAATTTCACTAAAACAGATGCGTGTCTCTGCCCGCCCATTTAGGGAAAGATAGGTGGCCAAAGAGGTCCGAATTCTACTCTCTGGTGGCTGATAAAAGGCATGGCATCAATGAATCCGCCCAAAGCGTGAAGCGGTCAGGGTCAGGGCTCTACGTCCACCACAGGAAGCTTCTCCCCTGTGGCAAAACACCCAGTAACTCTAAAAAATCCCTTGTGCTATGAAAATGCCAAGATTGTTTTCTCACGTTCAAACCGATGGCTTCTATTTTCCTTCGCGGTCTACACATTTTTTTTCTCCTTATTTCGTTTTGTTTTGTTTTGTTTAGCTTTGTTTTCTATTTGGAAAAGTGGTGTTAAACAGAGTCCTCGTAAGGATTTCTTTCTGTATGAATCAGCAGGACTCTAAACGAAGTGTGCACTAAGGCATTCCATTCTCTGTGAAAACATTTGTTTTTAAGTCATAATGCAAGCATTGTTGTAGTGTAACGTATTGTCACTCACTCACTCACCTCGACCCATCGCTCCACACACACACACACCCCACACACACACACACACACACACACACACACACACACACAACCGCTTTGGGGTCAAACATAATTTAATGGTTTTCTGATCATGATAATCTTGTTTGGCTGATGTACATAGGCTTTAGTCCAGAAACCACAATACGATACTAACAACCATTGATTAGATGCGTTATAGGAGTGCCTCACCCATTAACTTTTGTTGAGGTGAACGACTTTGATTTAGACATGATCAGACCATAACCACCATACCTTCTTCTTGATGCTTTATTGCTGCGATTATGAAGAATTTTCATAAATCTTATTAACACACCATTGTACTCCAGGTCATAAGGTTTTGTGAGGGAGTGGATGTAGGAAAGGACAGGGAAGCACAGGGCGACAGTCGACTGAACGAAATCATGGTGTTTGTAGCCCAGACGACCAAATATGCCCTCTGATGACTACAATTCTATTAGAATGACAATTGACATTAACATAGTACACATAAAACGCCGCAGCTTCTTCCCCACTGAAGTTTTCAAACATATTATCGTTGGTCATTACCGAATGTGACGTCTGAACCGAATTGTGTGTGTGTGCGTGTGTGTGTGTGTGTGTGTGTGTGTGTGTGTGTGTGTGTGTGTGTGTGTGTGTGTGTTTGTGTGTGTGTGTGTGTGTGCATGTGTGTGTGTGTGTGTGTGTGTGTGTGTGTGTATTTATGTGAGCGTGTGAATGTGTGTACATGGGAGAGACAGAATGTGTGTGTGTGTGTGTGTGTGTGTGTGTGTGTGTGTGTGTGTGTGTGTGTGTGTGATGTCTCTTTACATGGAGATAAGGAGATGACAATAAGGCATACTTACAGCATGAGCACGGAAGATATTTCAAACAAATGCTCGTTTCCGTAGTAGCTTGTACGCCAACATCGTTACTCGGCTTGTCTATCAACCTTGACAGGCTGCTATTACCACTGACACTGAAATAAGGCCCGAACACTGGACGAAATCCGAGTAAATCACTTCATGCTGGAAACGCATTGTTCTTTATGTTTTCGTGTCAGACATGCCGGATGTCGTCTTTCGTATGTTCATGAGAGAACTATAAAATAGGCATTCTGGCTCACCCACCTCCGCCAGCTCCAACCGGCTAAAGCCGGTTTCGCTGTTGCTCCGCCGGCTTACCCAGAATGCCTATTTTATAGTTCTCTAATAGTAAACACTTTACAAACATACATAATGTGTAGGATTGTCTGTTTTTAACACTAATTTAGAAAACTTTTGAGACTTAAGTTTTTGCTTAATCCTTCGTTTTTCTTGATCGTTTTCAATTACATCATTTTCACGCATACATTCATCAAACATCAAACATACATAATGTGTAGGATTATCTGTTTTATAGTTCTCTGTCACTGGACCGTTAAGAAGTAAACAAACAAAACAATGGGGACTTGGTTAACCATGCCTTTATTCTTAGGAGGGCTATTTGTCAACCAAGTTGGGATTTCATTCTATTGTGAGGAATGACTGGCTATTGAAAGCTATCTGAATAGGGAGTGTCTGAAAGGGGTGGGATGTGTGTTCACACAAGCGTAGAATCGTGGCACGTTGTTGAAGATTATTCTAAGCAGCCACCAAGTGCACTTATTAAAAGCTTGATTCAACAAACAAGACAATTGTATAAAGTACACCCGGCGGCCGCCTGAATAGGCAGCCTGTTGAATAGGACGTGACAAAGCGACGGTCCACCTAGACCGCGGCCGTTAAAGCGTGGCTTTCTGCTATAGGCTGTGACGTGTGCCTGTTTAATATTCATTTCACGCGCTCTAGCTAGAGCGCGGCCGTTCCCTGCTGTGGCTCTTGAGAAGATCGTGTTTCAAGCTGCATTGGTAGTTGAATGGGAGTGGACCAATACTGCCTTATCTCCTCACTATATGAAAACATTGCTTTTAGTTCTTTTCTCATGGAGTAGACTTCAATGAAATAGCAATTCTTGATGAACGGTTTGTGATTCAAGAAGTTCTATCTCAGAAGAGATACTGTCTTGCGACATAACACAACACTTTCTAACTGAAAACACGACTGCACTGCACACCCGCAAATGACAAGACAGCTAGGTTTAGTTGCTAACAACACAAGTGCTGGGCGGAAATGTCGTCACTGTTACTAATCAGCTGATTCTATCTAGTCTTGTGATTGGGGGAAGGTAAGAAACATGTTTTGATATGTTTAGAAATTTAGCCGCCTAAATTTATACAATGACGTCTAACGCCTGTACTGAACGACGCCGTCTAAATTTATACAATGCCGCGTGGCAGCCTGACGCCCTTATGTGTAACTTGACACGAACTAGCAAACAGTGCGGCGCTTCGACTCGGCTATTGTGCAGTTGAGTAAGCCGGGGCCAGACATGTCTGACCTAGATACTACATAAAGGCAGAAGGGAGTTGTCTCCCGGAAAAGAATGTAACAATTAATTGTGAAAAAAAATCGTCATTAAGTCGTTCTAGGTTCTTATTCAAGTCGGCATCACGTTCTTATTCAAGTTCTTATTTAAGTTCTTAACAAGTTTTTATTCAAGTTCTTAACAAGTCAACATCAAGTTTTTAACAAGTCATCATCAAGTTCTTAACAAGTTCTTATTCAAGTACTTATTCAAGTACTTATTCAAGTTCTTAACAAGTCGTCATCAAGTCGTCATTAAGTTTTTATCAAGTCGTCATTAAGTTCTTATTAAGTTCTTATCAAGTTCTTATTTAAGTTTTATCAAGTCGTCATCAAGTCGTTATCAAGTTCTTATTCAAGTCACTTATAATTATTTATTAAGTTCTTAACATATTATTGCATATCAAATGGATCAAAATGAGATTTTGTTGTTGGCAGTTCTGGCATGCTTTTTTGTTCGGCTTCTGTATTTAGTGGCTGAGATTTTTTGGACTGCTTTGGTTTTTGCTGGCGTTGTTTATATATTTTATAACCGTAATAACCACCCCCAGCAGCAATGACGCCAAAAATGGCAACTGTTTTAAATTCAATATTCCATGACGACTTTGGTGTTGTAGGTCTTGAATCAACTTGTGTATTTACAGCTGGCATTGAAACAACTGTTGGCGTTGGCGATGTTATGTTTTCATTATGAGTTATATTCTGTGCTTGGAACATTAATTTTTTTTGTTTGTTCCACTCTGCTAATTTTTTTCCTGCTGCAACACGCCCAGGATGAGGAGGCTTTTTACTGGTCACTTTCTCCACCTGATTCAATGTTTTCTGATTCTGCTGATTTTCTGGCTCGGTCATTTTGAAGGGAAACAAAATCTATATGATTAAAAGTAATTAATCCCATGATTAATGGCGATAACAATGTTCCAAATCTGTAATATAGATCACATCCTAGAGACTCTAATGACTTTGTTAAAACTGGATCCTGCGTTAAATCATACATAAAATCTTGTTCAGAATCAATGGGAGCAAATCTACTAACTAGTTTAGTGTACAAACTAAGAACCGTTTGCCCAACACTTTTTACCATTCTTGACCCCAGTTGCGCTTCATACCTGTTGTGATACTTTACAATGTCTTGTGGCGACATTTGTTGAATCTGTTCTATGCTGAATTCATTACCAAGGTACTGTTTTGTTTTTCCACATGCTGCTAAAGAATACAGCCTTTCCTTTTGGCGCATAATAGCTTGGTCATCAACTTGATTATTTGTAAGTTCAGGAAGTAAATCATCGCAGTTCATGTTTTATTAATAATAAATATTATTTTATTTTTAAAAATGAGCACCGAAAAAACTGTTGCCAACCTCGTATACCATTCTGCTGTTATTGGAGGTCTAAGTGTAGGATACACAATGCTTGGTAAAAGCTTGTTAAGAATAAAACCAGCAGATCTTGGCAAGCTAGATTTTGAAGACTCAGCAAAGTTGATTGCTGTCATTACAGCTTCGTTTGCTACGAAAGATTTTCTAGTTAAGCAAGGAATAATTCCAGAAAATATAAATATGTAAAAAAAAATACATTTATAAAAATGGCTTCACTCGTAATGATGATAGGCGGCGCAGTGGTTAACGCGCTTGCTTTCAGCGGAAGTAATTACGCGTTTAGTAAACTACAAAATAACGATGAGAGAAAAAGACATAACAGAGCTATGGAGCAACTAGCCGCTGCACAAGACACCTATGAAAAGCAAAGAATGGAGCAGTTAGATTTTATTAACGACAGACTTAAACAACAGGGACATGCAGCTTACACATTTAAAGATGTTGACCAGGCAATAAAAGAATATTTTCTAGTAACAGGCAAACAAGTTGAAACATTGCCCCCACCAAAATTTAGCGACTTTTATCAACCATCAGAAAAACAAAAGATGCAAGAAATATTGTTTATTGTCTTTGGCATGACCGCTGTGTATTTTGTTGCACAAAGTATTGGCTGAATAAAAATGTACAAAATC
This sequence comes from Conus canariensis, assembly GCA_033310375.1. Lineage (NCBI taxonomy): Eukaryota > Metazoa > Mollusca > Gastropoda > Neogastropoda > Conidae > Conus > Conus canariensis. The sequence goes on along the minus strand of CM065714.1, from coordinate 128,704,798 downwards.
TATTATTCGCCAAAAGGATATTGGAAGGGAATAACAGCAATTAAAAAGCTAAGCCAAGCAGCTGGAGTCAGTGAACAAACAGCAAAAGAATGGTTATCTAAACAAGCGATTTGGCAAATTTATCTACCAGCGCCTAAACGAATACAGAGACCACACTTTGTGAATATAACTCCAAACGACACCCATCAAATGGATCTTCTATATTTACCCCATGATACGATTAGACGAAAAAGATTTAAGTACGCAGTTACAGTCATTGACATAGCTTCAAGATACAAAGATGCGGAACCATTGACACAAAAGAGTGCTTCTGCTGTTGCTGTCGCTTTACAACTGATATATCAACGAGGACCCTTAACTTATCCTCGCATGATTCAAGTCGATGATGGAAAAGAATTTAAAGGTCAAGTGAATCAATTATTGTTAAAACATAGAGTTACCATTAAAAGAGGCATTCCGGGTGTTCACAGATCACAGGGTTTGGTTGAAAACTTTAACAAACAGTTATCTGAAAGGCTTTTCTCCTACCAGTATCACAGAGAGCTGATTGACAATTCTCGCAACACAGAATGGGTTAGAAGACTGCCCTCAGTTTTGCGCGCAATGAATAATGAAGAATTTAAAGGTCTAAAACCAGTACAAGCAATCAGAAAACAAACAATAAATGTTGTTGAAGGAGAGTCTTCATCAAGCAAACTATTACCATTTGGTTTGAAAGTAAGGTACCTTTATTTACCGGGAGAAGCAGAAGGGGACACTCGCATCAGGGCAACCGATCCAGTTTGGAGTGTTGACTCATATGAAATAAAAAGAATTGTAAAGATGAATCCGCCTGTGTATTATTTACGAGAAACTGACACAACAAAACGACCAGCCCCTCAAAGATCTTTTGTGAAAGAAGAACTGCAAATAATCCCGCCAGACACAGTTCCGCTTAATTAATTTACGTAAATATATTTGAGTTTAAAATGGAAGCTCAAAAGGAAGAAATCTTACATGAAACTAAAAAGATGATAAAAAAGAGACCTTAGAATTAATACAAGAATCATATGATACGTGTTCAGCTATTAAGGAAACAATTATGTGGATTTATCGGCACACGGCAACGCATCCTGATCGCCTACGATCCCAAATTTTGATTATCAGAATAACGGATAAAGAATATCTTGAAAAAATAAAAAAAATTCGTGCACATCAAGCAAACATGAGAAAAATTTTGTCTGAATTGGATATTGATATGATTGAGCTTCTAGATAAATTTGAGGAAAAATATAAACCCGCGGATGAAGAAGGTATGTAATTATGCTGTTTTCCAATGCCCGATTGCATATGAAAACTCTGGATTAACAAACACACGTTTTGTGTTTGTTCTATCTAATGACTTCTTTGTTACAACAGTTGTGTTGATCTCATGTAGATTAGATCGTAGTTTTACGTTGTCATGATGAAAAGTCTTATTGTCAAACAATGCTTTTTTATAGTTGTCATGGGATATGTTTGACTGCACAACACTGCGAGATATTCCCTTTGCTTTTTTAACAACTTTTTTTTGGCTTGAAAGACTGTACATTTTCGACCTCAAACCAACAAACTCCTTGATCACACCTCCAGATAATTCATCCTTCATCTTACCTAAAACCTTCTTGTTAACAGTTGAATGCAAAGGCGAATCTTTAGGATAATCAGATGTGTCGTACCATCCAGCATGCCCTTTAGCCACTTCTGTTTCTAAATCTTTGTAAAAATGTTCAGTAGGGATGTCGATTACAAAAGAATCTGTATCTGTGTACAGAACTCTGGACTCTGGATACAAGGGCTTAAAGTAGTCATAAAGAAATTCTAACATCAAAAGCTTTGACAGCTCTAAAACAGTAAACCCAATAAAAACAGGTTTGTCCAATTTGACTTTCTTTTTTTTCATCATTATGCCAAAAAGCTGATCATGAAATCTTCTGAAGTCCTGATAATTAGGTTTAGAAGTTAGCTTAATTGCATCGTTTTCTCTGGTGACCAATCTAACATCTTTACGCTTGTGCGGATTTTCCATAGTCTTTCCAAAACAGCTGTTGTTCATCAACTTGAAAAAGTCTTTTTCTGAAGCATCTGTGGATTTAGTTCTGAGATCAGTGTTCTTCATTATGTATGGTTTCATGAACTGTTCTTGATCAAAAGCAATTATACGATGAACAGCTGTCAACTTCAAACCATGTCTTAAATAAAATTGTAGAAGCCTGTAATGGCAGACATAATTTTTTTTGCCTCGAAGATTAGGCACAAGTTTAGGTGGTTCTGTTTTTGCCATCTTTAGACTTTCTGCTGCTAATGGATAGTCATTATGGTAATCATGGAGTTCCTGAGGATATTCTAAGTCAACTTCTAGAATGTATCCACACTGTTGATCTGGCGTCAAACTGCCCAACCACTTTAATGCTTTTTGAATATTATCCGTATCTGTGTACATTTTAAAGTTGCGTAATGGAAGTGATTGCGCCATTGCCCATCCATACAGATTGTTTGCATCTAAATACATGAGATAGTTAGACCTTTTACTTGGATCATAGTCGTCCAAGTATTTGTTGTTTGCTTTACAGTAATGGTGCGACGCCATACTGATTCCCCCACGCAATCCGTTTTCAATCATCTGAAGCATTGGCAGGTTAGACAATAAATCAATTTGTACTCCAGTAAATTTTAAGAAAGCGTCCCAGCTCATCCCGGGCGCAGAAATATAATGCGCAGGATCCAGGCTGTAATGTTTCATGCAGGTCTTCCTATAATTTTCAAAGACGTCCGCCAACAAACAGGTATCCGCCATTAAATAGGAATCATGATAGTCTCCCATCGTTTTACACTCTAACTTCTGCCACGCATCTTGAGCATGCTGGTAATCAGAATCACTGATGTCCTTTCCTCTGAGACTAGAAAAGAACGCGCCTTTAGGCGGAAGTGTATCTTCGTCAAACCTTTGCCAACTGTTCATGTACTCATAAGGGTAAACGCCCTTTCTAACAAGAGTTGGGTCAAAATATTCTTCTGTTATTGGGCAGGACTTTAAGGACATAGCCAGTGACTCTAATGAACCCATCATGTGTTGCATAGAGTCGTAGAAAGACATGTTATTTAAAGTGAAACACATGTACTTTTCTGATGACTGCGCAATGCATGACACCCTGAAGTCGCTGGTTACTGCTTGCATTATAAGGTGAGAGTCGTAACCTCGCAAGTTGTGAAAGAATATAGGCAGCTTCCATGTCTTTGGTTCAAACTTTAGTTGAAGATTGCATTTGTTATGTGCTGCTCCTCTAAAATTTCCACTAATGTGATCATGGTCTCTTACTGTTGGATTCTCTGCGGTGGCAACCAAGGCCGCCCCACAAATCCAACAGTGAGTGGCTGAGTCATACTGTTGTTGGTCTTCAGGCGTCATTATGATTTCAGATAAGTTTAGATTATTAGAACAGGCATTACGCACTTGCTGCATGCGTTTTAAGAAGTATTTTGCAGCATTTGGTCCTCTGTATAATTCTGGCTTTGAATGGGCGCCATCCGACCTAACAATGATGAAGGCAAATGAGCAAATCTGATGATTACTCATTAAGACTGTTTTAGGAAGTTTCTGTGGGGTTGGTCCTTCATAAGGAACAATGAGTGATTCGAAGTCTGCGTAAACAACATATGGACTAGTTTGCAACCGTTTCCAGTTCTTAAAACTAACTTTACTGCCTTCTCCGGGCGTAATTAGTTCTGTATCACAGTCAACTGGGCTAATACAATGTTTTATATGTTCGCTCGCAGCTTGAACGGACGGAATTCTTGTTAAACATTTTCTACAGAATTCTTGTTTGCTATGTTGTTTTGTAGTATGCACTAGTAATCTACTCATTGTGCGTATTAGAGTGTAGTGCAACCCATTAAGGCTTTGCATTAGGAGTAAGTCTACATGGTGTTTGGTTGGTTCGCCTATTGTTGGACTGTTCTTTGACACTCTAATTGGCAGAAGGTTGGTTTCTTCAGACCATGTATAGAGACATTAACAGTTATTGGTGGATTTTGTTCTTCAAACTGATCAATTTTGTCTACAGCCATAGGAAATTCAAGGCCGTTAAAGTTAAGATCATTGGCCCACTGTAAATAGTTAGATACTCTCTCTGCATTTTTGGCAACGTGATGCAGCCTAGCAAGAACGCACCACATAAAACATTTGTCGTCTGAATTCTTTATGTTCAAAACTGCTCTCTTTGCAACTAATGTTGGAGGCAGTGGAATGTAAGCCTTGCCTACAATTGGCTCATACTTAGCTTGTCTTAATCTGATGTCTAGGACTTCACCCTCTGACCAACCAGAGCCTCTCATTTTGGCTTCTTCAGCGGCCACATCAAACTGTGTAAGCAGCTGATCTGCCCAACCAGGTGTTAAGTCATTATGAGAAAGAATAGTCTGTTGTTTAGTCGAGACCCAGACTTCTAGATTTTCTTCATTTATTGTTATATAGTCGATTAAAACAACTAACCTTACTTTAACTGGAGGGTTTATTGTTAGTTTACTTGGAACTTGAGAAATAGCGTGTACAACGCTTTCCCGCACGTTTTTTGGATTAATAACTTCTAAATCAATCTCATTTAGTGCTCTTGACAAACGCTCTTCCTCGAGCATTGCTTCAAACAATTCATCTGAACCTTCATATATCTTATCCATGCTGAGTTTCTTTTCTAACTCAAAATATTTATTTAAATTAAAAAAAAAAATACTTAATCAGAATCAATATCAACGGTCTTTTTGTGCTTGGACTCATAAACTAAAGTATAAACGCCCTTTGGGGTTGTTAATGTGAGCTGTTTAGAACAGAGTTTAATGTCTCGTTTACTTTTTTTAAACATTCCTTTTTTATCTGGTCGGTGTCTGGTTGTTGAGAAAAAGTTGCCCTTGCCTTTCTTTGAAGATCAAACTTTTGTCTTTTGTAGTCCTCAAAATCAGCTTGTAGGCGACTAAATTCTTCATCTGTGATGTTTGAGTCAGCAAGTGCTTTATCAATTATCAGTTTGAAGGAACTAAGTTTAGCTGTTATTAGTTGAACCATAGCTGTGTGCTTTTGGAGTTTAGCTTTTATTTTTTTGCTGACAGCACTTACAGCCAATGAACACAGGCCAAGAGTTAAAGACAAACCACCTAGAGGTATAGCTACCGGTGCACCTACGCCTGTTGCTAAGAGACCTACACTTGTTCCTGCTGTTAAAGCACTAACCGCCGATGCTCCAGTATTAACATATGTAACAGCATTAAAGACAGCAGAATACCTTCGTTTGGTTTTGCTGTATTTTGAAAGGTCCTGCTCTAGTTTTTGTTGCATTTGTGTAATGTTGGTTAATCTGAAAGTTTTTATGTCTACAGCAGCAGCTATCTCTTCTTTGGGCACTTTTGGATAAGTCGTAACAGACATGCTTTTTTAAAATAAAAATAATTTAGTATTGGATATCTTTCAATCTGTTATCTTGAATATTCAGCTGCGCATCATATATTAAAAACAAATGTACATTAAGTGGTTTATCACTCTCTTTTTCTTTATCAATTTGAATGTTTATTACGTCTTTAACTGTTCTCCCACTCCCATGCAACTGATTATCTTCTGTTGACCTTAGGTCAATCCATAAACCGTATTTTGTTGTTAAATATTCATCAAGTCTAACACTGTGAAGGTGTAGATCTTTAGACACAAGGTCTACTGTTGGATTTCTACACCTCCCGCCTCCAAACAATTTTCTTATTTCATCAAAATGATGATAAGGTTTAAGCCCACTACCGTAGACTTGGTTAGGACTACCCTCAATTGAACATTGTACTTTCGTTATTTTAGGATTGATAAACTTTTCACTTTGTCTTTTGAATGGTTCTTCATCTTCACACAGCAATAAAATACCTTTAAGGGATCTTGCTGCGGCGCTAAAACTAAAGTTCCATATTGTGTCTGCCCTGCTTTTAGGATATTTAGTATGATGAATCACTCTTTCGTAATATATTGCTAATTTTGACTGATATTGTTGCTCAATCAGCCTTGCTAAGTTAGGGTTGCTAACAATGTCAAACTCTAACGAGATGTCGAAAATGCTGTAATTGGAATCAGTGTCTGTCGATCTAATGACACGTTTGTATTCATTAAAAGTTAGTTCATATGACAATCTGTCTTTTAATGCTCCTTGAAAGTATGGCGCATGCGCTTTTAACAACTCAAAATCCAAGGGTATAGAAAAGCGATTTCCAAACGCATAACTTACAGCTTCATACTTGTTACCGTCTTTAGCATCTTCGGCGTCTATTCTGTGTTTTAGTGCTTCGTTATTTTCGATTCCTTGAAACGCAAGATCGGCCCTTTCATTATCGGTTAGCCATAGATCAGAATAGATTAGAAATATGTCTGCATTGTGTAAAGAAAATATTTCTTGCCCCTCAAGTTTTATAGAAATTTTCTTAACGATTGCCCGTCCCAGATTCTGTACAACTGTCCTGTTTTCGTCTGTTGCTGATTCTAGTTCTATTTTGAAAGTAAGCCGTGCAGATCCCGGCACAATCACTTCATCTGCTCCTAGGTCTGGAAATTTAACAGTAAGAATTTGATCTGAATCAATAGTAGATGGATTATTTGGAACAATAATATTCTGTTTATTTCCCTTCACGCCAAAGGGCTCTTTCAGTCTTCTATGCGGGTCAAGAATCGAACCATATGCTTGTGACATTTTTTTTATAAAACAAAATAAAAAGTTAATTATTTAAAAACATGGCAGAAGAAGATTATGATGTTTTTGATCCTGGAGACGACATGAGTGAAATGACGCCTTTGACACATCCATTACAATCATTGCGGCGTGAATTAACAGAAAGTAAGGTCAAATCATTTTATCAAAGTTTAGGCCAAGAACCTCCCGAATTTATAGACCCTAATGATTTTGAAACAAAAGATGACCATTTGTTTGTGAAAAACGAGCAAGGACAACTTGTTCAGCTTACAACTAAACCAGACCCATCAAAGTTTTTAGCAAAGACTACAATTAGACAAAGGCTCAGTGTGAGCGATCAAAATCGCCTTGACATTGCTAAACCGCGAAGATTAGACAGTGAGGCAGTTGCTAAACTTCAAAACACACTACAAGAACTCCCAACAGATAACCAAATACAAAACATACCCCTTAAAGATTTAAGCCCAACAGCAGACGAAATAATAGAAACCAGTTTTTCAGAAGAAACAGTATTAAAAACTATGCACGATCCGCCGCTACCTATGAGAGAAATAACGGCCCTTGATCATGCTTTGAAAAGCATCAGAGGCGAATTAACAAACAATTTAGCAAAACTGGGTGAACTAGATGAGCATATAAAAAGAGAAAAAGAAAAACTAGTTGAGGCTGATGACCACAACTTAGGACCTGGTGTTAAAGAAAGAATAACACAAAGACTAAAAGATCTTGAACAAGAGAGATCAGCAAGACTAGAAGTGTTGTCTACTAACCGAGAACAATTACGAACTCAAGTGAGCAGAATAAGAGAAACTATCCAAAGAATTTTGTATGAAGACACGACGCTAGCAGAACGAATAAGAACACTGTTTAGAGAGCAAGGTGTCACATTAGCGAGCGTTATAACAGCCTTAGGATTTGCAATAAGTACACTGGTGTTGGCTATTACAGGCGGCGGTGGTGGGGGAGCAGTGCCACCAGGACCACCATCAGATAAATCATGGGTAAAAAAACAACTTGATCATCTTGCAAGTTTATTAAAAAAATTAGCCAGTAAGGCAATAGACTCTTTGCCTGGTATAATAGGGGGGATCGTTAGCTGGCTTTTGTCTACTGCAAGTAAAGTAGTTGGCTTTATGGCCGAGCACTTATGGGCATTAGTTGTCTTAATAGTTGGGTTACTCTTTAGTAAGATAAAGACCAAGTAATCCTAGGGCAGTTAATCCAATAACAAGTGCCGTCTTTTCATATTCATGGTCATTATTTCTTGGGACCACAAGGATTGAATGGGGGGGTTTGGGGGGCTCGGGGATTGGTGGGGCTTCTTTTTTTATTGCTATTGCTGGCTTAGAATTTATGTCGTTTTTTCCGACCTTCTCTTCTTTACCAGCCACAAGGATTTCATTATTATAGTTTATTATTGTTCCTACCTGGAGCCTGAGGTCAGAAGGTAGCATGTATAAACCAGTGCCAACAGCAAAGTCTACTTTCGATCTTGCGTATTGCAAAACATTTTGGTACCTTTTAATACTTGAAGGCAAATCAATTGCAGAATTAATAGAATCCTCTAAATTTGCTAAATACTGTTTTTGTGCGTCAAAGCCAGTAGAAGGATCAATTATGTTTGATCTCGTTTGTGCTTGCGAACCTAGCAAACACCAAACATAAGTACGAATGGAGTCGTTTATTCGTTCTATTCCCGCTCTAGTTAGACCATTAGAAGTATCCAAAATAAATGTTGTCCATGCTGTTTTATGCTCTTGCTCTATGGACCCGAGGTGAACAGTTGTGCCTGAAGAGAAAGATGTGTAAGGAGGATTCCAATCATAGTTATACTTTCTATGCACGCCCCAATAATAAAGAGTGCCTAAACCATGATTAAGATCCAACTTTTGTCTAAAGTCTGTCTTTGGGTCAATATCAAATTCGTTACAGATCCTTTCAAAAGCCTTGTAATCTATTCTGTTGCTGAATGGATTAAACGTTTTGTCATTTGGTAATGGTGCTTGCAGTTCAGATAAAATACGTCTGAAGGTGTAATAAAAATGAAATCTATACACTGACCTCACCAAAGGAACAGGATGATTTAAATGATCAGCATACGACACTCCACACCCAGTTGATGCACAAAACACAGCAAAGTTTAACTGGTTCTGATAAAACTGCATCGGATGACTGAACCACACTTTCGGGATGTAGTCGTTTTTGATAGGAGGGTTAAGATAACGATCCAATGGAGTACTAACCTTTACTTGAAAGGCGTCAGACTGAGTCACAGAAATGTCGAGGGTATCAGTTGTTATATCTTTAGGACTGTAGTGCGGCCCAACAGAATATTTTGCATTAGTATATTTGAATGCACTCATTTTTAAATTTGTTTTAAAAATGTTTGTAACAATAACAACTCAAGGCAGTCCTTCGTTTTTAGAGTATGCTATTGATAATGAATGCGGAACCCGAAGGGTCGCACTCCATGAAATTTTTTACAAAGTCGTATGGTTTAATATAAGTGAATCCAAGGAGAATAATAAGGTTCAAAAATTTTATCATAGAGGCTTAGATAGCCAGTTAACCATACCTGATGGTTATTACGGGTTTTGCTCGCTAAAAGAAGCAATGAGTAACTTCGGCATTACTCTCAAACTTAACAATGCAAATTTGAAAATAATGTTGACATTCGAACCTGAAGAAGAAGAAGTACGTTACTATTTTGATGGAGAGCTAGCTAAAATGTTAGGCTTTGCAACTGGCAATCATGGCATTCATGCCTTTCATAGATTTATAGTTACACCAGACAAAACTACTTATGAGGGAGAATATCCGCTCGATCTTGCATTACATTCATTACTCTATGTTCATTTGGACGAGCTGAGCACTGATGAAAACTTATATGATGGAAGGCCCTCAACTGTTTTAAGAGCTCTTCCATCAGGGAAAGCTGCATATTGCGATTATGAAATTATACAATTCCCTAATTTACAGTTTAAAAGATTAGCTTGTGGGAGGGTCAGATCATTTAATATAAAGATCACAGATAAAACAGGGAAAGTCGTAAAATGTGATAACCTGCACATTGTTTTAGAAATAAAATAATACGTTGTTTTAAAAAATGTCACGTGGACCAGACGATTCGGGGGTCACATTAGCGCCTGAGAGGTGTGTAACTTTAGAATTAAAAGACCTTGCAGACGTTGAGGACTTTGAACAAAACGGTGAGATAGGCACTTTGTATGGTTTTGAGTACACTAAAGATGGTTATTATAAGCGCAAAGAGGTTGACGACAACAAAAGGTTTCCTAAACTAGAACAACTACGCAATGTAGAAGCAAATAATGCGGGTCAGTATGAATATAAAATAGTTCGAAAAACTGACAACAAATGGCACTTAGAACCATATTTAGAATGGGACATAAAATTTGAATTCTTAAGCCCATTTACATTTTTTGACCGTCAAAAAAGTTTCAGAAAAGCATTGATCTCTGGCCCTTTACATGTAAGTCTTATGCCAGAGGACAACAGTCGGAAAGAGATCGAAATAAAGCCGTTTGGGGACAAACAGTACATCCTCCACAGAAGAGAATCGGTTTTAAAGAAAGCTTCTACAAAATTACAGTTCATTCCACGCACAAAATTAGGAGACACGTTCACAATGATATTTAAAATTTCTGTCTTAAAAGATGAGGCGAGAAATGGAGCTCTGGGCGTCAGTGACAATCTTATGAAAGGAATTCTTATTAGCTGGCAAAACTTAGACGTTGACAAACTTAAAGTTACTGTCGTCGTTCTTTACAATGGCGAGGATATTAAGGTCATAACAACAAGCAACAAAATTGATATTAGTTTAAATAGAAACGATCTTACAGAACTGAACTGGATTAATCTTACACATTTGGGCCTTATAGGGTTTTATTATACTGAACAAGTTTTGACAGAGAGTATGATAAAAACAATAACTGGATTAGATTAAATTCTGTTTTAAAACTATGGAGCAAACGACTTTGGTGTCAATGCCGATGTTAAACTTTATGACAAAAACCCCTCATTGTTCATTGATTTGTGGACAGACTGGTTGTGGAAAAACAATATTTGTCCTCGACCTATTACAAACAGTTTATCGTTATAAGTTTGATCATATTGTAATTTTCTGCCCAACACTTAAATGGAACAAAGCATATCACGACAGAAGGTTTATATGGACAGATGATGACATATATTTAGTTGATCCTAGCAATAAACTGAGTGAGTGTTTAGAACATTTTTTAAACTGTTTGAAGGAACTCAGACACTATTTATTATAGATGATTGTTCAGCAGAAAAGGATATAGTCAAAAAAAGAAACGCTTTGTCAAAACTGGCTTTCAGTGGAAGACATGCTGGGATAAGTGTGTGGATTTTATGTCAAAAATATAACTCAGTTTTAAAAGACTTTAGAGAGCAATTAAAGACAGTGGTTTTATTCCACATGAAAGACAGAGACGCTTTTGATGAATGTATGAAAGAAAACGATGTTATTGAAAATTCCCAAGAAAAACGAAGGATTAAGCAAAAACTTAAGTCTCAAAAGTTTTCTAAATTAGTGTTAAAAACAGATAATCCTACACATTATGTATGTTTGTAAAGTGTTTACTATTAGAGAACTATAAAATAGGCATTCTGGGTAAGCCGGCGGAGCAACAGCGAAACCGGCTTCAGCCGGTTGGAGCTGGCGGAGGTGGGTGAGCCAGAATGCCTATTTTATAGTTCTCTTCATGGATACAAACTGGACTTATTACAGCAGTATTTTCTCAAAGAGAGAGAGAGAGAGAGAGAGAGAGAGAGAGAGAGAGAGAGAGAGAGAGAGAGAGAGAGAGAGAGTATTGGAGGGGTTCAGGACTGACGATGGGGTGGGAGAGGGGGCTGACGAGTAGGGATTGAGGGGAACCCAACAACCTTTATCACCTTTTATTGCTGGATTACACAGTTATTGCTCTTCCTATGTGTACTTGACAATACCAGATTCAGATGCTCCTTTTGCATCTTGTTAGGCTTATGTCTATAAGAATCAATTGACGAATGGTACAATCATTCCTTCAGTTCCAAGATTTTTCCTCTCATTTTACGTGATGAACAGTGACATGGCAGTTTTTGGTGTACGAAGCAGATTAGTTCCGTGCTTTCTGTATTTCAATTGATATTTTGATAGATCATAAGAATAATAAATCGCTTGACCTTTTGACTTTTTTCTATTCTGTTTTAACGGAATATGTGAAAACCGTAGTGAAAATATCCACAGTTACGCATGGAAGTTGGAGGGTGGGGAATGTGTGAGAGGCAGAGTGGAGGGCAGATGCTTTCCTGCCATCTGGCATTCATAACCGTCTCACTAGCACTATTCTTTCCATCCAGACAGACATACCTCAGCTTCTGTCAGTGCCGAAGTGCTGGCAGTCCTTCTGCAGACCTCTCACTGACGACACAGCGCCACTGGGCCTGTCACCAAAAATAGGACCCGTACTTCGTGTCAGCCAGCCACTCCTGGTTTATTCTGCAGCGCCTATTCCGACTCATCCCACCCTCCCAGAGCATAATGTTTAATGCCTACTATTGACTACAATAGTCCCTGGATTCATTTGGCACTTAATGCTGACTTCAATAGAATTATTCAGAGGTGAACTGAGTTCCACCTATTCTAATAATTATTAGGACCTCGTTGGTTTGAACACGGGGGTTTATTACCATCTTTTAGACGACCCTGCGTTTGGAATCCCGTGTGTGTTGTGAACTTCAAATCTAAACCAGCCAAAGAGATATTTCAGCGTATAAAACTACATGAGTGATCATCGTCTGCACAGGTCCAGTAACCGAGTTACTCACGAGTAACTTGTGTATCGCCTCATAGCCCACATTCTTCATCCATCGGCCAAATGCATTTTTAAGTAGAATCCAGGTCTGTCTCTGTCTGGCTGTCTGCGCCCCCACCCTCTCTCTCTCTCTCTCTCTCTCTCTCTCTCTCTCTCTCTCTCTCTCTCTCTCGGCTTATCAGGTTAGAATAGACATAATTTTCTTACATGTTAGCTAGGGAAAGAGATTTAATATGTCCTTTTGAAGCAATACTGCTAGAGATGAAAAAAAAAATGTTATACTTGTGTGTCCACAATCAAAGCTGTTTAACAACTGACGAACAAACTGGTTTATGAATCACACCTGAATAGATCAGTTTTGTCTCATACATAAGTAAATGCTACGCGACTCAATAGCCCTTTATATACGTCTATTGAAATGAAGTATTCAATGAGTAGGATATAACTTATTTTACCACTCAATTTATGAACGTTTTATATGTAGCCATGTTTCTCTTTCACATGTAGGCAGACGTTTTGAACAATAAAGACACTCAGGAGAATGCAGACTTCTACCATAGTCGAACGGATCCAGGAACATTATTTTCTGCCAGGGGAAGTAACGGTAGATACGGACTGAAAGAACAACTTTCTGCATAGATTTTTTTAATACGATAAAGATAATACAAAATATCCACTCATTTTACCTAAATGTTTACTTATTGCTATGAACATATTACTTTGCAGTTAACCATCAACTCGCAAAAAAAATGACTGTCTGGTATCCATGTTCACTGGTAAAGTGGAATCATTTTGTTGAACGGATCATGGATCCGCTTTTTGATCTGGTTCCACACCACAGAGCAGCACCAGCATTTAATTCGGTCGGATTTGCGACGCATTCTATCTTTCCGTTAAGCTGGGTAAAAAAAAATCGGTTCAGTTAGTGTTTGTTTGTTTTCTTTTGTTTTGTTTTCCGTAATCTTTTTGACAAACAAACAGATGGACGAGCATACAAAAAAATAACATTTTGTCTGAGAAAACAAAATATCCGCAATTATATATTTGTCTGTCTCTCGATCTGTCTGTATGTCTGTTTCTTTCTATGTCTGTCTGTCCGTCTGTCTGTCTGTCTGTCTGTCTGTCTGTCTGTCTGTCTGTCTGTCTGTCTGTCTGTCCGCCTCTCTCTCTCTCTCTCTCTGTGCCATAACTATTATGGGCCCAATCCACATTCATACTCCCTCACAACCAAAGCACGATTGTATTGCACGAGCATGTGCGACAAAAATATCGTGGTACAAGTTTTAGCCTTGACCCCAAATGGTAGGGCTCGGGGCCACTTAAAAAAAAGCAATGAAAAAAAAAATGGACACACGCGTCAGATGTTCCCGACATTCTTCCCCTCAAAGGGACAGACACACAGATAATTTGATGCATTCATATCATAGTCTCTCTTCCTTTTAAGATTTCCTCAAAATCCACCCCCCACCCCCCCCCTACCCCCCCACCCCCACCCCCCGCCTCCCCCATGTCATTTGCATCCGAGACTCCATCCCATCAGACACTCATGATGCTGTCTCAGATTTTTCAGTCTGGCACTCACCGAGCCGGATGAAACCCAACTCCCACCATGATACTGTTTCCTCGGTAGGCAAGCATAATTTGCTCTGAGAAGTCAGTGGAGGGGGAGAACGCAATCTCTCGGGATTTGACCTCAGGCTCTGCAGCAGTAGCAGTTTATATTGCTCCTCCTGAGGTTCCTGATGACGTGGAAGTGCGCGTTATCGAGACGCAATATTCTGGATCGGCAGAAATACCATTATTTGAAAGTCTACTAACGCCATCTTATATTACCAAAGACTGCGTATGGATTGCCTAATTTTTTTTTTTTTTACCGGTTACACTTCGCTTATATGAACACACACACACACGCAACGCACGCACGCACCGCGCGCGCGCATACACACATCTCTCTCTCTCTCTCTCTGTCGGCCTGTCTGTCTGTCTGTCTGTCTCTCTGTCTGTCTGTCTGTCTATCTGTCTCTCTCTTGGCTTATCAGGTTAGAATAGACATAATTTTCATTACTTGTTAGCTATCGAAAGAAATGTAATATGTCCTTTTGAAGCAATACCGCTGAGAATACCGCTGAGGATGAAAAAGAGTGTTATGCTTGTGTGTCCACGATTAAAGCTATTTAACAACTTCTGACGAACAAATTCGCTTGTGAATCATGCCTGAATAGATCGATTATGCCTCAAACATTAGTAAATGCTACATGACTCAACAGACGTTTATATACGTCGATTGAAAAGAAATATTCAATCTGTAGGATATACCTTATTTTACCACTCAATTTATGATTGTTTCATATGAAGTCATATTTCTCTCTAAGATGTGGGCAGACGTTTTGAACAATAAGGACACTCAGGAGAATGTAGACTTCTACCATGGTCGAACGGATCCAGGAACATTATTTTCTGCCAGGGAAAGTAACGATAGATACAGACGGAAAGAACCACATTCTACATAGATTATTTTTAATACGATAAAGATAATACAAAATGTCCACTCATTTTAGCTTAATGTTTACTTAATGCTATGGACACATTACTTGGCAGTTAACCATCAATTCACACACAAAAAATGACTGTCTGGCATCCATGTTCACTGGTAAAGTGGAATCATTTTGTTGAACGGATCATGGATCCGCTTTTTGATCTGGATCCACACCACAGATCAGCACCAGCGTTTAATTCGGTCGGATTTGCGACACGTTCTACTTTTCCGTGAAGCTGGGTAGAAATCGGTTCATTTTTTTCCCGTAATCTTTTTGACGAACGAATAGATGGACGAGCATACAAAATATAACATTTTGTCTGAGAAAATAAAATATCCACAATTATATATTATCTGTCTCTGGGTCTGTCTGTCTCTCTGTTTCTTTCTATGTCTGTCTGTCCGCCTGTCTGTCTGTATGTGTGTCTGCCTCTCTCTCTCTCTCTCTCTCTCTCTCTCTCTCTCTCTCTCTCTCTCTCTCTCTCTCTGTGCCATAACTATGATGGGCTCAATCCACATTCATACTCCCTCACAACCAAAGCCAGATTGTATTGCACGAGCGTGTGCGACAAAAAATATAGTCGCACAAGTTTTATCCTTGACCCCAAATGGCAAGGTTCCGGGCCACTTAAAAAAAATAAAATAATGAAAATAAATGGACGCACGCGTCAGTTGTTCACGACATCCTTCCTCCAAAAGGGACATACAGACAGATAATTTGATACATTCATATCACAGTCTCCCTTCCTTCTAAAATCCCCCCCCCCCCCACCCCACCATGTCATTTGCATCCGAGACTCCATCCCGTCAGACACTCATGATGCTGTCTCAGAATTTTCAGTCTGGCACTCACCGAGCCGGATGAAACCCGACTCCCACCATGATACTGTTTCCTCGGTAGGCAAGCATAATTTGCTCTGATAAGTCAGTGGAGGGGGAGAACGCAATCTCTCGGGATTTGACCTCAGGCTCTGCAGCAGTAGCAGTTTATGTTGGTCCTTCTAAGTTTCGTGATAACGACGTGGAAGTGCGTATTACTGAGACGTAATATTCTGGATCGGCAGAAATATCATTATAATTATGAAAGTCTACTAACGTCATCTTCAATTACCAAAGACTGCGTATGGATTGCTTAGATTTTTTTTGTTCGATTACACTTCACTTATATGAACAACACACGCACACGCACACACACAACACACACACACACACACATGGGTGTGTGTGTGTGTGTGTGTGTGTGTGTGGTGTGTGTGTGTGTGTGTGTGTGTTGTGTGTGTGTCTTGTCTGTTGTCTGTCTCTGTTTGTCTGTCTGTTTATCTATATGTCTGTCTGTCTTGTAAAATCTGCTGCTTGTCTAACTATCCGTGTATAGATTCAAGTTGCTTAATGCGACGTTTGTATATTTACGTTATTTCAAATCTTGTATTTGCATCGTTAAGATACGTAAGCGCGATGCACACACACACACACACACACACACACACACACACACACACCTCGCACGTACGCACGCACGCACATACACGCACACACACACACACACACAGCGCGCGCGCACACACACACCACACACGCACGCACGCACGCACGCACGCACGCACACACACACACACCCACACACACACCAAACACACACACACGTGCGAAACACACCCACAACACACAAAAGAGAGAGAGAGAGAGAGACACGAGAGAGAGAGAGAGAGAGAGAGAGAGAGAAATATTTATTAACAAAGGTATAAAATGTGCAAGCAGATGTTTTATTTGTTTGTTTGTTTTTTCATCTGGTCCTTTTCCCTTCAGGGACTAAGGATACTTGCACGTTAACATTATTACATGATATGAAACTGATTATAACAAAACAGAGGGACAGAACTCTGAACTCTCTCTCTGAACTGTGATCTTTGACATTTTTAATTGTAAGGCTACCGACCTGTATACATTGGGTACACGTTTGCTGAGAATAAAACGAAAATTGGTTCGGGTTATCTGCAGAAGGAAGGAATTTCTTTCCAGAAACACATATGCAAACAATTACATGGGAACTAATTCGATGAAACAAACCAAGATAAACAAAAATATTTTCACTTGCGTTTGAAGCCAAGAGAGAGAGAGAGAGAGAGAGAGAGAGAGAGAGTGTGTGTGTGTGTGTGTGTGTGTGTGTGTGTGTGGTAGGAGAGAGAGAGAGAGAGAGAGAGAGAGGAGATGGAGAAGGAAGGTTAAGGGAATGAATGGAGAGAGAGAGAGAGAGGGAAAGAGAGAGAGGGAGAGAGAGAAAGAGAGAGAGAGAGAGACAAACAGACAAACAGACAGACAGAACAGACAGACAACAGAGACAGACAGAGAGTCTGAAAGAAGGACAGAAAGACAGATGAGACGGTCAGGCAGAAAAAAAAGACAAAAGAGAAATACTCGAATAGAAGTAAGATCACACTCCGTCCAAAGAAAAACATTTAAATAAACATTGAATCCTTGACTTCTTCTCATTATTGGCAAACAGAATCTGTTGATGCGCTTCCTAAAATTATTATGGGAAATGGATATTGAACTCATTCGCTTGGGTTCTTCAAGCATTGATGCTGACCAGTTGGATAATTGTTATCATTACTCACCACAGTCTTTTACGAATAATCCTTTGAATTCCGGATGTTTTAAAAGACAGATTTGCGCGCACGCACGCAGTTTCGAGTATTATAAAATGTTAAACTTTGTGCTACCATTTCATCAAAGAGTCAAAAGAGTACATGGTAACAAGCTATACTTACTCTCTGAAACATGAAAACGATTTTGTTCAATAGTAATTAGAGAATCTGGAAAAGAAAAATTAAAAAGTATAAAGGTCTAGAGAGAAACAGATGCACCTGAAGGTGCGGTGGGACCCAGAGACGGACTGTCCTCAACTACCGAATTAATCAGCTGTAAAAAAAAATCAGGTCTGATCGGCACTTGAGGACAGTGCTTCTGTCCTCAATATAAAATGCCATATATAAAGGACCAGCTGTTGACATCTATTTTCTCAAATGATGGAACATTAATTTCCCCTCAAATGTTGGTACAGATCCTGCTGAAGTGACATAGCTATTATTCATTGGACCTTGACTGCACTAGTGTGCTGCTTTGTGTGCTTTTGTAATTTCTAAAGATTTTGCCTGCACTGTTTACTCTATCCTGTATCAATTATTGTAACATGTTTCGCTTTCTGTGTGTTTTGGATTTAGGGTTTGTGTCACACACCCATGTTTATGCACAACACACTTGCATTCACAAACACAGTATGCTTACTTCGTACGCAACACGCAATCACTCCATTCACCCAAAGGAGCACTATCACAATTGAATTAAGTTTTCTATAAAACGCTCCCTTTACTCAATAACGAAAAGGGTCTTAATTCTTCTTTTCACTTCACTGCATTTTCCAACAATTATTTCTTCTCTTTACAAGATAATTCCCCACATACAAACACTAATACAATATTCAATGTTTTTATCAAAAATCACACACACACACACACAACACAACACACACACACACACACACACACATGTTACACTATCAGTTCTTTTTATATTAAAATAGTAGCAGTAAAGACAAGTCATCTTCTTGACTTGTCGAGGAGCTTTCGTGCACTTGGCTGTACCACCTCTGGACCACCACAGCCTGGACCCTCACTAGGCTGGTACAACCTTACCACTGGACGCTGAGGGATTCTGTAACGAAACCCTAGGTCCAGGGTTAACCTCTAAAAATGAATTTTATTTATTTTTTCCCTTTCTCTCTTATTATTCATAGCTCCTTTTAACTCCTTTCACATTCACTCCAAAATCATATAGAATACTCACATGAGTCTGTTCCGCCAACCTATTCCTACCCACAGTTGGGGTACAGAAAGAAATCTTTATACAACAATATTTTATTTATTTATTTTTCAATTCTTCCTTTCTTTTCGCGTTCAACGTTCATCTTTCTCTTTTTCCCAAATAGCGCAATATCATCAAATCTTTATAATTATCAAAATTCTGTTATCATTACAATTACACCTTTACTGTAATTGCTTTAACCAGTTTACAACCCCAACTGGTACTCACCTTCTAGGGAATAAGCGACAAGCCTACCGTAGTAGACTTCCAGTCTACATCTACACTCTATACTGGAGTGAAACTTGCCACGCCAGGCATATTACACCCACCAAGGGTTAAGCACACCCAAACCAGGGTTGCATCGAACAAACCAGTCCAGTCATATAGCACACCCAACCCAGGGTTGCATAGAACAATCCTAGTCCTATCTATGTTAAAACCCAACGAGGGTTACAATCAGACATCCTCCTATGTCTGTGTCCAGAGCTTCT
>CM065714.1:128667845-128672845 GCA_033310375.1 Conus canariensis | reverse complement strand
ACAGTAAGAAAATATTTTATGAAAGTTCTTAATTATGAGTTTAATCTTGTTTAATTCTTTGTAACAGATTAGGTCATCGCGCACACACACACACACACACACACACACACACACACACACACACACACACACACACACACACACACACACACACACACAGAGAGAGAGAGAGAGAGAGAGAGTGTGTGTGTGTGTGTGGTGTGTGTGTGTGTGTGTGTGTGTGTGTGTGTGTGTGTGTGTGTGTGTGTGTGTGTTGAAACAGGACCCTCTCAGTTCCAGTATTTTACATGTCACACAATCCGTTCGAACTCCAAAAGACGCAAGACCAGGTTCCTATCTTCTGTCACCGTCAAAGTGCTGGCAGTCCTTATACAGAGCTCAAAGTGCTGGCAGTCCTTATACAGAGCTATCATTGACGACTGATTACCGTCGTTCTACTGAACCATTTCCATGTTGCTCTGCTGTACCTAGTCTGTCTCAGTCCACCCGCACAGAGCGGGGCCTTAGGAGCATCCTGTTGGCATAATTCATTAAGTTCTGAATGCTGACTCAACAGAATTTCCAGGCGGGTAAACTGAGTTCGACGCTAGTGTTCTGACATTTATGCTCTGTCCCCTTGCACATCGGCTATAGCACTATTTTGTAGAAGATCACAGGCTTCAGATTCCTTGTGTGCTTACGGTTCTGAAGAAAAAAAATAGGTATTTTAAAGTAGATCAAGCAGGCATTTCAGCTTATGACACTGTGTGTGATCATTATCTGCAGAGATCAATAGCATTGCAGAGTAACTTTATAACATATTCACTACCTCACAACATACATAAATATATTCCACATTAAGCCAGCATATTCTGTTTTTGAACTGTAATTCAAACTTTCCTGGCAAGCGTCGTATCCTCTGGAGAAAAAAAAAACAGCTGAACATAAACAACAGAAACTATAATAGACAGGGAGCTCCCGACCCACTCTTGGTCAGGCCACATACGGTCTTGCCCTGTTCTTTTCATGGATAAATTGGATGTTGTTTCCTAATGGGATGATTGGGAATAATTTCACTATGACGGATGCGTATCTCCCTGCGCCCATTCACGGAACGAGAGGAGACAGGAGAGCTCTGAGTTTAATTCTCTAGTGGCTGATAAAAGACCCGACATCAATGAATCTGCCCAAACCGTGAAGCGGTCAGAGTTAGGGTTTCCTATCCACCACAGTCATCTTCTCCCCTGCGACTTCCGCTCCACACCTCTACCAAACCCCGTGTGTGATAAAACTGACAGGATTGTTTCTCTCGTTCCAACCAATGGCGGCTCCGCCATTTTGTAATGGATCTTTCTGTTTTGTTTGTTTGTTTGTTTTGTTTAATTGCTTCTGTGTTTATTTTATTTTATTTTTATTTTTATTTTTTTTTGGGTTGTAATTTGGAAGAAGTGCTTGAATAAAATGTCGGTGATGAAACTTAACTTGCATGCACAAACAAATATATCTGCGCCTGCCAATTTCTTTGGGAAAAAAAGAGCATTTTAAAAAAGGCATATAGTATTATGCTGTATTATGCAATATTGTGGAATGTCAAAAGCTTCGCCCAAACCCTGGCGTTAGCCAACGACCGTGTCATGTGGAAGCTTTTTTTTTTTTTTTGGGGGGGGGGGGGGAGGGGGGTTAGAGGCAAGCCATCCTGCAGTGCCCCATTCGATCTGGGTGGGTTATGGAAAAGGTGACAAGTGACAGGGGATGCAGTGTTATGTTCAACCGCATCGGGTCCACACACTCGAGCTTCATGTACTCTGAGAATGTTGCTCAAATTTCCTATCAGCACTGCAAGTGTTTGTGTCTCTCAAGCCTGGTCGACGACGG
Source organism: Conus canariensis (assembly GCA_033310375.1). Classification (NCBI taxonomy): domain Eukaryota; kingdom Metazoa; phylum Mollusca; class Gastropoda; order Neogastropoda; family Conidae; genus Conus; species Conus canariensis. Next base: position 128,670,991 of record CM065714.1, on the reverse strand, counting down.
GATGTATTATCAAGGAGAGTGGAGAGTAACAGCCCTGCCATGCAGTCCCGGACCAGAAGGGAAAACTGTTCCAGCATTTTCATTCTCCCCATCCTCATCGATCAGCGAAAAAAATGTCTCATGTTCAGTGACCGTTCATACCTGCTGTCATTGTGACCTCGGTTCGCATTTTCCCTTCCAAGTCTATGCCTCTGACGAAGTCCCCTCGTATTCACCTTTATCAGCAAATTCATGGAAATTTATCCTTGAATGGATGTGATAACACCCTCTGGAGGGACAGCTTGCTTGCGCTGGCTCCGCGACTGAACAATTAGTGTCCTCAGTAGGGGGCAAAAAGGTAAATGTCCTGCGTATGTTGGATCAGAACAGGCATTATTATACACCACCGAAGTGACTCTGCAGTGCTGTGTCCACTCTAGTGAGTTGCCTCATGATGGCATGACAGCTCCTCGTGGATTGGTAGTGTCAGGGCTATTGCAGGACAGGCCTGGCTGTGGCTGTTGACGGGCAGCCAGAACAAGCGGCGTAGGTGGACTGACACTGTGGTGTCATGGAAGATCAAACAGTGAACAAAGTTCTATCAGAGTCTAAAAGAAAAGAAAAACAACTGCACACGTCAAGAGTTCGCAACAGCATGCCCAAAGAGACAGACAGATGAAATGACAGATTCATGGGCATAGACACCCTGTCTTCTTCCCTCAAAATCCCCTTCCTCCTTTGCCATTTGCATCTAAGATTCCATCCCATCAAACGCTCATGACGCCATCTTATGATATAAGGCCAGGCACTTACCCTTGCGGGATGAAAGCCAACTCTCACCATTATACTGTTTCCTCAGTTGGCAAACAGACCTGCAACGAAAATTCGGTGAAGTGGGAGAACGGAATCTCTTGGGCTTTGACCTCAGGGGTCGCTGCGGTAGCTGTTCATGCTGCTTATCCTGAAGTTCCTGATAACAGTGAAGTGCGTATTATTAAGATGCTGACCTGTCAGATTCGTAGCACAGACACAATCAGCCGTGTCTCCCTGATGAGTCCGATCCAGCGGACGAAAAGCCTAGGAGCAGGCAATACAAATAGATCTGCCTTCAAGAGGAATTACGATGGTTCCCTCATGCAGCTAGTGAAGAGTTTTCATATTTATAATATATTTTCTTGATTTTATGTTCCCATTTTCTTCATCTTCACCCCCCCCCCCCCCCCCCCCCCCCCCCCCCCCACCCGCCTTAAGTTCAAATCTTTACCAAGTCATTACTGTGATGGCGGAGGAGTTGTTGGCCTGCGCTTGTTTTTCCCCCACTATTAGATTGTTCGTCTTTGTATTTGTCTGACTTTATTCATGTTTAGAAGGCTGTGCCAGTCTTAAATAAAAGTTACTCTATGTTAGGTTTTCTTATGGGAGCAAGAGTTACACTACTTGTTCATTGTCAGATTCGTAGTCAAAGCGTACACTTGTCATCTTTCACGACCAACAAACGTGTACAGATCAGCTGTTCTGATTGTAGAATCCATTGTATCCATGGGGAAGACATAAACAAACAAATAAACAAAAACAAAAAAAAAGAAGAAAAAACAGAGAGAGAGAGAGAGAAAAGAGAGAGAGAGAGAGAGAGAAAAGAGAGAGAGAGAGAGAGAGAGAGAGAGAGGGATTGAAAACAATGGTATTTTGGCCACAGACCTGCACACAACGTAATGATGGTAGACTTGGAAAGGCACAAGTAGCCACAGGGAGTTGAGAAAGGAACGGGTCAGCTTCAAATGAAGGGCGTGGAGAAGACTTGCGCAACACGTTTGCTTTTATGTTATTTTCAGAAAACAGTTTTGACAGTGAAATGGAAAAACTAGTGCAATCAAATAGAGAGAGAGAGAGAGAGAGAGAGAGAGAGAGAGAGAGAGAGAGAGAGAGGGGACGGGGGCGGGAGAGAGAGATTTCTGTAATTTAAACCAGCTAGAAAGAGTAAAACAATGCTTAATCAATCAATGGATAAGCAAATGAATTTATACAGATGATTAAATAAATAAATAAATAAATAGATAAACGAATAAATGGAACAAATATATGAATGAATTGTTAATAAATGAAATGAATGGGGTTGACAGATGCTGGATGAAACACGTTCGATTGGTTTCGACAAAGAAATATTTTGAAGAAATAATTATGCAAAGCAGAAACAAATAAAACAGCAAAAAAAATACAAAAACATGAGCGAAACACACACACACACACACACACACACACACACACACACACACACACACACACACACACACACACACACACACACCACGAATAATTATTCTATATGATAATGGTTAAGTTCTTTCGATCTCACTTCAGCACAGTTTCAGCCTGTTTTAGAAAACACAATCTCTACCCCTATGTGTGTCTTTTGCCGGTGGGCTCTGCAGTCATGAAATACGGGCTGGTACACCCATGGGGATGCTATTTTAAGGCTGTTATGAGTTGCATCCTGTAGTCTGACTTACCTCTGTTCAGGAGCAGTTATGTCCCTTGATATCTTAATGGAGTGTCCTGCGCGTGCCTGTACCCATCGTCAAGACAGCGCAGGCCTCCAAGGGTGGTACAGTGCTGCTCAAAAGGCGGTGAAGACAGTGCTTCTCTGGGTCCTCCCCAGCACCTTCGGGTGTTTCTTTTTCTTTTTTTCGGCCTGTTTTAGAAAACACCATCTCTACCTCTCTCGCCGCACCTCTATCTCTACCTCATTCTCTCTATCTGTCTGTCTGTCTGTCCGTTGGTCGGTCGGTCTGTCTGTCTGTCTGCCTCTCTGCCTCTCTCTCTGTCTGTCTGTCTATCTCTCTCTGTCTCTCTTTCTGTTTGTCTGTCTCAACAGCCATAACAAGAATAATATATTAGCGGACAGGCTGATAACCATGCGGAGAGATATGGGAGGACAGAGAGGGAGGGTGCTGAGATAGAAGTAAGAGAGAGAGGGGGAGAGACAGACAGACAGGCAGACAGGCAGACAGACCAACAAAGAGAGAGAGAAGAGAGAGAGACAGACAGACAGACAGAAGAGAGAGAGAGAGACAGAGACAGAAAGAGTAACAGACAGGTGAAAAGAAAAACAAAATCAAGACGAGAGACAGATACAGATAGAGACGGAGGCAGAGAGAAGGGGGGGGGGG
>CM065714.1:128637529-128640029 GCA_033310375.1 Conus canariensis | reverse complement strand
AATGAGTATTATGGAGAAGAAGAAGAAGAAGAAGAAGAAGAAGAAGAAGAAGAAGACGAAGAAGAAGAAACGACGATGATGATAGCAATAATAACAACAATAATCATATGATGATGATAATGATGATGATGATGATGATGATGATAAAAACAACAACAATAATACTAATACTAATAATGATAATAATAATAATATTAATAATAATAATATGATAATGATAACAATATTAATAATGATAGTAATATATCATTAATGATAATAATAATGGTAATAATAATAATAACTATAACAAAAGTAGAAATAGTAGAAGTAGTAGTAGTAGTAGTAGTAGTTACAAAAACAACAATAATAATAACGATGATAATAATAATAATAATAATAACAATAATAACAACAACAACTTTAATAATAATAATAATGATAATAATAATGATAATAATAATAGTCATAACAATAATGATAGTGATGTTGATATTGATGATGGTGGTGATGATGATGATGATGATGATGATCATCATCATCATCATCATCATCATCATCATCATCATCATCATCATGATAATAATGATAATAGTACTAATAATAATCATGATGATAACAATAATACTGATACTAATACTAATATTACTACTAACAATAATGATGACGATGACGACGACGACGATGATGATGATGATGACGATAATGATGATAACGATGACGATGACGATGATGAATTCTTTCTATAGCTCCCCTTTTCATGTGAGTTCATGGGGCTTTGAATTAACATTGTTCCACACAAATGTGCACATCTCAGCGATAGCAAAACAAACACACACACACACACACACACACACACACACACACACACACACACACACACACACACACACACACACACACAAACACACACACACACACACACACACACACACACACACACACACACACACACACACACACACACAGAGTTTCGAACAACTTTCTTGTAAATGAAATATGTCATCTTATTCGTGTCTTGATATGTAAAGGAACTGATGTCACCTTCTGTTGGATTCCATCGCATTGTGGTATTTGGGTAATGAGCTAGCTGATATATGCGCAAAGAGAGGAGCCAGAAATGAAAAGTGTGCCACTGTATTGAATATATCCTTTTCTTTACCTGAAGTCAATCAATTATTAAAGCAAACCGTCTGGCGCTGATTCAGAAAACACTACAAAAATACGTTGCTTGGTGTGGCTGATAAAAACACTCAATTAATTAATTATGAACATGTAAATAGCATTCCTCATTTACAAGTGAAAATATGTACCAGTACAGAAATTTCATTTCAATATTTTATAAATTAAAACTTGATGCCTTAAAAACTAAATATACAAACGAAGCAAAATGTATTTGTGAAGAACGAAGAATAACCAGCAAGCATTTGCTGTTTGACTGTTTACCTCTTCAAGCTCATTTACCACAATTATCAGGCATGTCTTTGTGTGATGTCTTTTCAGATTTAAAGCTTGCCTTCAATGTTGTTTTCTCTTTAATTTGTAGTCCAGTTAAACATTTACTTTAAGATTATTTGTAGGTATGTTGTAGGGATGCTTAGAGGGACATATATACGCACTTATATAACCACATTATGCATACACTTACATAGCATTTATGCATCTCTCTCTCTCTCTCTCTCCTCTCTCTCTCTCTCTCTCTCTCTCTAATATCACATATGTGAAAAGACGTAAAATTGAACTACTACTACTACTACTACTACTACTACTACTACTACTACTACTACTACTACTACTACCCCCCCCCCCCCCCACACACACACACATCAAAACAAAGTTTTAAGGAAGAGAAGGGGGAAAGGACGGCATAAAAATACAAAGGGACATGGGTCGAAACTGAACAAGCTAAAATCTGCAGACGACGGGAGTTAACGTGGAAGAGAATTACAAGCAGAAGAGGCATTAACAGTTGCAAGAGCATTCAACGGATTGTTTCAGTGGGGAACGTGAAACAAAATGAGGCTGTCAGAAGAGGAATGGCGAATTCCTGGTGTGAATGAAATTCCAGCGAATTATATCAGAGAGCTAAACAGGCCCATTGGAGTAGGGGGCAACAAAACAGTGGCATCCTGCAAATTTGAATTTTAGTCTTGCTTTTAGCAGGAATCCTGTGCAAGATAAAAGGCAGCGTGTTACAAGTTGGGGAGATTCTAACGTTCAGGTAAGCTGTTTTGCTCCGAAGCTCGGTGTGTACGTTATGTAGCTAAACCAGCGCAATTTCGTAGGTGATTTTTTTTCTTTTGTTTTTGTTTTTTTGTTTTTTTTGTTTTGCTGTCCCAACCTCTGCGCCACCTCAGAGGCAGTGCACCCACGCCGCTCGTTCCGACACCCCGTCCACAGCCACAGCCCGTTCGGCCCCGCCGCAGCCCCGGCAGCAGCAATCCATCCAGAGAGAGCAGTCAATGTCAAGTCGTCAAGAGACAACCCACTTCGTTGGTGATTTTCGTTGGTGCCGGATAAA
>CM065714.1:128622529-128627529 GCA_033310375.1 Conus canariensis | reverse complement strand
GTTGTTGAACACTGCTGAACGTTAGTTGCAACACGATGATTATAAGGTATTTCAGGCACACGACTTGTCTGTTCTGCTTTTTGAGAACTTGTAATAGTCTTGATTGTCTTGCACTCACTTACAAATGTAAACGCTCTCTGTCTCTCTGTCTCTGTCTCTGTCTCTGTCTCTCTCTCTCTCTCTCTCTCTCTCTCTCTCTCTCTCTCTCTCTCTCTCAGTATTACTTTGTGTGGAAAGATATTTAACTAAAGACTGCAATGATCTATCTCAGCTAACTCCTTACTTGTTGAACGCAGTTTTCTGGACAGTTAAAAACAAACAAGCAAAAGAACAGAAAGCCATACCTTCCAAGTCAGTTGCAGTCTAGTATGTCTTCTACTTCACGTCACAATGACGCGATGTTCCCTATCATTATGTTGCCTCTCGGATCAGACGACACACCGATGAACACTATTGAAATGCCGTGGCAGCAGCGCAGTGTCTCTTACGGTGGGTTGCCTCCTGACGGCCGGACATTTTAATTGTTCTCTGTGTTTCGAGGATGGGCTGCGACAAGACAAGAGTGTAGGTGTGAAGGGTGTGTGTGCCAGAAAGAGCTGTGTGTGGGTAATGCTGCTACGAAAACACGGAAGATAAGACAAATGTGACAAAGAATTAAAAAAAAGGTGTGCCTCCTTTCGGGAAATGGAAGTCAGGAACCAGCATGTGCTTTGGGAGTTCGACTCTGTTGAATATTTCTGAGAAGATTTTTTTGTTATATGGATTTAAATGTGTGTAGTTACATTGAACAGTGTATCTGTCATTGCGTTTGACCATGACAAGCCCGTTAAACTCGGTTCTACTATTCATTATAGAATACTTATTGAAAAGTGCCCTGCCTTAATTAAAGCGTTGACGACTGTAGTCATTCTAATCATTCGTAACTCCAGACTCTATGTAAACACGAAACTGAAAACAGTATCATATCCATTAAAGATGCAGAACATGGCAATTCAAATTTTAACTGATTGTTTTACAAGTGGTTTGGAGGAACGCAAAATGAAATTTCACAAACAACATAATTTTCATCTTTAACTATTGAATTTACATCTTGAAATGTTCGAAGCAATATTTGGGAGTTGGGGTGGGGATGGGGTGCATGCCAATGTTCCAAGAGCTGGCATACTGCCTTCAGGATGCACGGTTCTTCAATGCAAACCTTCGACTTTTGGTATAATATTCTCAAACACTTGTCTTACCATGTGTCTTCGTGCGCAAGTCACGTTGATACATGTTTCCTTCATGTCCATTGTCACACACTTATGTCTGTCTTAATATTAGCTGCTTTTAACGAACTTCCCCCGATTAAGTCCTTTCTTGATATTTGTTTTTTTCTTCTGTCTACCCCCCACAACACCCTTCTTTAAGAAAGTGGAATTGGAAAGGTTATATTAGTCACACGTGTGTGTGTGTGTGTGTGTGTGTGTGTGTGTGTGTGTGTGTGTGTGTGTGTGTGTGTGTTGTGTGTGTGTGTGCGCGCGCGCGCGCGCGTACGTGTGTGTGTGTGCGTGTGTGTGTGTGTGTGTAGTCGAATATCACAACTCTAATAAGTTCAACTCTACAGGAGAAAGAAACACTAAAGCAAACAAACAAACTTCTTTTAATTACTAAGTAATGTCTGACTCAGGGAGCACCATCCTTTGTGTAACCTTTAGCTGAACCTATAAAGCAACACCACACCGGTATTTCACTGTACTGTCAACGGACCTCTCTGAACAGCAAACAAAAAATGTTCAGCAACAGACCTAACAAAAACAAACAGAAGAATCCTTCAATATAACTTTACGAACGTAAAAAAGGAGGGGAAAAAAAGAAAAGCCTCACCAACCGAGGAAAAAGCATCCCCCTTTCACCTTTCTTCTCCACCTCCCTCCACCCTCTCTCTCTCTCTCTCTCTCTCTCTCTCTCTCTCTCTCTCTCTCTCTCTCTCTCTCTCGCTGTGCCAGCTTGTCTGTCTGTTTGTGCGTCTGTCTGTTTCTGTCTCTCTCTGTTTTTCTGTCTTTGCCTGTCTCTTTCTGTCTGTCTGTCTGTCTGTCTGTCTGTCCGTCTGCCAGGTTATCAGTTTGTCTGTCTTTGTCTATCTGTCTGTCTGTCAGGCAGTCTGTATGTCTGTCTGTCTGTCTGTCTGTCTGTCTCTCTCTCTCTGTCTCTCTCTCTCTGTCTCTCTGTCTCTCTCTCTCTCCCTTAGCATTACTTTTTGTGGAAAGATATATCACTAAAGACTGCAATAATCTATCTCAGCCGACTCGTTACTTGTTGGAAGCAGTTTTCTAGACAGTTAAACAACAAACAAACAAACACACAGAAAGCCATACATTCTAACACAGCGTTTTACCCGTCAATACTGTCCCTTACCAAATACATTCAAAGTACCGGTTGTGTTTGTTTCTTTCTCCTATACAAATCCCAAACTTGGCTTTCTCCTCTGACATGTTAAACACATTGCAAACTCAATGTTTTCTAACTCCGCCACACCCAACTTCTTATCTCCCGTTCCAACTTTTTCACCTCATCCATCGAAACTGAATGGAAATGCTCAAAGGGCGGCCAAGGGAAGGAATAGCGTGAACGTGGGCACCCAGCGGGCGCTTAGCGGGCACCAGCGTGGCACCGATCGATGGGAATTGTGTTTGGGGAAATGCAGTTCAAGGGAAAGTCGTCAACCTTCCTTTTTTCCCCGGCTCCTTGATCAACTATCGTGAACCCCCTTTAGCCCTATACAGAGTTTGTGTCAATGATAAAGGTCGTGGACATAGAATGAGTGTGTGTGTGTGTGTGTGTGTGTGTGTGTGTGTGTGTGTGTGTGTGTGTGTGTGTGTGTGTGGGGTGTGGTGTGTGTGTTGTAGTGAGTGTGTGTGTGTGCGTGCGTGCGTGCGTGCGCACGTGCGTGCGTGCGTGCGTTCGTGTGTGTGCGTGTGTGTGTGTCTATATATTGTGTGTGTGTGTGTGTGTGTGTGTGTGTGTGTGTGTGTGTGTCTATGTGTGTGTGTGTGTGTGTGTGTGTGTGTGTGTGTACGCGGGCGGGAGTGTGTGCATCTCTCTCTCTCTCTCTCTCTCTCTCTCTCTCTCTGTCTGTCTGTCTGTCTGTCTCTCTCTCTCTCTCTCTCTCTCTCTCTCTCTCTCTCTCTCTCTCTCTCTCTCTCTCTCTCTCTCTCTGTGGAATAATCACATTCAGGAGAGTGCCAGATTTCATTTGCTCCACTGTGTTCCAACCGATATATCAATGAAAATGGATATGCATTCAAAGTATATCATGACCAGATTTTAATTTGTGATATGTAATTTATCAGTTCATCATTGTCGTTACAAACAGCATAATGAATGAAATCTTTTTTGTCCATTATGTAAAGGTGTACGACAAGATGTGGTCCATTTTTGTATTTTGTTGTCCCATTTGGGAAAAAAAACATCTTAGAGACCAGACAATCCAAACAAAGTGTCGAAATCATCCCTCATTGTGTAGACTTGCATTGCTTATGTCATTTAAGCGTGAAGATATCGTCAAACAGTTTGCTGTTTACTTATACAATTCATTTAGAATTTGATCTGAATATTGCGTATTACTCAGTTATTCACTTTCCCATAATTATGTTCTATCCATTTTAGCTTTTTGATAGTGAACATTTCCACCGCCTGCATTCTATGTTGTTTATGCACCCCCTTCATAAGGGTCATGGCCTTATTGAATAAAGCATCTCTCTCTAACTCTCTCTCTCTCTCTCTCTCTCTCTCTCTCTCTCTCTCTCTCACCTTTAGTGGAAAGACACAAACCGAAAGACTGCAAAAACCTTAGATAATCTTAACTAATTCCTTACTTATTGAACGCAATTTTCTAGACAATTAGACATAAAAAATGTAACAAACAAACAAACAAACAGAAAGCCATACCTTCCAAGAACAGCGTTTAATCCATCAATACTGTTCCCTACCAAATATACTCAAAGTACCAGTTGTGTTTGTTTCTTTCTCTATACAAATCCCAAACTTGGCTTTCTTCTCGTGTTTAACACATTGCAAACTCAATGTTTTCTAACTCCGCCACACCAAACTTCTTATCTCCCATTCCAACTTCTTCACCTCGTCCATGGAAACTGAATGGATATGCTCAAAGGGCAGCCAAGGAGAGTAATAGCGTGTATGTGGGCACCCAGCGGGCACTTAGCGGGCACCACCGTGGCACCGATCGATGGGAATTGTGTTTGGGGAAATAAAGTTCAAGGGAAAGTCGTCAACGCCCCCTTTTTTTTCTCCCCCGGCTTCTTGATGAACTATCGTGAACCCTCTTCAGCCCTACAGAGCTTGTGTCAATAACATACAAGTCGTGTTCATGGAATGTGTTTGTGTGTGTGTGTGTGTGTGTGTGTGTGTGTGTGTGTGTGTGTGTGTGTGTGTGTGTGGTGCGTGCGTGCGTGCGTGTGTGTGTGTGTGTGTATGTGTGTGTGTGTGTGTGTGTGGGTGGATGCGTGCGCGCGCTGTGTGTTTACGTGCGTGCGTGCATGCGTGCGTGTTCGTGCGTGCGTGTTCGTGCGTACGTGCATGAGTATGTACGTATATGTGAGCATGGTGTGTATATGTTACTTTGTGCTCTCCCATTGTATAAGGCACTGTAAGCAGGCGCGCATGTCTGGTTGTGTGTACATGCATACCTACTTTTGTCGACGCTTAGGACTCTCTCTGTCTCAGTCACACACAAACATATCCCCCAGCACAGGGTCAGACAAGCAGACGTCAATACATGCGCCCAATGAATCACCAAAGATGCAGGTCCTGCTGCTGGCGTTTCCCACAGGAACAGGATCAAAGTCAACAACAAAAACCCCGCAGCCCAGAGCCAGTTGGCTCAGTGGGAGGACATCGAACGTGCAATCAGATGTTATGAGTTTGAATTCCGTTGGCGCCCAACATAGAAAAATCGGCTTTTTTCGCAGCTTAATTGATGAGTTGTCATTCTGGCGGTATCA
>CM065714.1:128600029-128610029 GCA_033310375.1 Conus canariensis | reverse complement strand
ACAGGGCACTCCATAAACTTTTGTGTTCGTAGTCTTAGGACTGAATTTTGAGAATCGATTATGTGCCAGCAAGAGACTGGATTTCACAGAGAGAGAGAGAGAGAGAGAGAGAGAGAGAGAGAGAGAGAGAGAGAGAGAGAGACAGACGGACAGACCACCAGAGAGAGGAGAGAGAGAGAAAGAGAGAGAGAGAGTGACATTATCCAGCAATGTCATTGGCCCATATGAACTGGAACGTGCACATTCATAACATATACATAATAAACATGTTTCGGCAACTATGGCGGCCAAAGAGAGACAAGAATTATTGAAATTTCCATATCCTTTAGTAGAAAGAAACTCGTGGAGAGCGTGGCAGCAGAGAGTCTTCAGAAGAGAAGCCCCCTTCAAGCAAGTGTTTCGGCCCTTATCTCCTGACACTATGGGGGTTGGGCCACACCCGGTTCATGACTCCGGATGTCCCTCTGCTGCCCCCTTTTTTCCCATCTTGGGACGAGTCATGGCTGGGATTCGAACCCATGACCCTCTGGACATGCTCATTTTCCACTTAATGACTCGCACTCTAACCACTGAGCCACAGGGACACCTGATATTTGTAGGAAACTTAAGCCTTATGAAGTTCACTTTTGTTCCTCCTTGACCAGATCCAGCTTGAACACCTCTCTGCCGCTTCTGCCATTGCTTTCAGGGCTCTGTTTTTTTTCCCTCCCTGCAACTGAGAGCTGTTTCATGAGGCTGTATGCAGACGTTCCTACAAACCCCCTAGCTCCAATTTCTGCAGTGAGGACTTTGACCTGATAGCCTTCTCTCCTCAGGCTGTTTGCCAGATAAGCATACTTTTCAGTCTTGTAGATTTGAGCTGCCTCCATTCTGTTCTCATATGGCACCGTGAGCTCGATCATGATCAGCTGCTTGGTTGACTGAGAGTGGACTACTATGTCTGGTCTCATGCCACTCTTGCTGATGATCTCTGGGTGACTCTTCCATTCTGGGAGGTCTGCAGTGCACTCCCAGTCATCCGCCCCGTCCAGCAGACTCTGCCTGCATGTTTCGAGTGGCACTGTTGTTCTTGGCCATGATTTGCTACCTCCTGCCGTGAAGAATGTTGCGGGTGCTTTTAGAGTCCTGATTTTCCCTTTGTGGTGTTGGTACTAGCCCAGACTGCTTGTACAATCTCTTTGAGCACCTGGTTGTGCCTCCATATGTACCTTCCTTGAGCCAGGGCTACTTTACATGAGCTTAGGACATGCTCCACTGTTTGTTTTTTAATGGCATGGGAGGGGGGGAGGGATGCAGGATCGTCTGTTTTTCCACACTTCACCAGGTTTGCATTTGAGGGCAGAAGGCCATATGCAGATCTGAGAATGAAGCTGATCCTGAGAAGGGCCATGCGCCAAATGTCATTCCAAGTGAGACTTCTTTGGAGTGCATTCTCCCACGTTGTCCATTGCCCTTGCGGGCTCTGCTGGACTGCTTTTTGGAGTCTTTTTTGGTCTTCTTTTTTTCTCAACTCCTGAATCATCATGTCTCTTTTTCGCTTTTCCTTTGGCCTTTGACCACCATTCAGTTTTGGTCACCCCCAGTCCTTGTCTGTTGGTCTGTGTGTGTCCTGTTATTTCTCTGATCTTGAGACTTTCTTTTGCAGAATCCATCGCCTCTTGAATTTTCCATTTTCTGCCTGTCTTCAGCTGGGGCTTGATTGCTTCTACCACCTTGTCTCCTGAGTCCTCCAGCATGCTTTGACGTCTGATCTTCCCTGCTTTGTATTCCTCCAGGATGGATTTCAGTTGTAGTTTCAGCTTGCTTGGCGACAGTACAGCGCTATGTCAGTGAGACAGGGTGGGACACCAAGCCATTTCCTTGTGAACTTGATTTTGGCTTCCATTGCCTCCACTATGCTGGTGCAGATGTCCTATATCATCAGAGGCCATAAGAGCTTTGGTATCAGCATGAACTGCAGACACCAGACCTTGTATTTGCCAGGGAGCCCACACTAGTCAATGGTCTCCAAGCCTTCTTCCAACATCTGTTTGGTTTATTGTGCTCTTTGTGTGTCTTTCAGGGTGTCGTCATACCATCTTCCAAGGCTCTTGACTGGCTCTTCTGTGACTGTTGGAATGGCCTGGTTGCCCACACTGAAGACCACAGACTCGGCCACTTTTCCTTTCCTCAGTGAGAGACTCCGTGATTTCTTTGGCTTGAACTTCATTCTGGATGAGGCAACTATGTCGTCCAGCCTCTTTGCACATGACGTGTCTCGTCTTCTCTGGATGAAATCAATGTAGCGTCATCCACGAAGGCCTTGAGAGTGGGTATCTTGTATCCATCGCCAAGGTCTGTTTGTCTTGCGTTGCTTGTTGCTGCTTTCAAGATGACTTCCATTGCCAACACGAACAGTATTGGGGAAATTACACAGCCCATTGCAATGCCCACTTCCAAGTTGATCCAATCTGTTGTGTACTCCTTGGTACAGAACCGCATTGAAAAGCCATTGAAGTACTTTTTGAGCATGTCGCAGATGTTCTTTGGCACATGGTACATCTCAAGAGCCAACTGTATCATCTCATGGGGTACAGATCCATATGCGTTTGCCAGATCAAGCCACACTACGTTCAGGTCTCTCTTTTCTTTTTTGCTCTTTGGATTGCGTCCCAGATCATTGTGGCGTGTTCTACACAGCCAGCCACGCCTGGGATGCCACCTTTCTGGACTGAAACATCCAAGTACTCGTTTTCTATGAGGTACTTGGTCAGCCTTGCTGCCATGACAGAGAAGAAGATTTTCCCTTCGACGTTCAGTAGTGATATTGGCCTGAACTGGCTGATGTCACTTGAGTTTTGCTTTTTGGGGATGTACACACCATCTGCTGTCATCCACTGGCCGCTGATCTGGTTTCTCCAAGCTGATCGCAGCAGCCTGTGGAGCCACTCCAGCACCTTGGGACATTTCTTGTACAGCTGGTAAGGTATTCCGTTCAGTCCTGGTGATGATTTGGCTCTGGCTTTGTCGACCACCTTCTTGATTTCCACCAACGTTGGTGGCTTGTCATTGAACTGTTCCTCAGGGTTGGTTGGCCACACCAGACCTTGAATGTCGAGTAGTGCTTTGCTCTGTGAGTCAGAGTATGTTTTCCTCAGATGCTGCTCAAGAACTCCTTTGTCCACACTTAGGGTCCCAGACTTCGGCTGCTCAAACAGTGTTCTGGCAAACTGGAAGGGTCTCTGAAGAAACGCTCTTGGGTCTTCTTCTATTTGCTCTTCCTCTTCCTCACAGATTCCGCTTTGCTGAGGGCGCTGTGTGTTGCTTTCAGGTCTTTCCAGAGTTTTTCCAAGCTTTGTTTTTCAGCTGGCAGTGCGGTCATCATTTGCTTCTTGAGGTTTTTCTTTTGGACCCTGATCTTGTCTGTTGGGCCACACCCGGTTCATGACTCCGGATGTCCCTCTGCTGCCCCCCTTTTTCCCATCTTGGGACGAATCATGGCTGGGATTCGAACCCATGACCCTCTGGACATGCTCATTTTCCACTTAATAACTCGCACTCTAACCACTGAGCCACTGTGTCAAGTGCGTGAAACCTCTCACAAAAGGCATTAAACGCTTAGAGGCAAAAGGGGCGTTGTACATAGTATACAAATAGGTAATAGAACCATTAACAAGTATGCCTTACCCATCGCACACGGTCGAACTGTGTCAAGGAGGACGAAGCGGTCAGGTAACAGATGGCACCTAAGGTAGTAAGGAGTTCGGACCTGCCCGACAGCGAAAGGGGAGAGGAACATAACCACTAGGACCTCGGTGCACCAAGTGAGTGCTAAATACTCAGTCAGCTGAGGTTCTTTTGTAAACAGTCAGTGAAGAGCAGGAGTCTTGGACTCGTTCGGATGGTATTGCCGTGGGTCACTGGGTTGGTTCTATTGTCAGGCTGGTTGAACGCACGTGGATGTTGTTATCGTAGCCCTCTTTAAGATAATTACTGTGTTAAAGTGGCCTCCGAAGTCGGCGGGAATTTTCGATGTCCATCTGGTGCCAAGTGGTTGTTTGCTAATCAATTAGGTAGGGATGTGTGTAAATGCAGATGTGTGGAGAATGTAGCGAATGGAGAATTCACAGCACTTGTGAACTAGGGGTTTGAGAAGCAGCATGGACAAAGGCATGGCCCGAAGGGGAATCCTTTGTTTCCATTCCTATATAAAGTGAGGGAGAACAACGAGAAGGGGAAGAACACCAGGAGAGAGAAAGAGAAGGCAGAGGAGAGAGAGAGAGAGAGAAGAGAGAAGGGTGGGCAGGACAGAGAACGGGTCGAGAGAAACGTGGTCTGGGAGATAGAAGAGACAGCAAAGTCTTAGGGAAAGACAAGCTGGAAGAGAAGAAAACTAAGTTTGAAGCCCAGAGGTGGGTGAAGACAGACAAACTGAAATTGAACCCAGAGGTGGGTGAAAGAGACGAAGAAGAATTCTACGTCGAGATCCCAGAGACAACCACAAAGACCCAGTCCTGAAACCTGGAGCCAGTCAACCAAGGGCATCACCATCAAGCAGTGCTGAAGAAGACGTGAAGAGACTTTTTCAAGAACTGTGGTGTGGTGTGAAAGCGTGGTTGTGTGTGTGAAAACCTGGCCAGGTAAGAAGTCATTTTTATTATAACCCGGGATTAGGAAGTATTGATCTTTTATGTGTTGATCTGTTCATTTTGTGTAATTGGATTTTTCATGTTTGATTATAGTAGCATAGAAATTGGATTTCTTGTGCTCAGTCGTGTTAGGAGAGAAACGAATGCGTGACATCCCATTCCCAGAGAGAGGTGAATGTTTGATGGGCGCATGAGTGTGCATATGCGTGTATGAGTGCAAAGATAACCTTGGTGTGTTAAGCCTGACCAATAATACATCAACTTAGTGCACTTAAGCAATACCATCACGATTTCCCCCGTCCTGGACAAAGTGGCGAGCCTGCCAGGATTGCATGGCCCAAATTAGTCTCAGGCGGGAAACAAAGTGAGTACTAGAGTAGTACTGGGGCGAAGCGTCCACTAAAGGCAATTTTAATTAGCTCTTCTAATTATTTCCTTTAGTTCTTTGAGTGTTGAGTATTGACTTGTGTGTAGGGTGGTTGTATTAATCAAAGGTCGTTCAGAGAAACGAAGAACGAGGTTCTAGTCTTAACTCTCACAGAAGCTGTGGTTTAAGATTAAGGCTCCTTTGTGTTAGGAACACTACCACTGGTTGGTGTACTCGTATCGTTTAGTAGATAAACTGTGTACCAACTTTTTCCAGGTTTATAAGCGTTACCGTTTTAGTGGTGCTAAAACATATTGAAAAAAATGGCTGAAGAAAGTTTTACCCCCATAGAAAGACTAGTAAGTTTGGGGAAAGAAATGGGATATACTGGAGATGAACTGCGTAAGTTCATAGAAACTCAGCAAAAGACTGAGAGAGATGAAAGGGCTGAAAGAAGGAAGTTTGAAAAGGAACAGCTAGCAGCTGTCAAAAGCAATCTAGAGGCAGAAACGGCTGCGTCGAGGGCTAGAGCAGAAGCGGAATCGGAGATTTTAGCCAAACAAATTGAGTTCGAAAGAATAAAATCTGAAAATCGTAGTGAAATAGACACCAGTTCTGAGTCAGTAGGCCGCAGATTAAGTTGCGCACCTAGACTTAAACTCCCACTTTTCAGAGAAGAAACTGATTCGATCGATGCCTATATCAGTCGGTTTGAATCGGTTGCCGAGCACGAGGGCTGGCCCGAAGATGACTGGGCAATAAACCTGTCTGCCTTGTTGACAGGTCGTGCGTTACACACTGTTTCCACCTTACCCAAAGGTGATCAAAGGGATTTTGACAAGGTGAAACAAGCAGTACTAAAGGCATATGATTTGACTGAAGAAGGTTTTAGGCGTAAGTTTCGCGAGGCGAGAATCGAACAGGGTGAGACATACACACAGTTCGGAGTTAGACTGGATCACTATTTCAACAAGTGGGTAGAACTTAGCGGAGTGGACCGTGATTTTGAAGGCCTTAAGACACTGGTGATGAAGGAACAGATACTTGATGGTTGTAGGCCGGGCCTCACAATACACCTCAAGGAAAGGAATGTCGTGACAATAGCTGAAGTACTTGAAGCAGCAGAGACTTACCCGGAAGCGAGGCGTGATTTGCCTGAGCAAGAGGAAAGCCCGGAAGCATATTCAGAGGATAGCAGGCCAGCACATATCTCACGCAACGGGCCAGTATTGCACGCCCGTAGGCCCACGGCATCACGTGAGCAAACAAGGGTGAAGGCCCACGTGGTTCAGGCTGTAGACGAGCGTACCTGCTTCCTGTGCAATAAGACAGGGCACTTGGCTAGGGACTGCATATTCAAGTCACAGAAAGCAGCAGCAGTGAGGGTCAGGCCAAGTGAGAGGCAGGTAGAAAGAGATGGAAAAGATGACAGTGTTATTTTGTCTGGATTGTGCTGTGTGTTCACAGACTCAGGCGATAACATGGATGTGCACAAAGGCAGAGTGGGGGACAATGTGGTTAATGTCATTAGAGACTCTGGGTGCACAGGTATAATGGTGAAGGAATCCCTGGTTAAGGAGGGACAATTCACAGGTAAAACACAGAGGTGTAGACAAATAGATGGAACAGTAGCAGAATTCAAAACGGCCCAGGTGTTTATTGATACACCATTTTATGGTGGGACTGTACAGGCTTTGGCTGTCCCGAAGCCGCCGTATGATCTGGTAATTGGAAACATTCCAGGAGCACGTGGGTACGGAGACCCAGACCGTGATTTCTGTGTTGAATCAGCGAAAAGAAATGACGGTAGAGAAAGGCCCCAGGCGGTCATACACTTCAGAAAGCATTGGAGCGTGGCCGGTGAGACGAACCCCACTCACTTACGGACAGAACAAAAGGGCGATTACTCGCTCAGAAAACTGGTGGGTTTTGCTCACAGAGGGCAGAAGAAAAATGTTAAAGAGGGTACAATCGGGTTCGAGTTAGAGAACGGCATATTGTACCGAACTTTTATTCATTCGCGTTCGGGAAAAACGAAGAAGCAGGTTGTCGTTCCCAGGCAGCGCAGAAAGGCGGTGATGTCCGAAAATCATGTGACGTCAGCCTCGGGCCATCTCGGTAGGAAGGCCACACAAAAGGTTGTGACGCGAGAGTACTACTGGCCCGGTATCCTAGGCGATATCAGGCGTTTCTGTGCACAATGCAGCACATGCCGAGGGGCACGGCAAGGTGTGTGTACAGGAAGGGGGATCGGACGGGTCTCACAAAAAGGGGACGATAGCCCAAATTAAAATGGTCGGGTGAAAAGTCGAGTAGTGTGTGCGTGTGTCTCTTTGCCGTGTCGTGTATGCATGGTGGCAAACATAGCACGTGGCTGGTTGCAGGCCACGTGTATGAAGAGAAAGGGAGAGAATTTCCGTAGAAACATAATGTTGATCTATATATGGCCACACTACTTAGAGCTGGTGGAAGTTTCAGACTGGTGTTGATATTTGCTTGGTTTTTAGTGTGTATGTATTGATTTTTCTCTAATTTTGTTGCAAAATAAATCTTGCGTGCGTTCTCTGGTGTAAGGAGGCTTATGAGAGGCCTAGATTAGAGTTGGTTTAAATGAGAGAATTGTGAGAGTTTCAGCTCCTTGAATGTGTTTTAGCCAATGCAGGGCATTGTCTTGAAGTGGGGGGAATTTGTCAAGTGCGTGAAACCTCTCACAAAAGGCATTAAACGCTTAGAGGCAAAAGGGGCGTTGTACATAGTATACAAATAGGTAATAGAACCATTAACAAGTATGCCTTACCCATCGTACACGGTCGAACTGTGTCAAGGAGGACGAAGCGGTCAGGTAACAGATGGCACCTAAGATAGTAAGGAGTTCGGACCTGCCCGACAGCGAAAGGGGAGAGGAACATAACCACTAGGACCTCGGTGCACCAAGTGAGTGCTAAATACTCAGTCAGCTGAGGTTCTTTTGTAAACAGTCAGTGAAGAGCAGGAGTCTTGGACTCGTTCGGATGGTATTGCCGTGGGTCACTGGGTTGGTTCTATTGTCAGGCTGGTTGAACGCACGTGGATGTTGTTATCGTAGCCCTCTTTAAGATAATTACTGTGTTAAAGTGGCCTCCGAAGTCGGCGGGAATTTTCGATGTCCATCTGGTGCCAAGTGGTTGTTTGCTAATCAGTTAGGTAGGGATGTGTGTAAATGCAGATGTGTGGAGAATGTAGCGAATGGAGAATTCACAGCACTTGTGAACTAGGGGTTTGAGAAGCAGCATGGACAAAGGCATGGCCCGAAGGGGAATCCTTTGTTTCCATTCCTATATAAAGTGAGGGAGAACAACGAGAAGGGGAAGAACACCAGGAGAGAGAAAGAGAAGGCAGAGGAGAGAGAGAGAGAGAAGAGAGAAGGGTGGGCAGGACAGAGAACGGGTCGAGAGAAACGTGGTCTGGGAGATAGAAGAGACAGCAAAGTCTTAGGGAAAGACAAGCTGGAAGAGAAGAAAACTAAGTTTGAAGCCCAGAGGTGGGTGAAGACAGACAAACTGAAATTGAACCCAGAGGTGGGTGAAAGAGACGAAGAAGAATTCTACGTCGAGATCCCAGAGACGACCACAAAGACCCAGTCCTGAAACCTGGAGCCAGTCAACCAAGGGCATCACCATCAAGCAGTGCTGAAGAAGACGTGAAGAGACTTTTTCAAGAACTGTGGTGTGGTGTGAAAGCGTGGTTGTGTGTGTGAAAACCTGGCCAGGTAAGAGTTCATTTTTATTATAACCCGGGATTAGGAAGTATTGATCTTTTATGTGTTGATCTGTTCATTTTGTGTAATTGGATTTTTCATGTTTGATTATAGTAGCATAGAAATTGGATTTCTTGTGCTCAGTCGTGTTAGGAGAGAAACGAATGCGTGACATCCCATTCCCAGAGAGAGGTGAATGTTTGACGGGCGCATGAGTGTGCATATGCGTGTATGAGTGCAAAGATAACCTTGGTGTGTTAAGCCTGACCAATAATACATCAACTTAGTGCACTTAAGCAATACCATCACGATTTCCCCCGTCCTGGACACACTGGGACACCTGATATTTGTAGGAAATTTAAGCCTTATGAAGTTCACTTTTGTTCCTCCTTGACCAGATCCAGGTGGAACACCTCTCTGCCGCTTCTGCTAACACCTAGCAGTAAACACAGCCTAAACACAGATGTGTATGATATTTCATCAAAACGATTTTCTTTCTGTTGAATAACTTTATTTTCCTAATCCTATATATACGTCGAACAAACTGTACTTTCAACGGTTTTTTGTTTGTTTGCTTTTTTGTTTGTTTGTTTGTTTGTTTTTTTAAATGAAGAACCCCCAAGTCTGAACTTTGTAATTAGTCTTTTTGAAATATATTTTCATAAAAACAATGTATCCTATCTTCCACTCCCTTTATGACGTCATCATTTCCACACCGCTCATTACGGCTCTTTACATACAGCCACACCCGGGTATGTCATGGCAAAGCCCCAGCATCAGCAATTCACTGGGGTAAAAAATCAGTATTTAGTTATGAGGTAACCTACCAGTCGAGACACTGCTCTGCTGCTGGAAAACAGGAAAAGACTGTAACCCGGGTTCTTCTTTAGATGGCATGGAAGACCTTGCTGCAGAAGCTTGGCTGTCTCTGGAGTTGTACTGTTTTCACCTATCTACGAAACGGCAATGAGTCTGCAGGATGCGCGCAGCAGTTCGCTTGTTGGTGGCGTCTTTTGCCGGCGGGCTCTGCGGTTGCAGAGGCTGGTACACCCATGGAGGTTCTGTTGTGTCGCGTACGGTAGTCACATAATTTCATCTGCCGGGGAGCAGTTATGTTCCTTGACGTCTTAATGGAATGTCCTGTATGTCTCTGTACCCTATGTGAACACAGCGCAGGCTCCAAGGGTGGTACAGGATTGGTTCCGGCTTCTTGGTTTGGCAGTTGAGGACAGTCCTACTCTGGGTCCTACTGGCACCTTCGGGTGAATG
>CM065714.1:128592529-128595029 GCA_033310375.1 Conus canariensis | reverse complement strand
ATAGTGGTTCCTGAGTTCGATTTTCTCAGGACAGTTTGGCTAGACAATGTGGGTTCGATATAATGACCGTTGATGGACGGTGATGTAGATATTGTTTGTGGTTAGTTCATGTTAATGTCAGTGGGTTCAATAAGAGGGTAGTACGAGGTTGCATTTGGTTGAGGATCATAATATGAGTCAGGTGCAGATGTGTCTGCGTGAATCATAGAGGGGTTTGATGATTGTGCTCAATCTCAATTGTAAATAGTAGGAGTTCGTTGAAATTGATTAACGATTTCGGAGTTGACCTGCACAGCATTGGAATCGGTTAACTGTGTAGTAAGGCCAAGGCCAATTTATGGTCGAGTGGTTTATACTGGGGTACGGTCGTAACCATTCAACTTATATTGGTGTCTTTTCACTTTCGTTACGAGTCAGGGTTCCCGACGCGGGTGTCGTGCGCGTGCGGACTGTATCTGTGACGTACGCATTTGGTACAGGACAGTGAGTCCATAGGGTAGAAGTTTTGTAATACAAGTGACAGTCGTCACACATGCAGGGATGTATGTGTTTGTGACAGAACGGGGTTGGAGAAAGATATCTTAGGTTGTGGGGAGGCAGCCCAGTTATGAATTTTAGTAGTCGGAAAGAAGGGAAAGGTAAAGTTTAAGACGAGTAGCTTAGCAGTCGATAGGATAAAAACGGATGATGTGCAGCATGTAATATTGTATGAAGTGTGGTTGTGTTGGCATAACAAAGATTAACCACTGGATTATCTGACAAGAGATGACATGAGAGTGAGGTGCTGGATGGAAATTTTGGCAAACAAATCATGTTGTTTTTGGATATATGATTATAATTGACAGTGCAAAGAGGGGTAATAATGTGAAGGATTGTGGCTGCGAGCCGATTCTCTTGTGTGAACATGCTGGAACTGTAAACCGATGAAATTGATAAGTTTTTTCTCTGAGAGATGTGTATTACTACTGGTTATTGTGTGGAGACATTTCCTGGTGAAATTGCCCATTTCCTAGATTATTTAGTATGTCCTAAGGGGACCCGTGAAGTTCGCATTGGGATCGCTTAGTTTTCTTTTCTTTTCCGAGATTTGGGTGTGATTCATAATTTCATATGTAATAGCGTGGATTGGCTCAGAGAGAATATTGTTTTACCGCTGTTGTAAGGGTTGGCAGGAAATGGGTCTGATAACCCCAAAGTGAGTAATGGGTTGGGGGATGTGTTCGAAATTCAAGGGGTCACTCTCATGCCCGAGTGGGAAGTAGGCAAGGGAGATGGAGAGTTAAAGCTTTACCAAGTAGCCTGTGTGCCTGGATGACTCGGGTAGTAGCAACATTACAGTAGGGGCCTACAGTTGTGTCAGCAGGTATCCTGTTCCGTCCTGAGGCTGGGGCCAGATCACCGCAGTCTACTGCCGCGTGCTGGCAGGTGAGCGGCGCTTTCCAGTGCCTGTTGTTTTCCCGGGAGAGGGAGACCACCCAGGCCGTCTGCCTTCTGTGGGGCAGCTCTCCTCCGGCTACCGGTGCTCTTCCGGGAGTTCTCCGGCGCTGGTTCCTCGTCCCTGTTCAGGCGTCCTGTGAGAGGGCGCTGCACCAGGCCTTTCTCACCCTTGGTGTCCGGCGGGGCCTTCAGAGGAGGAGGCGTCCTACGAGCCCCGGACCCGTCGAGAGGGCGTCTGTTGTGTGTACGGTGGGTGTCGTGCCCATCGCAGGGAGGAGTCAGACCGCGGGAAGCCACGGTCAGCGCCGGGGTGCAGAGTCTTCGGGGAGGGTGTCGGCCCGCGGAGGAGCCACGGACAGCGCCGGGGTGCAGAGTCTTCCGGGGAGTTGTCAGTCTGTGAGGGGCCACGTACAGCGCCGAGGACTGCAGCTTTCCGGGCCGGGAGGGGTGGTCCCGTGTTTGTGGTAGAAGGGGTGTAGCGTTAGGCAGTAGGGTTAGGGGTGGTAGCTACTGCCTCCTTTTAGGACGTAGTGGCCGGCACAGTGTAGGGTACTTGTCGTTGCCTCCCTTAGGGACGCAGCGACCAGTTTGGTAGTGGTCCGGGTCAAAAGAGAAGGGCGAGTCCTGGGGAGAGGTGTGGGTGGTAGCAGTAGTTAAGAGATTAGAGTCCCTTGGGTACATCCTTGTCCCTAGTAGTTAGTCACCACGTGTGCGGGCTATCGCTGTGTCCCCAGGTCACAGTGATATACCGCAACTGGTGTTTTGGGTTAGGTTAGGGTCTTCCAGGTCATTATAGTAGGGTAGGGTGAGTCAGCAGGAATTGGGATACTTGTGTGCAGTTGTGGATGTGCGTGAGTGGTGGCGCCATGGAGTGTGTGTGTGAAATAAAGAAGCGTGCGTGATTGTAAAACAGTGTTAGTGTGCTGTGTTGTCTGACCTAGCGTGTGATAGGCGTGGGTAAGGGTGGTAGGGCCGTCCGGCTTAGCGACCGTGACACTTTGTCTGAATCTTTCTGTAGTGTTTCTCTCTCTCCTCTCTCTCTCTCTCTCTCTCTCTCTCTCTC
>CM065714.1:128567529-128572529 GCA_033310375.1 Conus canariensis | reverse complement strand
CACACACATACACACACGCGTGCACCACACTCCCACTTCACACACACACACACACACACACACACACACACACACACACACACACACACACACACACACACTCACACACACGAGCGCGCGCGAGCTCGCACGCGCACACACACACACACACACACCCCACACACACACACACACACACACACACACACACACACACTTCACACAGAGACAGACAGACAGACAGACAAACAGACAGACAGAGAGACAAACAGACAGAGGAATGTGGGGGTCGGATGGGTGTAGGTCCACACACACATACACACACGCGTGCACCACACTCTCCACTTCACACACACACACACACACACACACACACATCTCCTCTCCACACTCTCTCTCTCATCATCACCACTTCAGACGGAGAGAGAGAGAGAGAGAGAAACGAGAGAAGTTTCAATACTGTGTGAGACTCTCTCACTTGCTGACTTAGCATAGCGAAAGGATTGTAGAGAGCGAAAGAACAGATAATACTTTTTAAAAGCTCATCTATCTGACTCCCGCAGCTTAAACATTGTGCGGCTAAGCAAATGATAAAATAATGATCACAGAAACCAGAGCATACTGATGTTATCGAATGCACAATACAAAAGAGACAAATAGGCTTTTGTTGTTGGTTTTGGTTTGTTTGTTGTTGTTGTTGTTGTTTGTTGTTGTTGTTGTTTTTTGTTGTTGTTTTTTTGTCAAGCGTCCCTTTTTCAGGACGTCACAAATAGTAACAGTTGCACGACACAAAACTCTCCAGATGGCTGGCAACGGGAAAAAAGGGAGCCATGCATATGGGCATCTTTTGTGTTGTACATGCTGGTCTGTCTCTCTGTCTGTCACCCATGAACTCCAAGAAAAAGACAAATGTATGCTCAGTTTTACTCTGGCTCGATTCCAGTAGCCCTGCAGTCTCTTTCAGTCGTGTTTTGTGATGGTTGTTGTGAGGTATGTCTGTTTGGGCTTCCACCTTCTATAATGTGTTGGACTCTTCCTTCCTTCTAATCTTCCTCTCCTTCTAGTGCACCCTGTCCCCACCATCTACCAATGTGGTGAAAGGTTAAGTCTTTTGGATGAGGCAGTAAACAAAGGTTCCGTATCCAGCATGCATTTAACAGACGAGAATAAAAACGGCGGCAAAGGAAGTTGTCCATTGCTATATTCTCCTAGCAAAAAATCCAATCTGATGGGGTAAGCAGGAACTTTCCACAGACAGACAGACATACAGACAACAACAACAACAACAGCAACAACAACAACAACAACAACAACAATCACAGCAACAACAACAAAGACAAGAAAAACAACATATTTGGGGGGGGGGATTCTAACTCCTGTAGGAGAAACCAGACTTCTTCATAGAAAAATATCTTAGGACGTCGAAGCTATGCAATACAATACGACAATATACAATGCAACGCAATGAAATGCAGTGCAATGCAATACATGATAATGCCATGGAACAGAATTAAAATTGTACGACGCAATGCAATGTAACACAATTTAACACAACAGCACAGTACGATAAAGTGCAATACAACGTGATGTAATGCAGTACAATGCAATACGAGAAGATGCAACATAACACTGCAAAACGATAGCACACAATGCAAACATGCAATGCAATTACCGCAATGCAACGCAATACACTTGCCGTGACTGATTCCATCGTTTCTATATAAGACAAACATTTACGAATGGAGAGAGAGAGAGAGAGAGAGAGAGAGAGAGAGAGAGAGAGAGAGAGAGAGAGAGAGAGAGAGAGAGAGAGAGACAAACAGACAGACAGACACTACAATGCAAAGACATAATGTTATGCCTTACAATACAGTACAATGCAATGAAATTCAATACACTTGTCAAGAGTGTTTACGCCGTTTGTTGTGGTTTAACATTCCACACACATTCCCCAAACATTTGCATCCTGATCAGAAATGTCAGCTCTGATGTGACTAGCTTTGTATGTGAATGACATGACTGAAAGATCGTTTGCTTTGAATCTGAAACCATAGCTCTCCAAGCAAAACAAAGCGGTCCTATGTTTAAGTCAGAGATAGATAGAGAGAGACAGACAGACAACAGACAGACAGAGAGACAGTCAAAGAGAAAGAGAGATAGAGAGCGTGTGTGAGTGCGCGCATGCACGCGCGCGCGCGCGTGTGTGTCTATGTGTGTGTGTATGTGTGTGTGTGTCTGTGTGTCTGTGTCTGTGTGTGTCTGTGTCTAGCGTTATCTCTGTGGGTCTGTCTGTCTGTGTTTGTGCATGAAGTTCCCGTTATGGACAGAAGAATGGAAGGAACTTGGTGAAGAGAGCAGATGTCCTGCAAAAAATACAATTTTATGGCATTGCTGGCCATGTGAATGGAACTGGATCCTCTATGACCTGCATTTATGCTGCAGGTGGTCTTTAGCTGAAAAGAGAGAGAGAGAGAGAGAGAGAGAGAGAGAGAGAGAGAGAGAGAGAGAGAGAGATTGAGAGAGCGAGAGAGAGGTGGAGAAGAGAGAGAGAGAGAGAGAGAGAATGCGAATGTGATTGCTGAGAGAGAGAAGAGAGAGAAAGGTGGGGTGTGTGTGTGTGTGTGTGTGTAGAGGAAGAGAGAGAGAGAGAGAGAGAGAGAGAGAGAGAGATTATGCGGGTTCTACGAGCCCCAACCCACCTCCCCCATATGCTAAAATAATTGAGAACGCGCTCTTTGTTCTATCTTGCAGGACACCCTGTTAGAAAAACAAAAACAATAATAACAACAAAAACAAAAGAAAAAATAACGTCAGGTGCATTATGCTCTCAATCGATACAAGGAGAAAACTGAAGTCAGCTCACACGATGATGTTTAACAAAAAGGGATACGACACTCTCAGGAAGCAATGACTGTTTCCCTCAGGGCAGTCTCTCTCAATGTTCTAGCTGATGACTCAGTTTGGAGCTAAAGAGAATGATTAGCCTGGACGGTATCTCTTCTAAACTCATTTCATGTTCAGGATTCGTTTTCTTTGTTTGTTTGTTTGTTTTCTTTTTGTTTAAGGCCTCAGAATGTTATATGTAAGTTTGAGAGCACAGATTTTGTACAGAAAATGAAAATCACGTTGTTGTTGTTGTTATTGTTGTTGTTTTTAAATGAGTAGATTATGTGTGATTTTCTTAAATAACATGCTCCACTAATGGCAATGTATACTTAGATTTTTTAAGGGCAAGCTACCAGTAGACTGATTCTTTCTGTATAAGAAAGACCGCTGCATTTAAAGAGTAAAGCTCAGAGAGTAAGACACAGAGAGTCCATATTTGTATGAAACAGAGAGATAACTAACACATAATGCATGGATAACGACAGATTGTGAATGAAACTAAGATGTACATACTATGCACGTGACAAACATAATAAGGGAAAGGAAGGAGGTATAATGTAAAAGGAGATCTATTCAGGAAACTATAGGTATACACATTTATGAAAAGTGATGATGGCGGTCGTTAATTACCAACATATTTCATCAGCCCCAATGTGGGGCGCAAGAGACAAAATGGACACAGACCCTGGCGGAAGAGCGTCAAAATGCTACTCATGGGTGCCTACCTATAGGTATCCCAGCAACGCACGGCTAGCCTCTGCCTGCGGCGGAAAAGCACAGGACTGACAAACCCAGAACGGAAAACAGATGAGCGAAGTCCCGACACACAGCAACAAGTCAGAGAAAGAACAGAATCAAGTAGTTGCAGCCCTGGTGCCACCCCTTGCAGCAATCGGCATCTACAACACAAAGACATCCACCATGAGAAAAGGAAGAGCCAAGCGAAACGGTAACATGCAAGGAAATGGAGAGAGAGAGAGAGAGAGAGAGAGAGAGAGAAGAAGAGAAGAAGAGAAGACAGAGACAGAGACAGAGACAGACACACAGACAACAGACACACAGACGAGAGAGAGAGAGAGAGAGAGAGAGAGAGAGAAGAGAGAGAGAGAGAGAATTAGTAACATATAAGGAATAGAACTTGAGAGAGAGAGAGAGAGAGAGAGAGAGAGAGAAAAGTATGTGTCTGTACTTGTGTGTGTCCGTCTGTCAGTGTGTGTCTGTGTAGGAAGTTAACGTTATGGACAGAAGAATGAAAAAAAAAAAACCTCGGTGATAAAACTGGTTGTCCTAAAGCCAATGAAGAGCCGGTGGGAAATGTCTGGCATTGTGATAAGCGATGGGCCATCTAGACTTGCATTTATACTGCAGTTGGTCCTTAGCTGAAAGAGAGAGAGGGGGGGGGAGGAGGGAGAGGGAGGAGTGAGAGAGAGAGAGAGGAGAGAGAGAGAGAGAGAGAAAGTGGGGGGTGGGGTGGAGAGAAAAATGAAGAGGTGGAAGCTATAGATTGGGAAGGGGAGAAAAGAGAAAGTGGGATGCTGGAAATGAGAGACAGACAGACAGACAGACAGACAGACAAGACAGACAGGGTCATCATAATGCAGTTAGCAGCACACCACAACAGACGAGAAATCGGGGAAAATGAGGACAGGTGAAGAAGTTCCATCAACAAACTTTCACAGCGTTAATGACGACAATGACGACAACAACAACGATGACGACGACGACGACGACGACGACGACGACACGACGACGACGACGAAGAAGAAGAAGAAGAAGGAGGAAGAAGAGAGAGAGGAGGAGGAGGTGGAGAGAGAGAGAGAGAGAAAGAAGAGAGAGAGAAGAAGAAGGAGAGAGCGAGAGAAAGAGGGAGGGAGGGAGAGTAAAGAGCAGGAGGGAAGAGGATAGCAAGAGATTAATGCACATGAAGCCATGTCCATCACAGTAAGAACATAAACAAAACCAAACTAAGACCCCCATTAACTGTGTTTCCTCTCTGTGGGAAGCAGGCAAAAATGTGATCTTCAAAAACAAAACGAAAAGAACACAAACTCAGAGAGAGAGAGAGAGAGAGAGAGAGAGGAGAGAGAGAGAGAGAGAGAGAGAGAGAGAGAGAGAGAGAGAGACGCATATACAAA
>CM065714.1:128552529-128560029 GCA_033310375.1 Conus canariensis | reverse complement strand
AATTTTACGAACAAGATTTAATTACCAACATCTTGGTTTTCCTTGAAATCTCTGATTTCGTTTGTATTGTATGTTCTTGCATTCTACTAAACGTAACTGAATAATGTATCCTCATTTAACACATATTTTGAGGAATGTATGTTACAGTACGTTTCTGTTCTGTTTGCATTAAGATGATGTGCTATTGAGTTTATTCGCTCACACTGATGTGTATCACTCTATTCTTCACCAGAAATCCACGAATCCCAAACCTGAAAACGAATTTTGGAAGCACGGACCGCCTGAGTAATGACACGCTTCAATTCCAAGTTGACCAGTCAGCTTGAATTCACGGACACTGCCTCAAGGGAACAGTCCTTGCTTCCTAAGAATCTCTTTTCTTTTTTTTTATTATGCTTCCCTCTGTCGCCTGCCCAGAGCCAGATGTCCCTGTTATAAGGGAAGTAAAATGTCACTATCTATAAGAAAGAGAAGATGGGTTTGGGTTTTGAGAGGTGACCACATAGCCCATGACTTTAATCTCCCTCTCTCTCTCTCTCTCTCTCTCTCTCCTCTCTCTCTCTCTCTCTCGTGAGTGAGTGAGTGAGTGAGTGAGTGAGTCAGTCAGTCAGTCAGTCAGTCAGTCAGTTGAGTTAGCGAGTCAGTGAGTAAGTGAGTGAATCAGTGAGTGAGTAAGCGTGTGTGTGTGTGTGTGTGTGTGTGTGTGTGTGTGTGTGTGTGTGTGTGTGTGTGTGTGTGTGTGTGTGTGTGCGGGTGTGTCGTTGTGCGTTTCAGTTGTTCAATGTGTCTACTTGTTTGTTCATCTCAGCTTGATGCAACAATACTGAAAGATATCTAAAGTATTCATAACAACGAATGCACCAGGTTTTGTTAAATACCTGTGAACATGTCAGCAATACTCCAAGCCTTGAGGGTTTCTGGGACTTGTCTCCTCCTCCTCCTCCTCCTCCTCCTCCTCTCTCCTCTCTCTCTCTCTCTCTCTCTCTCTCTCTCTCTCAATCTCTCTCTCTCTCACTCTCTCTGTATTTTGTTTTTGTTATAACTTTTATTTTAATGGGTAGGTCTCATTTTCTTTTAATTTGCACTTACTAACATTAGCTTTGATGACTCTTTTCTTTGTTTCATGCTACTGTTGCTTGCGAGGAGGCAACAAAGGGACTTCCTTCAACAACGTAGACCGGCGTATGTGAATCAGGGAAACAGGAGATACTTGTGAATGGGTGAAAAAGAAAAACAGATGCACGGACATGAGAGTGTAGAGGGAGTGGTTGTGCCAACAGTCAGTGTATATGCTCCTTAATTTAAGCACCGCGGGGAGGGTCAGGGAAGATGGGAAAAGGGTACGGGAGAAGGCTAGAAGGAGAAGGATGACTTCTGACTTGACCTATAAAAAGAGCTAATTGGATTGTCGTTCACCTCTGTTTTACAAATGATCTACAGAGCAAAGAGCTTTCCACTTTCCTCTCAGGCGTCATCCCACATACAGAACTCATTATATGCATGAACAATTGTGAGGCTGATCCTACTGATTGAAAGACTGAAAGGAATGGGGCTTGTAAATCAGAGAGAGAGAGAGAGAGAGAGAGAATGAGAGAGAGAGGGAGACAGACAGACAGACAGACAGACAGACAGACAGAGACAGAGACAGAGAGGGGAGAGAGAGAGGGAAAAGGAGAGGAGAGGGAGAGTGAGGGACAGAGTGAAGACAGAATACTCTCTCTCTCTCTCTCTCTCTCTCTCTCTCTCTCTCTCTCTCTCTCTCTCCTTAACACACACACACACACACACACACACATACACGCATACACGCATACACGCACACACACACACACACACAACACACACACACACACACACACACACACACACACACACACACACACACCACACACACACACACACACACACACACACACATACATACATGCACACACACGCGCGCGCCAAAATACCCTAAGAGACGACGAATGAGGAAGACATATGATCAGCAGACATCTAAGGCGAAATTTAATGTATATTTGTCGTTGTTTATTTCTTCCTTTGCTATTTCAAAATCTATAATGATCAATCATATTCTTTTTTATAAATAATACCATATTATAATATAATCAAAATCGTTCATATAGATTTAAACATGAAGCCATAAGCGAATATGTATTGTGGTCCCTGTATATGCTCGCATCCTTTCGTGAATACATGATCGCTCACCAGTGCGTGCGTGAGTGCTTACATGCATGCATGCATATGTGTGTGTGTGTGTGCGTGCGTGCGTGCGTGCGTGCGTGCGCGTGCGAGCGTGCGTGTGTGTGTGTGTGTGTGTTGTGTGTGTGTGTGTGTGTGTGTGTGTGGTGTGTGTGTGTGTGTGTGTGTGTGTGTGTGTGTGTGTGGTAGGGAGGGGGTAGCACATGAGTGTTCGTGTATGTCAGTCAGTGTGCTTTCTTAGCTAAATGCATATATTTTCGCACATTTTCTGCAAGAAATTACACATTCTGTGAAAAAAAACCCACCAATTCATATCTTAAAGTCCTGTTGCCGCTTGCACCACCAACATTTCCAGGAGGGACTTTCCTTTGACATCTGTCTCATTGATGCTGAGCTTCCTTGCATGCACGTTCTGTAACGGAAAACTCACAGCAGCCTTTCACTTCCCGCTAAGCTTCTTTGCTCCTGCCTTTTACAAAGGAACATTCAATACATCTACCACTTCCTGCCAGGCTCCCATACACGTGCCTTCCATGACGGAAATTCCTGCCAAACTCCCTGTTCCTGTTGTGCTTCCTTCCATATGCCTTCTGTAATGGACATTTCCCTTCAACATTCTACTTCCTGGTGAGCGTCCATATCGAATCTATCAAAGAGTCTCGAAGACCTTTGGGGCACCACAGAGGACTTCACAACCGGCTTCCTCCACTCTTCCCGGTTCTCAGACGCTCTCAGGCAGTTGCTGAGTGTGAGGCCGTTCCATACACTGATGTTGCCCTCCCATATCTTTCTGTCTTCCTCCCCTGCCTCCTTGTGCTGTTCCTTGGAGAATGGTTTTGGCAAGTCCTATTGATCTTGATACATGACCATGCCATCTCATTTTCCCGTTACTGTGGACAACAGTTCTTCGTATGTTAATGGCTTGCCGTGCTCTGGTCTACACCTCTAGTCAGTAACGTACTCTTTGTGCCAAACTCCAAGGATCTTGCAGAAGCATATCACCTCTAATGCTTGAATGAGTTTCCATACATTTTTTTTAACGGAAAATTTCCATTAGTCTCCCACTGCCTGTTGAGCTTCCTCACATCTGCTTCTATGAAGGAACAGTCTCATCAGCCTCCTTGTTTCTGCTGCACTGCCGTGTAAGTGCCACCCCACTTATCTCCCTCCCTGCTGCGTTCTCTTCTTTGTGCAGTGTGCAAGAGAAGTTCGCACCCATCTGCATTGTATTCCTGAGTATCTGCCAATGCTCCATGTGTAAGAGGAAGTTCCTGTCCATTTCCTTTCATTCTAAAGTTCCTGATATATGCTGCCTGTGTGTATCTATGTGCTGGGGAACCGGAGGGGAATTCCATTTTCTCTCTTGCCGATCATCTCTGCATGCTCTGTCTGTGAGAGAAACTTCCCATACATGTATTGCGGCTGCTTCTGTGTAATGATAATCTTTATTTGTTTCTTGACCACCAGGCTTCAGCTTCTAGACACATGCATACACTCCCATACCTGTTATTAACAAATGCATAGATCTTGTACAAAAACTGGCACAACTGAATACATGTCCTGGCCAAGTCAGTTTCAGCTACGTTTGCTATAAAACTGAAGGCTGCAAGATGCAATGCAGACACAACAGGTCACAATATTCAAGAAGTAGGTGGGCTGGTACAGGAAGCGTTGAGGGTGGGGGGGGGGGGGGGGGGCAAACCCAAGCACATTGAATGATGGGAAGCACTTATGCGTGAGGTGAACGAAGGAACTGGAACTGTGGACAGACGAGGGAGAGAGGTGGAACGGTGGATGGAAAAGCTGGCAAGGACTGCAGTCAATACACACCAGACTCACAACAGAGTCTGGAAAAAAAAGGAGACAAGGATGACTGGTGACGGTGTGTACGTATGGGAGGCGGTGACAGAAATAGGAGAGGCTGGACAGAGATAGTTGATCTGGAAGGGCCTGGTGGCGGCAGAAGGGGTAAAAGGTAGCGACCACCAAGCAAATAAACGCTGGTCGAAGAAGGTGGCCAAGCCCCATCACAGCCATACTAGCTGTGAGCCTTTCGATCGTCTCTTTCTAGGAATTTAGACAGATGAGTAAAGAAGCATGTAATTCCTTTCCGTCCCTATTCCTGATTTCCATCGCCCTCCAGTCCCACCCAGAAAATGATTTCCTTGAAGGTGGAGACATGGATGGGTGGAAAAGAGAAGAGAAGGGTCTAACCATCTCTGACTCTTCGACATGACCCATTTATTTATACAATAAATAACTGGCCGTTTCTGTTTGGATCGAATAATTGTCCGAAAGATGATGTATGTTTTCCTCTTAGCTGTCTTTATTCTCCTTGAAGGGACAAATAAACATAGAAAGGGTCAGGGACACACATTCACATACACATACACAAAACTCACAGAACACACACACACACACACACACACACACACACACACACACACACACACACACAACACACACACACACCACATACACACACGTGCTCGTGTGCTCGCACGCACCATGCACGCACGCACACTTTCGTTCGTATTAACAAAGTGTGCGTAATGGTTAGATTGTATACATCTCTTGCACCATCTAAAATCGTATTATCTCCGACACCCAGTTTGAAATTTAAAAAAATGTTGTTTTTTTTTTTCCCCAGAACGTAGGAGAATCGCCTCGAGATATTACAGTTATGTGTGGACTTAGCATTGTTGACCTGAGAAGAGTAACTTGTGTGTGTGTGTGTGTGTGTGTGTGTGTGTGTGTGTGTGTGTGTGTGTGTGTGTGTGTGTGTGTGTGTGCGTGCGTACGTGCGTGCGTGCGTGCGTGCGTGCGTGGGTGCGCGCGCGCGTGTATGTGTGTATGTCTGTGCGTGTATGCATGTGTCTGTGGTGTGTGCATGTGTGTGTGTGTGTGTGTGGTGTTGTGTGTGGTGTGTGTGTGTGTGTGTGCGCGGCGCGCGCGCGCGCGCGCGCGCGCCATTCCAACTTCTGTGCCCCCAGTGGTATTCCACTTGAGCCGGTTATTCTCACCCGTTGTCCACAGCGCCACTCTATCCCATCCTGCTACAGCCTTGGTACCAGCAATTCACAGGAAGCAGTCAATGTCACGTAGTCGTAATGCAGCCCGGCAGAGGACACACTGCACTGCTGCCGAGTCTGCGGTGTTCAGTGGTATCTATTCTGATTCAACGTGCATGGGATATCACCTGCTATGCCCCCAACAGACGACAATGATTGTTAGTTGCAGAGCCACAGAGTCACTGAGCTCTCCTACCTGAGACCACCAGGATGGCCATCAAACGAGTGACTACATGAATTTGTCGGTACCATTGACCCCTAATGAGCCAAACCAATCCATATACTAAAAGAACAATTAAAACTGAAGGCACAATGACAGAGCAAGCAGGGCCACATAATTTGAGACTTTTCCGTGGGGATCGATGCAGTTGAGCGTGATGGAGATGATGCTAAATGGATTTCCATTTTGGTCTGAGGCTACATGCCAAGGTTGTATTCTACCCTCATGTTCATAATACCCTCATGTTCATAATACCCTCATGTTCATAATATATTCCAGCATCAACCAGGCTCGAGAGATGCAGACACCTCCAGTACTGGTGAGGAAATCTGAGAAACATTCGCGCGTGTGATGAATCAGTTGAGGTATTTTTGCATCTTTGTGATGAATGAATGACATGCTGAGAAAGAAAGTGTCTGGGTAGAGGAAAGCGCACTTGTTTAGCTTCGGGAGAAGGCTGGTCGTCGTTTGAAAATGAACTTACAACATAATTCTTGCTATTGCTTCATCCTATCCACCTGCAATGTTTAGGTCAGACCTCGCCAGTAGCTGGGCAATGTTCAAATGTGTAAATAATTTCAAACAGCGTCTTTCATTGTCACTTGTGTGTAAATAAAACAGTACCTTTCTCTTCCATGGCAAAACAGCCACACGCTATTGGCCCCAAACCGGCTGAAGTTTCTTACAGTATCCATTCAGTTGGCTCAGATGCAAACAACGCGTGCAAGGAATAGAGATAGAACCAATTTTTCAACCGAATTTTAATTCCTCCCCTCCCAACCTTCTCCTCATACACTTCAAAAGTAAAAACATCAATAATGATAGATAAACAATAGGATCTTTGAAATCGTTTGAACGCCCCCCACTCATCCTCCCCCCCCCCCCCCCCCCCCCCCACCGCACCTCCCTCCAAGGGTTTCATAAATAACCAGTGAAGATGAAATACGCACACTTCTAATAATATTATCATCTTGAAACATACTTTTTTTTTTTTTTTTTGCACCATCTGTCCCTTTGAGTCTGATACTTTTAATTTCATATAGAACAAAAAATTAATATTTCAAAGAATATTGAATTGAAATGTATGAACATATATGATCTCTCTCTCTCTCTCTCTCCTCTCTCTCCTCTCTCTCTCTCTCTCTCTCTCCTCTCTCTCTCCTCTCCTCTCTCTCCTCTGTGAATCAGTCAATATCTGAATGACCTTTGGTCGTTTCCGTCTCTGACCGCCTTCTCACCAAAACGACACAATGTCTGACGCTCGATATTTCCTTCCAAACCATTCTAACTGCTCCTGAAGCGGTCTTTCGTATCTGTGGAGTGCAAGGCTGAATTGATGGAGAGGTCTGAAGCACGTTTTTCCCCAGACACTTAAAGCCTATTTGGAGGAAGAGAGAACGAGAGCACTAGATTCTGGAGAAAAGTTAAAAGATTCAAACCAGAGGGCTAAAACGAATTAGACTGACTGTCGGAGAAGGGAACAGAACAGATAAATCGAAGGAGCAGAGTTACTATCTCTCTGCCTGTGTGTGTGTGTGTGTGTGTGTGTGTGTGTGTGTGTGTGTGTGTGTGTGTGTGTGTGTGTGTGTGTGTGTGTGTGTTGTGTGTTGTGTCTGTTTGTTTGTCTCTCTCTCTCTCTGTCTCTCTCTCTCTTTTGCTCTCTCTCTCTCTCTCTCTCTCTCTCTCTCTCTCTCTCTCTCTCTCTCTCTCTCTCTCTCTCTTAGTGTGTGTCAGAATGTTTCTCGGTTTTCTTGTGTGTGTGTGTGTGTGTGTGTGTGTGTGTGTGTGTGTGTGTGTGTGTGTGTGTGTGTGTGTGTGTGTGTATCTCTCTCAATCTCTCTCTTTCTGTCTTTCATTGTCTCTGTCTCTGCTGTCTCTCTCTCTGTCTCTCTCTCTCTCTCTCTCTCTCTCTCTCTCTCTCTCTCTCTCTCCTCTCTCTCTCTCTCTCTCTCCTCTCCTCACACACGTACACGTGACAGAAAAAATGAGAGTTCATTTAAACGAACA
>CM065714.1:128530029-128542529 GCA_033310375.1 Conus canariensis | reverse complement strand
ACGCCTTTCCTTCATTCCCTTGTTCTCTGACTGTCCTGTCAAGCTAACATCACCCTCTCCCACCCCCTGTATTTCTCGAACAAAAATCACCAAATCCCGAACATGAAACGAGTTTCAGACGCGAGGGCCGCCCGGAGTCATAACACGCTTCAGTTCCAAATTGACCCATCAACTTGAGCATTGACAGACACTGCCCTGAGGGAGACAGTCGTTGCTTCCTATCAGTTTCTCCTCCTTCCTTCGTAAGATTCACTGTGAAGGCTAAGTCCTGCAATTCGCGCTTTTACACCGTCACTGCTGCAAGTCATCTTCAGTGTTTAGTATTGCAAAGTTTTCTATTGCATACAATAAAAAAATATATTCACAGTCATTGTAACTTGTGGGAGATGTGAATTGGGGATTGTGGAGCAGACACTCCATTTTCTTTCTTCTGCTTTCACTCTTCAACACACGCAAACACACACACACCTCTCTCTCTCTCTCTCTCTCTCTCTCTTCTTCACCTCTCTCTCTCTCTTCTCTCTCTCTCTCTCTCTCTCTCTCTCTGTAGACGGAAGAACGCTTACAGCCAAAATACTATTTATGTCATGGTGTGTGTGTGTGTGTGTGTGTGTGTGTGTGTGTGTGTGTGTGTGTGTGTGTGTGTGTGTGTGCGTGCGTGCGTGTGTGTGTAGGTAGATAGATAGATACATACATACATACATAGGACATTTCTATTGTTAGATGTAATAATGGTTAGATCATTTTGCGCATCAAGTCTTTCTGCTTATTTCTTTTGTGTTGTACCCGTTTGATTTTGCCACGAAGACATAAATAAACCCTTTTCAAACGTCCCTTTATACTAGACAAGCAATAAACCTAATTTACAAACTGTATACAATTCTTCAATACCATGTATGTTGTGAGCTACCCATTAACAAGACACAAAGCAAGTACTAAATTCACGCAGTGCGTTTCTGTTTCTTTCTTCTAATCTTTATATCGATTTTATTCTCTAAAGCTGATGTGCACCACTCTGTTCCTTATCAAAGAGCCACGAATCTAAAACCTAAAACGAGTTTCGGAAGCGAGGACCGCCCGGAGTGATAACACGTTCCAATTCCAAGTTGACCAATCAGCTTGTATTTACAGACACCTCCCCAGGGGAGGCAGCACTTGCTTTCTAAGCCTCTTTTCGTTTCTTACCATGGTCTTACCAGAGCCAAAGACTCGCTTTTTTCTCTTCTCTGCATGTTCCTGTTATCAGAGCAGCAAACTGTCACTTTCAATAACAAAACAGGAGATAGGTGTGGGTTTTGAGAAGAGACCACATGAACCATAGATTTAACCTCTCTCCCCCTCTCCATCTCCCCCCCTCTCTCTCTCTCTCTTTCTCTTTTAATGTATGTGTGTGTGTTTGTGTGTGTGCATGCGTGTGCATGTGTGTGTGTCTGTGTGCGTGTGTGTGTGTTGTGTGTGTGTGTGTGTGTGTGTGTGTGTGTGTGTGTTGTGTGTGTGTGTGTGTGTGTGTGTGCTGGGAAACCAGCAGCAGAAACTGACATCTGTAAATATGAGCAACGACAAAGAATTGTACAGAGTATATACACATACAGGGAGACAAGAGGAACAGGAGATGATGATGGATGGGTAAGAGGAGATGCAGATACAGAGGCATGAGAAAGAGTAGGACTGGTTGTGCAAGTCAATGCGTACGTGCCTAACCTGGAGCATAGAGGCAGTGATAGGAAAGATGGGGGGGTAGAGGCGATGGAAGAGGGGTGGAAGGAGGATGTATACTGGTGTGACCTATAAACAGAGCTAATGAAATTGTAGTTCACCTCCACTTTACAAATGATCGTCAGAGCAAAGAGCTGCCCACTCTTCTCTCCAGCTTCAGTCTACAGACAGGGCTAATTACATGCATGATAAATTGTGAGGCAGATGCGTATATTGACTGAAAGAGTGAAAGGACTGGGGGTGATGGAATAAATAGAGAGGAGAGGTGGCAGAAGGGGGAGGATTAGGACAGTGAGAGAGACAGACAGACAGACAGACAGACAGACAGACAGACGTGTGTATGCACGCATGTACACACACATATTTATACAGATAAGCTCTCTCTCTCTCTCTCTCTCTCTCTCTCTCTCTCTCTCTCCTCTCTCAACACGAGAGAGCATGTACATTTTTGTATGGGTGTGTGTTGTCCAACGTAGATTTGAATTATTCCTTACATTGTTCGATTTCTCTTTTCTTCTGTTACATGTCTTTGCCAATGTCCATTGATTGAAGCCCCCTTGCCATCAGGGCTCTTTTTTTGCTAATGGCAATAAAAAAAATTGTGTCAGTGTCAGTGTCAGTGTCTCTCCCACCACACTCACAATGAGAAAATAAGAACAGAGGAAGGGGGGACAGGGAAAAAGTCATAATACTGAGACATAAATAATAGACAGAGTCAGAGGGTTTAAAAGATAGAGAGGCAGACGAAGCGAGAAAGTAACCGAGCAACAAAGACACAAAGACAATGCATCATGAATCAAAAGACCCATAAGTGGCCGCCAATTAGGGATACCCCAACTATGCCACATTCAAGAGGAAGTGAATCCAAAGAGGTGAATGGTGAAAGCCTTGCGAAAAGGACACCTGCTCTCTCTCTCTCTCTCTCTCTCTCTCTCTCTCCTCTCTCTTCTCTCTTCCTCTCTCTCTCTCTCTCTCTAATGACGTGTGTTCGCGCTTACAGTCCAAAGGATGTCTAACATGCAGAAAAAAGAAGTACCGTTTTCGATGATGCTATGGTTTTATTTGCGGGTTATTGACGTTGTCAGTCTAGGTTTCGAGTCCCATCATATTGGTGGGCTTTCTTGCCCCCGGTTGGCTCCTACCTGTACTTGAGAGTGTTGTGAGTTCGAATGGGAAGATGGAGACGTCACCATTTTTCTTCTCGGGGTATACGTCTCTGAGAAAGTTATTGAAATTTTATGACCAACACTTTATGTGTCTGTATTTGTCGTGCCTGGTTGAAATGGAGATGTGGTACGGAAGAAAGCGTACAATACGATCCTGTTGTGTAGTCTCACAACAGAACTGAAATCTACAGCATGATAGTCATCATTTTATTCTTATTAATCACCATTAAACGTCTAAAATTCTGTGGCAGTTTCTGCCATTTTCTCGTGGTACCTCTGTTCCAATTTCTGTTCCACAGCTATGCCTGTGGCGTTTTGTGGTAAGGTTGTTGGTACTGGCATTGTATGGGAACTATTACTGGATGAATATTGCAACGCCCTCTTGAACAAGGAGGCTCGTTTATTTCGGCTTCCCGATTTAGCAGTCACTATCGTCATTAGGGGGTGGGGGTTGCATATATTGGTTGCGAACGGACAGCTGCGAACACCACCAAAATAACTATGCGATAGTGTAGTGTGTCCTCTGATGGGTTGCCACATGATTATCTGATATTGATCGCACATTGCCGTCTTAGGTTGTGACAATAATAAGTTTATTTGTATATGGGAAAATCAGGTTGTTCTTGACAGGGTAGAAACGATGAGACCGCAAAAGCAAGAAAATAAGAACGGCAGTGAAAGTAAATAGTCGGGCGAATGAAATGTCAAAGAAAACTAGCAATATAGCATGGATTACTAGGAGAAGAGGGAGTGGCACACACACACACACACACAACACACACACACACACACACACACACACACACACACACACACACCACACACCCCGTGCGGCACACGCACACACACACACACACACACACACACACACACACACACACACACACACACCACACACACACACACACACACCCCACACACCACACCACACACACACACTCACACACACACACACACACACACACACACACAAAACACACACACACACACACACACACACACACACACACACACACACACACACACACACACACACACACACACACACACACGCCCGCGCGGGCACGCACGCACACACACACGCACACACACACACACACACACACACACACACACACACACACACACACACACACACACACACACACACACACACACACACACACACACACAACACACGCACGCACGCACGCACCACACACACACACACACACACACACACACACACACACACACACAAAACACACGCACACAAACAAACACACACACACACACACACACACACACACGCAAAACACACACGCACACACACACACACACACACACACACACACACACACACACACACACACACACACACACACACCAAGAAACACACATGCTGTAAAAACATCATTTCTCAGAGGCATGACCCTCCCTCAATACCAGATGTTTCCTTGAGGGACTTTCCTGTGACGTCTGTCTCCGTTGATGCCGAATTTCTTTTCATGTGCTTTCTATAACGGAAAATCCCCATCAGCCTCCTACTTCCTGCTGAGCCTTCCGTGCATGTGCAGTCAATAACGGAAAACTCCCTTCACCCTCCGTCTCCCTGCTGTGCTTCCTTCTATATGCCTTCTGTAATGGACATTTCCCACCAGCTTCCTACTGTCTCCTGAGCTTCCTTCTATATGCCTTCTGTAATGGACATTTCCCGCCAGCTTGCTACTGTCTCCTGAGCTTCCTTCTATATGCCTTCTGTAATGGACATTTCCCGCCAGCTTCCTACTGTCTGCTGAGCTTCCTTCTATATGCCTTCTGTAATGGACATTTCCCACCAGCTTCCTACTGTCTCCTGAGCTTCCTTCTATATGGCTTCTATAATGGACATTTTCCACCAGCTTCCTACTCCCTGCTCAGCTTCCTTCTATATGCCTTCTGTAATGGACATTTCCCACCAGCTTCCTACTCCCTGCTCAGCTTCCTTCTATATGCCTTCTGTAATGGACATTTCCCGCCAGCTTCCTACTGTCTGCTGGGCTTCCTTCTATATGCCTTCTGTAATGGACATTTTCCACCAGCTTCCTACTCCCTGCTCAGCTTCCTTCTATATGCCTTCTGTAATGGACATTTCCCGCCAGCTTCCAACTGTCTGCTGAGCTTCCTTCTATATGCCTTCTGTAATGGACATTTCCCACCAGCTTCTACTGTCTGCTGACTTCTTCTATATGCCTTCTGTAATGGACATTCCACAGCTTCTACTGTCTGCTGGCTTCCTTCTATATGCCTTCTGTAATGGACATTTCCCACCAGCTTTCTACTGTCTGCTGAGCTTCCTTCTATATGCCTTCTGTAATGGACATTTTCCACCAGCTTCCTACTGTCTCCTGAGCTTCCTTCTATATGCCTTCTGTAATGGACATTTCCCACCAGCTTCCTACTGTCTGCTGAGCTTCCTTCAATATGCCTTCTGTAATGGACATTTTCCACCAACTTCCTACTGTCTGCTGAGCTTCCTTCTATATGCCTTCTGTAATGGACATTTCCCACCAGCTTTCTACTGTCTGCTGAGCTTCCTTCTATATGCCTTCTGTAATGGACATTTTCCACCAGCTTCCTATTGTCTGCTGGGCTTCCTTCTATATGCCTTCTGTAATGGACATTTTCCACCAGCTTCCTACTGTCTGCTGGGCTTCCTTCTATATGCCTTCTGTAATGGACTTTTCCCACCAGCTTCCTACTGTCTGCTGAGCTTCCTTCTATATGCCTTCTGTAATGGACATTTTCCACCAGCTTCCTACTGTCAGCTGAGCTTCCTTCTATATGCCTTCTGTAATGGACATTTCCCACCAACTTCCTACTGTCTGCTGAGCTTCCTTCTATATGCCTTCTGTAATGGACATTTCCCACCAACTTCCTACTGTCTGCTGAGCTTCCTTCTATATGCCTTCTGTAATGGACATTTCCCAACAGCTTCCAACTGTCTGTTGAGCTTTCGTGCATGTACCTTAGATATCCGAAAATTCCCATCGTCCTATCACTTCCTGTTGATCGTCCTCGCATTTGCCTTCTATAACAACAAATTTTCATCAACCTACCTCTTTCGACTGCACTTCCTTGTAAGTGTCGCCCAACTCTCTCCCTTTTTGCCGCGTTCTCTTTTATAATTATACCGTGTGAGGGACGTTCACAACAATTTCCATTTTTTCTGAGTACCCGTCTATATCATGCTCATGTCCTTTCATTCGAAAGCTCCTTCTGTATATTGTGTCTGTGTGTGTATGTCTGTGTGGGGGGAGGGGAGGGGGAATTCCATTTCATTTTCTTGTCAATCATCTTTATACACGCTGAATGTGACAACAAAAACTATCCCTACATTGTTGAGACTGCTTCTGTTTAATGATAATCTTTACTTATCTATTAACCACTAGGCTTTGATTTCTAGCAAATGCATGCGCTTCCACACAATCATTCAACTTTGACATTCCTGGCATCAGCAAATAAACATAATATTGTACAAAACAAAAATTCAGACAGCTGAGTGCTTGTACCGGCCAATTCAGCTCCAGCTATGTTTGTTAAAATACTGATGGCTGCATGATGCAATGCAGACACAACAGGTCACAACTAATCAAGAACAGGTCGGTTGGTGCAGGAGAGGTGTGGTGAGATAGGGCAAACCCGTCTACATCTGAATGGTGGGCGTATTAA
Source organism: Conus canariensis (assembly GCA_033310375.1). Lineage (NCBI taxonomy): Eukaryota > Metazoa > Mollusca > Gastropoda > Neogastropoda > Conidae > Conus > Conus canariensis. The sequence continues at coordinate 128,535,957 of CM065714.1, read as the reverse complement.
CGAGTTGGGGTGGGAAGAAAACAGAATGGTGGATGGAGTAGATGAAATAATATAGTGGACGAAGAGTTGGCAACTACATCGGTCAATACACACCAACCTCACGAACGAAGTCTGAGAAAAAAAAGGGAGACAAGGATGACTGGTAACGGTATGTATGTATAGAGGGCAGTCACAGAAATAGGAGAGGCAGGATAGGGATAGTTGATCTGGAGGGGTCGGGTGACGGTGACAGGGGTGAGAGGTAGCGACTACCAAGCAAATAAACGCCTGTGGAAGAAGTTGGCTAAGCCCCAATCACAGCCATACTAACTGTGAGCCTTTCTCGATCGTCTCTTTTGCGGTTTGAGACAGAAGAGTAACGGGGCATGTAATTCCTTTCCCTCTCTCCTCCTAATTTCCCTCGCCCTCCAGTCCTCCCTGAAGATAATGATTCGCTTGAAGGTGGGGACAGGGATGGGTGGGGAAGAGGAGAGAAGAGTTTAGATATCTCTGACACTTCGGCATGACCCATTTAATGACCCATTTAAATAGCTGTTCACCTCTGCTTTGACGAATGATTGTCAGAAAGAGGATATGCATATTTCCTCTCAGGATATCTTTATCCTGCTGACAAGACAGAAAAATTGAGGGTGAGAGAGAGACAGAGAGAGAGATAGGCAGAGAGAGAGAGAGAGAGAGAGAGAGAGAGAGAGAGAGAGAGAGACGACACGAAATTTAATTTAGTAAGGGCCATACTTTCATTTGAAAAAAATAATACGATTATAAATAGAGTAAAGCAAACCAAAGATAACAAATAACAAATATTAACATTTTGCCATTTTCATTAATCAGTGGCGTCGTTGCTCAGATGAAGGTAATTCTGCAGATTGCAGGGTCAAATCTGCATGTCTTAAAAAAAACCTGTGCAGGAATACAGGCACAATTCCTCATATTGTTCCAATTTGACATGACCACAGAGGCAAGGAACAGACATGGCGGAGCATTTACGAGGAAAGGTTCTTTTCCGAGGTCGTTGAGAGCAGAACAACGAATCAAATGTGTATTCCATTTTTGCGCTTTTATGTACCAGACAAGTTAATTGTCTGGGAGCTTTCATAACGAATACAGGCTGTTGTCATATATGTGTTACACCTAGTCTGGAAGTCATCAAATGGCCCTTAACATATCTGGCTACGTCTAGCAGAAAATAGCTCTCACAATTTCTAAACGATCTCAAAACACTGTATTAAGGGAATCTTTCTCTATTGTGAATAATATAATATTTCCAGTGAAGCCACCTGCAGTCCATCACTCTTTGACAAACTGTCATTCAAAGAGTCAATTACCTCTTGTTTTTTCCTGGTTTAGCCATACCAACCCCTATCCAAACATCACGAACGTTCACAACCAACGTTTGTTTCCCATTAGAATCTAGATATATGTGCTCTATATGGTTTAATTGGTAGTATACTTTTGTCCATATGTAACATTTTAGACCATGCCGTATGCATCGGGCATATGCCTTAATAAAAAAAATAAAATAAAATTGACGTCCTGATTCTCCGTGAATTTACTCATCTGGAGCTTTAGTATGAATTGTAAGGAAATTCTTAAGTGCATACAAATGAACATTTATGATATGTGTTACTGCTTTATTCAGTCCCCACAATTCTACTTCACATGTATGTACAAATACGTAGAACTTGAGAAGCAGATATTTTACTAGCACACTAACAAATACCTTATAAGCGAAAACAAGTAATCGTGCATAATAAACAATAAGCCTTTTTTTCATTCTGAGTTTTTGAATAGCAGCAGAAAAGCTAAATGAGTGGTGAGATATATGCTAAGGTATTAGCAGCAGTTTACAACGGACTTTCTTTCCATTTGAGAACGATCTTCTCCTGTTGTTAGATACCTACTTTTTCTATAGACAACAAACTGTATTCTTGTTCATGATAATTTTGAACTGAAATCTAGATGTTGCAGTACGAGAATTGTTCCGCTAACTCTGGAGATCCGGAGGGGTTTCGAACAGCAATGCAATGTTATTCATCAATCACAAAATGGATACTTCAGTAGAACAAAAAGTGAGTTTGCGTTGTAGTTTTTTTTGTTGTTGTTGTTGTTTTTTGTTTTTGTTTTTGTTTTTGATTGGTTTTTCTTCTTTTTTTATTTTGAATTGCATTTTGCATTGATAAATTGTTAGTTAAACAGAAAAGAACACGACCACAGGAGTCGCCCTATCTAACACTTTTCGTAGGCATGACATACCAGCACCACATCTTATTTTTGCTTTTACACAATTAAGCGCACTTCTATTGCGTTTAAAAATCTCACCCTTCATTCTATTGTTATTGATGTAAAGTGCAAAGTAAATGCCTTGAACTAGAATCGAAACCTTTTCAAAGTCAATAAAAGCTACGGACAACTCACAACAACAGGAATTTCTGAACTACTGCTAAAATGTGAACATTTGTTCTATAATAGCCTTTCTTAAATCCTGCTCAGTAGTGACCGACCTTCGATATTATTTGCGGCACCCATTTTTGCAGCCTACGATTACTAATGGGACTGTAAGGTTAACGACTTACATGAAATAGATACACCCCTATGATCACCTTGTTTATTTAAATGAACCCTTCTTAAACAGTGGCAGTTTAAAGGATTATATCACTTGTTTTCAGTAAACATTCCTCTATAAAAATGAATTAAAGAATCTTACAAGAAAACCAGTCATGACAATACCCCCACGATTGTACATTTCCTTGATAATGCAATTCTGTCCGCTGATTTTATTTCCTTTAGCTCTTTATTGCAAACTTCACTATCTCTTTTGGATGATCAAAAAACATTGTTCTTCAAAATCACTTATTTTATCTTTTAAATTGTAGAAATACACTTCATCAATGTATTTTTACAGTATTTTTGCTAAATATTAATGTCAGTCATCAAGAACTAATTCAGTAAGCGTGTGACATGTCTTCACGGTTACTTTCAAAGTTTGGTGTCTGTGCGCGGTAATGCAAACACACTTAAAGGAAAAATTACTGTAACATTAAACGAAAGAGATAAACACATTACAAGAAAGAACACGACGCGTTTTGGCCTCTTTGGTCTCCTTCATGTAAGGCAAACAACATTGAAGACAATAAAAACGAAGAACGAACAATCATTTATCACCTCAAATGATATTCCACATCCATTTTGCGCCCAATTTGAAGAGATAAGTGATTTTGTTTTGTTTTTCGGTTTCTTAGAAACTTTGACAAAAATGACACAAAACTTTACCAATTTTTTCGCTGGATATGAATCGGTGGCTGACAATACCTGACGCACCAAATCTATGTCTTGTAAGGGCAAGTTTCATACACACACACACACACACACACACACACACACACACGCACACACGCACGCACGCACGCACGCACCACACACACACATAAACATATACATGTATATGTATATTCCCTGCAAACTTAACATATGTTTCAACAGAATTTGTTGTGTTGAATGCCTTCGTTCAGCAATTCGGTCATTGATTTATAAAGGAACGGGCCTGTCCTGCCAATTTAAGTCTATAATTCTATAAAGCACGTAATAAAAACGACAATATTTTCTATCCCCTGGGTATCCCATACAAAGCAAAACTGCAAAAAAAGGAATAATCTTTTCCCCAAACGTTTGTAACCCAAGTGGTCTTTCTATTTCTGTCAAAATTTTAGCAAGCTTTAAAAAGAGATATTATTTTCTACCCTTGTCAACTTAAATCAAAAACTAATATATTTAACGGGGGGGGGGGGAGGAGAGAGAGAGAGAGAGAGAGAGAGAGAGAGAGAGAGAGAGAGAGAGATGACACTTCAATATTTTCCTGTCATGAGCTAAATACCTCTTGTGACGTGTGGGATACAGCATTTATTGAATCTCGTTGACAAATATAAATTGAATACACGCACAAACGTTACCAAAAGAAAATATCAACATTCATTCTTATGGAATCCATCATCCAAACAAAGTATTTTCTGAGAGAGAGAGAGAGAGAGAGAGAGAGAGAGAGAGAGAGAGAGAATCCGATGGCCTGTCATTTGCCATCGTTCAGAAATTCCTTAATAGAACCATATTCATGGTTAAGGAGAATAAGAAGAGAAGGCGTTACTTGCAAGTTTCACACACACACACACACACACACACACACACACACACACACACACACACACACACACACACACACACACATCATGAAAAGGAACACCACCTTGTTCTGACAAATGACCACTACCTCTTTCTTATTTCTCTGGAGGCAAAACTGGACAGACGGCGATGTTTCCCCTGTGGGCTGCCAGCACTGGCACTTCTGGAGGATGAAGCTGTTTCTGGGAATGGAAGAATGGGCCGCTTTGTAGTAATGCGACTGAGTGGATTTGAATGATGGAGAACCAGAATAAATTTCAAAAGATGAGGTGATACTAGAAGCCGAACAAGAGGCAGTAAAGGAAGAACAGACAACAAGTAGCAGAGAGAAGAGAGAGAGAGAGAGAGAGAGAGAGAGAGAGAGAGAGAGAGAGAGAGAGAGAGAGTCTCAAATGTATGCGACGGCCCGTCAATCACAGAAATGCCTTAATAGAGCAACATAAATGGTGAAGGAGAATAGGAAGAGGAGGCGTCAATTTAAAGTTACACACACACACACACACACACACACACACACACACACACACACACACACACGCCCGCACGCACACACGCACGCACGCACGCACACACACACACACACACACACACACACACACACACACACACACACACACACACACACACACACACACACATCATGAAAAGGGACGCTATGTTGTTCTGACAAATGTCCACAGCCTCTTCCTCATTTCTCTGGAGGGAAAAACTGCACGGAGTGCGATGCTTCCCCTGTGGACTGCCAGCAGTGCCACCTCGGATGAATCTGGCTGTTTCTGGGAATGGAAGAATGGGCAGCTTAGGAGTAATGGAACTGAGTGGATTTGAATGATGTAAATTCAAAATAAAAAGGAGGGATATGAGAGCGGGAATGAGAGGTTGAAAAAGGCAGAAAAGGATGACAAATAGCAGAAGAGAGAGAGAGAGAGAGAGAGAGAGAGAGAGAGAGAGAGAGAGAGAGAGAGAGAGAAGGGGTTTTTTTTTCATCTCACGCGCGCGTGCACACCCACTTACACAGGCACAAAGTGTGTGCAATGGTATAATTCTATACATCTCTCGCCACTCTAAACTCAGAACATCTCTAATCCCAAGTTTAAGATAAAGAAAAATGCTTTGCCCAGAATTTAGACGATTCGGCATGATAGATTAAAGTGGTCTTCACATAGTTGACTTTAGTGGACAAGTAATCTGGCCTGTCCCGCCACAGTCCCGGTACCGAAACTACTCAGGAAGCAGTCAATGCTGTGCCGTCGTGAGGCAATCCTTCAGAGGAGACACTGCACTGCTTCGCAGCCACTTTGGCGCTATTCAGTGGTTCTGATCCAGCATACACACGACATCACCTACTAAGCTCCCTACTGACGACAAGAATCGCTTTGTCGTGGACCTGAGTCAGTGAGCTCTCCTTCTTGAGGGCACCATCACGTCCATCGAACGAGTGTTGCCATGAATATGTCCGTACCATTGACCCCAAATGAACCAAACCAAGACCATGGACTTGGAGAGGTAATTGAAACTAGGGTCACCATGAACAGCATGAAAGGCCATAAAATGTAATACTTTTTTTAATGAGGATGATGGTGATGAAGATTATGCTACGGATTTCATTCTGGTCCGAGACTACATGCAAGGCTGCTTTCGACGTTTACCTTCATACTATATCCAGACATCAACCAGACCCGTGAGATACAGACACATGATGTGATGGTCAGGACATTTATCTCAACATTCTCAGAAATGCATCCATTAACTCAC
>CM065714.1:128510029-128525029 GCA_033310375.1 Conus canariensis | reverse complement strand
GCGCGCGTGTGTGTGTGTGTGTGTGTGTGTGTGTGTGTGTGTGTGTGTGTGTTTGTGTGTGTGTGTGTGTGAAGCACAATTTGAAGACATGTATAAGAGCAGACAGGCAATCAACTATAAAATGCTTGATTCATTTTTAACGTGGGAAACGTTGGATACACGGATGCTTACATACGTGTTTTCATCTTCTTCGTGAATGAACTATCAAATGAATAGAAAAAATGTACAAAGTTGAAAATATGAAGGACAAATATCTCCAGGAGAAATTCCTTTGTTATTATATACAAGCAGAGATTTACGAAACCAGATACATGTTCTTCAGACCCTTTACGTACGGCGACAGCAGGCAATGATAAATAATGAATGCATGTAATCATTAATTACGTCTGTTTCTCTAAACACAGTCAAATAAAAACATGTTTGTTTATAAATAATTATGGAAAGGAAATTGAGATGCCGCATACATGTTCTAGACACCGTGGAGACTTGCACTCCTTCAATTCGCTATTTTAGATACAATCTTTGACATTGAGATTGCGTGTATTGTTTTGCGTGGAGCAGGGAAATATGGGGTTTGCTTTAAAAGATTACCGGATGACTCCATACCTGCGCGCTGAGGAGATGTTTGAACGTGGAGACAAACCCTAAATGCCACGGTGTATGTCAAAAACAAGACGTTAAATATTACCTGCAAACACTGTTTTAAAGGCTATAAGAATGTATTGTGAATCGGATTCATTACGATGTCAGAAGATGTATATACAAAGAAAGCTTTAAAACTGCTAGTTATTTTTTTTTTAAACATTTTTTTAATTGTTTCTTTTTTTAACATAGAGACAGACAGTACACAAACATTCATGCACCGGTAAATTTGACAGAATACATTATATACAAATACACACGGTGTTGATCCATGACAGTAATTCTAAGAAGATGAGGATCAGCAGATTATTCAAAAAGTGGTAGATACATTGCCCATTGAGCCAGAGAGTTTTTCTGAGACATATCAATACGACAGACATATTTTTCAATTTCATATCTTCTTTTCAGATATGAAATATACTGAATGAATTGAGGTTGTTTACCTTCACATTTGCATTTGTATATAAAATATTTAGCTAACAGCAGAATTAGGTCGAAAACCTTGTCAGCTCTGTAATGGTTATCGCAGTTAAATAAAACTATGTTTTCTGTTAGCGATATGTTTGAGTTGTCACATTTTTCATTTATCGAATTTTGAAATGTCCTCCAGAAATGTTTTGTCCTTTCACAGGTCCAAAAGATGTGTCTTATTGTTTCTTTTTCGTTATGACAGAACGAACATTTGTCTGAATTGGTTATATTCATTTCATGAAGAATTACATTTGTTCCCAAAATTCTATGAGTTACTCTAATTTGGAACCATTTCAGTTTAATATCTTTTATTTTTCCAATTTTCTTAAATGCTTTGAGCCAACAGACCTCAGTTCCTAGCCTTTCTTCCCACTTACTACAACACTTAGGCTCATTTGCATCTTCCATTAAGATGTCATAATAATACCTTGCTCCTCTAGGAGCTGTTTTGATTCTATTCAGTAATTGGTTAGAAAATTCGAGGCCCTGTGCGTCAGTTTCAGTCCTGTCTCTCTTGCGTATTTTCTCACAGCACATATGATTCCATGGTAAGTAACAAAATTACTGAACACGCCATACTTTTCTGTGAAAGATTGGAATGTGAAGAAGTTGCCATTGTCATCCAAAAGATTTCCTACAAAAAGTACATTATTTCTGATCCAGTTTTTATAATAAACTGTTTTTTTTCTCAACTTTAATATGATTGTTACAAAAAACCGGTTCAGAACAAAAATCTTCTACAGTTTTGACATGTTTTACCTCTCCAAATTCTTTGTATGCTTTAAAAACATCTTTCCAGAATGTATTTACACAGCCGTGGTTCGGCAAATCGGACCCTATGTTTTCCATTCTGTCAATATTCGGATACTGAAGTCTGAGAAGTTCTTTCCATTTATGATTACTGGATTGTATTTTACGAATCCACGTTAGTTTCAACGCGTTCAGATATTTTTTAATGTTGGGTATACCCATACCCCCCGAATTGATGTTTTTAACAGATGTTTTTCTATTTATTCTATCTTTGTTTTTATTCCATACAAATTTAAACACTAATTTTTGAATTTCCTCACAAAGACGGTCAGGTGGATTTGGCAACAATATCCATAAATGAACAATTTTTGATAGCACTAGCGACTTAAGAACTGCGACTCTACCAAGTGGTGTAATTTGTCTTTTTAGCCAAGTTCTGTATAATGATTTTATTTCAGAGAACTTTTCCTCAAAATTCACAACTTCACATTCTTTTAAATCATTCGTGAACCAGACCCCTAAAATCTTAAAACGGTTTGGATTCCATTCCATCTTCAGGTGTGGTAGAAATTTCAGTGCTGAGTTCCGCATACTTCCAAGCCATACTGCTATCGTCTTTTCTGTGTTTAATACAAGCCCAGATACTCTTCCAAATTTTTCAATGGTTGTGATTGATTCTTCAAACGATTTTCTGTCTCCCTCTAAAGTAAGTTCAGTGTCGTCTGCGTATTGTGATATTTTATGTTCAGTATTTCCAATTTTGATGCCTTGAATATTTTGGTTTTCTTTTATCATGAGTGCTAACACTTCAACGCACATAACAAACAAGTATGGTGATATTGGGTCGCCCTGTCTACAACCTCTCCCAATGGCAAACCAGCTAGTTAGCTTGCCATTGACAGAAACTGTTGATTTAATGTTTTTATAAAAAGTTTTAATCCATCGACAGAAGTCAGGGCCTACACCAAATGCTGTTAAGACCTTAAACATGAATTGTAAGTCAACACTATCAAATGCTTTTTCAAAGTCTAAGCATAGTAATAGCCCAGGTTTTCTAGTTTTAACAAGGTAATCCATGAGATCGTAGATAAGTCGAATGTTATCTCCTAAGTATCGATTTGGTATAAAGCCACTCTGATCTTCACTTATGATTGAACTTAAAACATATTTTAATCTGTTTGAAATGCACGCAGATCCAATTTTATACACTACATTCAAAAGCGATATTGGTCTCCAGTTTTTTATTTGGTCTTTGGGTTTATCCCCTTTCGGAATGCATATAATGACCCCCTCCTTCTGGGTAGTGGATAGTTCCATTTTGTCAAACCCTTCGTTTAAAGATCTTACGACATATGACCCTAACTGTAACCAAAAAAACTTAAAGACCTCAGCTGTGAAACCGTCACTTCCAGGGCTTTTATTGTTGTCCATATTTTTTAACACATATCCAGCCTCTTCTAAAGTTATTTTCCCCTCCAGAGTATTTTTGTCCTGTTCCGTTAATTGTGGCAGTTGGTCAGTAAGGCTTGAGATTTCACACTGTTCTACAACTCTTTCCAAATATAATTTTTTATAAAATGAATTCACTGCCTCAGCAATGTCATCATCATTTGTTAACGTTGTACTGTCTCTTAATGTAAGTTTCATTATATTTTTACTTACATAGTTCCTTTTTCAAGGCCGCAAAAGTATTTTGTTATTTTTTCCCCTTCGGCAACCCATCTTGCCCTTGAACGCAGCAAGACACCTTCCATTCTTTTATGTCTTAAGCTGACCAGTTCTTGTTTGCAATTTTCAAGAGCTGTTTTTTCTACATCAGTATGTAAATCCTTTCTTTCAATTTGTTCTATATTTTTTTCAAGTTCTTTTTCTCTTTTTAAAGCTTCACGTTTCTTCATTGTTGCGTATGCAATAGTTTTCCCTCTAATCTTCATCAGCAGTGTATCCAGGAACAGCTGATCTGAGATAACAAACTGCAGATCAAACTTTGCTATATTTTCTATGGAATCACGACAATAAGGTAGGGCTGCGTACTCTTCAGTTACCTCTTTGATTACATTATTTATTTCTTCTACATATTTCATGTCTTTTAATAGGGAACTATTGAATTTCCACAGTAGACTTCTCCTCTCTTGTTGGCCACATTGCAGAGTTAATAATATCAAGGAGTGATCAGATCGGTAGCCAGGTAGTATATCTGCTTCAGTAACATAACTACTTAATATATCCGAAATCAGAAAATAGTCTAGTCTACTCTGCTGGAATGGTGTGTTCCTTCTCCATGTGTATCTCCTAAGCTCGGGATTCAGTTCCCGCCAAACATCTACGAGGTCCAGATTATCCATCATATCATCTATTTGTTCTTGCGCCTTTGGATTATTATTGTGTTTGTAGTTACAGCAGTCAAGAGTATAATTTCGGACAGAGTTCCAGTCTCCCGCAATGATTACTTTTTCCACCCCCATATCTCGAATCTGTTTTTCTAATGTAATGTAAAACTCTGGATCGTCACGATTAGGTCCATACAAATTCACAATTAATAATTCTATGTCCATTGCTTTTATCGAGGCAAAAATATAGTTGCCAAGTCGGTCTTTATAAATCTTGTTCAGGCGGAAATCAAAGTTATTATTAAACAGTATGGCAACCCCGCGGGAGTTAGAATTATGTGAGGCAAAATAACATTTATAGCCCCATTCAGCTTTAATGTAGGCTTCTAGTTTAGGACTACAGTGAGTGTCTTGTAGCAGGTATATTGAATAAAATTTTGGTCTTAAATAATTAAACACGTCTCGACGTTTCTGAGCATTTGCGAGACCCTGGCAGTTCATAGACCCAATTTTGATTTCCCTACAAGTCATTACGGTAGACAGACGTATACTTAATAGGGATATTCATATGTTTCCACAAATGACATAAAAAGCGAAATGTTTTCTCATAAAGCACATATGGCAAAAAAGAACAAAACTGGAAAGCGGAATCTATGTCACATACACTATGCACATCATCGCTAAAGCACAAATCAACATTGCATAATGAGAAATCAATAGAACCTGTCAATTCACCGGCACAATAACACATACCACACGCACTCGATTCTACACATAGGCATTGAAACATGAATAAATCATGTATAAACATTGGATGTTATTGGATGGTGATCACTGGCATGAGCAGTGCAAAGAGAGAAAAATCGTCATTGGCATCACTCTTTACGTTTTCAAGACGCTACATAGCTACCATCTATAGATGGAGGATGATCAAATCGAACAAGAAAAAAAAAAAAAAAAAAAAAAAAAAAGGCCGAATTTGGCGGCAGAAGACGCCAACCACAGGTGTTAACTATATAAAGCACAATAATAATTATGCGATGTGATCCTCCTCCCTCGCCATTCACACACACACACAGACACACACACACACACACACACACACACACACACACACACACACACACACACAACACGCACGCACGCGCGCACACATGTACACATACGTACACACGCGCGCACGCGTGTTAAATCACGCACGAATGGAGAGGAGAGAAAAAAAAAAAAAAGGAGGGGGGGGGGGGGGACAGAGAGGAGGCGGCACGGAAAGCAGGAAGAGGGGGGCTGGGGGGGGGGGAGGGGGGGGGAGGCGGAGAGAACGCAGAGGGCGGAAGAGGAAAGTCAAATAAGTCTTTCCCGTTGTGCACAATATCATAGATCATGACATTAGACGTAATGTGCATACAGATATCAGTGTAAATGCATTTTCCTGTACACAGGCATATTCCAGTTACATACATCAGCAATGTACGAGTGTAAGACGTGCACATACGCGCAGTTTGGTCCTAGACAACTCTTTCACAATCTGGTACACACGCAATTTGTCAGCCACAATATGCAAGTTGGTACACGAACACGTACACAAACGCAAAATGATGCATTTGCACATATTACAAATTTTCATGTTGTTAGTCGTATTTTTGCAAACACACACACACACACACACACACACACACACACACACACACACACACACACACACACTCATGCATAAATGAAATACAAAATCTAAAGCAACAGCAACAGGTAAGTCGCACTAGGAACAATTCATAACACTCTTGGTTCACTGGCTAAGTGACACAAATACATATCAGAATTCTATTCTTTTTTTATGGGAGCACAAAAATGGCATTGAATATTATTGTAATAATGTATCCATAGCAGAGGAAAAACAAAAGAGAAAAAAAACATATCTATGAATTTTTCCCCCAGTTACAGAGAAGATCACATAGCTATTCACCAGGAGTAAAGAGAAGTAATGAAACAAGAAGACAAGTATTTACAGCCAAAACAAGTCAATGAAAAGTAACACACTCGCGGTAACTGATCTGAGCAAGACACAGGCTCAGAAGAGTGTGTTGCCCTCTATACTCGCAGACAAACACACACACACACACACACACACACACACACACACACACACACACACACACACATACATACATACATGCGCACGCGAGCGCACATAATCGCGTACTCCCACTTCTGCGTACATCTATAGCAGAAAAGGAATGCAATATGAGGGGCCCTAAAGCGAGGGGGGGGGGGGGGGGGGACCAAATACCAAAAGGGGTAGGTGGGGACCGGGAACGGTACAGGCAGTGAAAACTGTTACCCAATATCATGTACACACAATTTGCACCATATAACAATCATGACATAATCAATCGTATAGTTATATAATTCCAGTTTTAAACACCAGAGACTTATGACCATAAACCTTTTTGTACATGAATGTAGAGAGACACATGTATACATGTAGTCCATTTTGTAGCAACATGTCCCACAAAATGCCTTGGCCACAGTATGCAGAAATCAGTACACACAGAAGTATGGTTTATCATGTGCCTGCTGTGGCTTTCCCCATCACTTGTAAACATCAGTGCATAGCACAAGCAGAAAAGCTATATTTTATAATTGCGAGTAAATAACTCCCTTTCAAGGCCCCACCCCCTGCCTATCTTCACATATGTACACAACTTCCTCCACCCTCACCCCCCAACAGACCCACACACATACACAGCAACCCCCACTCTACAATCAAACGGATGCCCCCCCCCCCCCCCACCCCCCATCAAGGTAAATCAGGTGAAAATTAACACAACAAAGTTTGACATCCGAGGCAAGGAGAGAGAGAGAAAGAGAGAGAGAGAGAGGGGGGGGGAGAGCAGAAGGGGGAGAGAGAATCTCTTCTAGATTCAATGTTTAAAGGATGGTGAGAGAAAAAAAAAATAGATGACTCCAAATATATGGCAGCTACACTAACACGAAATGTACAAGAGATAAATAAACCAGAATCAAACTAAATTACGTTGTTTTACCTATTTCAAGTTGCAGGAAAAGAGAAACCAACATGACAAGTACCCACAACAATGTCTTTGACATGAAGTGTGCAGGGAATATGAAAACCACTGATGATCATGATACACACAGCCACACTGTCACTTCAGGTGTCCTCTTGGTCACTGATCACATTGGAAGTCATTGCCCTGCGGAAAGCGACATCGAGGTCCATGTGAATGTTTAATTTCAGGATCTGTCCATTTAACAGCTTGGCCATCACTCTTCCGTTAGAACTCCACACAGACATCGTTGCTGAGTGTTTGTGTGCATTTGTGGAGAGTTGGTTGTTGGCGTAGGTTAGGTCCTCATCAATGACAGTTCCTTTATTTTTCAGTTTTCTTCTGTTAGTTAATATAGAGTCCCTTTTCTTTCTGTCAAAAAACCTCACCAGTATTGGCCTGGCTTTAGCACTGCCTCGTTTTCCCGACCTGTGGGCCACCTCGATGTCAGCAGCGGCGGTGGCGATGCCAACTCCGTCCGTGAAGACCCGGCACACCTTCCGCACACAGTCGTCGGCCGTCTCCCCGTCCGCCTCCGGCACCCGCTACACGCGTAGGTTCCAGCGTCTGCTGTACTGCTGCATGTCGTTCAGACTGCTCTCGTTCTCCTTGATCCGCCTCTCCTGCTGTCGTACCACATTCGCCAGGCTGTCACTTTTTCTTCTTTCTGCCACGATTTCCGTCTGTGCCTTTGCCAGCTTGCTTTCTGCTTGTAGTATCCTTCCTTCCAGTTCTCCCACCTTTTCCATGAAATTGTCGGTCAAAATTTTCACCTCGTTTTTCATTTTTTCTATATCTGTTTTTGTTGCTAGATTGTCGAAGCGACGATCTATTTTCTCGAGGGCTTTATCGAGGGCTTCTTGAAAATTCATATCGTCGGCGGTAGGTTCGATGTTTAAACGCTTCTTTTCAGGTTTAGCACATCTGTCTTCGCACACACTTGTGTCACTGTCTGAAGTAGAACAAAAGTTCCTCTTCTGTCTACCCGGTGTTTCGTGGTCACCACTCATTAGGTTACACCACTGTCAGACTATCTCAGTAGCCGCGGTGCGCGAGGGCAGACCAGTCTACGTTGATTCTCAACACAGCAGAGAAAACTTATTTCATGCGCCTGTTTTTGTTGCTGTTTTTTTTTTTTTTTTTTTTTTTTTTTCCTTCCCTTTCCCTTTTCCTCTCTCTCCCTAATTTGATCTTTTCATTGCACTGCCGCTGCCGATTCCAGCATGAAACATACCATTGGAATCGTTACATGTCCAAGAATGCTTCTACACGGTCATGAAGATCTTTAAAAGCCTCATTAACACTGTAATCAGGCAATTAGCGCAGAGACGTGGTGTTGTCCGTCCGACCTCGCCGTGAGCGATCACTCATCCCCTAAAACTGCTAGTTATTATAATGGAAATTGGAAAGGTACAGATATGTTTATAGTTAGATAAGGTTTCTGCATGCGAACGGTGTTAAGAATGCTCGCCTACTGCAAGGAATGGGTGATGTATTAATATGTTTGATACGATTCGAAATGAAATTGACGCACAAAGCCCTTTTAAACAGGCAAACAAAATAGAGGCAAGTGATTGATAGTCTATGTCATATATAGAATTATCAAGCACATGTAACGACAAAGGCACATCTAAGTATCAGACAACAGAAACAGATGAGAGATGCATTTAGCCGTTTTAAGACGGGAACTAGCGATTTAATGTATCAGTGGAATCGCAACGTCAGTACCACTTAGACCCGTCGAAAATGTAAATAAATGTTTAGAATGTTCCTTTCCTGTTAAAACGTTCTCTCTATATTCTGTATGTCGAGGTAAAATCAACATTTATTTATTCTCAGCACAGCCATCGGCAGAATGGAAGAAGCCCTTCATGGTTAATGAAAAGAAACGGAAAATGTATTTATTAGATTTGTATTTTGTTCATTTTAAAAGGCAACTTTCATTTACGTTGGCTATGTCAGGAAGCGTAACAGAAATATCAAGACAGATCATCTCGTTTGTTTACGGTTAAAAATGTATGCATGTATGTATGTATGTATGTATGTATGTATGTATGTATGTATGTATGTATGTATGTATGTATGTACGTACGTACGTATGCATGCATGTATGTATGTATGTATGTATGTATGTAATGTATATGTATGTATGTATGTATGTATGTAGTATCTGTCTAGTAAGGAATGCATGCATGCACGCATGAATATGTGTTTATAAGAGCCTATTCATGCATATATGACGCATGTGTGGTGTCATGTACGTATGTATGTATGGATGGATGGATGTATGTACGTATTATGTATGTACGTATGCATGTAAGTGTGTATGTATGTACGTATGTGTGTATGTATGTATGTACGTATGTGTGTATGTATGTATGTACGTATGTATATATCTCTTCATATATATGCTTTTCATGTATGCAAATAATAAGCCTGTGCGCGCCTCTGTGTGTGTGTGTGTGTGTGTGTGTGTGTGTGTGTGTGTGTGTGTGTGTGTGTGTGTGTGAAAACCGATATTCGGGCAGACAGAAAAATAAACGAACTAACACACAAGTAGTTTAAGACACAGACGGAGAAATCAGAAACTACTGGAAGAATAAACAGTAAGAAAACTTGCATACCAAAACTGCTACAGACTAGGTGTCAGAAATGATTCATAAAGCCATCAATCTTTGATAAGCTGTATACATCCCCACATTGTTCTAGGAAGTCAGATACATTTCATTTCTCTGACGCTTTATTTGTTTTGATTTGATTAGCCACACGTCTGCTCTTCATGATTGTGATGAGAGTTCGGAGTTGTCGGTGGGTCCTCTAGGGGAAGGACTTGGAATATTTTCTCTATGAGAATTATGTTAAAATTTCACCGCCACCCTCTCTCTAACTAATGGTGGAAGGAGCAACTTTCCGGTACTAGTCATCGAAAGACATTGTTATTTGTTCCTGGGACTGTTAAAACACTCAATAGTGGCTCTAAGTTTCCTTAGGCTTGTACTCTTAAAGGTACTGGTAGTTCCGAGAGACAATTACAGAGAAGATCAAACATTCAACACTGATTGAACAACAGAGAACTGACACAAGATAAGTGCAATTTCACACATCAGCTTTACTTGCTTACACACGGGTAAGTAGTCAAAGTTAGTTTATAATAGATATGTCTGTCCTATAGGCAGAGTTTTGGTTCTCACTGTTTCATCATTAAGTGAGGGAAAGCTCTGAATGAGTTGAATTGAATTGAAGGCCACTTGGATAGTGTCACTTAGCTAATAGTGGAGAGGTTAGCTGATCTCTCACTTGTGGCTGGTGACTGATCCTGCAGTGTAGACCTGTTGCTGTAGTGCTGGGATGTGGTGTGTCTTCACAACCAGTCTTGCCCAATGATATGTAGCGTAGCCACAGTCTATGGCGTAGCCACGGTGTATGGTGTGACTGTGGTGTATGGTGTAACCACGGTCCCAGGTCTGCGAGAAAGAGAACCTAGTCTGTAGTTAAGTAGCTGAGAATCTGGCATGTCGAGTTCACACATTTGTCCTCTATCTTTCAGAAGAGGTGTGAGAACTCAGCCGGCAAAGGATTACTCTATGGTAGACTTTCTACTATAATTGTCACTCTCCACTTTTGTTTAGAGGTTGACTGGAGTTTACAAAAGTTTATGAGACATTTATACAATGCCAACCGATTTTAGTTACATAGATCTTCAATGTTTCTTATGAGTTAAATTACATTAGCTTGGATTTCACTTAGCCCAAGTGCACATGTGGTGTAGACTTAAATTCATACACTACACAACCTTCCAACAATCACAAGTATTTATAAATCAACTTAGCAGTTTTCACCTAGTACAAGCATACTGCCTTTTTGATCAAAGTTTATCATTCAGTTATCATCTTAACCAATAGAATTGCAAACTGGCAAAAGTCAGATGGTACACAAAGAAAAGTGATCAGATTGCTAACAAAGAATCATAACCACATGATGATAGCTTTTACCACATGGTGGTAAGCAAACTACTACACAGAACCATCATTTTGATAAAGGTCACCAAGTATTAGAACAGTTACACTGTTAAACCACATGGCTTACATACAATCAATGCCTAGATACAAAAATGTAAAAACATAGTTTCAACTTACATTTCTGGGAGAATCAGTAACTTGCAGGCTGAGTCAAACAGTGGAAGAGATAACCGTGCCTCCTCTCCTAGCATCTGTTGTGTTACTTTGTTCTGATCTACAGCTGGTCTTCAGAACAGTGAAGGGGAAGAGCTCATGGTCCCTATTTTACACGCTAAACTGTGTATTCTAGATTCTTCCCTTGAGACAGACTGTCACTCAGGGCAATGAGATGGAGGGGAATTGTCTGTCAACGCCCTCTTTGACCAATCACAAACCATGGAAACTGCATTTGCTTTGGATCGAAATCAATGTATGATAATTCATGCACACCTCTGTAGAATGAATGCTAATTAGCCAAGCACTGATTAACATACTGGCATAATCCACAAGATATGTGCATGGTGCATGGCAGACAATGGGCGGACAGTGGATATGGAGGGTGAGGGGATAGTAGAGAAGGAGGGAGGTGAGCGAGAGAGAGGGAGAGGGTTCTCTATAGTGTGCCGACAATTAGTCGATCACGGGCGAGGTAGACACGCGAGGAGAGAGAGAGAGAGAGAGGAGAGAGAGAGAGGAGCAGGGAGGGGGGAAGGGGGAAGACCGGTGACGTCTTCATGGCGTGACATAAACTTTCCTTGTAACTTATCGTGTTAAGCTGGGCGGCTCACGCTGTAGTAAGTGAGTGGGGGGTGGTGGAGAGGGGAGAGTTGGCATAGATTTTAATAGATTTGCTGCCGTGTGTGCAACACACAGGAGAGAGAAAGGGGTGGATGGCATCTGTGTTTGTACAATTTGTACAAGAGAGTGGGTGCTTGGGACCGATCAGGTGGACTTGTCAAGTGACTCGTCACAATGATTGAAATTATGTTAGTCTGTTGGGTTTTTTTTTTTTTTGGGGGGGGGGGTCCACAAAGCCAAATGATCAGCTGGTTTCGCCTATTCAATTTTTTTGACACATCGATTTGTTAAAATGCTCAACCTCTATTCCCTGCCCCCCACCCCACCAGTCTACCCTGCCACTTCGCTTACTCATCTCTCTCTCTCTCTCTCTCTCTCTCTCTCTCTCTCTCTCTCTCTCTCTCTCTCTCTGTCTGTCTCTCTGTCTGTCTGTCTGTCTGTTTGCCTGTCAGTCTGTCTGTCTGTCGGTCGGTCTGTCTTCTCTCTCTCTCTCTCTCTCTCTCTCTCTCTCTCTCTCTCTCTCTCTCTCTCTCTCTTCAAGCAAACAAACGAACAAACCAAAAGTTGTATGGTTTGCATGAGTTTTGAACTCAGAATTATGTTTACTGTTTTGTATGATTTTTGTCGCTTAGATTAAATGAAGTTTATATCCTTTAATGCAAGGGTTGTTTTCCTGCAAAAACCGTCAAATTAGTCAACTCTCTCTGTGTCTCTGTCTCTGTCTCTGTCTCTTCCCCCCCCCCTCCCTCTCTCTCTCTCTCTCTCTCTCTCTCTCTCTTTCTCTCTCTCTCTATTTAAGACATAAATACATTTTGCCGCATACTAGAATTGTTCATCAAGTGTCATTGCTTCTTTTACTGCAAAATGAAAAGAGAATTATAACTCGCTCTGTAGCTATGTTCATTTTTAAAGCACTGAAACGAAGAGAGGAATTGTTATCAGTTAACACACAGATGCCAGAGTAATTTCCGGAAGAACGTTTTTGTTATGCAAATATTTTCTTTAATAATTTTCAGTATATGCGCCGAGCGCGTGTGTGTTCTACTTTTGTTCTTGACCTCATTGCAGATAGGTCGGTGGCCTTTGCAATTAAACTATTTGAGTTGAGTTGAGTTGAGTTGAGTCTCTCTCTCTCTCTCTCTCTCTTCTCTCTCTCTCTCTCTCTCTCTCTCTCTCTCTCTCTCTCTGCGCAATCTTTTTTTTTTAACGACTGAAAGGTTTCATATACATTAAACTAAAAGAATGATCAAACGTCTTCAAAAGAAGTTTAAATCAAAATGTGTTTTTAATATTGCATGGGAGTGTGTGCGTCTGTGCATGAGTATGTGTGTGTGTGTGTGTGTGTGTGTGTGTGTGTGTGTGTGTGTGTGTGTGTGTGTGTGTGTGTGTGTGATGTGGTGTGTGTGTGTGTGTGTGTGTGTGTGTGTGTGTGTGTGTGTGTGTGTGTGTGTGTGTGTGTGTGTGTGTGTGTGTGTGTGTGTGTGTGTGTGTGTGTGTGTGTGTGTAAAATAGGGTACTCTGTCGGAATGAAAAATAAACGAACATACACACAAATATCTTAAGACAGAGACTGAGAAACCATGAAACTGCAGAGAGAATAAACAAAAGCAAACCTACATTTCTGCCAAGACAGCTACGGACAATGTGTCAGCGATATTTTAGAAAGCCATCAGTCTTTGATAAGCTGAATACATGTCTAATTCATGCATTGTTCCAGGGATTCAGGTACATTTCTTGGACGCTTTATTTGTTTTTATTGGATTTGCCACACGTTCGCCCTTTATAATTGAACTTATAGTAGTCTGTTGTTTTTCAGAAAGCCAAAGGATCAGTTGGTTTCGCCTATTCAATTTTCTCAGACACACCGATTTGTGAAAATGTTCATCCTCTATTACCTGCCCCCCCCCCCCCCCCCCCCCACCCCCACCCCCACCCCTCAGCTCTGCCAATTCACTTACTCCTCTCTCTCTGTCTCTGTCTGTCTGTCTGTTTGTCTGTCTGTCCATCTCTCTCTCTCTCTGTCTCTCTCTCTCTCTCTCTCTCTCTCTCTCTCTTCCCCCCACCTCTCTCTCTCTCTCTCTCCTCTCTCTTCTTCTCTCTCTCTCTCTCTCATGTATATGCGCTGTTGTCTGGATGAATGTGGATTTCATGCAGTGCAATGAAATCAAAGTGTTTGCAGTGTCAATGAATTCATAAGCGATTTTCTCAAAAAACTTAGTTGATTTTGACTGGCAAAATGGTACAAACATATTGAAAACAGTAGTAGATGTGATGTCTGTAAAACTTTCATTGCAAAACAAATAAGTACAATCACATCGTTTGCTTAATACAGGCAAATACCAGATACAGACGCCGACTAGATTTACCTTGGGTGTGTCTGATTTGACTGTGCATTAATAACGTTATAGAGAATCGAGAGACAGTAAAGTCATTTGTCTTTCATGAAAAGAATGTACAAACGGAACATGATATACAGTTCATTTTCTGTTGTCCAGCTCTGAAGAACGTGTGATAAAAAGTCGAATCAAATATGGTCTTTACGCCTGTCGCTTCATTGCTGCTTTGAAAAGATAGCGATGTGCTGTATCTGTTTGACTTTCATTAACAAAACATTGTGATTGAAAGACACCGCAACGTCATCGTATTTCAACTTTGTTCTGTTCTGAATTCATATTCACCACCACCACCACCACCACCACCACCACCACAACAACAACAACAACAACAGCAACAACAACAACAACAATAACAAAAACAAAAGAAAAAAAATCTGTTTACCAGAAGGCCAGGAGTCATCAGCATTACAAAGAGCCATCAGTCTTTAATAAGCTGAAAATACCTCCAATCCTTCTGATATTCCAGGGATTGAGACAAATTTCTTGCCAGTCTTATTCATGACTGTTTTTTTGGCCGCCTTTTTTATATTCCGACAGAATCTGTTACGGCTGT
>CM065714.1:128480029-128485029 GCA_033310375.1 Conus canariensis | reverse complement strand
GAAGTTCAGCAGAATTTTTAGGAATGCATTTGTAGTAAAACACCTTATATGCTTCAAGAACTTCTGACCAAAACTGATTGTATTTAGTGAATTTTGACACAAACTCTGGTCCATACTTATCAATAAGTTCCCACTTGGGAAAGTTATGCAACAAAAGACTTTTCCATTTATGTTTTGTTTTCCCAGCTTTACGAATCCATGAAAGTTTCAAAGATAAGACAAATGTTTTCAAATCAGGAAGGCCAATGCCCCCATTCTTCACACTATTGTGTGAAATGTTTCGACTGATTTTGTCTGGTTTCCTGTTCCAAATAAATTTATAACAAATTTGTTGACACGTTTGAAAAAATATGTCTGGTGGGTTTGGTAAAAGGAGCCAGAGATGAGTCAGCTTTGAAAGGATTATAGATTTTAATATTGCAACTCTGCCAAGAGGTGTGATCTGACGTTTGACCCATATTTTGAACAGATACTTTACTTCTGCTAATTTTTCTGAGTAGTTAACTTCAAGACATCCTTTTAAATCATTAGTGAACCAAATACCTAACACACGAAATCTCGGCGGATTCCAGTTTAAACCTAAATGTTCCATATAACGAGCTGTGGAATTTTTGCGACTCCCTAGCCAAATCACACTAGTCTTGCCCGAGTTTATATGGAGCCCTGAGACAGAATTAAACATATCAAGTACATCTATGCAAGTTTCAAAAGACTTTCTGTCTCCTGCCAGTAAAAATTCAGTGTCATCAGCGTACTGTGTCAGCTTGAGTTCAACATTATTCACCGTAATGCCTTTAATATCTGTGTTTTCTCTGACAGTCATTGCTAATATTTCAACACACAATATGAAAAGATATGGAGATATGGGGTCTCCCTGTCTACAACCTTTTGTTATTTGAAACCATTCTGACACCTGGCCATTCACTATAACACAAGATTTAGTATTTCTATAGAATATACTTATCCATTTACGTATGTCTTCTTTAAAACCAAATGTTTTTAATACTTTAAACATGAACTCCCAATTTATCGAGTCAAAAGCTTTTTCAAAATCAATATTTAACAGCAATCCTGGTAACCCATGTTTATCTAAGTAGGCAATTGTATCATAAATCAGTCTTAAGTTATCCCCAATATACCTATTTTTCATAAATCCGGTTTGGTCTTCACTGATGATCTTTGGTAGTACTATCTTTAAACGATTTGCAATACAGGATGACCCAATTTTGTAAATCACATTTAATAACGAGATAGGTCTCCAGTTTTTTATATACTGTCTTGGTCTATCATGTTTCGGAATGCAAGTAATGATTCCTTCTTTCTGTACATTTGAAAGTTCTCCTCGTTCAAAACTCGCATTCAGTGCTCTTACAACAAAGAGTCCTATCTTTTTCCAGAAAACTTTAAAAAATTCCGCGCTGAAACCGTCTGTACCGGGACTTTTATTATTTTTCATGTTCTTTAGAACACATGTAGCTTCTTCTAGACTTATTTTCCCCTCTAATCCTTTTGCTTCCTCTTCATTTAAACACGTGATATTTTCTACTAAATCTTTAATTTCGCAATTTTCTACCTCAATCTTTGCATATAGCGATCTATAAAATGTATATACTTCTTGAATAATGTCTTTCTGGTTTGTTAGAGTATTGCCATGTTGGTCTATCAATCTAGCCATATTTTTGCTAACATAGTGACGTTTCTCTAAATTACAGAAATAATTACTCACTTTCTCCCCTTCCGCTATCCATCGAGCTCTGGACCTTAACAATACTCCCTCCATTCGTTTTTCCCTTATCTGTTTTAACTGTTCTTTTTTCATGTCTATAAATCTGATGTCTTCTTCATTTTTATTTTCGATTCTGTCTAGCCGTTGTATGTCATGTTCAAGCTGTTCTTCTTCTTCTGTCAGTTTTTTCTTTTTCATCGTGGCATATGAAATTGTTTTGGATCTTATTTTCATTAAAAGAAAATCAAGAAAGATGTCATCCGAGATAGAAAACCTCAGCTCTTCGTCAGTTACTTCCTCTACGTTTGCATTTAGCGCGTTTTCTTTTTTAACCTTATCGATTTCCGAATTTATTTCATCCAAATACATTTTATCTTTTAGAAGGGACGCATTGAATTTCCAAAAGGTGTTATGCTTACGGGTGTCTTCAAATTTTAATTTTAATACAACAGCCGAATGATCTGTCCTGTAGCCACATTCAATATCTGCGTCCTCTACAAACGACACTACTGAGTCTGAGATCAGAAAAAAGTCTAATCTGGCCTGCTGAAAAGGGTTGGTTCTTCTCCATGTATAACGAAGGCATTCTACGTTCAATTCTCGCCAGATATCGTTCAAATCTAAGTTTTCGATCATATCATCAACTGCCTTTTGCTTTAGGATTATTAACATGTTTATAATTGTGGTAATCTTTTTCAGGCTCAAGAACTAGATTAAAATCCCCAGCTATTATCTTTGCTTGTCCCTTCTACTGTCCAACATACATCCTCTGAAGCCAAACCTGACATCTACTTGCACAGCTAAAATGGAACACTAGGAATTTGCATACAGAAGTTGTCATAATGCAGATAGTTTACGTAGTGAAGCAGAACAGGTCATTTTCGTTTAGGTCATATCAGGGAAACATTGGAGAAGGGAGATTTTCCTGCTGGATGTAAGCCTGGGAGGATAGAACTGCTGTGTGCATGAAGGGTGAACTAGAAATATCAAATTAACGCATTCATTTAACTGCCAAGCCAAGAGGTTTATCTCCAGAGCAAAGACAGACGCCTCCTACCCCTTCACCCAAGGCAGCTAAGTGGAATATCACAGTTCTTTTGCCACGTATCCTTATGGGTTTCATTTAGAATCCAGGAGTTATAACGTGCTAAAACCAACTGTGTAGAGAACAATAAATGCTTGTCATCTCGTTCCTTAATTTACACTTTCCTGTTGAGGTTATCAGATTTACAGTAAATGGAACTGTCAAGAAATTGTTTTGCTTTCGGTGAGTTTATCTCTGTTTTTCATGAGATCGAATGATATTCATTTTGGTGTGTCATGAAGCATATGGCTATAACAAGATACATCATTGACTCATTCTAAATTTTAATCGACGTAGAAATCAGCAATACGGATGATGGGTTATTGATTTGATTATAAGTATTTTGTTTTCCATTATTGTTTGCTGGCTTGCCCGCCTATTAATTTATTCATTCGTTCATGAATACAAATGCCTCGGAGAGAGAGAGAGAGAGAGAGAGAGAGAGAGAGAGAGAGAGAGAGAGAGAGAGAGAGAGAGAGAAGAGAGAGAGAGAGAGAGAGAGAGAGAGAGAGAGAGAGAGAGAGAGGACGTCAATGACACTGAGGAATCATACAGAGAATGGGATGAATCAGAACAGCCTCCACGACCTCGTAGAACTTTGTTCAAGGTAGTTTTCTCAGGGTCTGTACGTTATGGCTGCAAATAAAGTATAAGCTGTAGGCTATCCATCACAAAGTAACTAATCCTCAGTGCTAAACACAGCAATGTGGACAGTATAGTGTTCTGCTCGTTTTGTCTGGAAGTTTACCATCCACACACAATAGATCATACGAATGCTCGCGAAGTCGATGGTCATTAACGAAGAAAAGGACACAATGGCCCATTTGAGTGAATGACTAGAGCAGACGTAATGACATGCAGCATTGTGGAATATTGTGATAAGGTATCGTGCAAAACTCATGTGTTTGGAGGTGAAGGGGTGGGGGATGCAAATAATGCAGGTGATTTATTGGGTGCACAATGGACAAAGACAGATGGAGCGTGGCAGTGGTATAGGGAGTAGAGGGCAAGTATAAGTAACGTCTGTGCATGGATGGGATGGTGGTAGTGAACGAATAACCTCTGTGTGTGTGTGTGTGTGTGTGTGTGTGTGTGTGTGTGTGTGTGTGTGTGTGTGTGTGTGTGTTGTGTGTTTAAAGTGAAGGACTTCCCAAATCAGAGAGAGAGAGAGAGAGAGAGAGAGTTAGAGAGAGAGAGATGATGATGCTGATGATGATGATGATGATGATGATGATGATGATGAACAAGTGTGGGATCTACATTCATAAGGTATTAATAGGTAAGCAATATTATGCTTTTTCTGTTGTTTAACAAGTCCTTTCCTGGATAAGAGCTGATGAGGAAATGTCCATGAGATTAAGACAGAGTGGAGAAGGGGCGAGAAGGCACAGACGAAGGGAGTGGTTGAGGGTGAAGGGTGGGGGTGGTGGTGGTGATGGTTTACTAGATAGCAAATGAAAATCGAAGTGAAAAGGGATGTTATAAACATCCTATCAGAACCCCAGAATGTTTAGCCGTCATGGAGGGAGCTCTGATTTCCCGTCGATAGTTATCCATGATTGAGATGTCCTGCGGCAATGTTCAGTATTTGCGGCAAAGCTTTTCCATTTGAAACTCTTCCAGAGTATTTTTGTTCGCTCGCCTCTCAGCTGTTTCTTTTTTCTACTGTTGTTTGCTCTCCGTTTTCAATATTGACATACGCCAAAAGACTCTACCGGCACGGGCAGAAAGAAAGAATACGTGCGCCCGCGCGCTTGTGTGTGTGTGTGTGTGTGTGTGTGTGTGTGTGTGTGTGTGTGTGTGTGTGTGTGTGTGTGTGTGTGTGTGGGTGTGTGTGTGTGTGTGTGCGTGCATGCGTGCGTGCGTGCGTGCGTGCGTGTATGTGTGTGTGTGTGTGTGAGGAGAGAGAGAGAGAGAGAGAGAGAGAGAGAGAGAGAGAGAAGAGCGAGCTCTGATTTGTTCAATGTACATCGACTTTATATCACAATAGATACACAAAACTGGGAATGGGACTCATCCTTGTTACCGTTCATACTGTGCGCATCTATCAACATCTACACACAAATAACAAAACTTCCATGATTAATTACAATATAGTTACAATTTAAGTAATGTGTCCATTCGCCACAATGTGGTGTCTTGGAAGCAAATCGAATTGCTGATTAGATCTATATGAAATGTAGGGGTATC
>CM065714.1:128470029-128475029 GCA_033310375.1 Conus canariensis | reverse complement strand
ACTGTTCTGCTTTAACTAGTTCAAGAGGTCAGATGACGCCCAGTTATATGAAACTGATCCATAAATCCCATCTATCCATCACAACTACATTTGCTGTTTGCCTATGGCAACCACTGTCCTCCCAGCAGCGTTTATCTTGCACACAGCAGTCCAGACTGATGGTCCATCGGCTGGCTGGCGAGAGGAAAGGGAGGATGCTTTCGCTAAATAGCGTCAATATGCTCTGTACGTCGCCAGTTACATGCAGCGCACTTGTCGTGAGCAAACACGTAGGTTTGAAGGGGGAAATATTCTCTAAGTATACTGACGTTATCTAAATATTTGTCATATTTTCTGAGAGGTTTGATTCCCTGTGTCCCCGCACATGCCTGTCTGCGTCTCGAATAGAATCTGTCTATCCAGCTGACCATCTCTCTCCTCCTCTCTCTCTCTCTCTCTCTCTCTCTCTCTCTTCTCTTCTCTCTCTCTCTCTCTCTCTCTCTCTCTCTCTCTCTCTCTCTCTCTCTCTCTCTCTCTCTCAAGTCCATCTGAAGTCAGTCTTGAGGCCACTTATACCCCGATGTTAACATTGCAAGACAGAGGCAAATTGAGAACAGGTATATTTCTCCTTTACATGAAGAAAACCTGCTTTTAAGCAAAAAGATCATTGTTAGAAATTTGATCGATGCAGTGTACTGTGTACACCTTTCTTTGGGAGAGATGGACAGAGACAAAGACATGGATATGTAAACTGATATAATGGATAGATATGTAAGGATATGCATCCAGAGTCAGTTACTAGTTGAATAATTGGTGTTTGTGTGTGCGTGCGAGCGTGCGTGAGTGAGTGTGTGTGTGTGTATCTGTGTCTCTGTGTATCTGGTTCTGTCTCTGTGTCTGTATCTGTGTATCTGTGTCTGTGTGTGTCTGCGTGTCTGAGAGAGAGAGAGAGAGAGAGAGAGAGAGAGAGAGACTGACAGACAGACAGACAGGCAGACAGAGAGTCAAATCTTTTACTTCATAGAGGCTGTATCCCCTTAATATAGGGATATACAAGGAAGAAACAAAAGTTGACTGCAGGATTCGTTGTAAAATGAAAAAAATAATAAAGTTTATAAAAACCGTTTGGTGGTAGTAGAATCCGTTAGTGAGAACACTGACGTTTCAAGCCATAGGCCCGTTGTCGAAGTGAAAAGGAGAGGACAGTGTAGACAGGAAAGCCTCTGTGAGAACTGGGTGAGAACATTTCATTTAATGATTAAGGTGGACCAAAATTAAGTCACTAATCACTGTTCAGGTGTATTGAGTTCACACAGACACACACCACAGTTCACACAAAGACACCAACACACACACACACGCGCGCAATTGGGTGACAGGGACTCCTACAGAGAGATTACGAAATCTACAGTCAAATCTGACAACACACTGATACGAAAAACAATACAATTGGCCATAGACCAAGGACATCTTCCAACAGAAGCTATTAATGCCATCAACAGTGAACCTAAAGAACCAAACTTCTATCTGTTACCCAAGATTCACAAAGTTGACACTCCCAGACGTCCCATTGTTTCTGCATGCGCTTGCCCCACAATCATCATCTCTGATGTCCTGGACAAGATTCTCCAACCCCTAGTGGCCACTCTACCCACGTACATATAAAAACACCAACGACACTCTGAGACTGTTAGAGGGTTTCTCTTTCCCAGATGACAGCAGGGAGAAACACATCTTCACATGGATATTGTGTCACTTTACACCAGTATACCCCCATAGTGATGGATTGCAGGCGCTGAAACACTACTTGGAGAAGAGTGACATCAAACACCTTCACATCCCTACCATCCTCCGCCTAGCAGAACTGGTTCTCTCCCTGAACTCGTTTGCCTTTGAGGATCACCACTACCTACAGACAAGAGGGGTCACCATGGGCACAAAGATGGGGCCCAGCTTTGCATGCTTGTTTGTAGGCTTTGTGGAGGAGCAAGCTCTCAGCTGTTACACGGGAACACAACCAGCACTGTTCAAACGGTATCTTGACGACTGCCTTGGTGTGTCGGTGGGACCAAGGGAAGACTTGTTAAACTTCATCCAACACATGTCTAACTTCCACCCTGCCCTCCGATACACCCACGAAATATCATCCAAATCTATCTCCTTCCTGGACCTTTCCATCTCTGTCCACCCAGACTGTTCCAAACTCTCCACCACCGTCTTCTACAAGCCCACTGACTCATATGCATATCTCCTGTACAACTCCAGCCACCCATCCTCCGCCAGGAACAGTATACCACATTCTCAGTTCCAAAGGCTCAGGCGCATTTGCCAGTAGAGAGCAGGACTTTGAAAATGAGGCTCAGAGGATGTCCACCTTCTTCATAGCCTACCAGTACCCAGAGGATATTGTGCAAACAGCACTTGGGCGTGCATGCTCTACCAGCGTACAGAAGCCCTGAGACCAAAAGCAACGGGAGAGCATGAGGATCGCGCTGTGGTAGTCATCCCATACCATCCTCACAACCTACCAGTCTGCTGCGTGAAAACTTTAGTCTCCTCCAGCAAGATCCTGACCTCAAACAAATCTTTTCCAAGCCACCGCTGATTGCTTTTCAGAGGGACAAGAACCTGCGTGACATGCTTGTGAGGTCCAAGCTTAGACCGCAGGCCACCCAGTCAACCTCACCAGGGTGCAGACCTTGTGGGGACACAAAATGCAAACGTGCCCATTTATAGACACTGCAACTACAGTCGTGGGACCCACTGGCACATTCACTGTGAGGTCCAGTTTAAACTGCCAGTCTAGGGACTTAGTGTACGTCTTGACCTGCACCCTCTGCTCCAAGCTGTATATTGGGGAGACCTACCGCTTATTGGCTGACTGCTTTTCAGAGCACCTGAGGTCGATGAAGCTGGGCCACAACAACCCAGTCAGCCAACATTTTGTTGGTCCGTATCACAGCTTTAGTCATGCGAAGATATCAGCAGTGTGGCAGAACCCCAGAGATTGTGTATACAGAAAGCACATGGACAGCCTTGTCATCAGCCGCTTGGGCACCACACAGCCAGCTGGGATGAACATCAGAGTCACTGACGTCTAGCTGAGCCAGGGCCCTTCTGCCTTAATCTCTCTGTCCTGTCCCTCTTTAGCCCCTGTTTCTTTTTCTTTCAGTAGGCAAAATAGTGAATATTTCCATTTATTCCCCTCCTTTTGTGTGTGTGTGTGGTGTGGGTGTGGGGTGGGGGTGGGTGTTGTGTGTGTGTGTGTGTGTGTATGTGGTGTTGTGTGTTTTGTGGGGGTTGTGGTGGGGAAAGGGGGGGGGGTGCGCGCGTGTGTGTGTGTTGGTGTCTTTGTCGGAACTGTGGTGTGTGTCTGTGTGAACTCAATGCACCTGAACAGTGATCAGTGACTTTATTTTGGTCCAACTTAATCATTAATGAAATGTTCTCACCCAATTCTCACAGAGGCTTTCCTGTCTAGACTGTCCTCTCCTTTTCACTTTGACAACGGGCCTATGGCTTGAAACGTCAGTGTTCTCACTAACGGATTCTACTACCACCAAAAGGTTTTTATAAACTTTATTTTTTCATAGGGATATACGTTGTAATTTATGTCGAAGATTGAAGCTGGTCTTCTTCATGTTACTTGATGCTTCGCTTCTTCGATAGTTTACATATATATATAATTGTACTAATTGGTTGAATTTGTCTTTAATCTGACCATGAGATTGGCGATTTTTTTAAGACAAGGAATATGTGTATAGATTTGTGGGATAAACTGTTCTCTAAGATCTCTTAATGATAAAAGTGACTACAAAATACACTTCGTCGTTTTCCGGTTTTTGACATAAAGGACAGATTGGATTTCTTTCACATGACTGCTCTAAATGATGAGCAGAAATACCAATCGCACAAACTCTTCAATTAGTCATAAGACATTTTAGATATGTGTCTATTTCCACTGTCATGTAAAGACAAATAAAGCGTAAACAATGATAGGTGCTCTATGATTTAAACACTGTTTTCCCTACGGGGATTCCATAGGTACAATAACATATAATGATTAAAATCTATCACTGTTTTGCCTATGGGGATTCCAACAACTAGCGACGGCTGCAAATAGCCACCCTTTTCTCGAACTTGGATAAAAGCGTTCATATCATCAACATATTCACTTATACAAACAAATGAGGGGGGAGAGAGAGAGAGAGAGAGAGAGAGAGAGAGAGAGAGAGAGAGAGAGAGAGAGAGAGAGAGAGAGAGATGATGATGATGATGATGAACAGGTGCGGAATCTTTATTCATAAGCATTACAGGTGTCCAACAACATGTGTTTCTTTTGTCTTACAGGACTTGCCCGGATTAGGGACAGGATCCATTTACAAGAGAAAAGCAAGCAGGGGAGAGGGTTAGAAGGAACGGAGGAGGGGATAGGTGAAGGGGGGGGGGAGCGGTGTTTGGTGGAGTAGCAGGAAATAAAAACTGAAAGGAGAAGGAATCTTATAAACATCCTATGTGAAGCCCCAAAATGCTTGCCAGTGATGCAGAGAGTTGTGATTTTCCTCCGGCAGTTATTCGTGATTGACATGTCCTGTAGCAATGATCAACATTTGCAGAGAAGCTTTTTTTCCCATTTGGATCTCTTCCAGTCACTCTTCTCTCAGTTTTTTTTTCTCCACAACATTGTTTTTGTTTGTTCGTTTGTTTGTCTGTTTCTTTGTTTGTTTGGTTTTGCTCTCCGTTTTCAGTATTGACAAGCGACAAGAGACTCTACATCAGAGAGAGAGAGAGAGAGAGAGAGAGAGAGAGAGAGAGAGAGAGAGAGAGAGAGACTGAATTGTTTCATGTACATCGACTGTATGTCAGAGAACATACAGAGGACTGAGATTGGTGCGAATCGTTGGTGTCATACATGTTGTGAGCATGTTCAACATCTGCATACAACTTTTAAAGTATCCATGACTTACTTGAAATATAATTACGACTTACTTTATGTGTTCATTCGCTCTGATACAGCACGA
>CM065714.1:128455029-128465029 GCA_033310375.1 Conus canariensis | reverse complement strand
AAAGACTTGCTTTTCCCCTGCTTGGATTTATCCAAAGGAAGATGCCATTCTCAGCAGTAGACAGATTTATCAATTAGCAGCTTAATAGCAGAAAAACACACTGCAGATATGTTGATTAATAATCAGTCCTTCAGCCTTTTGGTAGTCGAAACAAAGTGAAAGAAAATTCGGTTAAAAAGCGAAGAAGGCCTGAAGAGAAAAACAAAGAAAGACAGAAGAAGCACAAATGATTGTATAGCTAGCACACATATGTATGTGTCATACATACATACGTACATACATACATACATACATACATACATACATACATACATACATACATACATACATACATCATACATACATACATGCATACTTGCATACTTGCATACATGCATGTGATGGAGGATAGGTCTGCAAAAGATGGAGAGGGAGCAGGGAAGACAAGGTGAGGTGGAGGTCTTATGAACAAGAACGAAAAAGAAAAAAGAAGAAAATGTGTGAGGCAGAGAAAAAAGGGTGAAAACGAGCGGGAGTACGACAAGGAATGCATCAACAACAGCTAGTCTGCGATACTTTAGCTTCAGAAATTCCCCAGAAGTGATTTATTTAAGTCTGTCTTCATCCACCTTAAACAGGTTCTATTCATCCTCGATAGCTTCCTAAAAAAAAGTGGACCCCCCCCCCCACTAACATTCCCCATTAATACAATGGCGTGATGATGGTGAATGAAGCAAACGTTGTAAAAGAGGGACTGGGAGCCTCTGGTAACCCCGGGGAATGCAAACAAATGGGGCGGTGAACCCTTTCCTGGGCATTCACTGGTGTGAAAACATGTAGGCATGCACGCGCGTGCGTGTTGTATATGTGCTTGTGTGTGTGTGTGTGTGTGTGTGTGT
Organism: Conus canariensis; assembly: GCA_033310375.1. Lineage (NCBI taxonomy): Eukaryota > Metazoa > Mollusca > Gastropoda > Neogastropoda > Conidae > Conus > Conus canariensis. Next base: position 128,464,151 of record CM065714.1, on the reverse strand, counting down.
GTGTGTGTGTGTGTGTGTGTGTGTGTGTGTGTGTGTGTGTGTGTGTGTGTGTGTGTGTGTGTGTGTGTGTGTGTGTGTGTGTGTGTGTGTGTGTGTGTGTGTGTGTGTGTTGTACGCGCGCGCACGTCCGTGTCTGTGTCTTTGTCTCTGCCTCTGTGAGGAACGAAACAGATATACGGAGTGAAATGGATAAAGGGGTAGGAGTGGGGTTGGCGGAAAACAGGGAACCAAAAGTGGAGTGAGAGGGGGGGGGGAGTCTCCAAAAGCATCCAGAAAGAAACGTTACCCCTCCTAAATTATCAAAATAATCAGTAAAAAGGTCTACAGGTCACCTCATATGCTCTGCCAAATCACTGACACACACAATGCATAAAATGACTAATTAAAAAAAAAATCAAAGCACGACGGTGAGTATATTACACATGAGTAGTGCATTCAACACTGCTAGTGTAACATTTTTAGTTGCCTACTTCCTGTCCCCCAACTCCCCCCTCCCTCTCCCCCACCCCCACCCCGTCGACTTCCACCACCTGATCAGAAAAACATGGAGGGGGGATGCTCGTATTCCCTCTCAACGGCGTTATTGTCTCATGCCTCCCATGAACAGCCACATTCAAACTTTGAATGCTGCAGTGCTAAATACACAAGGCAGTGTTAATGTGTCACACAGTGACTAAGAAGCCTGACAAGTGAATGTGGTCCAGAAAAAAAAATATCTGGGAGGTGTTCATTGCTGTTTGTTCTGATTCAGCCTGTCGTACATTTATTGGCATTGAATGCAATCTATATTATAATATATTACAGTCCGCACCCCTTCATTCCTCTCCCTCATTCATAGTATCATATCTGTCCAGTTTACACATCCTAACTAATAAATGCAAGATGAAAGACAGCTGAGTTCCTCCCCTTCCATACCCCCCCCCCCCCCCCACAAAAAAAGATAAAACTCCCTCGCCCCTCTCCTGATGAACAGACAATAGAGAAAATATAGCCAATACAGTTCTGCTGTAACTAGTTGAAGAGAGCAGATGTAGCCGATTTATATGAATTTGATCCATAAATCCCACGCATCCCTCCAAGATAGGTTTCCTGTTTTTCCTATGGTTACCACTGCCCCCACCCCACCCCCAAGTAGCGTTTATCTTGCAAACACCAGTCCAGACTGATGGTTCATCGATTGGCGACAAGTGGAAAGGGAGGACCCTTTCACTAAATAGCGTCAATGTCTTATACGTCTGCTAAATAGAGCGCAGTTGTCATAAGCAAATACGTCGGTTTGGAGGGGGAAAATATTTTCGCAGTATATTGACGTTGATATATTTGGCATGTCTTCTGGGATGCTTGATTCTCTCTGTCGGAACTTGTCTGTCTGTCTCTCTTTTCAGAGTCTGCCTGGCTGACCATTTGTCTGTGCCTCGCGTTGTCACTCTGCCTTACTTTCTCTGTCTCTGTCTCTGTTTCTGTCACTGTCACTGTCTCTGTCTGTTCGCCTGTCTGTCTGTCTGTCTGTCTGTCTGTCTCTCTCTCTCTCTCTCTCTCTCTCTCTCTCTCTCTCTCTCTCTCTCTCATCGCATGCAAAGAGAGAGAGAGAGAAAGGGAGGAACTGACAGACAGACACACACAAGCATACACACATATGCAAACACAAACACACAACCGCACATACAAACACACGTACGCGCGCGTGCTCGCGCGCGCGCGCGCACACACACACCACACACACACACACACACACACACACACACACACACACACACCACACACGCAAGCAAGCAAGCAAGCTAGCAAAAAACAAAAACAAAAAAACAAAAAAAAAACAAACGTGCAAACGAACAAACAAACAGAAACAAAAACCATCAATTAACAACTAGTAACTGACTCTAAGTATAAGTGCCCTTACATATCTATCTGGTGAATGGTATTGTCACTCTCTTGGTCCTTAATCACCAGTGCCCATTGATGATAACTGTCGGTGACCAGTACTCGGCCAGAGATACTCCTCTGGCCATCAGTGGCACCGGACCTCTTGCTGATTGTTGTCTTTTTCAGTCTATTCACCGATTCTTTTCGAAGTACCAGTGGCTTTAAGGTGCTTTGGTTGCTTGTTTTCACAACCCTGACCGGCTCTGTCCCGCGAAGCCATTAATTTTCATGAGCTTGCTACTTTGTTATAGGAGCGTTCACCCGGAAGGATTGATTGCTAGTTGGAGTTGGAGTTCATCTGGACACTTAAACCGTCACAGTCTCTGGGGTTTATTCAAGATGCTCTTCAAATCCCATCCCTATTTCTCCTATCTGCTTCCCGAAGTTCAAGCTGCCGAACTGAGCAGGTATGCCTCATTTGCCAACGGGGTTTACAGCAGACGTGGAAAGAGGTTCAGATCAATCGTCATTTTTTTAATGAAAAGACAAAAAAAAAAGTTGTCTGTATTGCTGTTGTCTGTGTGTAATACCACACGACAGTCTGTTTAGTCAACATCTGCGTTGTTATGTTGTGTTCGTTTAGGTGGTTAATTAAGCAGTCAGTCTCAAACATCATGCTTGACCCCGGTGTAATGACAACGTTCTTTCCTCCTGATCGATTTCCTGAAACGGAGCTTTTCGATTGCCCCTCTCTTGACGAGTTCTTTTGTAAAGGTAAGCGATCGTTCGCTGAGAATGGTGAAAATCCTCTATTGAGAGAGAGAGAGAGAGAGAGAGAGAGAGAGAGAGAGAGAGAGAGAGAGAGAGAGAGAGAGAGAGAGAGACTTGTCACTTGACACTTTGAAATTGTATTGTCATTGCCAAAAGGTCCTGTGACAAGGGGGAGGGTATAACCACAATCAATGTCAAAGCAAACAAAACAACAACACAAGATAAGAAAAAGGTAAAGAATATAGAGTAAGGAAAAGGAAAATCGTATTGATGTATAAAGGTAAAGAATATAGAGTAAGGAAAAGGAAAATCGTATTGATGTATAAAGGTAAAGAATATAGAGTAAGGAAAAGGAAAATCGTATTGATGTATAAAGGTAAAGAATATAGAGTAAGGAAAAGGAAAATCGTATGTTTGATTGTATATAGGTAAATGTATTATATAAGGTAAAGGTAAAAAGGAAAATCGTATTGATGTATAAAGGTAAAGAATATAGAGTAAGGAAAAGGAAAATCGTATTGATGTATAAAGGTAAAGAATATAGAGTAAGGAAAAGGAAAATCGTATTGATGTGAGACAACAATCCCACTCAGATGAAAGAAGAAAACTCATCCAAATATTTACAAACAAATCCAGATCAACACGACATGGCACATTTGGAACATTAATCTGGAAGGGGAAAAAATCGGCAATCAAAATAATACAGAACAGGTCAACCATCCAGAAACTGTAGAGTAGTGTGTGTGTGTGTGTGTGTGTGTGTGTGTGTGTGTGTGTGTGTGTGTGTGTGTGTGGTGTGTGTGTGTGTGTGTGTGTGTGTGTGTGATGATGATGATGATGATGATGATGATGATGATGATGATGATGATGATGATGTGAAATGAGTATCAAGAGTGAAATGACAAGAGAGAGTAGGAGTGGGGTTTCTGGAGAAACAAGGTAGGAGGAATGGAGCGGAAGGGGGGGGGGGGGGGGGTCTTCAAAAACATGTAGATTGAAAGTTCTTCTGGTTATGTTTTCAATATAACTTTTTGAAAAACAGGCCTGTTGATCACTTGACATGCTTCGTCACATCACTGACCTACAGGTTACATAAACGACTGGTTTTAGAAACAAAGTACGACAGATTGTAATTTGTACTTGTGCATATTATGATACGTACGAGTAATGTATGCACCACTGTACTAGTGTAATATGTCCAATCCCCCACCCCCACCCCTCACCGCCTTAATCTAAGCTTCCTAGAAAAAAAAGCGAAAAAACAAGGGTGTGAGGTGGGGGAGACTCGTTCCCTCTGAATAGCGTTATTGTCGGTCTCATGCCTGATGTGCGCACCCGCATTCAGACTTGTAATGCTGCAGTATTGTGTACTCAAGGACCTATTGACATGTCAGAAAGTGGCCAGAGGCTATGGTGCAGTAGAATGTTCCTAGCGGTGTTCATTGCTGTTTGTTCTGATTCAGCCTGTCATATATTTATTCATGTTGAATGCGGTCTGTTCTACTGCAAATGACAACCCGCACCCATGCTCTTCTCTCCCTCATTCATGCCGGCATACCTCTCCAATTTTCAAATCCTAACTACTAACTGAAAAATGGAAACTGTCTCAGCTGAACCTACCCCCCCCCCGCCCCCCCCCCCCCCCCCCCCCCCCTCCCCCCTCCCCCCTCCCGCGATGAATCTAGAAATAGAGAAAGTGTAACCATTACTACCCTGCTTTATTTTTGTGTGTTTGCTGTCCCTTCTTCTTTGCCAGCCAAGCGGCACTGCACTCTCGCTACTCATTCCAGCTTCCTGTCCCCAGCCACAGCCCAGCCCAGTCCGCCACAACCCTGGCACTGGCTATCCACAGGAAGCAATCAATGTCAAGTCATCAAGGGATAACTCACAAGAGGAGACACTGCACTGCTGCCGGATCACTTTGGTGGTGTTCAGTGTTGCCTGTTCTTATTCAACATACGCAGGACACCACCTACACCTCCTGAAGACAATAATTACTCAGTCGCAGACCCCGACTTGGGTGGGCTCTCCATCTGGAGGGTGCCACCACGTCCGTCAAACGACAGCCCCCCCCCCCCCCCCCCCCCCCCCCCCCCCCCCGCCGCCCCCCCCCCCCCCCCCCTTTCATGAATTTGCCAATAGCAGTAACCCTAACAGAATCAACCTAAGGCTAAAGATGTAGAGAGGATATCGAAACTGAGGTCACCATGAGAGTAGGGTATGTAAGACCATAGATTTGGGGACTTTTGCTGCCGATCGATGGGGATGAACATGATGAAATGATGCAATGGATTTCCATTCTGGTCGGAGACTGCATGACAGGGCTGTACTCTACGCTTACTTTCATAATCTATACTGTATCAGCCAGGCCGGAGTGATGAAGACACCTGCAGTGTTGTTCAAGAAATGTTTTAGCAAATACAACTCTGGGTAGAAGCTGGTCGGACGAGAGATATCCCACGCATAATGGTTCTGATGGTAATTAAACCCTCGACCTCCCAGCCGGGAGTCCGCAAAGCTAACCACTTTACCAAAGCAGCTGGTCTGTCCTGCTATAACTAGTTCAAGAGGTCAGATAGAGCCTATTCATACGAAACTGATTCATAAACCCCATCCCTCCATCCCAGTTACGTTTGCTATTTTCGTATGGTTTCTACTGTCCTCCGAGCAGCGTTTATCTTGTAAACACCAGTCCAGACTGATGGTTCATCGACTGGTTGGCGAGTGGGAAGGGAAGATGCTTTCACCAAATAGCGTCAATAGGTCTTATATGTCGCCTGTTAAATGGAGCGCAGTTGTCATGAACAAACACGTCGAATTGGAGGGGGGAAATGTTTTCTTAGTATATTGATGTTACTGAAATATTTGTAATGAGATCTGGGGTGTTTGATTTTCTCTGTCTGCACTTGTATGTCGGTGTCTCTTTTAAGAATATGTCTCTGTCTGTCTGTCTGTCTGTCTGTTTGTCTCTCTCTCTCTCTCTCTCTCTCTCTCTCTCTCTCTCTCTTCCCTCTCTCTCTCTCTCTCCCTCTCTCTCTCTCTCTCTCTGTCTCTCTCTCTCTCTCTGTTTATGCGTGTGTGTGCGTGTGAGTATGTATGTGTGTGTGTTTGTGTGTGCGTGTGTGTGTATGTGTGTGCGCGGTGTGTGTGTGTGTGTGTGTGTGTGTGTGTGTGTGTGTGTGTGTGTGTGTGTGTGAGTGAGTGTTTGTGCGTGTGTGTGTGTGTGTGTGTGTGTGGTGTGTGTGTGTGTGTGTGTGTGTGTGTGTGTGTGTGTGTGTGGTGTGTGTGTGTCGTGTGGTGGTGTGTGTGTGTGTGTGTGTGTGTGTGTGTGTGTGTGGTGTGTGTGTGTGTGTGTGTGTGTATGTGTGTGCTTGCCAGTAAATGTATCAGTGTTATCGTGAGAGTATGCGCCTGTCGGTACAACATACGTTTCGTCTGACAGTAGCTCAGTTTCAGTCAGTCAGTACTGTGCTGACGAACGAGTGTGTGAACATGTTTCTGGATTTGTGACAGCATGCGTGCACACATGCGATCCTGAATGCGATCCTATCTTCGATTCCTATTGAGACAAGACAGAGTCTTTCCTTTCCTATACCCGAAACCCCTTCTGCATTTTCCTTCCAACCCTCCCTCCCACCCCCCACCCCCCACCTCCTGACGCCTGCTTCTTCCCTTTCTCCTTTGCTATTCACCAACACACATCCTCAAATGCCAAAGAAGACATCCATTTACACTACAAAAATAGAGCTCCAGGAATGTGTAAATAGAGCTCATCATAATTCAAAGTTGCTTTGCATATTGCAGTGGCTCGGATCATTTCTCATTCAGGTCACACCAAGGAGGATGACGTATTCAAGTGTGTCAGAGCAGGGAGATATTACTGTTTGAAATAAGCCAGGGAGGACAGACCTGCTGTCTAAATGAAGCATGATCTGAGAATATTACATCCACATGCATTCAGTTAACTGTCAATGCTAGAGGTTTCTCTTCTGTAGGAAGACAGATACCCCCGTACCGTCACGTTTTCTCACCTGGTGAGAAAACGTGAGGACGTAACACCCCCTCCCCCTCCCCTAAGCCCCTTTCCTAGGAGAGTTCGGTGGCACATTGCAGTTTTTCCCTCTGTATCCCTCTGAATTTCAGTTCGAATCCAAGAGTTATGTCATGCTCAAGCCAAACGTGTAGAGGAGAATAAACGCATGTCATCTCGTTCATTTATTTATATTTTCGTGTTGACGCTATCAGATTCACACCAAATTGAATTGTAAAGCTGAAATTCTTGTGTTTGGACGCGTTCATTTTTGTTTTCCGGTGGAGTGGAATGATATCCATTTAGTACGTCATGAAACATCTGGCTATAACCAAATATATCATAGACTCCCTCCAATTTTCAACTGTCATAGAGCTCACCAACATAAATGCTCATTTTTATCTAATTATTGGTATTTTGCTCTCATCTATTTCTTGCTGGCTTGTTTCTTTGTTGATTTATGTATTTGTTGATGGATAAAACACATATTGTAAAACTTTCTTGGGGATAAAAAGAAAAAAAGAAAAGTAACACAAACACAGAGAGAGATACAAAGAGAGAGAGAGAGGGGGGGGGGCAGACAGACAGACAGACAGACAGCCAGACAGACAGACAGACAGACAAACAGTCACACAAGACGGTAAAATAGGTTGATGACATTGACATAGAGTCATGCCAGGTCTGGTATAAATTCGGACAGCCTCCATGACTTCATAGAATCTCATTCAAGATCTTTTGCATGGACTGTACATCATGACTGCAAATACACTATAAACTGAAAGCCCATCACAAAGAAGCTCCTAATCCACACAGTGCTAACATAGCCAGCACCCAGCACACAGTTTATTATACGACCTCAACCTGAATGGTTGGTCATCAGCAATAAAAAGGACACAGTGACCCATCTGGGTGAATGGTCAGAGCAGCAGTAATGACATGTAACACAGCAGTGGAGATTCTTGGCAAAACACGTGTGTGTGGAGGTGAAGGATGGGATGGTGGACATTATAACGCAAACTCTATATTCAGTGCACAATGGTTAAAGAAAGGTGGAGCATAGCGGAGGTTGAGAGAGGAGAGAGCATGAGTGAAAGTGTAAGGGGGAGTTTGGGGCAATGACAGATGGAAATGTAGATAGAGAGGTGGCAAGGTGCTCGTTTGCGGGGATCAGATATGTTTGCACGATTGTGCACGCGTGTGTGCTTGAGAGAGAGAGAGAGAGAGAGAGAGAGAGAGAGAGAGAGAGAAGAGAGAGAGAGAGAGAGAGAGAGAGAGAGAGAGAGAGAGATGGTGATGATGATAGGGATGATGAACTAGAGTGGGATCTTTGTTCATAAGTGTTACAGGTAAGCAGCAGCAGGGGACGAGGAGGGACAGAGCAGTGGTGTGGTTGGTGGGGGGGGATGATGGGGTAATAGGTGGGAAATGAAAAATGGAAGCGAGAGGGGATTTCATAAACATCCTATCAGAAGCCCCAGAGAAGCCCCAGGATGCTCACCAGTGATGGAGAGAGTTCTGATTTTCCGTCGATAGTTGTTCGTGATTGACATGTTCTGTGGCAATGATCAATATTTGCAGGAAAGCTTTTCCATTTAGAACTCTCCCAGAGTATTTGCTTTCACTCGTCTCTCAGCTCTTTCTTTTTTCACAATATTGTTTCGTTGTTTTCCGTTTTCAATAATGAAGCGTGACAAGAGACACTATTCATACCCTGAGCAAGTATCACATCTGCACACAAATTTCGAAACCTCCATGATTTATTCAGGATATACTTACTGTGTCAATTTACTATAATGCAATACGAGGTCTTAGAAGAAAATCGAACTACTATTTACATTTCTATTAAATTTATGAGTATTGAATATTAAAATGGGGGCCGGAATAGCTCAGTTGTCAGAGCGCCGGACTCGTGATCCTGGGGTGTGCGGGTTCGAATTTCGGTACAGGGGGATTTTTCCCTCGGAGTTAACATTGGTTCTGACTCCATTCCCCATACAGTCCTTCGAATGAGACTATAAACCGAGGTTCCGTGTGTGAACGCACGCACAACATCTTGCACACACGTCAAATCCCATCACCAACTTTCGGAAGAGAAGGCCAGTTTGGCCGTTGGTATGGATGACACGTTACACATAGTATGCACCTTCCCCGAAGATGGAGTATGGCTGCCTTAATGGCAGGATAAAAAACGGTCATACACACAAAACTCCACTGCCTGTCTATACAGGCAGTGTCCGCAGGAGTATCAGCCTGCGTACGCAGAAAGAAAGAAAGAAAAGAATATTAAAATACAGTACGAAATCACGAATTCATAGTTTATGTTGACATTTTCTGCCTTCTGTTGATAGAATGAAAATGTGTCCAGAGATAGTTTACCTGAGATCTCCTCTGTTGTTGTAATGCTGCCTACTGGAATGTTAAGTCAGCCATTAAAAATGATATCCATTGAATATGACCT
>CM065714.1:128435029-128450029 GCA_033310375.1 Conus canariensis | reverse complement strand
ACAATACACAAAGAAGAGAGAGGAGAGAGAGAGGCAGACAGACAGACAGAGACAGAGACAGAGGCAGACAGAGACAGACAGATAGACAAAGATAAACAAATAGATAGATAAGCATATGTATGTGTGTGTGTGTGTGTGTGTGTGTGTGTGTGTGTGTGTGTGTGTGTGTGTGTGTGTGTGTGTGGTCTTTGTGCGCGTGCGCACAAGTGCGCGCACGCGTTACTGGATTCTTGATATTATCTATAGTAGAAGTAGAGAAACCAGATTGATGATGAAGAAAAATGTATTGGCCGATAGGTTTCGAAAGAACGAGGGAGAGCGGGGAAAAGGGAGGGGAGGATGCTTATGAAGAAGAACAGGACAAAATTAAGGAATAGGACAAAATTAAGGAACAAGACAAAATTAAGGAAGTGTGGAACAGGTCAAAATTAAGGAAGTGTGCTAGGGAGATGAATACAAGAGTGCCAAAGAGCACGAGTAAGACGAGAGTGGGCCAACAATCGGCAACAGCCAGTGTGGAAAATCCCTAGAAGCGATTTGCCCAAATCGGTCGTCATCCGCCTTGAACGGTTTCCATTCATCCTCGATAACTTCATCCAAAAATAACTATCCACCAATATGCCCCTGTAAATACCATGTCGTGATGATAGGGAATGAAGGAAATGTTGTGAAAGAGGGATGAGGGAGCTTCTGGGAAAGCCCATGGAATGCAAGCAAAAGGGGTGGTGTAGTTATTTCCTGGGCATTCACTGGTCTGAAAATGGGGTGGTGCAGTTATTTACTAGGCATTCACTGGTGTAAAAATGGTTAAGGGGATTCCACAATCCCCGGCCCATTTAACATATACAAGGTGTACTTTTTTTTTAATATAATTTGGCCGGCATGCAAGGTGGTACAGTGCACACATGGGCTTGTTTGTGTGTGTGTGTGTGTGTGTGTGTGTGTGTGTGTGTGTGTGTGTGTGTGTGTGTGTGTGTGTGTGTGTGTCTGTTCGTGCGTGCGTGCGTGCGTGCGTGCGTGTGCGCGCGCGCGCGCGCGCGCGCGCGCGCGTGTGTGTGTGTGTGTGTGTGTGTGTGTGTGTGTGTGTGTGAGTGTGTGTGTGTGTGAGTACAACCATGAGTTAATATGACAATAAATTGGTTTCAGTCAGTCAGTCAGTCAGTGTGTGTGTGTGTGTGTGTGTGTGTGTGTGTGTGTGTGTGTGTGTGTGTGTGTGTGTGTGTGTGTGTGTGTGAGAGAGAGAGAGAGGGGAGAGAGATAGTGTGTGTGTGTGTGTGTGTGTGTGTGTGTGTGTGTGTGTGTGTGTGTGTGTGTGTGTGTGTATCTGTGCCTCAGCCACTTTGAGGCATGAAACAAATACAGATGATAGCGAAAAAGGGTGTGGGAGATGGAGGGGAAAGGATATAGGGACAGGAGAGCGGAGTAGGGGGATGGGGGGAGGGTTATCTCCAGGGACATGTAGAAAAAAAATGTCATTCCAACCATATCCTCAAAACAAATCAACAAATAAGCCTATTCGTCTCTTCATATGATCTGCCAGACCCCTGACCCATACCTTACATAAAACGACTGGTTTCAGAAACAAAGTACGACAGTGGGTGCAATACGCACCAGTAATTATTCACCACCATGGTAGTGAAACAAACGAAAGTACATTAAGTACAACTCGCAATAGCAATTCATTCACTATCTGGAAGTGCAACACCTCCAAGCCCCCTTCTTTCTGCCCTCCCGCTTTCCGGAATCTTCATCTTCTGGGAAAGAAAAAAAGTGGGGGGGGGGGGGGGGGGGGGTCTCGTATTCCCTCTCAATGGCGTTGTGATCCCAAGTCTTATGTGCACAGTCACTTATGCTTGTAATGCCGGAGTGCTATGTACACAAGGAGCTGCTGATATGTCAGACTGTGGCCAAAAATCCTGTCCAGAGGCTGTGGTGCAGTACAATATTTCCGGTCGTATTCATTGCTGTTTTTTTTTATGATTCAGCATGACATGTTTTGATATCAAATGCAATTTATACTAAGGCACATCACAAGCTGCGCCCACTCCCTCCTCTCTCTCTGCTTCATAACGGCATATCTGCTTAATTTGTGAATTCTAAGTAGTAACTGCAGGTGAAATACGGCTGAACTTTTCCAAAAATGAATAGAGAAATAAGAACGTATAACCATTACTGTTCTTCTGTAACTAGTTGAAGAGGACAGGTGAAGCTTATTCATGGGAAGCTGATCCATAAATCCCACTCATTCATCCTAGCTAGGTTTACTATTTTCCTATGATTCCCACTGTCCTCCCAGTAGCGTTTATCTTGCAAGCACCAGTCCAGACTGATGGTCCATCGACTGGCTGGCGAGTGGAAAGGGGGATGCTTTCGCTAAATAGCGTCAGGTCTTATACGTCGACGGTTGAACGGAGCGCGGTTGTTATGTGTGCACACGACGGTTTGGATGGGGAAATACTTTTTTTAATATAATATTTGTCATATCTTGTTTAATTTTGCACCGGGGCTGGGATCAACAGAATAAAATAACAAAAACAGTCAAGCTCACCATTGCCAACCAAGCCAATTGAACTGTAACAGAGGAGCCAGTTAAGAGCCTTGGGAGGTGGTGAGATGACTCCTTGAAAGACCCAAAGAGGAGAGAGGAAACCAAGCGAATGGCAGAAGAAAGCCTTCAGATAATAGACCAGTGTGGGCTTGCTGGAAAGCGCAAGGTCTAGTGTTTGCAGTTCATGATGATCCCGTGGCCTCCTCTAATATATGATATCAGCACTAGCATTGTAGAATCAATGGAGGCAAACATCAACAAGTGTACAAGGAAATGGCAAGGTGTCCCACCAGGTCTCACTGACGTCGCACTCTCTTGCTGCCAAGCAAAGCCGAAGCTTCCTCTAAAATCCATCCTCGAGGAATACAAAGTGGGTGAAGCATGATTACTAACCATGCTCCGATAACAAAGTTTTGAGATCAGACGGCCAAAGCTAGAGACGGACAGAAAATGGACAGTTCAGGAGGCAGTAGACGTGACATAGGAAAACCTCAAGATCAAGGAAATAACCGGCCACATATAAACCAACAGACAGGGTCTGCGATCAACAGAAATGAAATAGTGGTCAAAGCGAAAGGGAAAGAAAAGAGGGACATGGTAATAGAGGAGCTGAAAAAAGAACAGGACGTCAAGAGAATCTAGAAAGCAGTCCAGCAAGGCCAGCAAGGACGGTGGACTACGTGGGAAAATGCACTGCAAGGAAGTCTCATCTAGAGTGATATACGACACATGGCACCTCTTAAAGTCAGCTTCATCAACAGATCTGTATATGATCTCCTGCCCTCGAATTCCAGCCTGGTCAAATGGGGGAAAACAGATGACCCTACGTGTCTAGTCTGCCACGGCAAACAAACAGTGGAACATGTCCTGAGTTCATGCAAAGCAGCGCTAACCCAGGGAAGGTACACATGGAGGCACAACCAAGTGCGCAGGGAGATCACGCATGTGGTTAGTACTGCTGGAGGAAGCGCTATGCCAGCAGACGCTCCAGCAGTAAAGTTCTACACGGCAGGATGCCACAAATCATGGTCTAGAACAGCTGTAATATCGAGAGCATGGAAGTAGGCTTACTGCATGGAGTTAACGTCTGGAAATGCACAGTAGACCTTCCAGAATGGGAGAACCATCCGACGGTCATCAGGAAGCGAGGCGTGAGAACGGCTATTGTTCTCAACTCAGGTTTATCAAAACAAATGATTCTGATCGAACTCACTAAGCCATACGAAAGCAGAATGGAGCAAGTTTACCTCTACAAGCCTGAAAAGCATGCCAGTCTAGCGAGCAGCTTGAGGGAATCCGGCTTCTTCGCGGTAGACTTTGGAGCATTGTAGGCTCATCAGCCTATGACCTCATGAAACAGCTCGCGATTTCAAGTAAGAAGAGGACCAGAACCCTGAAGGCAATGGCAGAGGCAGCCGAACAGAGTTCCAGCTGGGTCTGGTTGAGGAAGGACAAAAGTCAACTTCACGAGGCTAAAATTTCACAACTTCGAACAGGTGTCCCGTTACAAGTGGAGTAAGACATCCGTCTAAAAAGGCACGCCTTGAGAGGCCCACCCATCCAAAAGTTGCGGGTTCGAATCCCGGCCGGACAGAAAAAACAAACAAACGAACAAAATTGGAAGCAGACGGGCATTTGGGAGTCATGACATGGATGCGGCTCGGCACCCTTTGGGTGTAAGGAGTTCATGACCAATACACTTGTCTGATGAAGGTTTCTTCTCTAAAGACCTGCTGTCAAGTCTCCCTGGAGTTTCTTCCTACTGCAGTTGTCTGTCTGCGCCTCTTTTTAAAATCTGTCTTGCTGGCTCTCTCTCTCTCTCTCTCTCTCTCTCTCTCTTCTTGCTTGTGTGTGTGTGTGTGTGTGTGTGTGTGTGTGTGTGTGTGTGTGTGTGTGTGTGTTTGTCAGTCTGTCTGTCTGTCTGTCTCTCAGTCTGTTTGTCGACTGTTTGATTAGACATCATCCTTCCTCCCTAAGCACACATATATTCACACTCAACACACACACACACACACACACACACACACACCCCACACACACACACACACACGTGCGCGCGCGCGCACACACACACACATACGCGCGCGCGCGCGCGCACACACACACACACACACACACACACACACACACACACACTAACTAACTATAGGACGCTGTGGCCCCCCTCTGGAATGCCATAGATCATGATCTTTAGCGACTTCAACGCTAGAGTGGGCCCATTGAGAGGCCTAGAAATTACTCGGGAAACACGGCATTGGAAGCTGCTACGACAGTGCGACCTTCCTGCTGGGAGATATGCATGTAATAACAGCAGCAGCAGCAGCAACAGCAACAACAACAACCACGACGACGACAACAACAACAACCACGACGACGACAACAACAGGAACGACAACAACACACACACACACACACATACACACACGCGCGCGCACGCGCGCACTAAAACAGACAAGAACAAAAGAGTGCCCCCACCCCCCCTTCCCTCCCAAACTCATCCATCCCTCATTAATCCTTCGTGGACGCAATGACCAGCCGTGGCATGCCATAGATCTTCGGAAACGGGATGTGACGGACAGGGATCTACGGGAATGGTGATGTTTTTAAGATATTGCACGTGAAAAATGTCTGATTTTATGGCGATGGTTTTGTTTAGGACTCGGTCATTAAGGAGTTCTTTCAAAACACCATAGTGTTGATCTCTGTGCACTGCTCTGTGACCTTCAAAATGGATTGGTGTGGGTGTGGGGGTGGGTGGGTGGGTGGGTGTGCGTGCGTGCGTGCGTGCGTGCGTGCGTGTGTGTGTGTGTTAGCGTGCTTGTCTGCGTATGTGTGCGTCCATCTGTGTGTGTGTGTGTGTGTGCGCGCGCGCGTGTGTGCGCGCGCGCGCGCGCGTATGTGTGCGTCCATGTGTGTATGTGTGCGTGTTTGTGTGTGCGTGTAAGTGTGCGTGCGTGCGTGCGTGCGTGCGAGCGTGTGTGTGTGTGTGTGTGTGTGTGTGTGTGTGTGTGTGTGTGTGTGTGTGTGTGTGTGTGTGTGTGTGTGTGTTAAACCTGGGCTGCAAACAAGGGGGGGGGAGCACAAACCTGCGCTTATGTATCCCAGTATGTGTCTGTGAAGAGAGAGAGAAGAGAGAGAGAGAGAGAGAGAGAGAGAGAGAGAGAGAGAGAGAGAGAGAGAGAGAGAGAGCTCTGAACTCTGAATTTTTTTAATTGTAAGGCCACTGACCTGTATACAATAGGTACACATTTGCTGAGAATAAAATGAAAATGGGTACGGGTCATCAGCAAAAGGAAGAAATTTCTTTCCAGAAACGCATAAGCAAACAATTACTAGGGGAACTAATTCGATGAAACAAACCAAGATAAACAAAAATCTTTTCACTTGCGTTTGAAGCCAATCACAACACATATTCATATATCTAGTTTCTGTTCGTAAGTTCATGTCTAGTTTTCAGTGCATATAATATATACATTGTCAAATTTCTAAGGATCATCATATTTTCAGATTGCATTAAATAAGCTAACCAATATATCTAGTTTCTGTTCATAAGTTCATGTCTAGCTTTCAGTGCATATAATATATACATTGTCAAATTTCTAAGGATCATCATATTTTCAGATTGCATCAAATAAGCTAGCCAATCACCATTTGGATAGGAATAGAATCTTGATAAATATTTTTCTCGCAAATATGAGTACTTTAAACACTGAAACAAGAAATGGAATTCGTTTTCAATTTTATTACAAAATGGACAGTTTTTTGGTTGTTCTTCATATCTGTTTTTGATTTTTAAATCGCATAAACCCAGACAAAATCTCAAAATAGCATACCAAAATTTTCTAAATGTGATAACTGACAAATATTTTTCTGTGTGGGATGTAGATTTGAATGATCTGTATGTTGAAAAACGGTCGTTCTGAAAATTGTTTGCGTTCCAATCTTGCATATAGCAATCCAACATTCGTTGTTTTAGTTCCTTCATTTCCAACCCCTCCATTTATCCAAATCTCTGAAAAACCAAAAATATCAAAACACCTTTTAATATGATATGACCAGTTATGATGATTGAAATGACCACGGGTAAACTCGGGAATCTTATTCAGAATCATCAAGTGGGCTTGCTTTGGAAATCTGTCAGTTGTCATATTTTGGAGTTTAAACCAGTATTTAATGGATTTTAAAGTACTGTCAATACACAAGAGATATCGACCGGTTTCACCATGTATCATGGTATTCGGACTTTTGGGATTCACACCCAGTAAACGTTACAAGCGGACAAATGAACTGCTTCTATAGACTTATCTTTCGTTAAGCCCCAAAGCTCAGCAGCATACAATAACATGGGATTTACTTGACAATCAAACAATTTAAAAAAATATTGACATATCCATGTTACCTAAAGCCCACATTGTTTTAGAAATGTCAGTAACTTTTTGTGTTGCTCGCCTAACATATTCATCTAATGTGGTATCAAAAGCCATCCTAAAACTGAGTGTGAAATCAAGATATTTATAGCTGTTAACGAGAGAGAGAGAGAGAGAGAGAGAGAGAGAGAGAGAGAGAGAGAGAGAGAGAGAGAGAGAGAGAGAGAGTCAAGGAAGACGGAATGGACATAAAGGATAAAAGTGAAACTGGAGGGGGGGAGGTGGAGCTTTCTGTAAACATCCTGAAGGACAATAATTTTCCGGTTTTATTTGAATAATAAAACAAATGTAGATAAACTTAATAATCAGTCCATCCATCTTTGAAAGACTTTTTTTTTAAGTGAAAGAGAGTCTGATAGAAACCAGAGGCCTGAATAAAGTACACATGACTGTGTGGGCAGCCTGCCTGGCCAATCCACTGAGTGCAATGTTTTATTGTATAAGAGGAACACATTAAGGTCTAATCCTGCAGAAAAGCGTTGCTTTAGCCTCGCCTATATGCGTATTTTAAAGGCTGTAGCACTCTTCAGTGGGCATAGCAAATGGCTGGTGTTTGTAGGGGCCGCTGACACCCAACAAAAACAATCGTTAAGAAAATATTGCTAATGATTTACTTTTCAACACATTTCTGTTTTGGCCGTCAATAATAAATAGAACGTAACGAAACAAAGGAAACATCAGACAGAATGTTTTCATACTTTGAAAATGTAAAGACAAGAAATAAACACTTTGTGCCTACCTTTGGATTCAAAGAATGGATACAGAATGGAAACTCATTCTTCATGTATAGTTACCACGATAAATGGGTCAGATTCACTGAGTTTTCAATACAAGTATATCAAGGCAAGGAATTGATGTTGAATCCCATGCCTTGGTTTACCGAAAGATGTAATCCTCCTCTGTTCATCAGTTCATACACTCAACAACTTAATAACAGAGGAAAACGCGTGTAGGTAGGTTTGATCATCAGTTCTTTTGGAGCTCTTACTAAAGTGAAAGGAAATGTGACTTAAAAATGAATGTCTGAATAAAAAAAGATACAGAGAAGAAGTGCAGATGATTGTATGGGTAGCGCATATATACTTATACACAGTTTCATTTTTGCAACAACTAAACATAGTTGAAATGAATTTGTTTGAAACGTTCATAGACAATTGAATCTGGGACATGTTACTGAACACCAGTACGGTGGTGAATGAAGTGAATGTTGTGAAAAAGGGATGGGGAACCTCTGGAAAAGCCTGAGGCATGCAAGCCAATGGGGCAGTGCCTTCATTTCCTGGGTAATTCACTGGTGTAAAACCGATTAAGGGGATTTCGCAATTCCCAGCCCATTTAACATCTTCAGAGTGTAATACTGCTAAATCTGGGCAGCATCTGAGGTGGTACTGCACACATGCGGGTTGATCGTGTGCGTGTGTTGGCGCGCTTATGCGTGTCGTGCAGGTGTGTGTGTGTGTGTGTGTGTGTGTGTGTGTGTGTGTGTGTGTGTGTGTGTGTGTGTGTGTGTGTGCGTGCATGCGCGCGCGCACTCGCGTCTATGCCTCTATCTGTTTCTTTGCCTGTGTGAGATGCGAAACAAATAAAAAGAGTAAATTAGAAGAAGGTGGTAGGGGTGGGGTTGGAGGGGGGAACAGGGAGGGCAATAAAAAAGTAGACCTATCAGTCACTTTATGATGCATTGCCGGATCACTGACACACACACTACATAGAACAACTAGTTTTAGAAACAAATCATGATATAACAAAACAGCCCTACAACTTGACCTCTTCCCTCCCATCCTCAACTCCTTCACTTCCTAGATAAGCAAGGCAGTGCCGCCCAGTCTGCTCCTAACTTTTGGAGACAGCTGTGGAAATCAGTGGTCTGTCTATGATGGAGACAACTACCTAGGTCTTTATATCCTGATCTCACGCGACCATTGTGCGCTTTAGGCAATCTTTGCAAAGGTCAGAGAACCGTTGTAGAGGGTATTAACCTCCGGGTGTCTTAAACAGCAATTGGCGTATTGTGTCATCATCGTCATCATGATCACCATTACCTGAACTATTTTGTCTTTCCCCAATACATCAAAACCAACCCCATCTCTCTCTCTCCTCTCTCTCTCTCTCTCTCTCTCTCTCTGTTTGTCTGTCTGTCTGTCTGTCTGTCTGTCTCTCTCTCCTCTCTCTCTCTCTCTCTCTCTCTCTCTCTCTCTCTCCTCTCTCTCCTCTCTCTCTCTCTGGAGCAATATAGAATCCATAAAGTCCGTAGTCTTTCCTAGCTTTCATTTCTTTTTAATCTCGAAGAAGGGACACCTTTCTCAACATGACGTAACACGACTAGCGCGTGCGTGTGTATGCGCGTGTCCGTGTCTATTTCTGTGTCTACCTGTATGAGGCTTGAAATAGATATATAAGAGTAAAATAGGATGCTGAACAGTTACGTAGTGGGGGAAAACAAGTGCAGGCTGACAATTCTTCCATCATTATAGTAATGACTTGGCAAAGATTTGAACTTAAAAAAATAAGGGGGAGGAGGGGCTTGAAGATGACGGAAATGGGAACCTAAAATTAAGAAAATAAATTATGAATATGAAAACCCTTTACTAACTGCATGAGGGAACCATCGTAATCCCTCCCGAAGGCAGATCTATTTGTATTGCCTGCTCCTAGGCCTTTCGTCCGCTGGATCGGACTCATCAGGACACACAAGTAAAATAGGAAGGGGGGGGGAGGAGTGGGGATGGACGGGGACCACGAAGGGGAGTGCACAGTGCAGAGTCTCCAGAAATTTCTCGAAATAAAACTTATTCCGGCTATATTCTCAAACTAAATCAATAGACTATCATTCACTTTACATACTTTGCCGGATGACTGACCCATATGTTACATAGAACGTCTGGCTTTAGAAACAAACTACAATACCCACAGTATGCATGGATAACACATTCACCACTCAGCTAGTGTAATACCTCCAAGCCTCTCCTTCCTGTCCCAATTCCTCAATCGCTACCTCCTGGAAAAGATAAAAAAGTAGGGGTGGGGGATGGGGTGGGGATGGGGGCTCATGTTCCAACTTAATGGCGTCATTGTCACACAAATCTCATGCACAGCTACATTCAGACTTGTGATGTTGCAGTGCTATGTACACAAGCAGCTGTTTCTATGTCAGACAGCAGCCTAGAAGCTTGTTCAGAGGCTATGGTGCAGTGGAATATTCCCGGTGGAGTTCATTGCTGTTTGTTCTGATTCAGCCTGTCAAACATTTATTGATGTTGAATGCGATCTATATACTAGGGCTTTTCAGTCTGCACCCGCGCCCTCCTCTCCCTTAACCATGCTGGCATATCTGTCCAATTTCCAGATCTTACTAGTAACTGCAAGATGAGAAAGAGCTGAACTCCCCATCGCTCTCCTGAGATGAATAGAGAAACAGAGAAAGTATAACAATTACTCTCCAGCTGTAACTAGTACAAGATGTTGGACGAAGCCCATTTAAATCAAAACTTTCCATAAATCCCATCCATCCTTCACAGTTAGGATTGCTATATTCCTCTGACTAGTACTGTCCATATATCTTGCAAATATCAGCCCAGCTTGTCAGCTTCGCTGAAAAGCTTTCGCTAAAAAAAGCGTAAATACGTTTTATACGTCGCCCGTTAAATGGAGCACAGTTGTCATAAGCAAACGCGTTGGTTTTGGAGTGCAAAATATTGACTTAGTATATTGATGTTACCAACATATTTGTAATGTCTTGGTGTTCCATCCTCTCATCTGCACTTGTCTGCCTGTGTCTCTTGTTTTAGAATCTGTCTGTTAAACTGACGATTTATCTCCCTCTCTGCCTCTCTCTGTCTCCCTCTCTCCCCTGCACGCCCACGCACGCACACGTGCGCGCACGCACACACAACACACACACACACACACACACACACACACACACGCACACACACACACACACACACACACACACACACACACACACACCACACACACCTTCTTCTCCACCTTCGACGTCTATCTCCAGCTGTGAGCTGTTTTGCCTAGACACGCCTCCCTTCCTCCCTCCCTCCCTCCCTCCCCTCCCCTTTCTTCTTTCTTACTCACCCGACATCAGTGATTTTCAGCGGTTTAATCCTGCTTTGCGAAAAAAAAAATCACCCCTTCCTTTCCAACCGTCTTGAGCCTCATTAACTTCCTTCTGGACGACGTGACCCACCCCCGACCCCCGAGGCATCATTGATCCTTGGAAACGCACTGTGCTGGACGGAAATGTTGGAGGACAATGATGTCTGTGGGATCTTCCTGGTCAACGATGTCTGATTGTATGGCGCTGCTCTTGTTTTTGACCTACTCAGAGACGAATCCTGCTCTTGTTTTTGACCTACTCAGAGACGAATCCTTTGTATGTACACTGAGTCTATCTATGTGCTTTGCTCTGTCACCTGTAAGGTGTGGAATGATGTGTTGTGGTGGTGGTGGTGGTGGTGGTGGTGGTGTGTGTGTGTGTGTGTGTGTGTGTGTGTGTGTGTGTGTGTGTGTGTGTGTGTGTGTGTGTGTGTGTGTGTGTGTGTGTGTGTGTGTGTGTGTGTGTGTGTGTGTGTGTGTGTGTGTGTGTGTGTGTGTGTACGCATACGCAATACAATAAAATGAAAAGTTTTCTTCGGTGTCACATTTACTTCTACAAAAGGGGCAGATTACATCATCTGTACTTTCGTAACTTACAATTTTTCAGGTCTCTCACTCTCAATATGAATCTGATGAAATTATCTCTGCGCTACTTGTTTTAACTTACATAAGGTACTTTTCCACACACACACACACACACACACACACACACACACACACACACACACACACACACACACACACAGAGATGTTTATGATGTTAGCCATAATAGACAGGTGGGAACTCTCAAATCTTAAAAGTTACAGATAACTTGCTTTTCCGTTGTCTAACAAGCCTTTCCTGGAGGAGAAGGGGGGGGGGGGGGGCTAAGGAAAATGTCCAGACAAAAAGAGAGAGAGCGGGGGAGGGATGAAGAGAGATGGAGGAGGAGAGTGATTGAGGGGAAGGAAGGGGATGGGAACGAGTGATGGGGTAGTAGTAAGAAATATAAATCGAACCCATAATGGATTCTATAAACATTCTATCTGAAGCCCCACGATGCTTTCCAATAATGGAGAGAGTTCTGGTTTTCCGTCGATAGTTATTCGTGATTGACATATCCTGCGGCAATGATCAGTATCTGAAGCAAAGCTTTTCCGTTTCGAACTCTTCCTGAGTATTTGCTTTCACTTGTCTCTCGACTGTTCTTTTTTCATAGAATTGTTTCTTTGCTTCCGATTTTCAGTACTGGTACTCAGCAAGAGACTCTACATTAGGAGGCACTCACAGAGAGAGAGAGAGAGAGAGAGAGAGAGAGAGAGAGAGAGCGAACGAGAGAAAATGTAAGAGAGAGAGATACAGACAGAGAGACACAAAGAGAGACACACAGGAGATACAGAGACTGTGTGGGAGACAGAGGAGTAAAAGAGAGAGAATGTGAGAGAGGCAGAGAGACACAGAAAGACAGAGAGAGAGAGAGAGAGAGAGAGAGAGAGAGAGAGAGATGAATTGTTTATTGTACATCGGCTTTATATCACAATACGTACAGTGGACTAGGATTGGGACAAATTATTGGTGCCATTCGTACCGTGAACATGTACATCCACATAGAAATGTTAAAACTTCCATGACTTATCCACAACATGATTACAACATACTTTCACTACAGCACAACACGCTCTCTCGAAAAAAAACAACAACAACAACAACAAAAACAACTAACCCTACTAAGTACATTCATATGAAATATAGGAGCATCAAATCTTGAAATACGGCATAAAAACATGAACTATCAATCTACGTTGATTTTTCTGCCTTCTATTGGGAGAATGAAAATGTATTTAGAGATGTTTTGCCTGAGTTCCCTTTTTTGGTTATGATGTTGCCTTCTGGCGTGTTTAGTCAGCCATAAAAATGGTGTACCTTAATATGCTGTAACGAAACTGAGCTTCGTTTCCAATTTGTCATGTAGAAAATAGATATTTTGTTCTTGGTCGTGATCACTGCATTGACGTACATTGTTGCTAAAGGGCAGATCATTAACCTACTTCATTCTGTGGTAATTTGAAAGAAGTATGTACCTTTCCAAGGTGCAAACGTTCATGTTTTAATATAATTATGTTTTTCATTGTGAATGTTGCTTTGTGACCCTCGTACTTGTTTCTATCTCTTGCAGTCTCATTTCTACATAAATGTGTAATTGCATGGAATAAGAAAAGCGATAAGTTCCAGCGATTCAATATTGAAAACAGTCTCACACAAAAAAAAATTCTCCTTTCGTTATAGCTCAACATTACATTTCATTTCTACTTTATTCCCACTCTGGAACTTTAAGCTGGTAGCACTCATCTAAACTAGCTAGAATGTTTCTTTGGCTATGTCCCACTGACAAACTGTTCTATGATTTGTGGGCTTGATCTACTTTTCTTTCCCCTGAGCTGAACATAGACCTGTCTGACGGCCTCGATGGATCAGCAAAAGATGCTCCCTCTACCTATGCTTTGTTTCTGTCTGCGTTATGAGGTCTTTCTTTTGTCTCAGTGGTAGGGCTACTGCTATGTATGTCTGTCTGTATATTTTGTCATGTACATCACAGACGTCGCTGACCTATGTCTCTTAGATAATACCGTCATCGTCTTGCTCTTTTGTCATAGAAGCCGACTTGTGCTGGCCCAGCGATACTCCTCTGGCCATCGGATATTCCACTGATTTTTGTGTCTTTTTCGGTATATCGACCGCCTCTCTTGGAAGTGCCACTGGCTGCTGTCTGCTTTGGTGGTCTGTTTTCACGAACATGGCCGCCCTATCACGTGAAGTCATGACTTCTCACGCGCTTGCTACGTTACTGTAAAAGCAATCACCCCGAATGACTGATCGCTTGTTGTTGAACTCTATGTAATTAAACCATCACAGTCTCTTTGGTTAATTTAACGTGCCCTTCGAATCCCACCTCTTTTTCTCATATCTGCTTCCCAAGGTTTAAGCTGGCAAACTCTGCAGACACGTCTCATTTGCCAGTGATTTTACAGCAGACGGGGAAAGAGGTTCAGATGGATCGTCCTTCTTTTGTTGAAAAGATATCGAAAACTGTTCTAACTGCTGTCTTCTGTGTGTAATACCAGACGACTGTCCATTTAATCAACCTCTGCTACTGTTTTGCTGTTTCCGTTTTGCTGAATGTGCAGTCAGTCCGAAGCATCATCCAAAGCCCCAGAATAATAACCACGTTCCTTCCTCCTGATCGATCCCCCGCGAAGGACATGGTGCTTCTGCATTGCCCCTGGCTTGAGCATTCTTTTGTAAATACAAACGATCGTTCCCTGGCAATTGTGGACATTCTTCATTTCTGAAAGAGAGAGAGAGAGACAAGACAGACAGACAGACAGACAGACAGACAGAGAGACAGAGTATCGGAGACACAGACAAAGAGACAGAGAGAAAGACAGAGACTGGAAGGCAGAGACAGGGAGACATAGAGACAGCGAGAAGAGCGAGAAAGGGAGACAAGCACTGAGACGGAGATATAGAGTATGGAAAACAGAGAGAGAGAGAGAGAGAGAGAAGACAGACAGACAGACAGACAGACAGACAGACAGACAGACAGACAGAGACAGAGACAGAGCGACAGAGAGAGAACACAAATGTTAATGATTTATTTTTATTCAGCTGGGGGGGGGGGGGGGGGGGGGGGGATGCAGATCAATTCCATACAACAACAGTAATTATTCCGAAGAGCATGCAACATCCAGTGATTAAGACAAAGCTGCTTCTCTCATAATAAAAAGAAGAGAGAGAGAGAGAGAGAGAGGAGAGAGAGAGAGAGAGAGAGAGAGAGAGAGAGAGAGAGAGAGAGAGAGAGAGAGATGGTATGCCCTATAATCATGTTCTTCCCGTCCTGAACTGAAATATAAAACAACAACAATGACGAGTACCCC
>CM065714.1:128427529-128430029 GCA_033310375.1 Conus canariensis | reverse complement strand
GAGGCAGGTAGACAGAGACACATACGGATAGATAGATAGATAATACACAGATAGATAGATAGATAGATGGATAGACAGATTGATAGGTATTTATGTGTGTGTGATTGTGTGAGTGTAGTGTCTATTGAGCATTAGCCATCTGCTTCTATTGTTTTATATATATTTTATATATATATATATGCTGAACAATTGAGTAGTGGGGGAAAACAAGTGCAGGCTAACAATTCTTCAGTCATTATAGTAATGACTTGGCAAAGATTTGAACGTTTAGAAAAAAAGAAAATTGAAGATGAAAAAAATGGGGGGAATATATAAAAATATGAGAAACCCTTCACTCGCTGCCTGAGGGAACCATCGTAATCCCTCTCGAAAGCAGATCTGTTTTGTATTGCCTGCTCCTAGGCCTTTCGTCCGCTGGGTCGGACTCATCAGGGAGACACGGCTGATTGTGTCTGTGCTCTTGGTGTCAAATAGAGACCCACCACAGTCCATAATTCTGTGTTGTTCTCACCACCAAGGGTTCAAAAAAGAATCCAACAGCACCCCCAAAGCAGCCAGCGAAGGGTAGTAAAATGGAACTAAACGAAAGTGTGGAAAGGAAAAAAGTTGCTGAAAAACTAAAAGCATTATGCAAACAGTATAAAATGTAGGGGGACAATCTTTGAGCTATCTTTAGGATCCATTCAAGGATGCAAGGGAGATCAAAAGATAAGAAACAGTGTGGGTGGTCAGCTCTGCTGGTCATTAACCCAAGCATTGTCAGTGGCTAGAGAAATGTGCAGAACAACCTTTACTTGGATCTCCTAAGAGATGCAATCTCCCACTGATTGACCAAACAATATAATAATATATATATATATATATATATATATATATATATATATATATATATATATATGAGGAAGCGAATATGAAGGAGGGAAGGAGAGGTTGGGAAGGGAGGGGTGGAGAGTGGGCGGCAGGGGAGGGACTCATGAGGAAGAACAGCGAGTTTGCATTGCTTCAGTTTGTCAAACATTCCCACAAACCATTCACTCGAATCCATTTTCACTTGCTTTGAACAGTTTCCATTCATAACTTTCAGAAAAAAATAATAATAACTCCCCAGTAAATACAATGACATAATGATGGTAAATGAAGTAAAAGTTGTTTTTAAAAAGGCGACTGGGAAGCCTCTGGGGAATGCCAGCAAATGGGGCAGTGCATCCATTTCCTGGTTATTCGCTGGTGTAAAAGCAGTTGGGAGGATCTCGCCATTCCTAACGCGTTTCACATTCACAGAGCGTAATTTCGTTGAACTTGGACTGAATGCAAGTTGATAGAGTACATACACGGACACGTTGTGTGTGTGTGTGTGTGTGTGTGTGTGTGTGTGTGTGTGTGTGTGTGTGTGTGTGTGTGTTGTGGTGTGTGTGTGTGTATGTTGCTTCAGCTTCTCAAATACCTCCACCAGCGGTTTGCTTAATCTGGGACCCCCCACCCCCCACCCCTGTCAACAGTTTCTATTCAAATAGATAGAGAGGTGTGTGTGTGTGTGTGTGTGTGTGTGTGTGTGTGTGTGTGTGTGTGTGTGTGTGTGTGTGTGTGGTGTGTGTGTCTATTGCTTCAGCTTTTCAAATACCTCCACTAACGATTTGTTCAATCTGGCTCCCCCCACCCCTTTCAACACTTTCTATCCATCATCCATGACTTCTAGAAAAATGAGGACGCAAGAATATTTGCTGGTGAATACAGTGACGTGATGTTGGTGAATGAAGTAACCGTTTTGAACGTTAGATGATTGGAGAGCTTGTGGAGAAACCAGAGTATTGCAAGCAAATTTAGCTGGCTGTTTATCTCCTGTATGCAATGGTGAAAAAAAAGGAGTTTAGGGGATGTTGCAATGTCTGGCTCAATTCAGGTACACCGTGTGTAATTTAAAGGTGGGAGAGGATGGACATGCCTTTGTTAGTGTGTGTGTGTGTGTGTGGTGTGTGTGTGGTGCGTGCGTGCGTGCGTGCGTGCGTGCGTGCGTGCGTGCCTGCGTGCATGCATGCGCGCGTGAGTGCGGGCGTGCGTGTGTGAGTGCGTGTGTGCGTACGTGCATCAGTGTGTGTGTGTGTGTGTGTGTGTGTGTGTGTGTGTGTGTGTGTGTGTGTGTGTGTGTGTGTGTGTAGAAACATCTTCATGTCTTCGTCTCTTTGTTTCTCTGTCTGTTTGTCTCTCTCTCTCTCTCTCTCTCTCTCTCTCTCTCTCTCTCTCTCTCTCTCTCTCTCTCTCTCTTTAATGGAGAAGGAGACGAGGTGGGGGATGGGGGATTGGATGGTAGGGAAGGGGAATTCCCACATACATCTAGTCACAGGATTTATTTCATTCCCGTTCTAAGTCATCCTCCTCCTGCTCCTCCTTCTCCTGCTCCTCCCCCTCCTCCTCCTCCTTCTCCTCCTCCTCCTCCTCCTTCTCCTCCTCCTCCTCCTCATCCTGCTCCTCCTCCTCCTCCACCTCCCTCTTCCTCCTCCTC
>CM065714.1:128417529-128422529 GCA_033310375.1 Conus canariensis | reverse complement strand
AGAGAGAGAGAGAGAGAGAGAGAGAGAGAGAGAGAGAGAGAGACCGACAGACAGACAGACAGATAGACAGACAGTCAGACAGACAGACAGACAGACAGGCCGGCAGGCAGGCAGACAGGCACATGGGGAGAGAGAGAGAGAGAGAGAGAGAGGGGAGAGGAGAGAGAGAAGGGGGGAACACACAGACAGAGGGAGGAAGATGGATGAAACAGAAATGGAGAGACTCACATAGAAACAGAGGACAGACAGACAGACAGACAGACGCAGAGAGAGTTGGTGCTAATGATAATGTAGATTGTGATGATGATGAGGAGGAGGAGGAGGACGAGGAGCAGGAGGAGGAGGAGGAGTTTGAGGTGGATGGAGCAGGAGAAGCTGGTGTAGCAGGAGCAGGAGGAGGCAGAAGATCAGGAGGTGGATGATGATCTCAATTCTCCAAGATAAGAAATGATCAAGAAATCCCTTTTCTTTTTTGTCATCAGAACCTTGCTCACATAAGGGGCGACTGGCAATTTGCAGTGTAGACTGTAGGTGGTGTGGAGAAGGGGAGAAGGGACGAAAATAAAAATCGAAATGAAAATGGATTTTATGAACATCCAGTCAGAAAGCAGAAACCACGGGATGCTTACCAGTAAAAGAGACATTTGATTTTCTGTCCTCCGACAATGATCAATATTTGCTGTTACTTTTTTCCGTTTCTTTTCTGTTTTCTTTTTTTTTTTTTCCTTTCAGATTGTTCCTGAGTATTTACATTTAACTGTTCATCATCCGTCATCAGATTTTTTAAAAAATTCATTTACCGTTTTGATCATTGACCTTCAGCAAAACGATCGACATCAAGAGAGAGAGAGAGAGAGAGAGAGAGAGAGAGAGAGAGAGAGAGAGAGAGACAGAGAGAGAGAGAGAGAGAGAGTTAAAGATTGAAAGTAATAATCATGGCTTGTGATATATCTCTAATTGCATAATGCGTAAGTATTCGCTTGTACCTCCCGATGGGGAGTGTTTGCACCTCTTTGTATGCATGCGCGTATATTTTGTGTTTACAGTGTGTGAGTATATATATATATATATATATATATATATATATATAATGTGTGTGTGTATATGCACATGCCCGCATACATGTGCGTGCATGCGTGTATGTGCGTGCTTGTGTGAGTGTGCGCACATTTCAATCTGTGTGTGCGCACGCGCACACACACACGCACGCACACACACACGCACGCACGGACGCACGCACGCACGCACATACACACACGCGCACATACACACACACACGCACACACACACACACACACACACACACACACACACACACACACACACACACACACAACATTAGAGCTGATTACAACAATTGCTTTTGTGGTCGGTATGGCTTTAAACACTATTTCTTGACTACATCAATAATCAGAGACTGAAGACGCAGAAGTGAAAACACTTTCAATTGAAAACCGGTTTACTACTGATTGCCAGAAAATATCCCTGAAAGACTTAAAATGTTGCCTTTGGAATTTCAGCCATGCCTGATAAGGGCAAAATGTACATTTCACTCAACGTGATTTCATTTCATTCTATACCTTTCTAAAAATAATTTCAACATTTCTGTATTTTTGAGGACTGAGAGACAGATATAATAAAGATAGGCAGACAGACGGGGGGATGGCAAACAGATATGATGTCCATCTCTGAGACCTGCAGTTACCTTGTAATGACCGAACTTCCCTAAAGGTTTAAGGTTCACCTCCCAAAAGGTCTTATGGCTGTAGGGGCAGAGAACATTAGAAATTCACCGTGCACTGCACTGGGGAAGGGAACTCAATGCTCTTCCTTCACTCCCTTAACCCTCCTGAGCCGTATCAGACGCCGGCTGATTGCTGGGTGGACAGACTGTAAAAATCTGACACCACGAGTTC
Organism: Conus canariensis; assembly: GCA_033310375.1. Classification (NCBI taxonomy): domain Eukaryota; kingdom Metazoa; phylum Mollusca; class Gastropoda; order Neogastropoda; family Conidae; genus Conus; species Conus canariensis. The sequence continues at coordinate 128,420,613 of CM065714.1, read as the reverse complement.
TTCGAACTCATTTCCGCCAGCTCCGAGCGAAACGTCCTACCCGTTTGATCACTGGTCTCCTCTCAGTAATCGCAAAGCAAGCAAAGAACAGAACAGGGCGAAGGTATCCTACAAACTCATAAATCTTATCGGTCTGTGGTAAACCTCTCCTACACGTCTTGTTGAAATGCTGATTCAGTCACAGTAGTAACAGTCGTCGCCACTGTCGTAGTTGCTGTTGCTGGAAGTAGTGTTGCTGTCAATGTTAGGCCAGCACTGATGGGGATGGTGGTAGTGGTGGTAGTAGTGGTAGCGAGGGTTACTGTTGGGGAGTTGCTGTTCCCGTAATTGTCATCGTTCTGTACTAAATCTCTCCAACTCGCCTTGTAGAAATGCTCCTGCAGTTACAGTATTAGCACACGTTGTCCCCATTGCTGACGTTGCTGTTTCAGGTATTGGTGTTGTTGTCAATCGTGAGAGTGTTCGTACCAGTAGTGGGTGCTGTGCTGGTGCTAGTGTCAATGTTAAGGGTGATGGTAGAGATGGTGGTAATGCACGCGACCATCGTAGACTTGCTATTACTTCTGCGTATAATTAGGATGTACTTGCCTTTAGTTTCTTTAAACGCATCTTTGTGCGCGAAAATGAATGCACAGAGAGAGAGAGAGGAGAGAGAGAGAGAGAGAGAGACAGATAGACAGACAGATAGACAGACAGACAGGCACAGGCCGGCAGGCAGGCAGCAGGCACATGGGGAGAGAGAGAGAGAGAGAGAAGGCGGGGGTGGGGGGGGGGGGAACACACAGACAGATAGAGAGAGGAAGATGGATGAAACAGAAACGGAGAGACTCACATAGAAACAGAGGACAGACAGACAGACAAACACACGCAGAGAGAGTTGGTGCTAATGATAATGTAGATTGTGATGAGGAGGAGGAGGAGGAGGAGCAGGAGGAGGAGGAGTTTGAGGTGGATGGAGCAGGAGAAGCTGGTGTAGCAGGAGGAGGAGGAGGAGGAGTTTGAGGTGGATGGAGCAGGAGAAGCTGGTGTAGCAGGAGGAGGAGGAGGAGGAGTTTGAGGTGGATGGAGCAGGAGAAGCTGGTGTAGTAGGAGGAGGAGGAGGCAGAAGATCAGGAGGTGGATGATGATCTGAATTCTCCAAGATAAGAAATGATCAAGAAATTCCTTTTCTTTTTTGTCATCAGAACCTTGCTCACATAAGGGGCGACTGGCAATTTGCAGTGCAGACTGTAGATGGTGTGGGGAAGGGGAGAAGGGATGAAAAAAAATCGAAATGAAAATGGATTTTATGAACATCCTGTCAGAAAGCAGAAACCACAGGAAGCCTACCAGTGAAAGAGACAGATTTGATTTTCTCTCCTCCGGCAATGATCAATATCTGCATTGACTTTTTTCCGTTTCTTTTCTCTTTTTTTTTCTTTTCTTTTTCTTTTCCTTTCAGATTCTTCCTGAGCATTTACATTTAACTGTTCATCATCAGTTATCAGATTTTTAAAAAATTGATTTACCGTTTTGATCATTGACCTTCAGCAAAACGATCGACATCAAGAGAGAGAGAGAGAGAGAGAGAGAGAGAGAGAGAGAGAGAGAGAGAGAGAGAGAGTTAAAAATTGAAAGTAATAATCATGGCTTGTGATATATCTATAATTGCATAATGCGTGAGTATTCGCTTGTACGCTCCAGATGAGAGTGTTTGTGCCACTTTGTACACATGTGCGTATATTTTGTTTACAGTGTGTGAGTGTGTGTGTGTGTGTGTTTATATATATATATATATATATATATATATATATATATTATATATATATATAAAATATAATGAATATTGCTAAAAAGCGTAATATGATTTTAAAAGTGCTCGACCCCTTGGGGAGCAACATTTGTTAAAATCAAATATTAAAAGGAGTATTAAAAATCATCTACAATATTGTTTCGAGTGTGGCTCTCTTCAGGATGATGTTTGGGTCGCCTACTGCCGATGTTATATAGCATGTAGGGCCCAGTTGTCACTGTTTTCACGTGCAAGTTGGTTACACGTGGTTTTTTTGTTTTGTTTTGTTTTGTTTTTTCGGGGGGGGGGGGGGGGGGGGGGTTCAGGTTGTTGTTCGGGGTGTGTTCACTAACAACGATTTCCATTTGTGCCTGCAGTTGTTTACTATTGCTGTTTTGGTGTTTAAAGTTGCTAGGTGTGGTTTACATAGTATTAGCCATTTTTCAGTTAAACATAAGTTGCATCTTTTTGAAATATTACTGTATGGTGATGCCCTTTTTATGATTTTCCAGGATATATTGTAGTTTATTTTTGCATCTTTAAGTCTCCAAATGTATTTGCTCAGTTCTGTTTGGGTTTTTTTTTTCTTTATTGAATGACTGTTTGTGGTTTGCATATCTGGTTTTAAAGTGATTTTCGGTAATCCCTATATATGTTTCTTTTTCGTTTTCTGATGTCACAGTGGCTTGGTATAAAATATTGTTGTAGAGGCATTTATTGCGTAAGGGGCACTGCTCTTTTTTGGTGCAATTGCAAGATTTCCTTTCTTCACCCTTCTTTACTGTGTTGGTTTTCATTTTGTTGGATGAATCGATTAAATTTTTGAGGTTGGGCATACATGAATATGATAGTTTGACGGTGTTTTTGTAGAATATTTTAGACAGTTTGTGTTCTTTTGGGAACGATGTTGTTAAGATTTTAAAAAATTCTTTTCCTATGTTTGTTTTAAGTTTCCCGTCGTATGGGGGTTATCCCATATGATTTTCCTTTTCCTGTTTTTCTTGCTTTTGTTCATGTTATTGTCTGGGTTGTATTGTAGTTTGTAGTTGTAACCACTTTTTTGCAACACTTCTTGGTATTTTACTGCTGCATTGTTGAATACTCTTTCGTTGCATGACAGATTGGATAGTCTCTTGTTTATGCTATTGGGTATAGTTTTTAGTACAGATGGTGGGTGATTACTTTTGATGTTTACATAGATAGGTGTGTCGTTAGGTTTCTTGTATGGTTTATATATGTGGTTTTATATATGGTCGGTATGGCTTTAAACACTATTTCTTGACTACATCAATAATCTGAGACTGAAGACGCAG
>CM065714.1:128397529-128400029 GCA_033310375.1 Conus canariensis | reverse complement strand
TTTCCTGTTCATTCCTCATTTAATCACTGATCCTCGTGTTTATAGCGTTATATTTCTCATCTTTATCTCCTCTCCATCTCTAAGTTGTTGATGTGATCCATAACTTCGAATTCAATCGGCGTGTTGCTGGAAGCTTCGCTGTGTTTTATCATCACTTGATTGAAATCGTTTATGATGATTTCGAAATCTTCCAGCAGTAGTAGAATGTCGAATGTTCATCCTACTACCACCCAGAATAGCTCAGTGCTATCAGGATCTTTCAGTTTGTCAAACTGGATTTGAGATGGGTGCCTTTTCATCACTTGATGGTCTCCAAATTGACTTTAAAGATCAACAAGGCAGTGTCTTCGTTACTTTCAACGTCAGCTGTCAGAAACAGGCTTGTTTTAGCCCTAAGAATTCCAGACCCGTTCCGTTTATTCTCTAGCATAATTATAGTCTTACTGGCTGTGAAACTAACCGTTTTAGGAGTGCTATTTCCATTGTCAAGTTGCTTTATGCTCACCAAGAATGTTGGCAAAAACAAGTCGTTATCTGTGACAAATTCTAGCATGCGGAATCCGCTATTATTGGCGATCTTATCATAGTCCTGGCCAATTCATGACCTTCCAGTCTGCATGGGTATCTATAACACCCCTGGCGATTATTGGTGATCTCATTATGGTATTGGACAAAGAAATCCTACCAGTCTTTACAGGGATCTATACTACCGTTGGCAATTATTGGTGATCTCATTATAGTGGACAAAGAAATCTGTCCAGTCTTTATGGGGATATATACTACCCTTGGCAATTATTGGTGATCTATTATAGTGGACAAAGAAATCCTTCCAGTCTTTATGGGGATATATACCACCCTTGGCGATTATTGATGATATTATTATAGTATTAGACAAAAAAATCCTTCCAGTCTTCATGGGCATCTATATCACTCTTGGCGATCCAGTTTATCTGTACGACGAGGAAATCTCTAGCTGAGCTTGCTGAGGATAGAGCTGATATTCCCACAGGTCTGACCAACACGTTAGGCTAATGCGTAGGTCAGACATCGGCTTAGTCATATCTTGAGATCCTCGTCTTGTATCCTATCCTCTTAGCGTTTCATTTGTATATCTATCAGATGTAAATCCTTTGCACTGCAATATCGTATATTAGCAGTGGTGTAGCGTATATGGACCAGTCCGCACGTAACGACAATGTGTTGATGAAATAGAAACTAGCATGGACCTGAGAGTGAAGTTCTTTACGCTGATCATCGTCATAGTTTGATGTGGGAGCATATATTTGCATAGCTGTGATGTTGAATTGCTTGTCTAGTAAGAAGGTTGGTCATGAACGTACTGCAAACAGGACAGCACCGCCGTACGGCCTTCCTGATGCTCTTGTTCACTTATGACCCCACACCAGCATTTACATGTTTGTCTTCTCCACAATCTTTTCAATGTGGGGCGACGGCGGGCGGAAATTGAGACATGAAAACAAAATAGCATTACTGAGTCGCCAAACGAAGGAGCGAAGTGCAGAACAGACACTCCGCTACGGTGCAGGAAATGCCTGCCTGTGCTTCGTCGTTGTTCGTCCATCTAATTTCTCAGAGAACGAGAATGTGCCTGGAGTATTTATGCATCTTAGTTCTCAGTTTGTTCAGTTTCTAACATGTCTGAACATTCTTACGTTTCAAATGGTAAATACGATGATCTCCTTTCCACGGATAGTATGTGGCTGTCCCTCAAAAGCGTACTTTTCATGTCCACCCTGGTGAACTTCGACATATGACGCCGTTATTGGAAAAGCGGGCTGCGACAATTCCGGAATCATCTCAGTATTTCGGTATTTCATGTGGCGTATACCGGGCAAGAGGAACTTCGCAGGATCAATCCCTTTCTGGATCAGATGATCTTGTTAGGTCTATTGCTCACACGGGGAAGGTAGTCCTGGGCTGCGTGGCTGTCCGTGGCAGAGTACAATTTCTGATCATATCGTAGAATATAAATAGAAGTCTGTAATTTCAACTTTCGTTTAAGATAAGATGATGAGAGAGAGAGAGAGAGAGAGAGAGAGAGAGAGAGAGAGAGAGAGAGAGAGGAGAGAGCGAGCGAGAGAGAGAGAGAGAGAGAGAGAGAAACTGAAGTGGTGGCTTAAACCCTAAACCTAGAGTGTTTTCAACCTAAACAGATAAATGCTGTTGTCACTCCGAAGATGGTCTTTGCATTCTGCTCAGATAAACCCATCAGAGTCAATAAGTAATGAACAGAGAACGAGTTCGTCAAATCAGGGCTCAAATCCCTTTTTCAAGAATTTGTTTTTCTGTCCTCTTATTTTATCCCTCTGAATAGTGGTTGCAAACAGATTTAGCTTTGTCATTTGATTTCCTGCGATATGAAAACTCACAAACACTATTCAAATATAACCATGAAGGCACAGTGCTATGCTTGTTCTTTATTATTATTTTCCATGTGTCTATTCATCCATCCATCTATCTATCTATCTATTTTTATCTA
>CM065714.1:128385029-128387529 GCA_033310375.1 Conus canariensis | reverse complement strand
CAAGAGATTTGATTGTCATATCCTTCGGAATATTCACGATTTCAAGCTCAATAATGTGGTGGAAGGAGAAGACAGGAATGCAAGTGAGCTTAGAGTCAGGGAGGGTAAACAGGAAAAGTAATGTCATGGAGTTTGTCAGAAAAGAAGGAGGAAAAGACAGTGGAGAGTTGAGATGGAGCATGTTTTGAAGGGAGACGGGTCGTTTTTTGTCTGAACCGATGGGATTCCACATGACAGAGCGCATTCATTTTGTGGACATGGAGATCCCCTTCATCCGCCCTCCCCGTCCCCCTCACCCTCCTCCTCCTGATTTTCTTTTCTGGTTGCTCTGTATGTATTTCGCTTGAAATGTATATTGAATATTGCCTAGATATTTTGTTAAATTTGTACGTTGAAAAGTTGCCTTAAGAACAAAGGGATGAGACAGAAAGTGAACAGTTCAGTATTCCCATAACAGGGAATGAGGAGATCGAAGGGGAAAATAAGGACACAAGAGCAGTAGCAAAAGTAGGGGGGTAGAAAGACTGCCTGACAGGCCAAGAGAGAGAGAGAGAGAGACACACACACACACACACACACACACACACACACACATACACAGAGAGAGAGAGAGAGAGAGAGAGAGAGAGAGAGAGAGAGAGAGAGAGAGAGAGAGTCTTTCTTCCGTTCTTTCGTCTGATTTTTTTTCATGTTTTTTGTTACTCTTCTTTGTTCACTGCTTCGTTTATTCTCTTCTTCATTCCTGCGAGGGAACATGACTGACTATACACGCAGTACAACTCTGCCAAGCATGTGAACCTTCAGCAACCCAAGTCCCCGTTCCCCGGCCAGGAGGATTTAACACTTCACCGCTTTCCTGTCTGGGCAGTGGCGGCACAGCTCTTCGAAGCGTGCAAGTTCATGAATGTTGATTGGCTAAAATCGTCCTCACTTCATGCAAATGACCAAACATTACTCAGAGTGTTCTCCCCTCATGTAAATGGCTTTACGCCACGACAAGCTTTTTCTTCGATAGTACGTGACATTCAGACGTGTTTCTACGCCGGATTGACCCTTAAGCCTTCGTAGACAGATTGGTAGGCACATACAGCAAAGAGAGGAAAAGACAGACATGCATGTATATAGAAGCAGTAGGAGAGATACACAGAGACAAAAATCATGAATAGACTGAGAAAGAAAAAGAGATAAAGAAATAGCTGGATAAATAGATATATACATAGAAATAGATATGTGTGTGTGTGTGTGTGTGTGTGTGTGTGTGTGTGTGTGTGTGTGTGTGTGTGTGTGTGTTCACCAACCGAGGAAACTGAATGCCGGGTTACGTATGCATTGTACATGGTGGTTTGAAGCTGATAGTTATAAATCAGTCAGACTCAATACTCACTGGCAGTTAGTAACAACACTTTATCTTAAAAACGTCTTCTACCAGGCGTCACACTTCAACAAGGCGTAGCAATCCTAGTAGGCATGACACTTTGTCTTACGAACTTCTTCTGTTCTGAGCCTTGCTCTTAAGAGGTCTTTGAAAGCATCTGGAGATGGAAGACACTGTTCTGTTTTACTCTTGTACGCGCACTGCTAGCCTAGTGGAATCAACTGATAAAAAATACCGTCCCTTGTGACTTTCTTATCAATTACAAACAACACGATATTTTCTGTTGTGTAAATTTTGTGTACACTTTCTGTTGTATGATGGCTAATATAAAAGGTTTTTTTTTTATCTCCTATGCGCAGTAATTATGCATCATCTACAAAAGTTATAAGCCTTTATATCATTACACTTTCGTATCATGATTGCTAGATTTTCAGTATTGATTATGAAAAAAATAAGGAAAGTGTATGTCCTTGTTGACCAAGCAGTTAAACTGAGAACCGTCATGATTTTAAACGTTCACAACGACTGCTGATTTCGGATTTAACGGAGAAGTTCGAATCTACTGATATACGCCTTTACCAAATCTAAAAAAAAAAAAGACTACAAACCTCGAAATTTAACTGTCCAGTTTAGTGAATCGAGTCCTTTTTGTCTGGCTAGGGAAACAAAATTCTCGTATGTTTAGTAAAGGAAACTCACGGTATCGTAACTTAATCGTATGTTCTAACCCTTATATCTTTTGGAATTAAACGAGTGTGATCGTTATCTGTCACAGAAGGTAGACTTCCTTGTTGCTCTTCCTCTTCCCCTTGTCCGAATCATTCTTCATTTTTCCTTTGTTCCTCTTTTTTTTTTTCTTCTCCACTTTATGTCTTTCTTCATTTCCTTACGCTCGCAAGATACAGTGTGACATGATGTGTTCTCCCGGATTCCAAAGTACAATAATCAATGAAACATTTCCCGATGGTCATTAACTTCTAAGTGAATATAAAGCACACGTTTCTCAATGCTTCAAAGTCCTAAGTAAGTTTTGACACTAACCAAAAGTACATATACTTATTCCACAAGTCCATGCAACGTCTTCAGACTAACAAGTTTTGAAAGAGATGATATGGAAGAACAAAA
>CM065714.1:128372529-128377529 GCA_033310375.1 Conus canariensis | reverse complement strand
TAAAACACCGTATCATAAAAACACTTGTGTATACAGAGCCTTGTTTCTCCTTAATATTTGTGTTTGTATGAATATGCTGGTGAGTCCCTGCGTGTGCGCATGCGTGCGTGCGTGCGTGGTTGTGTGCGTGTGTGCGTGCGTGTGTGTGTGTGTGTGTGTGTGTGTGTGTGTGTGTTGTGTGTTGTGTGTGTGTGTGTGTGTGTGTGTGTGTGTGTGTGCGTGCGTTGAGCGTAAGTTCGAGTGGATGCCCTCACAGCAGCAACAGAGCGTGAAATTGAAGACAGAAAGTCAATCAGCGCCATTAAGATGCAGGAAGCAAGAGAGAAGATTTTGGGAGCAATTTATTGAGAGCAGCTAGATCCCTCGATCCCCTAAACGGAGGCAATGAAGAGAAGAGCTCATTTCTTCAAAGCATCTTTCTGTCGCTCAGTCTCTGTCTCTCTGTCTGTCTCTGTCTGTCTGTCTGTCTGTCTGTCTGTCTGTCTGTCTGTCTGTCTCTCTCTCTCTCTCTCTCTCTCTCTCTCTCTCTCTCTCTCTCTCTCTCAAATGTCTACCGAAAAGACCCCATGTTTACGTATCAATCTGACTAATGTTCCACACCAAGAAAACTTCACGTTTATACTATACTCCCGTTTAAAGAGCACTTCAGGTTTACGAACACAGGTGATTGCCAGTCAATACCTCTGTCAGTGGACCCCAATCATTGGATAACTCCTGACAAATGTACGGTCGTGCCCTGGACGTAGATGTCTACCAAAGACGCCAGCCAAGGGACGCCATTGATACAGAAGTAAAGATCTGGCTTTCGCAGTGATGCATCCTTCACCCTCCCCTCATCTCTACTCCTAACCTGTAGCTCACACCCACCCCCTCTCCCTCCCCCCCAAAAAAAGAGGAAAGAGAGGTGAGGGAGAAGAGAAATGGAAATTGTGTGTGTGTGTGTGTGTGTGTGTGTGTGTGTGTGTGTGTGTGTGTGTGTGTGTGCGTGCGTGCGTGCGTGCGTGTGTGTGTGTGTGTGTGTTGTTGTTCTTCGATTTAACGTCTTTTCACTTTAAAGTGATATTAGACAGGAAGTGAGTGTTTACTTGTATATGTGTATGAGTGTGTAGTATGCATGCGTGCTTGCTTGTGTGTGTGTGTGTGTGTGTGTGTGTGTGTGTGTGTGTGTGTGTGTGTGTGTGTGTGCATATGTGTGTGTGCGCGCGCGTGTGTGCCTGTGTGTGTGTTAATATTAGTGGAAATACGACATAAGAACAATCCTTAGCAAAAATCAACATTAACAAATCAAATTGCAACAGTCAAAACAAAACAGTCTAAAATACGCAGAAATCATAAAAACGAGCCGACTGGACTTATCATTAAGTTTTGAACAAAGTTCAAAAGAAATACAGGTTCTTGGAAAATGCATTTAGATTCATCTTTTCTGAATTTTGATAGAGCTGATTCAAAATAAGGACAAAAGTACAAAATATGTGTTGTTGTACAACTATCAACAGCCCCGCATACACATTGGGCGTTTTTTATGAACTTTGTTTTGAAAGCGTTTAACCTAAGTCTGTAAAACAGTGAAACAATTTTTTTGCGGTGTTTTGGGTGTTTATTGACATTTTTTTGATAAAATGTATAATTTATTAATGAATTCTGTTTTGAAAAATTTTGTGATCGAGCGTTTAAACAACACTTTATTGAAGAATTAGGCTTATGTACTTTGGGAAACATGTAGTCTTTATATATCTTTTCAAAATTTTCAAAAGAAGCTTTTTGTAATAAAGAGTAACCCTCTTGTAAACTTAAAAGAATGGGAATATCCTTGGATTTAAAAGACTTTTTTGCACCTGCACGAGTTGTACGATCAGCCCATTCATTTCCAGATATTGAACAATGAGATGGGATCAACAAAAATCAACTGCGATACCCCTTGATATAAGAACATGAATAAGTATTTTAATTTCTGTGATGACTTCAGCCCGGTTTTTCGGATTTGTTGATTCTAAAGCTTGGAGAACTGATTTAGAGTCTACACAAAAGAGTGCACCATAGAAATTGAATGGTGTATCAATGACATACTGAATAGCCATTAAAACTGCTATTAATTCAGCTGTGAAAATGGAGAAGTCCTTACCAAGGTAAAAAGATTTCTCAATTTTTAAAGTGGGGATGACAAAACCACAGCCTGCCTGATTGTCTAATAAAGAACCATCAGTGAAGATTTTTAGATGATTGGGATAAAAATCATTCATATGGGATCTAGCTTCATATGCAAGAACATTGATGTTATCAAACTTGGACAGTTGTGTATAGTTATAATCAAACTTTGCCTTAGAAAGCTCCCAGGTTGGGATGGGACTTATTGGAAAACGCACAGCTAATTTCTTTTGATTAGTGTTTAATTTTGTCAATAGTTTAGAAGAAAATGTAAGAATAGTTTTATTAGATCGGATACGTTTTGCACGCTTAGGAAAATGAATATCGGACCTAATTTCAAGTTCCATTTGGTTTGAATTTTGAATGGTAGAGCATCTTAAAATGTATTTAGCACAGGCTAATTTTCGCTGATCATCAAGAGGCAAAACACCTGCTTCATGGTAAGATCCTATGATGGAACCATGAAATGGAACGCCAAGGGCTATTCTGTATGCTTTACAATCTATGCTCCGCAGTTTTTTCAATAGATATTTTGGAGCACTAAAGAAAACCTCTTGTGCATACGACAATTTAGATCTAACTAAAGCTGAGGACAAATGAATTAATGTATTTGTGTCTTGACCCCAGCTTTGTCTGCTTATGACTTTTAGAAGGTTCAATGACTTTCTTGCTTGATTTACAGCATGTTCTAAATGCAGATTCCAAGAGAGCTTAGACGTTATATAAACACCAAGAAATTTAATATTTGAAGCGTATTTAAGTATGATGTTGTTAACTTTGAATTCTGGGGCATTGTGAACATATCCACTTGCATCGAATAGCATCATGTGAGATTTTTGAGGTGATAAGCTTAAACCATTTTCAGACATATACATAGCAATATTATCTAGATCACACTGATATGCTCTTTTTATAAAATTTATAGACCTTTTTGATGTTTTCTTTTTTAAAGTAACATTCATCCACAAACAGATATCATCGGCATACTGAATGAAATTACTTTTTTGGGAAATAGATATTGGTAAATCGTAAGTTAGGATATTAAATAGAATAGGAGCAATAACAGAGCCTTGAGGGATACCCATATCAAGGAATCTTTTAGAGGAATAGATGTGACCAATTCTTGTTTGGATACTTCTGTTGGCCAAGAATGTTTTAACATAGTCATAGATATGACCAGAAAGCCCAACCGTTTTTAACTTGTATAGTAATCGTTCATGCCAAACCTGATCGTATGCCTTATTTATATCAAAGAATGTGGCAAGAACATTTTGTCTTTTGGCAAATTGTTGTTTGATTTGAGTTGTTAATTTCACTAAATGATCAATGGTTGATCTGCCTTTTCTAAAGCCTCCTTGGTTTACAGGGATAATCCCACGTTTTTCGCAATGATAAGACAATCGATTTAAAACAATTTGCTCCATTAATTTGCATACGTGAGACGTCAGAGAGATAGGTCTATAACTATTCACATCGTGTACTGGTTTGCCCTGCTTTAAAATAGGGACTATAATTGAATCTCTCCATATGGATGGGATGTTACCTTCAATCCAGCATTTACTAATAATTCCGTGTAAAAATAACAAAAAGTTTTCTGGAAGATGTTTTATCAACTCATTGGAAATGGCATCCAGACCAACAGAAGTTTTCTTGGTCTTAGGTAATGAACAGATAGCAGACAGTAATTCTTGGAAAGTAATTTCAGCATTCAAGTAGTGATCATTATTTTTCTCAGGGTCATTGTATATGTCATTTTGTGATTGATTTTCCCTCAAAGTTCTGCATTTGTCTGATAGACTACTGTAGGAGCTATTCTTTACAAAGGTGTCAGCAAATGCCTCAGCTTTTTGATATTCTGAAGGAAATTGTTCATCACCTAGAATAACTGGATATTCTGGTAGATGAATCCCATTTTTCATTTCATGGATCTTTTTCCAAATTTTACTTTTATCTTTATGGTCACTTATTTCATTAAAACAAAACGTTGACCAAAAGTTGCTTTTAGCACTTTCTATAACTCTGTTTCTTTGGTTTTTAGCAGATTTGACAGGAACACTGCCTTTCACTTTTTTAACTTTAGCATACGATTTAAAGATGTTCTTGTTTTTGTCTACAGCATTTTTACATGAATCTGTCCACCATACTTACCAACGTGTTTCGAAGAGTTTGACACATTAATTTTGGGAATTGCTTTGCCTGCAGCATTTAAAACTGCCTCTGTAAAATGAGTGTACATAGATTCAATGTCTGATTTATCAAAAGAACTAACGTCGTAAGACCTTAGAACAGATTCAAATTTGGCCCAGTCAGCTCGTTTATAATCAAATTTAGGAATTTTATCCTTTACATCATTGTGCTTAACTTCAAATCCTCTAAAAGTAAGGATAATAGGAATATGGTCACTTCCCAAAGTGTTATCGTGTAATTGCCACTTGCAGCTAGGAACTAACTTTGGAGAGATTAGAGTCAGATCAATTGCTGATGGTTTGTGGCTCGGAACATCAGGCAGTCTTGTAACATTTCCGTCATTTAAAAGAAAAAGTGGAGAATCTGAAATATTCTCCACCAAGCGATTAGAGGTTACTTTGACGCAAGATAGATCCCAAAAAGGAGCATGTTCATTAAAGTCCCCCGCTATTAACCATTTATCATTTGTAGTATTTAACGAACGTAGCCAGTCAAAATTGCAATCAATAATACCTTTTGGGAAATACACTGAAACGATATTCAAAACTAACGATTTGTCGAATCGGACACACGCTGCACAAGAAAACAAGTTTGTTGTGTCATTTGGTACAGGCGATTGGATTGGTTGGTAAAATAGTTGGTCATTAATATAAATGGCCACAGAAATT
>CM065714.1:128355029-128360029 GCA_033310375.1 Conus canariensis | reverse complement strand
CGGAAGGAAAATATTAATTACTTTGGACGTGTTTGGATGTTCACGGATGAAACGTTTTTGGAAAAGGTTTTGGAGTAATTAAAGCATTTTAAGAGATAGTATGAAAAAATACCACCAATAACATGCTGATTCTTAAAATTAATGAAGTCGATCACACGAAATTGTTGAAAATGTTAGCAAACATATTAAAGAAAAGTGCTGTTTTTTTTTTCCAGATGTCAAAACAAAACCTCCACAACACACACAAAAAATGATCTGGGGCGGTACAATTACTGTGGGAGCACATGAACACGGTTGGCGCCATTCAGACAGATTTCCCCGGAACTTATTTTCCCAAGGGTGGCGAAACAAATCTGTTGGCGTGAGAAAGGCTGGAATCTTAGTGGCGGCGGCCGTAAAACGAGAACAAATTACGAGTCAAACAAACATCGCAGACAGGAGATTGGATCTCATGGCTACCGTCGGAGCTCAGTTTTCCTTACTGTCTATCCGTGGTAGTATTGCTCTTCCCAGAAGTGTATCGACCAAACCTACCCTTCCCCTTTCCTCCGTCCTTCCCTAGGCTGACGTCCATACATACATCTGTGTGTGTGTGTGTGTGTGTGTGCGTGTGTGTGTGTGTGTGTGTGTGTGTGTGTGTGTGTGTGTGTGTGTGTGTGTGTGTGTCTGTCTGTCTGTCTGTCTGTCTGTGTGGAGAGAGAGAGAGAGAGGCAGACAGACAGACAGACAAACGGACACACACACATACTCCGATATACACATAGAGAGGGGTACGGTAAGAGAGACCGACAAACATACAAAGAGAACAAGAGAAATAGAGGATCAAAGTTATGCACACAGAACTAAAGACAGAGAGAGAGACTGAGGAGGAGAGAGAGAGAGAGAGAGAGAGAGAAGAGAGAGAGAGAGAGAAGGTTTAGACACAAAGACAGAGAGATAGACAGACAGATAGATAGATAGATAGACAGACAGATAAATAGATAGACAGACAGACCGACAGATAGACAGATAGAATAATAGATAGACAGACAGACAGAAAAAAGCAGGCAGACTGACAGAGACAGACAGGTAGGGGAAACAGTGAAGTGTTTTGGTGCATCTTGTGCAGTTCCCTTGTCAAAACTGGGGATATAATTGCCCTGGCTGACAATGAGCATCACTCCTGACTACCAAATGGATAACCAAAGAGCTTTCAAACATTGTGATGTAGCTGCGAAGGAGACTTTGCAGCTCCCTCTGCTCACCATGGGAGGTGCAAGGTCTAATAATTCTCAGCATGATGCCCATCCGTCAATGCCTGTAGACAGTCCCATTGGACCTGGTCTTCATCTTCCCTCGCCCCCTGCCTCTAACCTCCTTGCATTCCATCAGATGTTATTCCAGCTTTTTTTTTTCCCTGATTCTTCTCTGCACGCATTCAGTATCTCTCATAGTGAGTGTGGACATACTTTTATATATGGAAGAAAAGGGGTACCAGGGTGAGAGGGTGGGTGATGAGCTGGAGGGGTTGGGTTTGAGATGCGCGTGGGATTATTTCTTTTTGTTTTTTCTAGTTGTAAAGTGAGGCAACTGCAGGCGAAAATCTAAACAAAACTTAATTTAAATTTTAGTAATAGCACACCGCCCCCCCCCCCCCCCCCCCACAACAAAACAAAAAAAAAAAAAAAAAAAAAAAAACGTAGGCAAACGAATCACAAGACAAAACACGACGCGTTTCGACCTCTTAGGTCTTCTTTAGGCAAGAAAGAAAACACTCAGGACAACGAAAATGAAGGCCCATCTTGCGCTGCAGTGGATGAAGATAAGTGATTGCTCGTTCATTTTCGTTGTCCTGAGTGTTTTTTTTTTATCTTGCCTGAAGAAGCCCGAAGAGATCGAAACGCGCCATGTTTTGTCTTGTGATAGAGAATGGTTTGAAAGATCGCCTATGCAAGACTCAGAGAAAGCATAAAAACACCAAAATTCCGATCGCCTACATTGGACAAGCACAAAAAAAATGAAAGCTTTTTCATCAGAAAGTCTGCTGATCATTACCACTTTGTGTGGATTATATTTTGAAAACTTTCAGTTTAAGCTATAAAAATTTAAAAAAAAGGTCCTAATGTGATTTTTCCAATCTCCATTGATTTTCCACATTGTTGGGGTTGTTGTTTTTCGCTCCCCCCCCCCTCCCCCCCCCCCCCCTTTTTTTTCTCTTTTTTCTAATGTTTGTTTTCTTTTCGTTCGTTTTTTTTTTAATTCTCCTGTAGGAAACAGGACTGACTTTACAAGCACTAAAACCCAAGTCTCCTGTCCCAAGGCAGGAAGATTTTACACGTCACCGATTCTCTGTCTAGCCGTTGGTGGCCCAGGCCGTCGAAGCGTGCACGTTCATGAATGTTGATTGGCTGAAATCGTCTTTACTTCATGCAAATGACCAAACATTGCTCAGATTGTTCTGCCTTTCTGTACATGGCTCTACGTCACGCGAAGGTTTCTCTCCGATGGTACGTGACCGGACAGATGTGTTTTTATGCCAGACTGACGCCTGAGCCTCCATATAGAGACAGAAAAATTAGGTCTACGACAGCAAGACATACATGCAAGCATATAAAAACAGAGGGTGAGATACCTAAAGACAGAGAAACAGATACAAAGAGAGACAAAAAGAGACGTAGCGTTACGCTTTTGTTGTGTAGCAAGCTTATCATCATCATACACTCCCCATCATTATGATCAAGATCGTCTTTTCTGTAGTAGTTATTCATCCATTCCTTTTGTTTCCCCATACTTACCCTTCCTTTCCTTTATTTATTCATTTTGTACAGACTTATGCGGGTGAGATACCGTAAGATTTAGTATTCAATTACCCAATCACAATCAGTAAAGCAGAATTTCACAATGGGCATTCACTTTAACAGGAGGGCAGAAAATTTTCTAATGTTTCTCTCAAGGTTTCGAAACTCGAGCTGTATTTCCACACAAGTCAGAAGGAATACATGAATTTTGCAGCTGCGTGGTTTTGTTCATGGTGGGCAAGTTTCTAAGTAAACATGTCAAATTTTGAGAAAAAAAAAGGTTTATGTAAAAGCGGAAGGAGAAACAGGAGTGTCCCTCTTCAAAACATTTATCATGAAAAGCAACAGCACATTAAATTGAATCTGTTGAAAAGAATAGTACACAACGACTTAACAACTTCTGTGTCCAAATCTGAAAAGAAAACAAAAATGCTTAGAGAAAAAAAAACTGCCTGAGCAAAACTATTATGGAACTATTTCGGGACGGTTGGTACGATCCGTACAGATTGTTCCTAAACTTATTTTCCGAGTGGTAATGAAACAAATGTGGTGATATGTGGAAGTTTGGAATATCAGCGGCAGATGGAAACAACAAAACACATTACAGAACAGGCAAAGTTCGCAGCATGGAAATTGGCTGTCATGTCTAGAGTCTAAACTGAGTTTTCCTTGTTTGCTTTGGGGGTAATTTTGCTCTTCATGGAAGTGTATCAACCAAGACACACACACACACACACACACACACACACACACACACTATATATATATATATATATATATATATATATATATATAAAAGACTTTTTTCACTGCTCCGTAGGAAGAAGGGATATAGATGTAATACATCCGAAACAAATGTATGCGACATTCAACAAAATACATCAAAACACAAAAACATCGAGGACTTTAAAGAAATAGCAATTTCTGTAAATTTAAATGCCTTATAAATATAATAACATAAAAACCTGAAAAACTTCAGACAGCTTCTGTTAAAGTTGACAACACCAACTACGTAAAGCTAAACTGGAAAGGCTGTAAATAGAATTTCCACAAAAATAATTCACTTCTAAGGTTGATATGGGCTGGACAACAGAAAACAAACTGCATCTCATTTTCATGTGACACTTTACAACGAAGAACACGCAAATCAGTTTTGTATCAAAATGTATGTTATGCTATTTCCGATTTTCTGAGTCGAAGTTTTGCCATGATGGAGAAAGAAGAGAGAGAGAGAGAGAGAGAGAGAGAGAGAGAGAGAGAGAGAGAGAGAGAGAGAGAGAGAGAGAGAGACACTCAAGACTCAGAATATTTTATTCATGTTAGGCCTCAGCCTCAGGGAGATGTGTGTGCGTGTGTGTGTGTGTGTGTGTGTGTGTGTGTGTGTGTTGTGTGTGTGTGTGTGTGAGAGAGAGAGAGAGAGAGAGAGAGAGAGAGAGTCAGAGAAATAATCTGGGACAGAGAGACAGAACTGGACAGTGTGAAATAAACTGGCACAGGAAAAACAGTTTCCTTAATCTGAACAAGCGTTTCGGTGCGTAAGCACTGTCCTCATCTAAACTGGAAAAAACACTGCATCGGCCAACAGAGAATGTTGCCACCACATGACTACCCACAGAGCCTCCAAACACAATGATTAGCTTGTGCAGGGAAGTTCGCTGCACAGTCAGGTCACAGAGGGGAGTGAAAGGTCTGTTACGTCACAACAGAATGCCCATCCATCAATACCTTTAGACAGTCCCGCTGGACATGCCCTTCAGCTGGCCTCGCCGCCTGTCGCTCCCCTCTTTCCATCCCATCATTTTTTTTTATTTCTGCCTTTCTTGACGTTGATGCCCATTCCATCTGGTTGAAGGTTGGTTTGTTTTTTTCCCTCGACTCTTTCCTGGTTCAATCTTCTCGTTTCTCGTACTGACAGTGTAACCTCTTCTGTGAGTGGAAACGAAGTGGGCAGGGCTGAAGAAGCAGGGAGACAATTAGGATAAGGACGAGGGGGTGGGGGGGTATTTGTCCATTTCTTTCTGTCAGGTTTATGCCATTCGTGTGTTGATTCTTTTCAACTGTCTACTACATGCATTTTCTTGTGATGTACTCACATTTATGTGTGTTTTTGAGAGTGTGCAGACAGGGGGTGAGGCGAACAGAATGGGCAGGGGTGGGGGGGTTGAATTGGGTCGGGGATGGGTATTAGTCTGCGTATACATGCAGAGGGGGAAGAAAGGATTC
>CM065714.1:128327851-128335351 GCA_033310375.1 Conus canariensis | reverse complement strand
TCTCTCTCTGTCTCTCTGTCTCTGTCTCGCTCTGTCTCTCTGTCTCTCTCTGTCTCTCTCTGTCTCTCTGTCTCTCTTCTCTCTCTCTCTCTCTCTCCTCTCTCTCTCTCTCTCTCTCTCTCTCTTAAAATTAATACTTAATGTGATGAATACAAATATCAGGACTCTTTCTCCCTCCTCCACACATAAAAATATATACAAGCCGATACCCCATCTCTGCCCATCTTTCCCACCAAGCCCTTCCCCTTCCCGTTTACTTCACCCCGTCCACGCATTTACAAACACACACCATGGGTTGCATACATCACAGGCAAATGCATGCAGGAAAGAGTTAGATTATAATCAAGACGTGTACAGCATTAACGGACAGAAAGCAAAGGACAAATATCCCCTCCCCCCCCCCCTCCCCTCCTTAGTCCCCCAACAGCCTGTCTGCCCCTTGAACCTTGAACCAGATAGAATAAGCATCAACAGAGAGGCAGAAATAAAACCTGATGAGATGGACAGAGGGGAGAGGCAGGCGGCGTGGGAAGCTGAACGACACGGCCAGTGGGACTGTCTTAAAAACAGTAATGGATGGGGTTCCTGCTGAGAATGACCGGACCTTCACCTCCCTCTGTGACCAGCCGCACAGCCAAATCCCCACCACAGCTAATCATTGTGTTTTTGGAGGTTCCTATGTGAGTCGTTTGGTAGTAAATTCATCTCTCAGCGGATCCAGTGTTTCGCCAGTTTTGACTGCGCTGAAACGCATATTCAGTGCCAGTCTGTCCCATTCGGTTCAGATCTGTCGCTGTGTCTCAGTCTCTGTCTTTGTCTGTCTGTCTGTTGGTCTGTCTGTCTATCTGTCTGTCTGTCTGTCTCTCTCTCTCTCTCTCTCTCTCTCTCTCTCTCTCTCTCCTCTCTCTCTCTCTCTCTCTCTCTCTCCCATCGTGGAAAAATTAAGACTTGAAATATAGAAATTGGCAGTATATAAATTTCGATGCAAAACCGATATTAATGACAATAATTTGCTTTTTCATCTTCGTAATAAGTCAACAAGAGAAAAATGCATTTTGTTCTTTTCTGTTCAGTTTTCTTATGCATTAGAAATGCATTCAGCTGAAATTCTACAGACAACGTTCCCTGTTGACATTGACCATCTTAATGTTGTCAACTTCGAGAGAAAGTAGTAGAAATTTTATGTTGTTTTTGGATAAGTCATTTAAATTTAGAGAAATGGTTTCTTCAGGGCAGCACTCAATGTTCTTGTGTTTTGATATATTTTGTTAAATGCCGTGCAAATTTCTTTTGGATGTATTTTACCCGTATCCCTTCTAAATTGACCAACGACTTTGCTGATAATAACTCTCTCTCTCTCTCTCTCTCTCTCTCTCTCTCTCTCTCTCTCTCTCTCTCTCTCTCTTCTCAATATGTACACACACACACACACACCATATATATGTATATATATATATATATATTATATATATATATATATATAAACATACATTGAGAGACAGACAGACAGGTGGATAGATACATGCATACATCCATATTAACATTCACATATTGATAGACAGATACACAGCAGATAGACAGACAGTCAGAGAGCGAGATGGATAGGTAGATTCACATCTATCTATCTATCTCTATCTATCTATCTATCTATCTATCTATTTATCTATCTATCTATCTATGTACATATGTGTGTGTGTGTGTGTGTGTGTGTGTGTGTGTGTGTGTGTGTTGTGTGTGTGTGTGTGTGTTTTGTGTGTGTGTGTGTGTGTGTGTGTGTGTGTGTGTGTGTGTGTGCGTGCGTGCGTGCGTGCATGCGTGCGATGCGCGCGCTTGTGTGTGTGTATGTGTTGGTCGATGGTATTCCGTGAGGGGAAAACCCCCCGAAAAGAATGCAAAGAAAACTTAGTTCTGACTTTAGACATGGCATCTGATTTCCACAATGCGATGTTTGCGTGTACAGTAATTTGTTTTCCGTTTACGTCTGATTCTGAGATTCAAAATTTCTACCTATCAGCACATTTATTTCATAGCCAGTGGGGTTTCAGAGAACTCTGTGTGCACTGTGCAAACCGTTGCAGGTAAATTTACCCACCTTTTGTTTAACGTTTATCAAATTCAGATTTGGAAGAAAATGTTGTTTGTGTACGATCTTTTCAGCAGACCTAATTAATGTGCTATAGTTCCATTTAATGCGCTATAGCTTTACGTGTTGAATGTTTTGAAGCAGGATATTCTTGTTTCTTCTATGCCATCTTTTGCAAAAGTTAATTTGTTTACGTAAAGAACTTGTCCACCATGAAGCAAAGCATAAGCAAAGATTTGTAACTTTACTATATTCATTCTGGTGTGTGTGGAAATACAGATATCGTTTTGAAGCCTTGAGAGAAACATTAAAAGAACATCTTTCATTTTGTTCTCCTGCTGAAAGTATTTTGAAATTCTGCCATGACTATCCTGATTTGGCAGTTGCAAAACTAAATGTGAATTCACGCGGTATCTCACTTTTACAAGTGTGTGTGTGGTGGGGGGGGGGGGGGGGGAGAAGAAATAAAAGAAACGAAGGAGCAATACAGAAAGAATAAGGAAACGGATAAAGAACTATTACAAGAAAGAAGGTTATGATTATAATGACGATTCGTGGATTATGATGCCAAGTTTGTTACACAACCAATGCGTAGAGGCATTTCTTTCTTGATTGTGAGTGTGGGATTTTCCTCCAGAAGAGCTGGGTATAAGGAGGAAGGGAAGAATATAGATGACAGATGAAAAGAGAGACGAATCTCAAATAACCAGTGCGCTTTAGTATTTGGATTCATTTCACCGTGGCCAATCAAGGCTACTAAGAACGTTCACAGCACATAAGATTCATTGGTTTAGATCTGCCTGTAACTTCATGGCGGTTTAAATGTAACCAGAGACATAACATGGCATTTCGTTTCGGTGTAATGTGTATTTCTGCACGAAAAGCACAGTAAAAACATCAACAACTAAACAAAAAATGACAAATCATCATCATGAGCAGCAACAACAGCAGCAGCATTGTCTTCTGTTGTCTTTGTCGTCGTGCCACTACTTGCGTCACAACCTTGATGGCTACTGCAGCGATGACAACTAAACATCAGCAGCAGCAGCAGCAGCAGCTACCACGGTTACTGCTACCTCTGTTACTGTACTGATGATATTTTCAGTTGTTTTAGCTGCAGACAGATATGAATATACATATATGCATATCTGTCTATATATGTATTGTTCTATCTATCTATTCATCTATAACTACTGAGAGAGAGAGAGAGAGAGAGAGAGAGAGAGAGAGAGAGAGAGATCTGTTTCCTGTGTCTTTGTGTGCCTCTTTTTCTCTATCCATTGCTATCTATGCTACCACTTATGCCACATTTTTACGACTAGTGTAGCAAAAACAACAACAACAACAACAACAACAACAACAAACAGCAGAAACAGCAAACTACATTTATAGCTTCCTCTGTGACCACTACAGTTAATATTCGTAACTGTTCTGATGCATACATATGTGTATTTGAGTATGTGTGTATGTATTTTAATATATATATATATATATATATATATACTACCTTACCTGCTGACATACATATATGTCCTTCTGTTTAATTTATCTATATTATCTATATGACAACTGAGAGATAGGATGACAGAGACAGAGAGAGAGAGAGAGACAGAGAGAGAGAGAGACAGAGAAACACAGAGAGAGAGAGAGAAGGAGAGAGAGAGAGAGAGAGAGAGAGAGAGAGAGAGAGAGAGAGAGAGAGAGAGAAACAGAGAGAGAGACACACACACACAGAGAGATATCTGTCCATTTCTTTGTCTCTGTTTGTCTCTCTCTCTGTCTATATTTCTCCGCCGTGTATGTCTCGCCCTCTGTTTAAATATATGTGCACGTCTGTCTTTCTCTCCTTTGTTTTATCTCTCTCTCTGTCTATGGAGGTTCAGGCATCAATCTGACATAGAAGCACACCTGACATGTCATGCAGTATCAAACAGAAAGCTTCGTGTGGCGTGAAGTCATTTACAGGATGATAGCACAATCTGAGTAATGTTAGGTCATTTGCATGAAGTAAAGACGATTTCAGCCAATCAACATTCATGAATTTGCACGCTTCGACGACCTGGGCCACTATTGGACGGACAGGAAATCAGTGAAGTGTTAAATCTTGCTGCTTTGGGAAAGGAGACTTTAGATGTCGAGGAGTGTCATGTTTAGCAGGGTTTTAGTGCGTGTGTAGTCAGTCAGTCCTGTCTCCTTCACAGGAGTGAAGGAAAGAACAAAAACCCAACGTGGGAAATCATTGGACATTGGAGGAACCACATTAAAAGGAAGGTGGTGATAGAGTCCAATATGGGTTTTCTAATTATCCCTATGACTTCCTTTTGTATACATCCCTTGTGTTTGTTACTAATGTCATCACTGTTTTCTTTTTCAAACTTGGGGCAAACAATGAAGAGGAAGCCTAGTATCAGCATGGCATTTTTTGTTTATCCATTATAAGAATGCTATTTGTGGACTATCCTGTCTTAAGTTGCAGTGTATTTTTTTTATCGACATTTTGTTTTTACTGAGTATGTGTTTTTTATTTTCAGGACGTTCTTGTCTTCGTCTTCTACCTGATGATGGCATTGGAATAAACCCCTGTTTTAGCCCTGGCTACAAAAATACTAAACCTGTAGCAGACCTAAATTCTTGTGCCTATTTAAGTCTGCTCAACGGTAGTGTGAAGAGCTAAACTGAGATTCAGTGGCTTGAAATATAGACTTTCCAACTCGTTAACCTGTGCCTGCATGTGATCAAAGAGCAAATAACAGCGCCCGGCCCTAGAATTCATTTACGCCAGCATGTTACGACCACCAATTTGCCCGCAAGGTTTAAGAACTATGTAATGAAAAAAGGTAGTAACATGGGTCTCTGTCTGTCTGTCTGTCTGTCTGTCTGTCTGTCTGTCTGTCTCTCTCTCTCTCTCTCTCTCTCTCTCTCTCTCTCTCTTTTCTGTATATATCTAGTCTACCTGCTTGTCTGTATGCGTCTCTCTCTCTCTCTCTCTCTCTCTCTCTCTCTCTCTCTCTCTCTTCTCTCTCTCCTCTCTTCTTCTCTATGTCTCTGTATCTGTCTGTCTCTCTCTCAGAGTAGCTGTCCTTGTCTGACGTAAAAGAAAAGACGTAAATTGCAGGGGGAAGAAATCCTCCTTATTCAGAGCGTTCTGCACAGTGTGCCTGTCGATGGCCCCCATTGACTGTGTAAAGAACACTTAGCGCTCTGCAGTAGGACACGATCCTCTCCTCATACCAGATGAAGGGAGAGGAGACCAAACTATCGTACTACTCAGACTGACTAGACATAATGACCATTCCTCTGACTGTGCGGTCTTTTGATGCAAGTATCCATTCCACCTACACAGGGACAAATGAAGGGCCTAGGAACACAGGAAAAAAATCAACAACAACAAAAGACCAATTACCAATTCGTTCTAGATTAATTTTGCGAGCTGCAACAAGTCTGGTTTATGCTGCAGATACGGGGGAAATGGAAAATGATGCGCTGTTATAATACACAAGAATATAAAGGTTGCACACACTGGCCTTCTGCACATAGACAACAGACTGACACAACACACGTGTCCTGCGGTGAAGATTTTATGGAAGAAAGAGGACCAGACAACATATTATGCAAAGTAACAAATGTCGACGATCCAATACTCAGGAAATGTGCAGAAGGTTGTGAACTGAGTGACACATCTGAAAAGAGTTCTAAAACGATACAAAACAGTAATGGAAACCACAACGATGGAGCGACTCTTCGTAACCAAAACAAGCGCTGTGCAGACAGCAGAGGTATTGTAGAGAACGATTGTGAATAAACTATAACTAAAACGTACGCATGTCGTTAAGGCATTTAGATGGTATGACTGATGCTTCACAAGATTCCAATACAGGAGGACAGACATTTGCAATGACCACAGTGTTTTGTTTTGTCTTCCTCGGACACAATGAAAGGACCTACAACATGTTCTATAACAGCAGCAGCAACAGCAACAACAACAAAGAAATGGGGGAAGGGAGGGGGCTAACGAGTTGACTGATTTCTTCCCTCCCCCACCCCGAACATTGTCACATTCATAACACATCTGGACTGATAAGGGCATTACCGTCAACAACAGTCAAAGTGTTGAGAGGGAGATTGGTGATGCAATTATAATATTATCATGTTGTGTTCGTGTCCTCTTTACAAATGTTGTACCTGTTTGTTTTCTAGTTTGGTTGCTTGCCTGTTTGTCTTTCGTTTCGTTCTTCCTTCTTTTTTCTCTTCATGATATTGGATAAAGACGACGGCTCGCCATCTTCATCCTAACAACATAATTAACTTTCACAGTGAGAAGCAGACTGTTGAAATCGGTCTGCCGAGACAGTTTCTGATTGCAAAGGGGAATAGGAACAGATTCCGATTGCAGGGGAAAGCCATGCTGAAATCGAGCTGTGGTAGAGGGAAAGGTTTGTTTATGACTGTGTGGGTAGGTGGAGGGCAAAGGGAAGGAGAGTGATTGTGCAGATGAAGGGGTGGTAGGAGTGGGATGGAAGAGGTGGATTCCTGGTCTTAGTGGTGGGGTAGTTTGGTGGTGAAAGCGAAGACTGGGATTTTGAAACATGACTTGGGTACCATGAAAAAGACCTTTTTCCCCCCAGTGCGTCTCAAAAGTAGTGCGTGCTCGTGTGTGTGTGTGTGTGTGTGTGTGTGTGTGTGTGTGTGTGTGTGTGTGTGTGTGTGTGTGTGACTGACAGATGGAGGGATGGTAGGAAAGGAGTAATCAAATCTCACAGCGAAGTCGCTGAAGAGAAGGAATGTATTTCGCAGCCTCTCTCTCTCTCTCTCTCTCTCTCTCTCTCTCTCTCTCTCTCTCTCTCTCTCTCTCTCTCTCTCTTATGTGCTGAAGGGACTCTGAGTTCACAAACCAGTCTGACTTCAAGTCTACGCCCAGAAGACTTCAAGTTTACTAACCAACCTGACTTAACGTTAACACCGAAGGCACCCCATGTTCATGAACAAACATGACCGCCAGTCTATACTTCTGTCCTTAGACACGTAACACCCTCCTGCCTCACCCTTACTTGCTTCCCTTTCCATCTTCTCCTTATCCCATCCTCCCCATCGTAGCAGCAAAGTAGCTGGGATATGCAAAGGCATGCCCTGCAAGGAGATGTCTACCAAAGATGCCTTTCAACTTTATCACCCTACCCTCTCCCTGCCCCTTTTGGCCCCTGCGTACTTAGCAAGTGTTCCTGTTTTCTCTCACCCCATTCTCTCTTATCTGCCCTTTTATTTCTCTGTCGTTGTATCTTATTAACAACTCCCTCTTCTTTCCCGATCCCATGTATATGTACTCACTCATTTTCTACCTCTTGTATCTCTCTTTGTCTTCACTCCTTTTTTCTCTTCATTAGGATTTCCGCCTCTCCCCCTTGCAGCATCATACCGCC
>CM065714.1:128320351-128325351 GCA_033310375.1 Conus canariensis | reverse complement strand
ACAAAATATAGATGTGTTCACATTGATTATGCTGAAAATATTTATTGTGATCTTGGGTTTTTCTATGAAAAGACGTATCAGTACAGTAATATATCCTGCCCTAAGTTACGGCCGACTTTTTAATGAAAAGAGCACTCCGAGAAAAGATCTCGCCGAAATTAGTTCAGATTACTGTTTTCGAAATGTTCAGTTCAATATTGTAAAATTTAGTCTACATAAGGGCACACACAGCTAGTTTCTGCATTTATTTCGAAACTTTAGGATGCTTATTTTCCTAATCCACGTAAATTTTAGTGAACTCGTATGCAATTCAGTAATACTTGTACATACTCCATGGGGTTTTTTTTTGTTTGTTTTATGTGCTGGGTATTCCCTTTTTTACTGTATGTTTTGCTGTCCCATAAAGACTGAAAACACATTTTCTGTATGTGTTAAATATGAATGTGAGGAGGATTTCGAAGCAGTATCCAAAAAGTAAGGAGTTTTTACAAATTTAGAGACTTTAGCAAATCTGCTGCCAGGTATTGTGGTCTCCTGCTGTCACGTCTTTAAAGATTTCTTTCTTTCATAAATGATTTCATCCCAACGTTTATTTCTGTAACACATGAAAGATCGTCTCTGAACCAGCGTCGTAGGATTTTATACTTAGGAAGGATTTCATTCCATTCTTGTTTTACACTACAGATTTTTCTAGCGTCCCAACCGTACATTTGTGGTCTGCTCAAAACGTTTCACGTCTGGAGGCTAGGAGAAGATTTTCCCGAGATTCTTCGTTTCTATTTACAGTAACGGTGTGAGATTGATTGTGAATCCGTTATTTTTATAACGCTATATTCAGCATGGTTTTAGACGAACTTCAAATGCAACATTGTGCCAGTTATTGATCCCCTGCCTCTCACACTTCGATCCTCTTTCAACTAAAAAAAGAACAAACCTTTTTGACTGCATGTCTCAGAAAACGATCTTAAATACCTGTACGAACATTAGGGGATGTAGGATATCTTCTAGCCCGAGACGGCTCTTCAGTCCCTTGATTCTTACTGGAGGCTTTAGGACATTTGTTGTACAGGAGCTATTTGCTTTTTATACTGTGCGGATAAGATTCAGTTGCCGGCAAGAACAAAAACAGCGACAAAAAAGGCAAAAAGCTGCACCAAGAAAAGACCAGGAAGGTTAAATACCAGCCGTTCAATGTACCCCAAAATGGGAGACAAAAGAATTGAGGGACCAATTCTGTTTTAATGGGAAAGATAAGAGAAAAATACAAAATAACACAGACAACAACAAAAAACTGAAAAGAGCCCACGCATGCGCGTGCGCGAACGCACGTTACTGTGTGTTTTTGTGTGTGTGTGTGTGTGTGTGCGCGCGCGTACGTGGATGCTTGCCTTAGTGTGTGTGTGTGTGTGTGTGTGTGTGTGAAAAGAAACGAGAATATGCATGAAAAGGAACGAGCAGACGAACGAACGAACGAATGGTCGTACGCACGCACGCACACACACACACACACACACACACACACACACACACACACACACACACACACACACACACACACACTCACTGAGAGAGAGGGGGGAGAGGAGACGTACATATAAAAATCAGAAAGAAGGCGTTTACATCATTCCTTAGCCCTTTGGTGAATGTTATTGAAAGTAGGTCAGTGTGTAGATCTACAGATTTAACAGAGACTTCCTATACTTTATGTCGACTTTTAGGGTGTAATTGCTTCACCTGAGTGATGTTGTCCTGTCTAATGTGGGGAGAATACAGACATAGGTACATGGCAGCCTTGCTTCTCTGCCCATCGCCATTTCTAAATGCACAGTAATCCACAGGCCAAAACACTCATCAGGAGCAGTCGATGGATATATATATATATATATATATATATATATATATATATATGTGTGTGTGTGTGTGTGTGTGTGTGTGTGTGTGTAATATATATATATATGAAGATGAAGTGGTATTGTCGTCCTCTATTCCTTATCCATCAGGGATCCAGTGCCCTTCAAACCTAAAGCTATTGCTCTATGTCTTTCTGTCTGTCTGTCTAGAATCTTTCTTTTTTTCTGGTTTGAGGGACTTGTATATTTATGATGCTATAGACAAAGGTTAGCAGAAAACACAGGCTGTAACTTAAAAGCATCTCGACTAAAGACACTTTTCAGTTATTCACACCTAGTGCTGCTTCTCTCCGACGTCACACACTTGTGCTGCTACCCGTCGAAGCATTCTCTGTTTGTTTGTTTGCTTGTTAGCTGTAAGTCTTTCAAGCTTCTAGTGTACAAGCTTCGTGTCCCATCTCATACCACATATCTCTTAACAGGGAGAAAATGACCAGTGCTTACCTGACAAGAGAGACTGGCTATTCTTACAGACAACCCGATGCACACAGCACTTCCAACAGTAATGTCCTCGCCTATTGATCCTGCAGTAGCATGATGGACAATACCTATTGCTTAGGTACTCATCAGGAACAATGTCTGTTGTTCGTAGAACAGTTCGTTTTCCTAGCAAGGTATGACATTGTTGAGATGATCAATTGTATAGCACAGAAACTACTCACCTCGATGAACCAGATGTAAAAGTTCTATGATAGCGTGATTCGAAGGAAATGAGGCTGAGAGTCAGTCACATCTGTAAATGGTGCAATGTACTGAACGTCCGTCATTGTATTAAAGCATTAGGTTACGTGACAGTCAGGATTCAATCGCTGCTTTTATACTTCCAGAGCGCAGATGTTTTGGCACAGGGTATTCTGAAGCCACCACATAAAACACTCAGGCTAATGCAGTGATGTGACAGAAACTGAACCGGTGGATAGCACTTCCATCATACACAAACCGAAATGACTACAGCAGAGACCTTCATATCACACAATTTAAAACCACCGAGCTGCTCACTTGGATGTCAGTTACACACTTAGACTACGCGCATACGGTGTTAAGTCAAAGGATGCATTATACAACTACTATTTCCATGTAGAAACGATGTGCAGAGTGACTACTAAAAACAATCACCCTTCAAGACCGTCGTGCATGAAACACACAACACAATAAAACCTTCTTTCTAACATCAATGGAGCGTGTTAAAGGCAAACCGCACAAGAACAGTTTGGGCAACACTTCAGTAATCTTCACCCAGACAAAGTCCATTGCCTGCTGCACAACTGGTAAGTGAGGAAGAGACGTCAAGAATATGTTCCTATTGCAGATACGTTCTGGCCAGCTCTGCTGCCTACTCATTGTGCCTTGGTGGAGCTGTGTAACTCGTCATTTCCGATGCACTTTTCTGTCTGCCTGGTCTTCTGGCACTGTCATTCAGATCTGGGATGACAGATTTACATTTCCGGTCAAAAATGAACAACAAATTCTGAACATGTCTGGTCAATGGACGCATCTCCCCGAACTATTTCCGTCGACTCATTTACCACCGTCATGTTCTTAGCTGACGCCTCCGACCATCAATAACCGAACCGTGATCTTGATCTGCTGCCACGTCTGTCGCTGCGATGCTGCTTGATAGTATGGCTGGCCTTTTATCATGGGCATGGCAGGCTCGGTTTTATGGGTTTTCAACATTTATTCTTTCAAACATCATTCATTCAGCAGATCGCCAACAGGTGCATGAAAAAGAGTTTTAGAAAGTGTCTTCAATGAAGCAAAAAGAAAATCCACTAAAACCTTCATCATGATATGCCAGAACACTAACAAATTTCACCCATTCCCCCAAATAACTGTCTGTTGATGAGATCCTGTGAAAGGGCCAGCATTCCAAAAGGTCTTCGTTCTCTGCAATGTTTGGTCTTTCTCGTAGTCTGCCAAGACCATGAAACGACCAACATGTTTTGTGTGTATGTGTGCTTCATTTTGTGTTTGTTGCTTTGTTATTGTTTGTTTGTTTGTTTGTTTTTTGTTTCACGCAGAGAGAAACTAGGGCACATATTTTAGAAAGAGTAATAATTTGCTACAAATACAAATCAAATATCAAATCTCAAGGGTCCCAAAGACCAAAGGGCTGAATATATATATATATATATATATATATATATATTGTGTGTGTGTGTGTGTGTGTGTGTGTGTGTGTGTGTGTGTGTGTGTGTGTGTGTGTGTGCAAGCTGGCTATCCATCAATTTTTATTCCAGCTGACTTGAACAGACGGAGCCCCGAGACGTCTGGTTCTCTGGGAAGCGGAGTTGTAGTCAGCGTCAGGCAGGAGGCGGTGGCCATGTTCTTATCTAATTACAAGCTTCTGGAGCAGAGGAGAGGGGCAGAGTGCGGATTAAAGGGGAAGGGGGGGGTGGATGAGATGGAGCCGTGGAAGAAAGGAACAGAGTTGGAGAAGGAGGGAAAGGAGGGGCGTGTCATCAGTGCTTCTCAGGAGGCGCTATTATTGTACCCCCCTGTTACACAGGTACTGTTGCTGTATGTCACTTCTGTTGGGCCTCTGTCTTGGTGACTGTCATAGAACGTCAGCCTCTATGATAGCGTGCATGATGCACGATATGTGGTGTGTGTGTGTGTGTGTGTGTGTGTGTGTGTGTGTGTGTGTGTGTGTGTGTGTGTGTGTGTGTGTGTGTGTGTTTTCTGGCCTCAAAACACACTACTCTATATAAACTATCATGTGCAGATCAATGCGTACAAATGCAGGTGTGCACGCGCGCGCACACCACACACACACACACACACACACACACACACACACACACAGCACGCACGCACGCACGCACGCACGCACGCACGCACACACACACACACACACACACACACACACACACACACACACACGTTAATAATTCAAGCATTTTGAATCACACAGCGTAAAACGTAGTATTCCATGGTACCAGTGGCATCATCTCTTGAAAAATCTCAACCCAAACGTCATCGATTTAACCACTAACCTACTCCACCACTACGACGTACATTCCATTCCTTTTTTCCCAACTCCAATCTCTCCTCCATCTCCACATCCACTACCCTTTCTTTTCTCCACCG
>CM065714.1:128310351-128315351 GCA_033310375.1 Conus canariensis | reverse complement strand
ACGACTCTTTCGTCCTCCCATCGTCTGTGTTTCACTGACCGTTCGACCTCTTCTGTGTCAGAGGAAAGAAAAGAGATCAAGACTGAAAGGGTAGAATGGCAGTGAGGGGTGGGGGAGGGGATGGAGGGGGTCATCTATCTTTTTCTTTCTGTCCGTTTATGCTGTCCGTGTGTTGGTTACTCTGTCCTGCGTGCATTTGCCTGTGATGTATGCACGTCTAGGTGTGTGTGTTTGTAACTGTGCGGAGCGGGTGTGGGGAACGTGAAAGGGAAGGGGGAGGGAGGGGAGGGGTGAGTGAACGGGGCAGGGATGGAATACCGGTGTAGAACGGTTCATTCATTCATTCGTGTGTGTGTGTGTGTGTGTGTGTGTGTGTGTGTGTGTGTGTGTGTGTGTGTTGTGTGTGTGTGTGTGTGTTGTGTGTGTGTGTGTGTGTGTGTGTGTGTGTGTGTGTATGTGCGAGTGTGTGTGTGTGCGTGTGTGCGTGCTTGTGTGTGTGTGTGTGTGTGTGTGTGTGTGTGTGTGTGTGTGCGCGCGCGCGCGTATGCGTGTGTGTGTGTGTGTCCATGTGTGTGTGTTTGTGTGTGTGTGTGTCTGTGTGTTTTTGTGTGTGTGTGTGTTTGTGTGTGTGTGTTTGTGTGTGTGCGTGAGTGTGTGGTGTGTGTGTGTGTGTGGTGTGTGTGTGTGTGTGTGTGTGTGTGTGTGTGTGTGTGTGTGTGTGTGTGTGTGTGTAGAGACATGATTGAGTGGTGTTGCCATCATGAAGGATAAGAGTGGGAACTAGAAGGCTGAAATTAGCTCAATTTGGGAGTCAAGAAGCATGAGGAAGATTCTCAGTGCTTCATCCAGAATGATCAAATCCTAAAGTGATGTCTGTCGAAAGAAGGAATTCATCTCTCTCTCTTTCTCTCTGTCTCTGTCTCTCTGTCTCTGTCTCTGTCTCTGTCTCTGTCTCTCTCTGTCTCTCTGTCTCTCTCTCTCTCTCTCTCTCTCTCTCTCTCTCTCTCTCTCTCTCTTATATGGTGCTGAAGGGACCCTGAGTTCACAAATCAGTCTGACCTCATGTATATGCCCAGAGGACCTCTAAACCATGAACCAAACTGACCTCACCTTCATGCAGAAAGCACCCCAGAGAGTTCACGAACTCAAGTGATCACCAATCAATACTTCTGTCCCTAGACACATAGCACCCCCAAACCCTGCCCTTCCTTCCTTCACCTCCCCATCGTCCCCTCTCCCTTCTGTCTCCATCGAAGCAACGGAGCTGCCGGCAAAGTTATGCCCTGCATGTAGATGTCTTCTAAAGATGCCCTCTGTATTTTATCGTCCCCTTCCCTTCCCTCCCCTCCCCTCCTGGCCCCTCCCTATTTTACAAATGGCTCTGCCGTCTCTCATCCCCATCATTACTTATCTGCCCCTGCATTTCCCTCTCATTCTCCCCCACTCTCTTGACTCCTTCTCCGTCCCCCAGCCCCACCCCACCCCACCCCATCGTTTGTATGTGTGCTCTCCCATCCCCATTCTCTTGTACCTTCACCCTCGCTCCCACTTTTGGTTCTGCCTTGTTATTTCCTCCCCTCCACCCTGTTACCTCCTACCGCCATCCCGTAAAAGTGTCAACGTTTTTTTTTTTTTTTTTTTGGGGGGGGGGGGGGAGGCAGTCAAGGGAGAGAAATTACCGTCGTCATGGATCTGATCAAAATTATTTCCCTTAGACCAATGTCGGATATTGCCTCATTTTGCAATACTGTCGCATCAAAATGCGACGTCTACCATAACAATGATTTGCTTTTGATCTGCTCCGAATTCATATAAATCGCCAAGCCAAATGTACAGAAAAGCAGACTTTAACCCTGGATTTGGACAAGTAGCAAGAAAACAGACAGAACGGTTCATGTCTGAGCTAAAATCTCTCCCTTGGCATAATAAACATACATCACAGCGGATGCTCTGACGTTTGTTATACTTTCTGTGGGGAAAGTGAAGACATATAGACTCGAGTTTTTTTTTTTCAAATTTTGTTTGTCATTTGTTAAATGCACTTGCTCTTCTAATCGGTGCAGTGGTATCCTAACACCTCCCCCCCCCCCCTCCCCCCCCTCCCCCTCGAAATGATAAAGAGAGACAGCTGGAGAGAGATGACACGCATGGGTGTGTGTGTGTGTGGTGCGTGCGTGCGTGCGTGCGTGCGTGCGTGGTGTGTGTGTGTGTGTGTGTGTGTGTGTGTGTGTGTGTGTGTGTGTGTGTGTGTGTCTGTGTGTCTGTGTGTGTCTGTGTGTGAGTGTGTGTGTCTATTCGAGTCTGTTTGTGTCTGTGTGTGTCTGTGTTCATGGGTTCATGGAAAGTGGCAGGAACAGACTGTGGATGGAATGAAGGAGGGGAAGAGAAGAAGAAGAAGAAGAAGAAGAAGAAGAAGAAGAAGAAGAAGAAGAAGAAGGGGAGTGGAGGGAAATCTGCGACCTGATTCAATACAAACATTCGTATACTTTGCAGATAGATCAGTTGACATAAACCTTCTGTCTGAAATGAAAAAAGAGATGGTTGTAATCTCTCGGTGACTCACATGAGAACACGAAAGGATAAAAAAAAGACTGGGGGTCTTTGAGTCGTAATTTGAATTTTCACATGATACACACTGACACAAGACTGTTTTTTTTGTTTTTTTTTTAGCCGAGCTAACACTTGCTGGGTTGCCGCCATATAGGTAAGAAAAAGTAACCCCCTCCCCCTCCCAACAAAACCAATTACAAAAGTATCGACAAAATATTTGCGAAGGTTTGTGACATGATACTTATCTATTGACATACTGTGCACGGATTAAAAAAATAGTATCATCGCCTGTTTGGAAAAATATGAGTAAAATATAATGATAAACTTAATGTGCTACAAATATGCACATAAAAGGCCCGTTGGGCAAATACACACTGCGGAATGAACAGCTAGTGCCCATTCTGAGCAGTGCTTACTGTCAATGTATACTCCACAGGCTACAACAGTAGAATGTGTTTGTTTTTGTAAATGAAATCGCACGTTGAAGAATCGTAAGCAACACTACCAAGCCCAATGTATGTTATGCTCTAGAAACACAGTTCAAATCTAAATAAACTCACGTATTATCTGAAGCTTTGTGAAAGCTGAAGAACCTGTTGACTACTTCAGTTTTCAAACACACAAGTACAAAGTCAATATAATGTATTGGCTGGCAGGGACAAATGTAAACATGGTCGTATGATCTGCTTATACATAAACACATGTGTGTGTTGTGTGTGTGTGTGTGTGTGTGTGTGTGTGTGTGTGTGTGTGTGTGTGTGTGTGTGTGTGTGTGAGTGTGTGCGTGCGTGCGTGCGTGCGTGTGTGTGTGTGTGTGCGTGTGTGTGTGTGTGTGTGTGTGTGTGTGTGTGTGTGTGTGCGTGTGTATGTGTGTGAGTGTGTGCGTGCGTGCGTGCGTGCGTGCGTGCGTGTGTGTGCGTGTGTGTGTGTGTGTGCGTGTGCGTGCGTGCGTGTGTGTGTGTGTGTGTGTGTGTGTGTGTGTGTGTGTGTGTGTGTGTGTGTGTGTGTGTGTGTGCGTGTGTGGATTTTCCAATAAAAGGATTGTTGATTACAATAATATGCCTTGACTTCCATTTTGGTTGACTTAATGATGAAAAGAGCACTCCGAGATAATAAACATCTCACCGAAATTTGTTGAGATTACGGTTTTCAAAACGCCCAGTTTAATATCATTTTATTGAATTTAGGTCAGGGCAAACACAGCACATTATCCGTGCCCATAGTGAAATTTGGGGGTACATATTTTGCTAATCCACGCTAACTTAACCAATGTGCAAATTAGTGTTAAGTACACATTTCTTTTTTGTTTCGTGTGCTGAACTCTTCTTTTCTTGGCTCTTTTCCAGCCCGATTAAACCCCTAAACGCACTGCCTGTGTACGTTTACTGTGAATGTGAGGAGAGTTTTGGAATCCGTATCCAAAAGCTGAATTTAGCTGTCTGCAAGCAAGTTTTGCTTTCTTTTTGTAGTAGCCACGTTTTAAAAGACTCAGTGTTTCAAATATATTTTCCAGCGTTTATTTCCGCAACACATGAACCGGAGTCCAAGGATTTTCACTTAGAAAGGATTCCATTCCATTCTTGTATAATTCTAAATGAAACTACAGAAAGTCTCTCTCATCCTGGCCATAAATTTGTGGTCTTCTAAAAATACATGTTAACTTCTGAAGGTTAGCAACTATTTTTCACAAGATTTGTCGTTTCAATGTAAAGTAACGGTGCATTGCCAGATACTGAATTCTGAATCCGTTATTTTCAGATCTTTGATTTCAGCAAGGATTTAGACGAATTTGAACTGCAGTACTGTCCCACTTTCCGACCCCTCGTCTGTCACACTTCATTCCTACTTGAGTGGGGGGGGGGGAATCATCACTCGATGTCCGATAAAATGATCAGAATGGTTAAACGAGGGTTAGAGGGTGTAAGATGTCTTGAAGTCGAGACGAATCCTCTTTCAAGGCCTATCTGTTTCAGTCCCTTGATCCTGACTGGAGGGTTTGAGACATTCTTTAAAGGGGCTTCTCACTTTTTGTACTGTAGGCAGAAGATTCAGTAGCCGGCAAGAAAACAACAACAAAAATACTGCACCAAGATAATACAAGGAGGACTGCAATGCCAGCAGTATAATGTACCTGAAAATGGTAGGGGTCATAAAAAAAAAGCTCAGAAAGAAAAGAAAATGAAAATCCGAAATAAAACCAGAGAAACAAAACCCAGAACACAGCAAAGCAAAAGAAAATGAAAGAAACAAAAGAAAAGTGTGTGCGTGCGTGCGGCGTGCGTGCGTGCGTGCGCGCGCGCGCGCGCGCGCGCGCGCGCGTGTGTGTGTGTGTGTGTGTGTGTGTGTGTGTGTGTGTGTGTGTGTGTGTGTGTTTCTTGTTTAGTCCAAAGACAATGTTCAGCAGAAGATGAACACACACACACACACACACACACACACACACACACACC
>CM065714.1:128295351-128300351 GCA_033310375.1 Conus canariensis | reverse complement strand
CTTTACCTGCTTCCTTCCTCTCTCTCTCTCTCTCTCTCTCTCTCTCTCTCTCTCTCTCTCTCTCTCCTCTCTCTCTCTCTCTCTTCTCTCTCCCTTGAATTGTGCTCACAACTGCATTCTGCATTTTAGTTTCATTTGCGGATTGTGCTGTGCAAGGGAAGTATTGTTTTTGATCTCTTTTCTCTCTTGTCCTGTATTTGTTGAAAAAGGCGCTTTCGCCGAAATATCCAGAAGTTTTGTGGTGTCTTTTGTAAATAAAATAACGTCACTTTACACTTGTTGTGTGCTTGTTTGTTTGTTGTATGTTCCAGTGACGTTGCAGTCTGTTTCATCTTTTCTTCATGTGCAAGAGAACAGATGTATTGCAACCAATCCAATCCTTCGTCCCTCCAGGTTTTCGATCCTTCCCAGAATGTTAATGTCATGAGGTATTCATGATGAAAATGGGTTTGACATACTCCATAAATTTGCTTGATGTTTGTACATTTCGTCACTATGATGCATCGGGATCTTTTCGTTATGTGTGCATGGTGAAACAATACTTGAATAGAAAACAAAAATGTAACTCTTGATCTTGGACACGGTCCTTAACCGACCTATTGAGTTAATCCTTGTTTCAAGCACCACGGAGTTTTCAAAGCAAACACTATTTTTTACAAAGAGAACGTTCCCACTTTCCCGAATTGGAACAGTGAACTATACTTGAAAGCGTTCTTTTCAGAGGATGAACACAGCTTGTAGGTTTATCCCCTAGACAAAGAATGTGTAAGCCATTTTAGAATGAAGAAATGTATAAATCAATAAATGCACACATAACTTATGAATATGCCATACCTTATCTTTGCTGGTAATCTTTTCTCTGAGTCCATCATAACGAAATTGAATGAATCACATGTTTTAAAGGTCAGACTGTGTGAGCGTGTTGTACAGGTCAGCAGAAAAATATCTTTTGAAAGCGATTTCTTCTTCAATGTTCTTCTCTGCTTCCAAATGAAGATTGCAATTAAGCTTATCAAAATGCTATCGACATAACTTGGCTGCATGATGTTAGGGTTGTCATTTATACGTACAACCCAGACGTTTGAGAGCCACAAATTGTCAGACTCTTGTCCTCCAAAGACACGTATTTAGACACCAGACAGAGAGATAGGTAGATCGATATGGGGCGGGTGGACAAAATCGAAAAAGCGGACTGGCAAACATCGGTCAAATCTTTTCTGTCCAGTCCAATGTATTTGATCTCTGACCGTTAACATTTAGATTTATAGAGGGTAGGAAGAAATGGGAATATGCAGAGAAACAAACGGCGGAACGAATGCACACACACCACACACACACCACACAACACACACACACACACACACACACACACACACACCACACACACAAAAAGAGAGAGAGAGAGGGGGGGGGGGGACCTGTCATTCACATAAAACCAGTTCCCATCAAGGTAGACAGCTGCGTCATCACTGTGTGTAAAGTACCTAAAATCGAGTATGTTCGATTCCCCTGCAAATTATCCTCACTTTATCTTGCTTTTCGTACTTTGAGTTCAAGGAAAGTGGTGACCACAACGTTTTCATCTGTCAGCTGGTTTACCGCAGCAGACGAATTGATTGTCTCATTTAGTGTGATGGTGCGGGTCAGTATAGATCTGAAAAAGAAGTTAATCTATTACAGTGTCCTTTACCCCCCCCCCCCCCCCCCCCCCCAAAAAAAAAAAAAAATGTATCTTTTCAAAATACTACGGCCTTTACAGAAGCGTGTGATCTTTACAGTTCTATGTGTCCTTTACTGAAAGCTGTTTTGTTGTTTTTAACAATATCCTTAACAGGCACAGATTGATTTTACAGAAACAATGCATCATCCTCTGTGGAAAAGGTATATTCCTCAAAATAACAGTGTATGTGTTTACACAAACTGCAGATTATTTACAAAAAAGTGTATCGATAACAGAAACAGTGTATTCTCAGACCGTATATCCTTACCATAGCATTGCATCCTTTACATCTAAGGTGTATCCGTTAGAGAAGTATTGAATCAGTCCAGAAAGTGTATCTTCAAGAGGAACAGAACATCCGATACAAAATAACATAATATACCATTATTCTTTATGGCAAACATGTACACCTAAAAGAATCAAGGCATGTTTTGATGTAAAGATGTACATTTACATAACCTAGCGCATCTTTTTGAGGTCTATAGCACCCTTTATCTAAGCAATGATACTGCATTTCTCTTGAAGTCCAGTTTCACACACTAGTGCCAAATACGTTCCACTTCTTTTGGAAGAAATGCTGTTCACCAACAAACAGATTGTATCATTGACACTATGAAGCCTTCTAAAATATGTGTTAAAGTAAGGAGGTGAAGGTCATGGTGTCAACAAGTCTTACTGGAAAAAAATTCGGGGGTGGGGAGGACGAGAGAGAGGCAGACAGAGACAGAGACAGAGACAGACAGACAGACAGACAGAGACAGATGCAGACAGACTGACAGACAGATAAAGACAAACAGATAGACAGAGACAGACAGGCAGATACACAGAATGAAAGAAAAAACAGACAGAGACAAACAGATAGAGAGGGATGGTTTTGAATTTGAGGAGTAATGAATCCCTGAAGTAACCAGAAAAGGAAGAGGACAATATGACAAACTTAAATCCTCAGCATTGAACAAATTTGATTCACCATCACTACTGACAACGTAACAAGTACATATAAGTCTATCGACTGCTACTGATGAGGGGGCTGATCTACGGATGACTGTGCATTTAGTGTTGGCACTAGACAAAGAAACCAGGCTACCGTGTGTATGTGTCTGTCTTCTCCTCACACGGGACAGGAAAATGTTACACTTTCAAAGTCGACATAAAATACAGTGACTATCTTTTAAATCTCTAGGCCTATACACTGACCTGCTGTTAATGTAATTCAGTAGGCAAAAAGTTAAATTAAGGAATTAGATAAACGGTTTCCATTTGAATTCAACGCGTACACCATGGCAGTTAATAGAATATTTCATTTATTTCTGATTTTATGGATTGATATATTTCTTGATATGTAGATAAAGATTCCTTGAATCTCAGGCTGTAGCCTATAAACAACTCAACTAAAAACAATTGAGGTATTTACACCTATTGCTGCTTCTTTGCAACGTCACACACTTCTGATGCTAACTATTTGTGTCTGCTGATTTTTTGTTGTTTGCTTAATTGTTATAAATGAAATGCTAATGTAGTAGGGGAGTAACCCTGTCCCATCGCCGCAGCTCCTAGTGCATAAGCAGTGTGTCTCATCACATACCACATACCTGTGAACTGTGAGAAAGTGATCATCGCTTACCTGATCAGATAGACTGGCTGTCTTTATAGTGAACTTGATGCGCACAGCACTTCCAGCTGTATTCTCCTCGTCCAGCAACACTGCACTAGCACGATGATAATGTCCATTGCTTCAGCCCCAATGGAGATCCAAGTCTGTTGCTGATAGAATAAAGAGCCTGCCGTCCTAGGAAAGTGTAACAATCCTACAGTAATCAGTTTCGAGGCACGGGGATTATTCATTCGACGAGTCACAGGTTGTGGTTCTACAACTGCATGGCTGGAAACAAATGAGGATGCGAATTAGTCAAATCCATAGCCAGTGCGACGTGTTGAATGTCTGTCATTGTATTAAAACATAGAAATCCGTAATAGTCAGATTTAAATCATTGTTTTTATTATTCCAAAGTGTAGATGCTGCAGCACACTGTACCTTGAAGACACCACATTCAGATGCTGCAGCACACTGTACCTTGAAGACACCACATTCAGATGCTGCAGCACACTGTACCTTGAAGACACCACATTCAGATGCTGCAGCACACTGTACCATGAAGACACCACATTCAGATGCTGCAGCACACTGTACCTTGAAGACACCACATTCAGATGCTGCAGCACACTGTACCTTGAAGACACCACATTCAGATGCTGCAGCACACTGTACCTTGAAGACACCACATTCAGATGCTGCAGCACACTGTACCTTGAAGACACCACATTCAGATGCTGCAGCACACTGTACCTTGAAGACACCACCTTCAGATGCTGCAGCACACTGTACCCTGAAGACACCACATTCAGATGCTGCAGCACACTGTACCTTGAAGACACCACTTCAGATGCTGCAGCACACTGTACCTTGAAGACACCACATTCAGATGCTGCAGCACACTGTACCCTGAAGACACCACATTCAGATGCTGCAGCACACTGTACCTTGAAGACACCACACTCAGATGCTGCAGCACACTGTACCTTGAAGACACCACATTCAGATGCTGCAGCACACTGTACCTGAAGACACCACATTCAGATGCTGCAGCAACTGTACCTTGAGACACCACATTCAGATGCTGCAGCACACTGTACCTTGAAGACACCACATTCAGATGCTGCAGCACACTGTACTTTGAAGACACCACATTCAGATGCTGCAGCACACTGTACCTTGAAGACACCACATCAGATGCTGCAGCACACTGTACCTTGAAGACACCACATTCAGTGCTGCAGCACACTGTACCCTGAAGACACCACTTCAGATGCTGCAGCACACTGTACCTGAAGACACCACATTCAGATGCTGCAGCACACTGTACCTTGAAGACACCACATTCAGATTGCGAGCACACTGTACCTGAAGACACCACATTCAGATGCTGCAGCACACTGTACCTGAAGACACACATTCAGATGCTGCAGCACACTGTACTTGAAGACACCACCTTCAGTGCTGCAGCACACTGCCCTGAAGACACCACATTCAGATGCTGCAGCACACTGTACCTTGAACACCACATTACAGATGCTGCAGCACACTGTACTTGAAGACACCACCTTCAGATGCTGCGCACACTGTACCTTGAAGATACCACATTCAGATGCTGCAGCACACTGTACCTTGAAGACACCACATTCAGATGCTGCAGCACACTGTACCTTGAAGACACCACAT
>CM065714.1:128280351-128290351 GCA_033310375.1 Conus canariensis | reverse complement strand
GATAAATTTTTGCTCGTTTTCACAAGAAAGCGTGTAAAATGCCCGTTGAAGGATTCTCGCGAATTTAGAAAATATGCTGAATGCATCGCTGCGCGATATGACTTTGTCATTATTTAAAATCGAAGGCAGTGATAATCAGACCGTTGTGCTTCTTAGGCTGACAACAATGTCCGACCGTTCCCCTGTCACGCGACCCCCAGCTCACAGTGCGGTGTTCAAGAGAAAATGTCCGTCCGTCTCGTAGTGACAGGAGAAGGGCTGAGAAACACCGAAAGCAAAAGGCAAGTGTAGCAGCATCTTCCCGACAGGTCTGTTCCTACCGACTCCTCCTAATTTAATGTACAATGGTGACAGAAGTGACACCAACAGTGGAGTTTCCTGTGCCGACACTTTTCAACATTCACACCAACCCCTAGCTCTGTACCTCTTCATGCACCGAGTTTGCGGTCCCACGACGGGACACTGCACATCGACATGGCACCATGTGACACAGACAGTGAGTCAGTGACAGTAATTTTTTTCCAATTTAGACCTGCCATCTGACACAGATGTTGTAAAGCTGTGTATTAATGAAGGCCATGTTGATAACTGTGTTGCATTTTGTGAAAACGATTCGTCTGTAGGTAAATCTAGGCAACAAGTAATTCAAACATTTGTTGCAGCAGCAAATCAGTGTGATACAGACAGCAGTAGTGATTATGCAGGTACGACTGGTGTTACAGCACAAACACCCCATGCAGAAAACATTGCAATCACAGCCGTAATGGCGTGCTCGGAAGAAACGGCAAGGAACATGAATGATCGCCTGTCGGAATTGAAAGAAGAGAACATACGACTTGACAAATTGATTCACTGAAGTATAATGAAAATAAAGTATAAGGAAGATAAATAATGATTAAATTAACAAAGTATCAGGAAGTAATGAACTTATCAAATCGCTCACATTGTTAGAAAGGTACAGATATTTATAACAATGACTAACCCACACGTGGGAAAACAGTCGGAAAACTTCCGTATACAACATCCTTTCCTACGCTACCATTCCCACCCGCTTAGTTCAAAAATACTGTTCCCATTCCCTTCACTCACCTCACAGGCTAAACAAAATTAGAAACCACAAGCTCACATTCTTCCATTCCCCGTTTCTCTCAACCTCACCATCTAATCTGACAGTTCCCCGACCGCCCGACGGCCCTCCTCCCTCCCCCCTCCCTTCCCCGCTCCCCTTCACGTTGTCCCATAAACATTCACGCAAAAGTGCACGCCTGCACGCACGCACGCACGCGCGCGCGCGCACACACACACACACACACACACACACACACACACACACACACACACACACGAGCACACACACACCAAGATTACATGGCCATCCACCTATTACAAAAGAACATACTAATACAGAACAGATAAAATTAGATTACAATACTATTGTCGTCAAGTTCTAATTTCTTTCTTCTCGCATTGGTAGCTTCAGTCAAATATTTAGCAAGGGCAATAATGGTCGTATCATACCTGTTGACAAAAGATTTATTATGCCACCTGCTGTAGGCTAAATGTGAGCCATTTTGAAAAATGAAAATTTTCGGCGAATATCTGAGAAGAAGCAACAATGAAAAAGAAAGTGCACTTCATCTTCATTATTGTGACCGCACATTGGGCAGTCAACACTTCGTTCACTGGTCATAAACCAGTGTTTTGCAACGCCTAGACCATGCACTCTTAATCTAAACTTTACCAGATCTTCTCTCATCTTTTTATTCGTTATTAAGGACAGATACCTCTCCGCTTCAAACGTGATTCTAAAGGAACGATACCATTCATATTTACCATTATTTTCAATTTCGGAATGCCAGTTTTGTTTGTAGCATGAAACAAGTCTTTCCTTAAATTCTGATATAAACCCCTTCTCGGAGCCAACACCCTGACACAACCATACTAATAGACAGACAGAGAGGAAGGGAGGGAGCACAATGCAAATACGGATGCGAATTATCTATTGTGTTAGGTTATGTGGGGCCCATACACAACACAGGCGGAAATGGAAGTAGTTAGTAAGAGAGATGGCGACGGTGGGATTGAACTGGAGGGAGGGATTGAACTGGAGGGAGGGATTGAACTGGAGGGAGGGATTGAACTGGAGGGTGGGATTGAACTGGAGGGAGGGATTGAACTGGAGGGAGGGATTGAACTGGAGGGAGGGATTGAACTGGAGGGAGTGGAGCGTAGATGGGCAAATGGACAGGAGGATACAAACAAATGTCTGGTTTGGAACTCAACACGCTGTACATTACATGTTAAATATTAATGTTAGCGCAGCGCCAAAAACAAACAAATGTCTGGTTTGGAACTTAACACGCTGTACATTACATGTTAAATATTAATGTTAGCGCAGCGCCAAAAACAAACAAATGTCTGGTTTGGAACTTAACACGCTGTACATTACATGTTAAATATTAATGTTAGCGCAGCGCCAAAAACAAACAAATGTCTGGTTTGGAACTTAACACGCTGTACATTACATGTTAAATATTAATGTTAGCGCAGCGCCAAAAACAAACAAATGTCTGGTTTGGAACTTAAC
This sequence comes from Conus canariensis, assembly GCA_033310375.1. Classification (NCBI taxonomy): domain Eukaryota; kingdom Metazoa; phylum Mollusca; class Gastropoda; order Neogastropoda; family Conidae; genus Conus; species Conus canariensis. Next base: position 128,287,764 of record CM065714.1, on the reverse strand, counting down.
ACGCTGTACATTACATGTTGAATATTAATGTTAGCGCAGCGCCAAAAACAAACAAATGTCTGGTTTGGAACTTAACACGCTGTACATTACATGTTGAATATTAATGTTAGCGCAGCGCCAAAAACAAACAAATGTCTGGTTTGGAACTTAACACGCTGTACATTACATGTTAAATATTAATGTTAGCGCAGCGCCAAAAACAAACAAATGTCTGGTTTGGAACTTAACACGCTGTACATTACATGTTAAATATTAATGTTAGCGCAGCGCCAAAAACAAACAAATGTCTGGTTTGGAACTTAACATGCTGTACATTACATGTTAAATATTAATGTTAGCGCAGCGCCAAAAACAAACAAATGTCTGGTTTGGAACTTAACACGCTGTACATTACATGTTAAATATTAATGTTAGCGCAGCGCCAAAAACAAACAAATGTCTGGTTTGGAACTCAACACGCTGTACATTACATGTTAAATATTAATGTTAGCGCAGCGCCAAAAACAAACAAATGTCTGGTTTGGAACTCAACACGCTGTACATTACATGTTAAATATTAATGTTAGCGCAGCGCCAAAAACAAACAAATGTCTGGTTTGGAACTCAACACGCTGTACATTACATGTTAAATATTAATGTTAGCGCAGCGCCAAAAACAAACAAATGTCTGGTTTGGAACTCAACACGCTGTACATTACATGTTAAATATTAATGTTAGCGCAGCGCCAAAAACAAACAAATGTCTGGTTTTGAACTTAACACGCTGTACATTACATGTTAAATATTAATGTTAGCGCAGCGCCAAAAACAAACAAATGTCTGGTTTGGAACTCAACACGCTGTACATTACATGTTAAATATTAATGTTAGCGCAGCGCCAAAAACAAACAAATGTCTGGTTTGGAACTCAACACGCTGTACATTACATGTTAAATATTAATGTTAGCGCAGCGCCAAAAACAAACAAATGTCTGGTTTGGAACTCAACACGCTGTACATTACATGTTAAATATTAATGTTAGCGCAGCGCAAAAAAACAAACAAATGTCTGGTTTGGAACTCAACACGCTGTACATTACATGTTAAATATTAATGTTAGCGCAGCGCCAAAAACAAACAAATGTCTGGTTTGGAACTTAACACGCTGTACATTACATGTTAAATATTAATGTTAGCGCAGCGCCAAAAACAAACAAATGTCTGGTTTGGAACTTAACACGCTGTACATTACATGTTAAATATTAATGTTAGCGCAGCGCCAAAAACAAACAAATGTCTGGTTTGGAACTCAACACGCTGTACATTACATGTTAAATATTAATGTTAGCGCAGCGCCAAAAACAAACAAATGTCTGGTTTGGAACTCAACACGCTGTACATTACATGTTAAATATTAATGTTAGCGCAGCGCCAAAAACAAACAAATGTCTGGTTTGGAACTCAACACGCTGTACATTACATGTTAAATATTAATGTTAGCGCAGCGCCAAAAACAAACAAATGTCTGGTTTGGAACTCAACACGCTGTACATTACATGTTAAATATTAATGTTAGCGCAGCGCCAAAAACAAACAAATGTCTGGTTTGGAACTCAACACGCTGTACATTACATGTTAAATATTAATGTTAGCGCAGCGCCAAAAACAAACAAATGTCTGGTTTGGAACTTAACACGCTGTACATTACATGTTGAATATTAATGTTAGCGCAGCGCCAAAAACAAACAAATGTCTGGTTTGGAACTTAACACGCTGTACATTACATGTTGAATATTAATGTTAGCGCAGCGCCAAAAACAAACAAATGTCTGGTTTGGAACTTAACACGCTGTACATTACATGTTAAATATTAATGTTAGCGCAGCGCCAAAAACAAACAAATGTCTGGTTTGGAACTTAACACGCTGTACATTACATGTTAAATATTAATGTTAGCGCAGCGCCAAAAACAAACAAATGTCTGGTTTGGAACTTAACACGCTGTACATTACATGTTAAATATTAATGTTAGCGCAGCGCCAAAAACAAACAAATGTCTGGTTTGGAACTCAACACGCTGTACATTACATGTTAAATATTAATGTTAGCGCAGCGCCGAAAACAAACAAATGTCTGGTTTGGAACTTAACACGCTGTACATTACATGTTAAATATTAATGTTAGCGCAGCGCCAAAAACAAACAAATGTCTGGTTTGGAACTTAACACGCTGTACATTACATGTTAAATATTAATGTTAGCGCAGCGCCAAAAACAAACAAATGTCTGGTTTGGAACTTAACACGCTGTACATTACATGTTGAATATTAATGTTAGCGCAGCGCCAAAAACAAACAAATGTCTGGTTTGGAACTTAACACGCTGTACATTACATGTTAAATATTAATGTTAGCGCAGCGCCAAAAACAAACAAATGTCTGGTTTGGAACTTAACACGCTGTACATTACATGTTAAATATTAATGTTAGCGCAGCGCCAAAAACAAACAAACAAGCAAACAAAAAGAAACAAACGCGGACAAACGAATCACAAGACAAAACACGACGCGTTTCCACCTCTTAGGTGAACAGGCAAGAAACAAAACAATCAGGACAACGAAAATGAACGAGCAATCTTGGGTCTGAAGAAGACCTATGAGGTCAAAACGCGTCGTCTTTTGTCTTTTCGTTGGGGGGGGGGGGGGGGGGGGAGTGTGCGCTTACATTGATATTAAAAATTTGTTTAGATTTCCGCCTGCAGTCGCATCACTTTGCAACTAGATCTACGCTGTACATTGATTGATGAGAATATGGTGGCGAAATCACAGTGTTGATGAAAACAATACAAACATATTGTGACAGTTTGCTGCGCTAGGTCGCCCAGTATTGTGTCTGTAGCAGAGTCAACAGCTAGTCAAGAATAGATTTTAGGAAGATGTCATTGCAAACAGCCGCACAGGTACTGGCGATGAGTTCTACAACTTCACTAAGGGCCTAAAGGAGACTGCTTTCCGCACATATCCATCAAATGCGCCAAAATGTTTGTTGATGTAATGTCCGATCACGTAGGTGTGTCTTGTTTCCGTGGCTCATGGTGTTCACAACAATATCTCTGTTCTTTGCACCTCGTTTGTTTTTGGTAACAGACATTCCATGTTTGTCGTTTATATTCAGGTTTGGCACTGTTTTGAAATTACTTTCGGATGTCACTCAGTTCACAAACTTTGGCACAGTTCTTGATTATTTGATCGTCGATATTTGTACTTTGCACATGTTGCCTGATCCTATTTCTTCGATTCAATCTTAAGACTCAATCATTAATTGTGGATCTGTGCCGTAAGTGTCATGTTAATTTCTTCACGTACGGAAGGTGCTTGTTTGCAATCTTTAGATTCTTATAGAAGAACATATCATTCGGCCTTTCTCTGTAACTGCAGCATTGACCAGGGATGGTACAATTGGCAAAAATAATCCCAAAGCAAGTGATAATTGGTCCCTTGTTTGTTGTTGATTTTTTCCTGTGTTCCTCAGCCTTTTGTTTGTCCTGTACACCAGGATGAGTACGTGCGTCACTTGGTGACATTGAAGTAGCATGCCAGGCGAACATTTGTTACGTCTTGTCAGTCTGAATACAACGATGGTTTCATCTCCTCTCCCTTCAGTCGTGTACCAGAAGAGCATCGTGTCCCACAACAGAGTTAAGCATTCTTTTCTCAGTCAGTGGGACTCCTTCAACAGCATGCTACACAAGATGTTTTGAAGGATGACCATTTTTGTGTGTTATTTTCCGCTACAGCTTACATCTTTTCGGCAGCCAGAAAAAGACAGCAATGCTTTGAGAGAGAGAGAGAGAGAGAGAGAGAGAGAGAGAGAGAGAGAGAGACAGACAGACAGACAGACAGACAGACAGACAGACAGACAGACAGACAGACAGAGAGAAACAGAGAGACAGACAGACAGAAAGACAGAAAGACAGACAGACAGACAGACAGACAGACAGATGCAGAGAGACAAACAAGTCGATATCGACAGATATATTTAGAAGCACACACACACACACACACACACACACACACACACACACACACACACACACACACAGAGAGAGAGAGAGAGAGAGAGAGAGAGAGAGAGAGAGAGAGAGAGAGAGAGAGAATGATATACAGACAGAGAGGCAGACCAGACCAGACCAGACCAGACCAGACAGACGAAGTTAGCTGCAAATATGACAGAGAGGTAGACACGAAGATAAAGAGAAAATAAGAGACAATCACAGACACAGAGACGTCGCAGATTCTAAATTATATAAGACACACTATAAAGTTGTCCGGGACAAGAATTGAAAATTACTTGCTTACATCAAGGAGAATCTACTGCAGGAACTTTCTGACAGACATCCGCCCACCTCTGATCTTGTTCACAGCACGGGCGGAACGCTTCTCCTTTGAAAGCATACTCTGCATTGCGAGCGAATCTTTTTGTCTTCCGCCTAGCTAGTTATCTGTCTGTCACTTGGTATTTCACTGTCAGTGGATATCTGTCTGTGCGTTCACGTTTCCCGATTCCCCTCCCTCTACTTTCTGTGTGATGAGCTGGAATTTCTGGAAGTCGAAGTTTGTTGTTATTATGATTATTATTCCTTTGTGTGTGTGTGTGTGTGTGTGTGTGTGTGTGTGTGTGTGTGTGTGTGTGTGAGTGTGTGTGTGTGTGTGTGTGTGTGTGTGTGTGTGTGTGTGTGTGTGTGGTGCATGCAAGCATGCATATATGTATGCAGATAAATGAGGGTTTAAATGAATAAGGCAGAAAAAGAAAACGCCTTGCCAGGTACATATTATGAGTTTGAAATGCACGTTGATCAATAGGTATGTTTATTCCCTTATGAAAGAGTGATGCTGTAGATTACTAAGAAGGAAAATGTGGTTCGTCTAGAAGGGATAGAATCTGTGCAAACTGCGCCATACTTGTCACATAGGATGCATGCCACGGGTCTGGTGTGACTATATATTGAATGTGTGTCGTATAAACTTCAAACAAACAAGAAAAAGAAACTGCAGGAAACTGGTGTCCAGCACGTGGAGTTCAGCATACATTGTTTAGTGGAAGTGGAGAACCGCGAGGTTTGCAAGGACCGGCTTGATATGATTGCTTAATTTTTGCCTATTTTTTCTCTTCGTTTCTGATGTTTTCATACTATACTGGTACGGTTGGATTTGTGCGGATTGAAAGGTGTAGGACATACGTGTTGAGAGGGATAGCGAAGGGGAGACAGAGACTCAGCGGATGTGGAATGGTGGAGGCGCGGTTATTTTTTTCCATTTCTGTGATGCGCTTTGCAGATTTATTATCAGTTCCGGTGGACACCTCTGAAATAGTGGTGAGTGCCTTACGGATTGTGCATTTTGTTGTCTTGGAAATGTGCATTTTGTTGTCTTGGAAATGTGCATTTTGTTGTCTTGGAAATGTGCATTTTGTTGTCTTGGAAATGTGCATTTTGTTGTTTTGGAAATGTGCATTTTGTTGTTTTGGAAAGGTGGATGTTTTGAAAATGTGGATTTTGTTGTTTTGGAAATGTGCATTTTGTTGTCTTGGAAATGTGCATTTTGTTGTTTTGGAAAGGTGGATGTTTTGAAAATGTGGATTTTGTTGTTTTGGAAATGTGGATTTTGTTGTTTTGGAGATGTGGATTTTGTTGGTTTGGAGATGTGGATGTTTGGAAATGTGGGTTTTGTTGTTTTGGGAATGTGGGTTTTGTTGTTTTGGAAATGTGGGTTTTGTTTCTTATCGCTCAGAGGTCGGGGATCCTAGTTTATGTTAGAAAGTGCACCACAACGATTGTTGACAGGCGTAAGGGTCCTATCACAATCACTCTCCCTGCTTGCTGCAAGACAATGGGAATGACCTTTGCTACAACGGTCACCTCCTTTATCATGTGGGTGGGGGTGAGAATCAGTCAGTCAGAACCTACTGCTATGTAACCAGTGATTGAGAGGACAATGAGTTTCCAGAAGAGACAAGTGATATTCATTTTTGCGACAGACTTTTCATGAACATATACAGCAGCAAAGCTGCACTGTACCACAACATGTTTTGTTGAATAGGGCTTTTCTTTCAATGGTTTATTTCTGATTGAAGTATCCCCAGCATGTCTTCAAGAGATGATTTTCTTTTATCAAGTTATCCATTGTAGTATCAAAGCTAGACATCGTGGTTTTTAGTTTGTCAATTGCAAAGTTTAAGGATTATACCTTGTTCTAGATCGTTGATGTGGCACTGACACTTTATCCAGGTGACTAGGTTTGTAGCACAGAAACAAGTGACTTGAATCAGTCGGACGTGAAAATGCTATGACACCCTGGCCTAAAGAAAATTAGTCTGGAAAAAAAATCTACAGCCGCTGCAAAATTGTCTGGGAAATGGTCTCACACATACTGACAGATTAGATGAAGGCTGGTGCATTTGGATCACGCATGGCATAGAGATCTCCTGGATAAGCTTCTGAAGCAGGTATCAGAGTGTGACAAACACGCATGGGCATGTTTTGGACCCCGATTCAACACATTCATCAGGGTATGTGCGACTCACAACTTGTCATAGAAATCAGATTAGTCAGAAGCAAAGTGTAAGGTGATGTCAATATGAAGCTTCAAAACGGTTGTTCATGCAACAGCTAGCTGGTAACTATTCCATGATGCTTTAGTCTCTGATGCAAAGGTGCCCCAGGAAAAGACTCAGGAAGACAGCAACATGGATTTATAGCTGCGACTGATCTCACCACTATCGTTCAACATGTTAAATGGTTGTCTGAAGCCACCACTTTAACCCTTCAGTTTCATCCTGTGACATGAAAGAGTGAGTGGGTGATAGTATTACCATCATGCGTGATTGGGTGATAGTATTACCATCATGCATAAACTGAAGCAACCACAGCCGATACCTATGCATCACACAGTTTAAAAACTCTAAGCTGTTCTCCAGAATGAAAATGTGCAGACTAGCATACTCCAATAAGATATGGTGAAAACATGTTTCAATCAAATTATAAAACGTGCAGAGTAACCAACAGAAACACCTACCTTTCAACACCACCTATCGTGAAAGACACAAAAGAAAATAACTATTTTCGCAGATTCACAAAATATGTGAAACTGCACACCGCACAGTTACCTAGTTAGGGAATAGTGAACTAATATTCAATCACTGCCCACTGCTGGCAACACAGTATGCTTTAGGAAAACCTATCTAGAGTATGTTTATATTGCAAGTACGTTCTGGCCCACTTCACGTGTCTTGGTGAAGGTATATACTTCATTTCCAATGCATTGCTCTGTCTGCCTCGTCTACTTACGCAGTCATTCAGACCACACTGTAGGTTCTGAGATAGCCTTACATTTCCGGCTAAAAATGAACAACGTATTTCGAACGTGGCTGGTCAATGG